>LR738710.1:172898936-172945543 GCA_902687465.1 Secale cereale | reverse complement strand
CCCCCCCCCCCCCCTCGGCAAACTTGTGCGCGAGGGAACCTTCCTTTCCTTGAGAAAAAGAAAGAAGGGAAAATACATATATGGAGCCTTACGGCTCGTTATTGCTTACCAGGGGCGGGTGCTGCACAAAGCGTCAGATAGTACATGCAAAAAATATAAAGCATGAAATTGACAAGATGTGCTGAGCACATGAGCTTTACTTATGCACGGGGTCTGCGCCCGGCTTTGTACAAAGGATTACATGCAACTGCGGCAAGACTTGTACAAAAGGTGGTTGTCGGACCAGGGTCCGGCAACCGCGCCTTACGGGTAAAACTTACGAGGATGTTCGATGTTCCAGGAGTTGCTCACCGGAAAGCCATCTTCGGTCTCAAGGCGGACAGCGCCAGGCCTAGTGACTCGTTTCACCCGGTAAGGGCCTTCCCACTTCGGCGTCAACTTGTTGGAATTCTTGGCAGACTGAACGCGCCGAAGAACAAGGTCACCTTCCTCGAGACTTCTGGCGTTAACTTTGCGGCTATGGTAGCGGCGCAAAGCTTGCTGGTAGCGAGCAGCTCGTACAGCAGCCTGAAGACGGTCTTCCTCAAGGAGCAGCGCGTCATCTTGTCGCAGCTGCTCTTGCTCAAGCTCATCATAAGCGAGCACTCAAGGTGACCCGTATACGAGTTCCGTGGGGAGAACTGCCTCTGCTCCATAGACTAGAGAGAAAGGTGTCTGTCTAGTGGCTCGATTTGGCGTCGTCCTCATCGACCAAAGAACCACCGACAGCTCCTCGATCCAGTTTCTTCCGCACTTGTGCAGCCTGTCGAAAGTTCTGGTCTTGAGGCCACGCAGCACTTCAGCATTTGCCCTCTCCGCTTGACCGTTGCTTCTCGGGTGAGCAATAGAAGCGAAGCAGACCTTAGCGCTAAGATCTTGGACGTACTGCATGAAGGTGCGGCTCGTAAATTTCGTACCGTTGTCGGTGATGATCCTGTTAGGGATCCCGAAACGGCAAACAATCGACCTGAAGAACTTGACTGCTGACTGTGCTGTCACCTTCCTCACTGGTTCCACTTCCGGCCACTTTGTGAACTTGTCGATGGCAACGTACAAGTACTCAAAGCCCCCGGCTGCGCGGGGAAAGGGGCCGAGGATGAAGAGCCCCCAGACCGAAAATGGTCAGGATAAAGGGATCGTCTGGAGAGCTTGAGCTGGCTGGTGTATCTGCTTGGAATGGAACTGGCACGCTTCACACTTGGTTACTTGTGCAGTTGCATCCTGGAGGGCTGTCGGCCAAAAGAAACCTTGCCGGAATGCTTTGCCGGCAAGTGCTCTTGCGCCAATGTGGTGACCACATATTACTCCATGTATCTCTGCCAACAGCTTTTGTCCGTCTTCCCTGTGAATACACTTCAATTTCACACCGTTGAGTCTTCTTCTGTACAGTGTGTTGTCGACAAACTGGTACATACTTGACTACCGGGCTACTCTTTCCGCTTCTTCTTGCTCTTCGGGAAGTTCTCCTGTCTAGAGGAATAGGACAATCTGCTGTGCCCATGTTGGAGCTTGTGGCTCGACAACAAGGACTAAAGGCACATATGCTGCCGCGGGAACATCCGCTTCTACGGCGAGAACCTGCTGCTCAGCCGGAGCTTGATGTTCCCCGGCAAGCTTGCCGGAGCAAAACTTGTCGAGATCGTCTGCTTCAACGGAACAAACCCTAGGGCTTGCCGGAGCAGACTGCTCCTCGGCGCTCTTGGTGTTGATCTTGGGGACCTTCTTGGCGGCGGCTTCGGGAAGCTCTGCCGGAAAATAGTCACCAGAAATCAACTTCCTCTTCTTGCTCTGTCCAGTTGATGGCGTTACGGACGGTTGAGTCAGCTTGAGCACAAAGATCCCTGGTTCCACAGGTAACTTAAGTGCGGCGCACTTTGACAAGCCGTCGGCGATGTCGTTCTGAGCTCTCGGAACATGCTCCATCTGCAGGCCGTCAAAGTTCTCTTCAAGCTTTCTCACTTCATCAACGTAGGCTTCCATCAAAGAACTCTGATAATTCTTGTTTACTTGGCGGACGACAAGCTGCGAGTCACCCCTGACAATGAGCTTCTTGATCCCAAGGTCTGTCGCGATCTTGAGACCAGCAAGCAAACCTTCATACTCTGCGGTATTGTTTGTTGCTTGCTCCTTGGGAAAGTGCATCTGGACTACGTACTTGAGGTGCTCTCCGGTGGGTGCGACAAGTAGCACGCCAGCACCGGCGCCTTGCAGCGAGATGGCGCCATCAAAGTACATCAGCCACTCTTTGCTTGCTTCCTTGACGGGGATGCTCGTTTCTGGAATCTCTTCATCTGGTGTTGGCATCCACTCTGCTATGAATTCTGCCAATGCTCTGCTTTGGATAGTTGAAGTGCTCTCAAACTTGAGGCCAAAGCTTGACAGTTCCAGTGCCCACTCAACAATCCTGCCCGTTGCTTCTGGATTCTGCAGTATCCTCTTCAGCGGAAAGCGAGTGACAACTGTTATCTCATGTGCTTGGAAGTAATGGCGCAGCTTTCCCGAGGCCATGAGGAGGCCGAAAAGCAATTTCTACACACCAGAGTACCTTGACCTAGCCCCCTGCAGAAGGGAACTGACAAAGTAAACTAGGCGCTGCACCATTTTCTTCCGTATCTCCTGCGCAGATCCATCTTTGTCGGGACCAGAGCTTGTCGGGGAAGCCCCCTGCTTGTCGCTGGATGCGCCTGCCATGGTTGCTGGTTCATCATCTGCCTCCCTCTCCGCTACTAACGCAGCACTAACCACTTGATTGGTTGCCGCTAGATACAGCAGCAACTTCTCTTGTGGCTTAGGTGCGACAAGTATTGGAGTGGAGGACAGGTATCTCTTCAAGTCTTGCAGCGCAGCCTCCGCTTTCGGAGGCCATTTCATTGGACCTGCTTTTTTCAATATTTTGAAAAATGGCAGGGCGCGCTCAGCAGACTTAGAGATAAACCTGCTGAGAGCAGCCACGTAACCGGCAAGTCTTCGTACATCCTTGACACGCTTTGGTGCTTCAATCTGCTCAATGGCCCTGATCTTGTCGGGATTGGCTTCAATTCCCCTCTGAGACATGAAGAACCCGAGAAGCTTGCCGGAAGGGACTCCAAACACTCAGTTCTCGGGGTTGAGCTTGAGGCTAATCTTGCGCAGATTTGCAAAGGTCTCGTCTAAATCTTGGATCAGAGTAGCCCTGTCCTTGCTCTTGACCAATATGTCATCCATGTAGGCTTCCACATTTCTGTGAATTTGTGGCTCAAAAGTTGTATGGACTACCATTGCAAATGTTGAACCAGCATTCTTTAAACCGAAAGGCATCCGTATGAAACAGTACGTGCCACATGGAATAATGAATGCGGTCTTCTCCTCATCCTCTTCTGCCATGAAGATTTGATGGTATCCTGAGTATGTGTCAAGAAATGAAAGCAAGTCACATCCGGCCGTGGAGTCAACAATCTGGTCAATGCGCGGCAAGGGAAATGGGTCTTTGGGACAAGCTTTATTGACATCGATGAAGTCGATACAAAGCCTCCATTTCCAGTTTGCCTTGCGCACGACCACAGGATTGGCCAACCACGTAGGATGGAGCACTCCTCTGACAAGGCCTGCTGCTTCCAATTTCTTGATCTCTTCTGCGATGAATTCTTGGCGCTCCACTGCTTGTTTCCTGACTTTCTGCTTGACGGGCCGCGCATGAGGACAGACGGCAAGATGGTGCTCAATTACTTTCCTGGGAACACCGGGGATGTCAGACGGTTGCCACGCAAACACGTCGACATTCGCCCGCAGGAAAGCAATGAGCGTGCTTTCCTATTTAGGGTCAAGAGTGGCACTGATGGTGAAGGTACCACCAGTGTCGTCCTCCTTGGCGGACACCTTCTTGGTCTCTGGCGGAGCTGCCATTGTTTTCTTACACTTGTTGGTGGAGCTCGATGGTGCGTCCTCGATAGTAGCGCAGCACTCCGAAGAGGTGCGCTTGCCGGAGTGGGCATCAGAGCTCTAGCCGGACTTGGTCTTCTTCTTTCCCCCGGGAGCTTCAGCGGCAAGTGTCTTGCGATCTGTTGCGGCTGCTGCTTCCCGGTAGATCTTGTCGACGCAGATAAGAGCATCCTTCTTGTCGCCAGAGACAGAGATGACGCTTATCGGGCCTGGCATCTTCAGCATGTTGTATGCGTAGTGAGAGGCTGCCATGAATTTGGTGAGTGCTGGACGGCCGAGTATCCCATTGTAAGGCAATGGAAAATCGGCAACGTCAAAGGTGACCCTCTCAGTCCTGAAGTTCAGCTCGCCGCCAAATGTCACTGGCAACGTGATCTTCCCCTTCGGCTTGCTCCTTCCCGGGTTGATTCCTTGGAATGTGCCGATCTCTTCGAGCTCGCTGTCAGGGATCTGGAGTTTCTGGAGTACAGCGGAGGAGATCAGGTTCAAGCCGGCCCCGCCGTCAACTAGCATCTTAGTGACCTTGAGGTTGCGGATAGTTGGTGAAACCAACATCGGCAAGCACCCGACCGCAGTTGTGCGATCAGGATGGTGCTCAATATCAAAGATGATAGGCGTGCCGGACCATTTCAGAAGCTTGCGCTATTCGACAGGTGGTTCTGCTGCATTAACTTCCCGCACCCACTGCTTGAGTTGGCGGTGTGAAGTATGCAGAGAAGCACCGCCGTCAACGCACAAGACCTCTGTGGCTTTCTGGAACTCCTGCTCACTGGTCTCAACAACATCCATGTCTTCATCGTCGTCGTCGTCTTCGTCCTTGTCGCGGCCGCGGGGAGGTCTGTCTCCTTGCCGCTGCTTGGCCTTGCCGCGGCGTCCTCCCCGGCCGGGGCGTTTCTGGCCAAATCCTCCAGTACCTCCTTGGGCCTTCTCCTTGTCGCGTCGCTCGTAATCAGCCTTCTGCTGCTCGACGAGCTGCTCGACCCTCTTGCAGTTCTGGAGGTCATGACCCTTGGTGCGGTGGATCTTGCAGTACTGCTTGTCGGTGCCGTCCTGCTTGTCGGTGGCCGCCACAGCCTGGCAGTTGGTGCATGCGGCAGTCTCCTTGCCGGAGCTACCAACTTTGGCTTTCGCGGCGCCACCTTGGTTCCCGGACTACTCAATGACTAGCACATCTTTGTTTTTCTTTTTCCTGTTGTTCCGCCGCCGGTTTTTCTTTGCCGGGGCAGCATCCTCACTGTCAGATCCTCCCGCTCCTGCATCCTCTCCTGGGAGTTTCCTCCCTTCCTCAGCACGTGCGCACTTGTCGGCCAGGGCGTACAGCTCACTGACGTCCCTGATCTTGCACATCGCCATCTCCTACCTCATCCTGCGGTTACGCACGTTCTGATGGAACGCGCTGATAAGAGCGGCAGGGTGGACGTCTGGGATGTTGTGCTGTACACGGCTGAATCTCTGGATATACTTGCGTAGGGGTTCTCCTTCCTTCTGGGCGAGCAGATGAAGGTCACTTTCCTGGCCATGAGGTTTGTGGCCGCCTGTAAAGGCGCCAACAAACTGATAGCACAGGTCTGCCCAAGAGGATATGGAGTTGTCCGGCAAGTGCATGAGCCAGGACCTGACGTTGGGCTTGAGCACCAGCGGGAAGTAGTTGGCAAGGATCTTGTCGTCCCGCCCCCCGACAGCTTGCACCGCGATGGTGTAGATGCTGAGGAACTCCGACGGATGCGTCTTGCCGTCGTACTTCTCTGGTATGTCTGGTTTGAAATTCTTCATGCTGGGCCACTGGACTTGCCGCGGCTCACGAGTAAACGCAGGACAACCTACCGCGTACGGCAAGTCGCCTAGTTCCCCTGGCGCATGCATGTCGACAGCGGGCCCAGTGCGCTGGTCTGATTGACGCCGCGCTTCTCTTCGGTGCTCGATACGAGTACGAGCGTCTTCTTGCTGTCGTTCATGAAGAACTTGGCGCTAATCGTGATGAGCTCGTGGATCTGACGACGGGGTGGAGTCGCTGTCGAGGTGGATCCGGCGAGTCGGCGATTTTGGCCTTCGGGCGGAGAGTGCACGGTGGTTGCACCCCCACCGGTCTTGTCGCCATCGGCCCGTGCCTGGCTGACTTGCCGCGGCTGGGATGTACTCGGCTGCCATGGAGTGTCGCCGTTGGCGAAGGCGATGAGACTCTGAATGGTGGCCCTCCAGTCGTCGGCCTTGTCTGCCATTGGAGGGTAGTCTAGGAGCAGTTGAGCTCGTGCCAAAGCTTCTGCTGGAGTGGCAGGTAGCGGTGGCGAACTGTGTGAGGAGCGGGATATGCTCGGACTTCTAACTACGTTAGAAGGAGCAGTATCCCGTCCGGGCGACCGTGCCTTGCTCGTGCCGGCATGTTGGCGTGCATGCTGGTCTTGAGCATCCCGAGACCCACCAGCTTGATCTTGGCCCAGCAAATGTATGGTACCGTGGGTACCATGACGCTGCCGGTCCCGCGCCTCCTGAGATGGGCGCGGTGCATGCACGGACGCCGAGGTCTTGGAGTGGGCCCGGTCATTGTGGGAGTCGACTACGCCTCCGATGGGCAGCGCAGCTTTGTCCTTGGACTTGGCGGCACCGTGAGCTCCCTCGTCGACGCCCGCTCTTCCGCCGGCGTCTACCCCACCAGCTGTTGGCTCCGGTGGTGGTAGGATCGACGCGGACGGAGCAGCTGCCTCCGAAGCCTTCTTCTTCGGCGGCATGTTGATGAAGATGATGATGATCTAGCTCGTGTGGACGCCGGATCAGGTTCACACAACCTCGACGCACCCCTACCTGGCGCACCAAAGATGTCGGGGAAACTGATCCACGAACACCTATGGGACCGGCGGGCCGGGTCACTTTCGGTTTGGCGGGGGCGGAGATCGCACGAAGAGCAGATCGAGGCGAAGCACACGAGCAGTTTACCCAGGTTCGGGCCGCACGGATGCGTAAAACCCTACTCCTGCTTTGTGGTTTGTATTGAGTTCTTGCTCAGAAGCGCTGGGTGCTACAGTATACACCAGCAGCTAACGAGACCGAGCGTGAGAGTGTTCGAACCCCCCTCTACGTTGCGCATGGGCCTCCTTATATATGCTCAAGGGGTCACCGACAGGTGGCAACACAGTTGAGGGTAAAAATGGAAAAGTGTTGTAGTCGGTACAGCTACCTGTACAGTGTTTCATTCCTAACCCTGATGGCAGGGGACAAGGGCATTAAATACCCATCGGCGTCGCCCAAACAGTGCAAAAAGGGGCCGTCAGGGGCGCCACCGTTCGCCACGATGGCAATCTTGTCAGCGCCGCTTGCCACCGCGTACCCCTAGCTGCACAGCCTCCCGCCACGTACGCCTAGGAGGGTCCCAGAGCGACACGTTGGTGGATGCGCTCGAGCGCTGGTACAGGGTGGTAGCTTGCTGCGGCAAGCGCCTTGCCGCGGTCGCTGTCTTGTCGCGTCCGGGAGCTTGCCGCTCACCGGGCCTTGCCGGGACACGTGGCGCGTCGCGGCAAGTTCCTTGAGATGCCTTGGTTGGCCTTCCCGGCAAGCTCCTCTCGCCAGGGTCTTGTGCCTTGAGTGGCCTTCCGGGCAAGCTCCTCTTGCCGGGGCATTGTCTCCTTGACTTGAATACTTTGTTCTTGAATGGCTCCAAAGGAACCACGGAGGACCTTGGCGGTCACCCGACAAGCCTTGCCGCGGGGCGCTGCGACTGCCCGTGCACAAGTTTGGGATACTAGGGTACCCCTACTTTAGTACACCGACAAGCATGCATCTAGTGTATTGAGTTCATACGAACAGAGTAACGCCTTAAGCAAGATGACATGATGTAGAGGGATAAACTCAAGCAATATGATGTAAACCCCATCTTTTTAACCTCGATGGCAACAATACAATACGTGCCTTTCTGCCCCTACTGCCACTGGGAAAGGACACCGCAAGATTGAACCCAAAGCCAAGCACTTCTCCCATTGCAAGAACTATAGATCTAGTAGGCCAAACCAAACCAATAATTCGAAGAGACTTGCAAGGATATTATGAGCACACATAAAATGTTCAGAGAAGAACCAAATATCTTTCATAGATAACCTTGATCATAAACTCAGAATTCATCGATCTTGACAAACATACCGCAAAAAGAGATTACATCGAATAGATCTCCTCGAAGACTGACGAGAACTTTGTATTGAGATCCAGAGAGAGAGAAGAAGCCATCTAGATACAAGATATAGACCCAAAGGTCTGTGGTAAACTACTCACAACTCATGGTGAGGGCGATGATGATGATGAAGAAGGCCTCCGTGATGGACCCCCCTCCGGTGGAGCTCCGGAACAGGCTCCAAGATGGGATCTCCACGGGAACAGAAACTGCGGAGGTGGAATTAGGGTTTTGTTTTTGCTTATGGAGTTTCTAGGGTACGTGGGTATATATAGGAAGAAGGAGGGCACCGGGGGCCACACGAGGCAGCCTCGAGGCAGGGGGGCGCCCTGGGAAGGGGGCGTGCCCCCCATCCTCGAGTGCAGCCCCTCTGTCCTCTGACTTGGTCCTGAAGTTTCATGTGCGTGATTTTCTCCAAAAATATCTCTCGCGAAGGTTTCATTCCGTTTGATATTCTTTTTATGCAGAACCCTGAAATAGGCAAAAAAAACACCAATCTGGACTGGGCCTTATGGTTAATAGGTTAGTCCAAAAAATGATATAAAAGTGAATGATAAAGCCCATTAAACATCCAAGACTTCATAAATAATAGCATGGAACAATCAAAAATTATAGATACGTTGGAGACGTATCAAGCATCCCCAAGCATAATTCCTGCTCGTCCTCGAGTAGGTAAATGATAAAGAAAGAATTTTTGATGTGGAATGCTAACCAATATAGTTTTTCAGTGTAATTATCTTAATTGTGGCATGAACGTTCAGATTTGAAAGGTTCAAGATAAAAGTCTATATTGACATAATAAATAACAATACTTCAAGCAATACTAACAAAGCAATCATGTCTTCTCAAAATACTATGGCTAAAGAAAGTTATCCCTACAAAATCATATAGTCTGGCTATGCTCCCTCTTCATCACACAAAATATTCATATCATGCACAACCCCGATTTCAGCCAAGCATTTGTTTTCATACTCTATCTTTTCAAACCTATCAACTTTCACGCAATACATGAGCGTGAGCCCTGGATATAGCACTATGGGTGGAATAGAGGTGGTTGTGGAGAAGACAAAAAGGAGAGAGATAGTCTCACATCGACTAGGCGTATCAACGTGCTATGGAGATGCCCATCAATAGATATCAATGTGAGTGAGTAGGGATTGCCATGCAACGGATGCACTAGAGCTAAATATGAATGAAAGCTCAACAAAAGAAACTAGTGGGTGTGCATCCAACTTGCTTGCTCACGAAGACCTAGGGCATTTGAGGAAGCCCATCCTTGGTATATAAAAGCCAAGTTCTATAATGAAAAAATTCCCACTAGCATATGAAAGTGACTAAACATGAGACTCTCTACAATGAAGAACATGGTGCTACTTTGAAGCACAAGTGTTGAAAAAGATAGTAGAAATTGTCCCTTTTTTGGGGGGGCTTTTTTTTCTTTGGCCTTTTTTGCGAAGGGGCTTTATAGATTCAGCCTTTCCTCCCATGGGAGAATGCACTAATAATGATGATCATCGCACTTTCATTACAACACGAAATTACAACTCGATACTACAACAACAAAGTATGACTCTATATGAATGCCTCCAGCGGTGTACCGGTATATGCAATGAAACAAGAGTGACATGTATGAAAATTTATGCATGGTGGCTTTGCCACAAATACGATGTCAACTACATGATCATGCATGGCAATATGACAATATGATGCGTGTCATATAAACGGAACGGTGGAAAGTTGCATGGCAATATATCTTGGAATGGCTATGGAAATGCCATGATAGGTAGGTATGGTGGATGTTTTGAGGAACAATATGGTGGCTATTTTGAGGAAGGATATATAGTGGGTTTATGGCACTGGCGAAAGTTGTGCGGTACAAGAGAGGCTAGCAATGGTGGAAGGGTGAGAGTGCATATAATCCATGGACTCAACATTAGTCATAAGAACTAATATACTTATTGCAAAAATCTACGAGTCATCAAAACAAAGCAATAAACGCATGCTCCTAGGGGGGAGGTGTAATGCCCAGTATGGGACTATACCTCCTACGTGTCGAGGCACGACTTAAAGGTATAAGCCCATTCTGGAATGATCTCAAGTTTGGTATCTTTGCACGACTCATGTAAAAATAGGGATGAAATTGCAAAAGGATAGTTGGCTTACACTCGCCACGTCACACAATACATTACATAAGCAAATCATCATCCAAATAACATCACAACCCGACTACGGGTGAAGATCCAAATGAAAGATACCAAATACATAAAGCCACAGGTCCGAATCACCCCTAGTAGAAACCACTACTGATCATCGGGATAGTGCACATAGTAACAGCTACGTTCTTCATCGTACTCCTAGTACAGCTCCGTGCCATCACCTGAGTAGTTCACCATAGCACCTGCATCTGGTGTGGTGTAGTATCTGTGAGCCACGGAGGACTCAGCAATCCCGTTCCCGGGTAACAGAACTATCTAAGCCTTGGGTGTGGAACAAGGCTGATGAAAGATAAAAGGTTGCAGCTGCACTAGCACTAGCTTACGTGTTTAGAGCGAGACGAGAAATGCCATGAGCGTCAAAGTGTTCACGAAGTGATCCTATCTAAGCACGTCAAACATAACCCCACCGTGTTCACTTCCCGAACCCCTTTCGGAAAATGACCGTCACGGTTACTCACGCTGGTAGTGTGTTTTGAACATGGTGTCAAGTTTTCTACAACCGGATATTAACAAATTCACATCTGCCACATAACCGCGGGCACGATTTTCGAAAGTTCAAAACCCTGCAGGGGTGTCCCAACTTAGCCCATTACAAGCTCACGATCCGCGGAGTCGCAACTCCAAGGTGGGAAGGCCCGAGTATTCTCAGAATCCCGTGCTCAAGATATACCGACATAGGTAAAACTAATCCAGCAAGACCTCCCGGTGTGCCGACACCCTGACAGTAGCCGCGCGTATCTAGTCTTAGGCCACGACCGGATGAGCGAAGCGTACAGGTACCAGATACCCCAAGTTGCCAAGGGGCGGACCCGCACAATGCTCTAGTTTGGACCAACACTCATGTGGAGCATTGGCCCGGGGGTTGATTAAGAATAGGGGATAGCTAGTCCCTATGCAAGTTTTAGTTATTAGGAATGGAGTACCAAAGTCGGGCCTTGCTGGAAAAGGTTTAGCGCTAAGCGGGTTATCGAGGGGGTCCCATAACCCCAACCGTGTTAGGAACGCATAATCAAGGAACATAACACTGGTTTATACGGTTCCTAGGGCGGCATGAGTGGAACAAATCACCAAGCAAGAGGCTTAGCCTTCCACCCATTACCAATATATAGATGATTTAGTTTAAGAGTTTATATAGTGTGATATCCCAACAATAACTTCAACATGAAGCAAGAATCTTCAAATCTTCACCTGCAACTAGCAATGCTATAAGAGGGCCTGAGCGAAGCTTACGAAGCCAAACAAAGGTTTGCTAGGTTGGGTGGTTAGACAGATTCATGGTTACAATAGGAGGCTGACAAACAAACATGGGCATCGAGGCAATGAGCTAAAGAGCGAGACTTCTAGCAATAGGCAAAGATAGTAATGATATCTGGGTCAGGTCATCTTGCCTGTCGAGCCGTCGATGGGATCGTAAGACGGCTCCTCATTCTCAACCTCGGTAGTAACCTCGTTCTCGTACTCGGTCTCGACTTCCAGCTCTACTCAACACAAGAACACAACGAGGCACGAAATCCAACAAGGTGCAATGCACAATCAACATGATGCAAGTATGATGCACTTATGATGCATGACAAGTCTATATATGATGCAATAGATGGCAAGGTAGGAAGCACAGAGAAACAACACAAGAACATGACAATGTGCTCAAGCAAGTATGATGCAAGACAAGTCTATATATGATGCAAAACATAGCAAGGTAGGAAGCACAGAGAAACAACACAAGTCAACAAGTTTAAATGAGGCCGGAAACTACATATAACAAATCCGGTAAGTCCTCATATGCATAGTTTAAAATTAGTCCAGATCTGAACAAACCGTAAGTTAAAGTGGTTAAACAGTAGATTAACATGCACCATGATGATCTACACGAAATTCTAGTCAAGTTTCATATAAAGTTTGTTTAATTCGGAGCTACGGACTAGAAGATATGAGCAAAACAAGTTAAGCATGGCAACGGTGCAAGATCCACCCATACATCAAGCAAACTCACTCCGAACATGTAAACAAGATGATATTATGATTCTACATGCAAAAACACACAAGTTTCATATAGGACACGCTCAAAACGGAGCAACGGTTCAACTTATACACACGAAACAAGATACAATGCAAAGCTGAAAATAACAGCCACATAGCAACTTTGGAGCAAGAAATATATACTCTACAACACTCAAACATGGTGACAAGAAGCATGGACATGAATTAGACATATCCTAAAGCAAACAACTCCATTGGAGCAACTCCATTGGAGGCATGGATCAATAGCAACAAGCTACAACATTTTGATCATGACGTTAGAAACCTGACAGTAATATTTTATAGCAACTTGGGAGTAAGAAATAAATAAGCTACAACAACCCATATGAGCAAGTGAGGGCATGGATGTATAGAAAACAACTTTTACAACAAGGAATGATCAATGTCCACCCCAAAACTAACATGGATTTGCCTAGGGCATCACGCAAACATAGCATCAGGATATGACAGATTCCAGACTTGGTAGAATTTTCACTAAGTGTTCAAACAGTTAAGTTGGCATGGCATGTTTGCAAGCATGTTTAAGTCACCTCAAGGCATATCATGGCAAATAGTTTGCACCACAGCAAAGACCACACGAAGGAGATTCTAAAACATCTAGGCATGTGACAAGGGAACAAACACATCAATAGCAACGAGCTCTTCAAATCAGCATCTCATAACATGTTCAAAACTTAACAGCCACATGCACTTTTGCAACCAAGTTTAACATGGCAATATGAACCCTAACATGCATGCTACAGCAACCATCATGTAACGCATCTCATGATGAACATTTTGACATCTCATTTGCTTCATTTGGATAAACATGCACCAAGTTATCACATCTCAAACATGACATGAAAATAACAAGTAGCAGCAGTTTATATCAAGTAGCACTCTTGTCACGAAGATTAAGACATCTAGATCGACTCAAACAAGCATGGCACAATGGAACAAAGTGTAGAGCACATCACCACGGTCATTTTGACATATCATATGCACAATTTGGACATACACACAAAAAGATACAGCCATCACAAAACGCCATCAGACAACAAAATTCAAAATACTTAGAGGAAAAAACAGGAATCAACCTATCGGATCGGGTCCACGGGCGGATCGGTCAACACGGGCGAAGCGGGTCGGGTCGAAGCGGGTCCCGGACCCGCTAGGGTTCGTCCGCGGCGGCGGCTGGATTTGGATCCCGCGGGATCCTCGAGGCGGCGGCGGCTCCGGCCGGCGAGGGGCACGGCGACCGGCGGAGAGAGCGGGTCCGGCCACGGCGGACCTCAACGGCAGCGGGGACGTGGCCCGGTGGCGACGCGGAGTCGCCGGAGGAGGATGGCGGCGGAGCTCCTCGGCGGTGAGCTCGGGCCGGCGGGGGAACCGGGCGGCGACGGGCGGAGAACGGCCGGCGGTGGCGGTTGCCCGGCGTGGAGGAAGAAGCGGGGCGGCGCGGCGCGGGACTCGGCCCGGTTGGCGGGCCTGCGTCGGGCCTCGCGGGCTGGCGCGGGGACACATGGCTGGCTCCGGTTGGTCCGGCGCATCCGGGCGGACGTGTCCGGTCCGTCCGGATGTGTCCAGCGGGGGCGGTTGCGGTGGAACTAGGGTTTGGCGAAAAAATGGACATGGGGGACGTTTTTATAGGCACAAGGAGCTAGGAGAATCCAAATGGGGAGCGGTTTTCGGTCACGCGATCACAAATCGACGACCGAGATGATGGGAAGGGTTGTGCTGGGTTAGTGGGCTGTTGTGAAGGGGGTCTTGGGCCTCAAAGAAGAGGTTCTTTTAGCCCACTAGGTTAACCGTTGGAGTACCAAACGAACTCCAAATGCGACGAAACTTGACAAGCGGCCTACACGTACCAAAACAACATCGCACGACAAGTCTCACGTCATTCCGGAAACGTTACACAGCCACACACAAAAGAAGGACTCGGGGATGCCACGGGCACGTGTGTGAGCGCTAGAACTCGAAACGGACAACGGGAAGAGACGAGTGGGACCGGATGCAAGTGACAACACAATGCAATGCAATGCACATGACAACATGACATGGATGAAATGCACACACGCACACGACAAAATGACGAAACCTGAAATGAAAGAAGAGCCCGGAAAGGAATTGATGAAGCCAAAGTTTATATATTGCCATATTGGGAAAGTGTTACATCTGGGGCATTACAAACTCTCCTCTACTACGAAAAGATCTCGTCCCGAGATCTAGGACTGGAAGAAGGAAGGGTACTCAGAATGAAGGTGATCTTCTCGTTCCCACGTAGCTTCTCGGTCGGTATGGTGTGACCACTTAACTTTCAAGAACTTGATTGACTTGTTGCGGGTCTTGCACTCGGTTTCTTCAAGAATAGCAACTGGGTGCTCGCGATAAGACAAGTCTTGTTGAAGATCAATCTCCTCAAACGGAATGGTGCGTTTAGGTGTCTTGAAGCACTTGCGGAGTTGAGACACGTGAAACACATCATGAACATTTGCAAAGTTGGATGGAAGCTCGAGTTGATAGGCTAGATCGCCTCTTTTTCCAAGGGTCTTGAAAGGGCCCACGTATCTAGGAGCAAGCTTGCCTTTGATACCGAATCTTTGGGTTCCTTTCATAGGAGAAACACGGAGATAGACATGATCCCCAATGTTGAAGGCCAAATCACGATGCTTGCCGTCATAGTAGCTCTTCTGACACGACTGAACGGCCTTGAGATTCTCACGTATGACTTTGCACATTTCTTCGGCTTCTGAGATCAAGTCATTGCCAAGAAGTTGACGTTCACCAGTCTCGGACCAGTTGAGAGGAGTACGTCACTTTCTGCCATAGAGGATTTGAAACGGAGCTTTGCCGGCACTTGCTTGGAAGCTATTGTTGTAAGAGAATTCAGCAAACGGGAGACAATCTTACCACTTCATGCCAAAAGAGATGACACAAGCTCTGAGCATGTCTTCGAGGATCTGGTTCACTCTCTCGACTTGACCACTAGTCTGAGGGTGAAACGCGGTGCTGAAACGGATCTTAGTGCCCATGGCAGACTGGAAGGAGTCCCAGAACTTGGATGTGAACAAACTTCCACGATCTGAGGAGATAACTTGAGGAATGCCATGTAAGGACACAATTCTGGAAGTGTACAACTCTTCCAGCTCAGCTGCATTGATGGATTCTTTGACTGGAAGGAAGTGAGCTACTTTGGTTAGCTTGTCAATCACCACAAAGATAGAATCATTCCCCTTCTTGGACTTGGGAAACCCAGTGACGAAATCCATTTCAATGTGGTCGAATTTCCACTTGGGAATAGGAAGAGGTTGGAGGAGACCGGCTGGACGTTGATGCTCTGCCTTCACTCTTCTGCAAACATCACATTCATTCACGAATTGGGCAATCTCCCTTTTCATGCGTGTCCACCAGTAAGATTGCTTGAGGTCTTGGTACATCTTGGAACTTCCAGGATGAATTGAGAGGAGGGAGTCATGTGCTTCGTTCAATATGAGCTTCCTGAGATCACCCTTGGGAACCACAAGTCTGTCCTCAAAGAACAAGGTGTCTTTCTCTTCAATGCGATAGCACTTGTATTTGGGAGTACCCTTTGCAATACCATGTTTCACTTTCTGCACCATAGCATCACTGAGTTGGGCCTCACGGATCTGATCTTCTAAGGTAGGAGCAACTTGAAGATTTGCAAGAAAGCCTTGCGGAACAACTTGGAGGTTGAGCTTCCTGAATGCTTCACAAAGCTCAGGCTGAAACGGCTTGATAAGGAGACTGTTGCAATATGCCTTTCTGCTCAAGGCATCTGCAATGACATTGGCCTTGCCAGGTGTGTATTCGATGCTTGGATCATGCTCTTGGATCATCTCAACCCAATGAGTCTGGCGAAGGTTCGGGTTCGGCTGTGTGAAGATGTACTTCAAGCTCTTGTGATCGGTGAAGATGTCCACTTTTCTGCCCAACAGAAGGTGTCTCCACGTGATCAAGGCATGTACCACAGCTGCTAGCTCGAGATCGTGTGTGGGGTAGTTCTTCTCACTTGGCTTCAGTTGACGAGAGGTGTATGCCACAATTTTCTTGTCTTGCATTAGCACACCACCAAGTCCTTGAAGAGAAGCATCATAGAATACTTCGTAGGGCTTGGACTCATCTGGAGGAGTAAGAACTGGAGCAGAGATGAGCTTTTCTTTGAGAGTTTTGAATGCCACATCACAATCCGGAGACCAGTTGTACTTGACATTCTTCTGCAGCAAGTTGGAGAGAGGCTTGGCAATCTTGGAGAAGTTCTCAACGAACCTTCTGCAATAGCTAGCAAGACCAAGGAAGCTTCGGAGTTGCTTGAAGTTCTGAGGTGGTTCCCAGTTGACAATCGCTTCAACTTTCTCGGGGTTGACAACAATACCGTCAGCAGAGATGATATGGCCCAGATACAAGACCTTATCGAGCCAGAATTCGCACTTGGAGAACTTGGCATAGAACTTATGTTCACGGAGTCTGTTGAGAACCAGACGGAGGTGCTTTTCATGATCCTCTTCGTTCTTGGAGAATACCAAGATGTCATCCAGATAAACAAGCACAAATTCGTTGGTGTAGGGGTTGAATATGTAGTGCATCATTCTCGAGAAGGTGGGTGGAGCATTAGCAAGGCCAAAAGACATGATTGTATATTCATAGGAGCCGTAGCTTGTTCTGAATTCAGTCTTGTGAATATCTTCTTCATGGATACGGATCTGGTGATAACCCATCCGGAGATCGAGCTTTGAGAACACTTTTGCTCCTTTGAGCTGCTCGAACAATTCATTGATGTTGGGGAGCGAATACTTGTTCTTTATTGTCTTCTTGTTCAATGGCCGGTAATCAACGCAAAGGCGCTCCGTGCCATCCTTCTTCTTAACAAATAAGATACCACAGCCCCAAGGAGAAGTGCTAGGCCTGATTAGACCCATACGCTCTTGCTCATCGAGTTGTTTCTTCAACTCCTTCAACTCTTTAGGGGAGAGCTTGTACGGACGCCGGCATGCTGGCTCGGTACCGGGCTCGAGTTCAGTAACAAATTCAACTTGACGATGCGGAGGCATGCCTGGAAGCTCTTCGGGGAAAACATCTTCATATTCATTGACCACTGGAATTTGAGAGATGGCATTCATCTCGCCCTTGTCATTGAGAGAGAATAGCCTGATTGTGTTACCTCGAGAGGCGAAGATAATCACGTCTTCGTTGGAATGAGTAAGCTTGACTTCCTTATTTGCACAATCAATGTGAGCATCATGCTGTGAAAGCCAATCCATCCCAAGAATAAGATCAATGTCGGAGTTGCTGAGAACAACCGGAGAAGCCAGAAAGCGGTAATCACCCATACGAATAGATACATCCGGAACAACTGAGTTGGATCTCAACAGAGAACCCGGAGAAATAATGTGCAATGGTTTATCCAAATAAGATGATGAGACTTCATGCTTGGTAAAGAATGGCCTTGACATGAAACTGAGTGATGCACCAGAGTCAAACAATACTTTTGCAGGAATTGAATTAACTGAGAGGTTACCAAGTATCACATCTGAAGAATTCTCTGCTTGAGCTGCATTCATCAGATTCACTCTTGCTGTCTTGGGGTTGTGCTTGCCAATAGCAGTACTGACAGGTGGAGGAGGCGGAAGGCACCTTGGGTTGGGGCACTTGTTAGCATAGTGACCCTTCTGGCCACACTTGTTGCAAACCACTTCTGAGAGAGCACGGTGATAAGGAGCACTTGACTTCGAAGCTTGAAAATGATTCTTTGACTGATTGCTTGGGTTGGGTGGGTGGGAGAAACCACGGCCACCAGAATGCCTGTTGTTGTTGTTGTTGTTGTTGTTGGGAGGTCGAATCACACGAGGAGGTGGAAGCCAAAACTTCTGTTGCTTTGCGACCACTTGGGAAGAAGAGGAGGAGTGAACGGCATCTCTGATCCTCTTTTTGGAAGCCTACATCTTGAGTTGGGCTGCCTCTTGCTTAAGTGCCATGTTATAGAATTGATCAAACTCATCAGGCTCGAACAAGGTGAGAGCTAGTTGGAGTTCATCCTTCAGACCACCACGGAACTGATAGATCTTGCTCTTGGCATCTGGGATGTCTTTCTTGGCATAGCGGGCAAGGTTCTGGAACTTGACATTATATTGGTAGACAGTCATTGAGCCTTGCTTCAGGTTGCGGAATTGCTCACGCATACCCTCGATGACACTTGTTGGAATGTGGTGAGAGCGAAAGTCCTTGCAGAAGTCAGCCCACGAGATTTCATGTCCTTCTCTGGAGTCTTTGTATTGCTGCCACCAATCAGCGGCTTGGTCCTTGAGTTGGAAGGCGGCAAACTTCACATAGTCCTCGGGCCTGACGTTACTGCACTCGAAATGCTTCTTGATATCTATTATCCAGTCTTTAGCATCTAGAGGGTCCACACAGTAACTGAATGCCTTTGGTTGGTTTGCCAGGAACTGGTTGAGTGTAGCAAAGTGAGGTTGGTTGAACAAATTGCCTTGGCCTTGGTTCCCATGAGCACCCTGATTTGCTTGATTTTCTTGAATGTTCTGCATCATTTGCAAAAGCATCTGGATGTTCTGGTTCGTCGCTTGCATAATTGCTCTCCAGGCCTCAGACGGAGGAGGAGGGGAAGGAGGACGATCAGGAACCTCTTCACCCTCTGGGTTAGCGTTGGGACCCCTTTTAGGAGCCATCCTAAATGAGATGACAACTATTAGCCATTGATTGAAAGAATATATAAGCTGAATCAACGGCTAGAAATTGCAACATAGTCTTCACAAGAACATTCGACAAGATGAATGAATGTAATCCACAGTTTAATGATAACAACAATCTTCACGATAAGCCACTTGGGAGAACAAAAGGTACATAAAAACAACAAGGAGCAGATAGAACAAATACAAGATAGAAGCTTCGTTCGACATATTCGTGATGAAAGCTTATGGAATGTTTTACAAAAGGGTTTTGCAATCCCCGGATCAGCATAGCCAAGGACCCTTTAAGATGCAACTCCCGATCGGAACAACGCCCATAAAAGCACTTCACTCAATGTAGAACCCCAAACTCCATATCATGCATTCGTTGGAAGAATGTCTACGAACTACTAGATGAACCCACCTATTAATTTCCGAAAGTTTCCAGTTATGCAATCAGGTGTTGGGGATACAGGGGAAGCATCGCGCACTCAACTCTAATCCTACATTCAGCTGTATCCATCCTTCAACACATAACCAGTTATTTCCGGAAACCGTCTACCTTGGACCTTCGAAACGCATCTACTATACAAGCTATGGCAATACTCCCGAACTACCTCCCCAGTACTGGGTGATGTCGAGGTTATCTTTCCACTAACCACATAGGAGAGTTTTCGATGTCGGTCGTCTTAAGTATTCCAGAACTACTGCGATATATTTGTGACGACAACACCTCGAAGCTCAACTCCCTGGGACACTGCCACAACCCCTAAATGACAGGAGGCATCGAGAACAATGTTCTCGTCACAAAGACATCGGAACAATCCAAACAATACCCGCGTGATCCTAAAAAAAATTTGGTGAATTTTTGAGAGTAGAAGAGACAAGAGTAATCGTCAGGAGTCCTCACCAGAGTGAAAAGAGATTAGGAGCAAAAGAAATCGTACTCTCTGATAAAGAAATAATTTTTATGTGGAATGCTAACCAATATAGTTTTTCAATGTAATTCTCTTAATTGTGGCATGAACGTTCAGATTTGTAAGGTTCAAGATAAAAGTCTATATTGACATAATAAATAACAATACTTCAAGCAATACAAACAAAGCAATCATGTCTTCTCAAAATACTATGGCTAAAGAAAGTTATCCCTACAAAATCATATAGTCTGGCTATGCTCCCTCTTCATCACACAAAATATTCATATCATGCACAACCCCGATTTCAGCCAAGCATTTGTTTTCATACTCTATCTTTTCAAACCTATCAACTTTCACGCAATACATGAGCGTGAGCCCTGGATATAGCACTATGGGTGGAATAGAGGTGGTTGTGGAGAAGACAAAAAGGAGGGAGATAGTTTCACATCGACTAGGCGTATCAACGTGCTATGGAGATGCCCATTAATAGATATCAATGTGAGTGAGTAGGGATTGCCATGCAACGGATGCACTAGAGCTAAATATGAATGAAAGCTCAACAAAAGAAACTAGTGGGTGTGCATCCAACTTCCTTGCTCACGAAGACCTGGGGCATTTGAGGAAGCCCATCCTTGGAATATAAAAGCCAAGTTCTATAATGAAAAAATTCCCACTAGCATATGAAAGTGACTAAACATGAGACTCTCTACAATGAAGAACATGGTGCTACTTTGAAGCACATGTGTGGAAAAAGATAGTAGCTATTGTCCCTTTTTTTGGGGGGCTTTTTTTCTTTGGCCTTTTTTGCGAAGGGGCTTTATAGATTCAGCCTTTCCTCCCATGGGACAATGCTCTAATAATGATGATCATCACACTTTCATTACAACACGAAATTACAACTCGATACTACAACAACAAAGTATGACTCTGTACGAATGCCTTCGGCGGTGTACCGGTATGTGTAATGAAACAAGAGTGACATGTATGAAAATTTATGCATGGTGGATTTGCCACAAATACGATGTCAACTACATGATCATGCATGGCAATATGACAATATGATGCGTGTCATATAAACGGAACGGTGGAAAGTTGCATGGCAATATATCTCGGAATGGCTATGGAAATGCCATGATAGGTAGGTATGGTGGATGTTTTGAGGAACAGTATGGTGGCTGTTTTGAGGAAGGATATATAGTGGGTTTATGGCACTGGCGAAAGTTGCGCGGTACAAGAGAGGCTAGCAATGGTGGAAGGGTGAGAGTGCATATAATCCATGGACTCAACATTAGTCATAAGAACTCATATACTTATTGCAAAAATCTACGAGTCATCAAAACAAAGCAATCAACGCATCCTCCTAGGGGGAGGTGTAATGCCCAGTATGGGACTATACCTCCTACGTGTCGAGGCACGACTTAAAGGTATAAGCCCATTCTGGAATGATCTCAAGTTTGGTATCTTTGCACGACTCATGTAAAAATAGGGATGAAATTGCAAAAGGATAGTTGGCTTACACTCGCCACATCACACAATACATTACATAAGCAAATCATCATCCAAATAACATCACAACCCGACTACGGGTGAAGATCCAAATGAAAGATACCAAATACATAAAGCCACAGGTCTGAATCGCCCCTAGTAGAAACCACTACTGATCATCGGGATAGTGCACATAGTAACGGCTACGTTCTTCATCGTACTCCCAGTACAGCTTCGTGTCGTCACCTGAGTAGTTCACCATAGTACCTGCATCTGGTGTGGTGTAGTATCTGTGAGCCACGGAGGACTCAGCAATCCCGTTCCCGGGTAACATAACTATCTAAGCCTTGGGTGTGGAACAAGGCTGAAGAAAGATAAAAGGTTGCAGCTGCACTAGCACTAGCTTACGTGTTTAGAGCGAGAAGAGAAATGCCACGAGCGTCAAAGTGATCACGAAGTGATCTTATCTAAGAACGTCAAACATAACCCCACCGTGTTCACTTCCCGAACCCCTTTTGGGAAATGACTGTCACGGTTACTCATGCTGGTAGTGTGTTCTGAACATGGTGTCAAGTTTTCTACAACCGGATATTAACAAATTCCCATCTGCCACATAACCGCGGGCACAGCTTTCGAAAGTTGAAAACCCTGCAGGGGTGTCCCAACTTAGCCCATTACAAGCTCACGATCCATGGAGTCGCAACTCCAAGGTGGGAAGGCCCGAGTATTCTCGGAATCCCATGCTCAAGATATACCGACATAGGTAAACCTAATCCAGCAAGACCTCCCGGCGTGCCGACACCCTGACAGTAGCCGCGCGTATCTAGTCTCAGGCCACGACGGGATGAGCGAAGCGTACAGTTACCAGATACCCCAAGTTGCCAAGGGGCGGACCCGCACAGTGCTCTAGTTTGGACCAACACACATGTGGAGCACAGGCCCGGGGGTTGATTAAGAAAAGGGGATAGCTAGTCCCTATGCAAGTTTTAGTTATTAGGCGAATGGAGTACCAAAGTCGGGCCTTGCTGGGAAAGGTTTAGCTCTAAGCGGGTTATCGAGGGGGTCCCATAACCCCAACTGTGTTAGGAACGCATAATCAAGGAACATAACACCGGTTTATACGGTTCCTAGGGCGGCATGAGTGGAACAAATCACCAAGCAAGAGGCTTAGCCTTCCACCCATTACCAATATATAGATGATTTAGTTTAAGAGTTTATATAGTGTGATATCCCAACAATAACTTCAACATGAAGCAAGAATCTTCAAATATTCACCTGCAACTAGCAATGCTATAAGAGGGGCTGAGCGAAGCTTACGTAGCCAAACAAAGGTTTGCTAGGTTGGGTGGTTAGACAGATTCATGGTTACAATAGGAGGCTGACAAACAAACATGGGCATCGAGGCAATGAGCTAAAGAGCGAGACTTCTAGCAATAGGCAAAGATAGTAATGATATCTGGGTCAGGTCATCTTGCCTGTCGAGTCGTAGATGGGATCATAAGACGGCTCCTCATTCTCAACCTCGGTAGTAACCTCGTTCTCGTACTCGGTCTCGGCTTCCGGCTCTACTCAACACAAGAACACAACGAGGCACGAAATCCAACAAGGTGCAATGCACAATCAACATGATGCAAGTATGATGCACTTATGATGCATGACAAGTCTATATATGATGCAATACATGGCAAGGTAGGAAGCACAGAGAAACAACACAAGAACATGACAATGTGCTCAAGCAAGTATGATGCAAGACAATTCTATATATGATGCAAAACATAGCAAGGTAGGAAGCACAGAGAAACAACACAAGTCAACAAGTTTAAATGAGGCCGAAAACTACATATAACAAATCTGGTAAGTCCTCATATGCATAGTTTGAAATTAGTCCAGATCTGAACAAACCTTAAGTTAAAGTGGTTAAACAGTAGATTAACATGCACCATGATGATCTACATGAAATTCTAATCAAGTTTCATATAAAGTTTGTTTAATTTGTAGCTACGGTCTAGAAGATATGAGCAAAATAAGTTAAGCATGGCAATGGTGCAAGATGCACCCATACATCAAGCAAACTCACTCCGAACATGTAAACAAGATGATATTATGATTCTACATGCAAAAACACATAAGTTTCATATAGGGCACGCTCAAAACGGAGCAACGGTTCAACTTATACACACGAAACAAGATACAATGCAAAGCTGAAAATAACAGCCACATAGCAACTTTGGAGCAAGAAATATATACTCTACAGCACTCAAACATGGTGACAAGAAGCATGGACATGAAGTAGACATATCCTACAGCAAACAACTCCATTGGAGCAACTCCATAGGAGGCATGGATCAATAGCAACAAGCTACAACATTTATATCATGACGCTAGAAACCTGACAGTAATATTTTATAGCAACTTGGGAGCAAGAAATAAATAAGCTACAGCAACCCATATGAGCAAGTGAGGGCATGGATGGATAGACAACAACTTGTACAACAAGGAAGGATCAATGGTCACCCCAAAACTAACATGGATTTGCCTAGGGCATCAAGCAAACATAGCATCAGGATATGACAGATTCCAGACTTCAAATGGGCGGCGGCGGGCGGAGAACGGCCGGCGACGGCGGTTGCCCGGCATGGAGGAAGAAGCGGGGCGGCGCGGCGCGGGGCTCGGCCCGGTTGGCGGCGGCGGCGGGCCTGCGTCGGGCCTCGCGGGCCAGCGCGGTGGGGAACGGCGGCGCGGGGACACGTGGCTGGCTCCGGTTGGTCTGGCGCATGCGGGCGGACGTGTCCGGTCTGTCCGGAAGTGTCCGGCGGCGGCGGTTGCGGTGGAAGTAGGGTTTGGGCAAAAAAATGGACATGGGGGGACGTTTTTATAGGCACAAGGAGCTAGGAGACTTCAAATGGGGAGCGGTTTTCGGTCACGCGATCACAAATCGACGACCGAGATGATGGGAAGGGTTGTGCTGGGTTAGTGGGATGTTGTTGAGGGGGTCTTGGGCCTCAAAGAAGAGGTTCTTTTAGCCCACTACGTTAACCGTTGGAGTACCAAACGAACTCCAAACGCGACGAAACTTGACAGACGGCCTACACGTACCAAAACAACATCGCACGGCAAGTCTCACGTCATTCCGGAAATGTTACACGGCCACACACAAAAGAAGGACTCGGGGATGCCACAGGAACTCGAAATGGACAACGGGAAGAGACGAGTGGGACCGGATGCAAGTGACAACACAATGCAATGCAATGCACATGACAACATGACATGGATGAAATGCACACACGCACACGACAAAACGACGAAACCCGAAATGAAAGAAGAGCCCGGAAAGGAATTGATGAAGCCAAAGTTTATATATTTCCATATTGGGAAAGTGTTACATCTGGGGCATTACATTGGTAGGAGTTAACCATCGCGCGCCCCCGACCTCCACACAAAGGTTGGCACTCTACAAATACCTCATGCTCTAACTTCGTCACATAGCGGTTCACCATACGTGCATGATACGGGAATCACTAACCTTAACACAAGTATTTCTCAATTTCATAATAACTCCACTAGCATGACTCTAATAACACTATCCTCATGTCTCAAAACAATTATCAAGCATCCAACATCTCTTTCTATTCAATGCACTTGGTGTGAATTTTTCTACTACATTGACATTGGATGTTTATCATGTGAAGACTAGTTTCTTTAGCCTAAACACATTACCATGCTGTTTTAGTAGACTCTCAAATAGATATAAGTGAATTATGAAAGTTCAACAATTTCTACAAAATATTACCACCACCATGCTCTAAAAGATATAAGTGAAGCACTAGAGCAAAAACTATTCAACTCAAACGATATAAGTGAAGCACATAGAGTGTTTTAATAATTTCTAGGCCATATTTAACTCTCCCAAGTAGGTGTGTCCAGCAAGGATGATTTTGGCAAACTAACAAGCAAAGACTCAAATTTTACGAGACGCTCCAAGCAAAACACATATCATGTTGCGAATAAAAATATAGCTCCAAGTATAGTTACCGATGGATGAAGACGAAAGAGGGGATGCCTTACCGGGGCATCCCCAAGCTTAGGCTTTTGATTATCTTGAATTTACTTGGGGTGCCATGGGCATCCCCAAGCTTAGGCTTTTGATTATCTTGAATTTACTTGGGGTGCCATGGGCATCCCCAAGCTTAGGCCTTTGCTACTCCTTGTTCCATAGTCCATCAAAGCAGTACTCAAAACTTGAAACCTTCACAACACAAAACTTAGACAAAAATTCTCGTGAGCTCCGTTAGTATGAGAAAGCAAACCACTAATCAAAGGTACACCAATGAATTAATTCTTTGTTTATATTGGTGTTAAACCTACTGTACTCCAAGTTCTCTATGGTTCATATCCTCCAATATTACTCATACATGCATGGGAATAAGCAAACAACACACGAAAAACAGAATCTGTCAAAGACAGAACAGTCTGTAGTAATCTGCAGGGTTCGCCTACTTCTGGAACTCCAAAAAATTCAAACTAAATTGGTAAATTTGCGAAATTTGTATACAAATCAGTAGCAAAAGGAATCAACTAAAAATCACGCTCCAGTAAAATCCCACGACTACTTTAGCGAGAGCTAACGATTCTGTTTTCCACAGCAAGATCATATAAACTTCACACAAGACTTCCCAAAGGTTCTACTCGGTGCAAACACTAAAAAAACATGAAACCACATTTAATCAGAGGCTAGATGCAATATTTATTCCCTAACAGCAACAAAAACAAAAAACATAAAATTGGGTTGCCTCCCAACAAGCGCTATCATTTTACGCCCCTAGCTAGGCACGATACAAGATAGATCTAGGTATTGCCATCTTTGGAAGGCAATCCATAATTGGCTCTCATGATAGATTCATATAGTAATTTTATTTTCTTTATAGGAAAGTGTTCCATGCCTTTCCTTAATGGAAATTGGAATCTAATATTTCCTTCCTTCATATCAATAATTGCACCAATCGTTCTAAGGAAAGGTCTACCAAGAATAATAGGACATGAAGGATTGCAATCTATCTCAAGAACATTGAAATCTACGGACACATAATTTCTGTTGGAAACAATAAGAACATCATTAATTCTTACCATAGGTTTCTTAATAGTGGGATCCGCAAGATGAAAATTTAAAGAACAATCATCAAGCTCATGGAACCCTAGCAAATCACACAAAGTTTGTGGGATAGTGGAGACACTAGCACCCAAATCACACAAAGCATAGCATTCATGATCTTTAATTTTTATTTTTATAGTTGGTTCCCACTCATCATAAAGCTTTCTAGGTATAGAAACTTCCAACTCAAGTTTTTCTTCATAAGATTGCATCAAAGCATCAACTATATGTTTAGTGAAAGCTTTATTTTGGCTATAAGCATGCGGAGAATTTAGCACGGACTGCAACAAGGAAATACAATCAATCAAAGAGCAATTATCATAATTTAATCCCTTGAAATCCAAGGTAGTGGGTTCATTACTACGCAAAGTTTTAATCTCTTCGTTCCCACTTTTAGCAATTTTAGCATCAAGATCTAAAAACTCTGAATCATTGGGACACCTTAAAGCATAATCATCTCCAATCCTATTCTCATCAAGATTAATACTAGAAAACAAGGATCTAATAGGAGACACATCAATAACTTTCAGATCTTCATCTTTATTTTCATGATAACTAGAAGAACACGATTTAATATAATCTTGTCTTTTAGCATGCATTCTAGCGGTTCTTTCTTTGCATTCATCAATGGAAATTCTCATGGCTTTGAGAGACTCATTGATATCATTCTTAGGTGGGATAGAACTAAGTTTCAACAACTCAACATCAAGAGTAATTCTATCCATACTTCTAGCCAATTCATCAACCTTAAGCAATTTCTCTTCAAGCAAAGCATTGAAATTCTTTTTCGAGATCATAAACTCCTTAACACTAGTTTCGAATTCAGAAGGCATCTTTCCATAAGAGTTGTTGTAGGAATTACCATAATTATTAGAGGAATTACTAGGAAAAGGCCTAGGAATAAGATTACCTCTACAAGCATTGTTACCAAAATTATTCCTACCAACAAAATTCACATCCAAAGATTCATTGTTATTCTCAATCAAATTGGACAAAGGCATATCATTAGGATCAGAAGAATCACTCTTAGTAGCAAACAATTTCATAAGTTCATCCATCTTTCCACTCAAAACACTAATTTCTTCGATAGCATGCACTTTTTTACTAGTAGATCTTTTGGTGTGCCATTCAGAATAATTAACCATAATATTATCTAGGAGTTTGGTAGCTTCTCGTAAGGTGGTTTCCATGAAAGTGCCTCTGGTGGCCGAATCTAAAAGATTTCTAGAAGCAAAATTCAAGCCAGCATAAAAGTTCAGAATAATCATCCATAGATTCAAACCATGTGTAGGGAAATTACGTATCATCAATTTCATTCTCTCCCTAGCTTGTGCAACATGCTCATGATCTAGTTGCTTAAAATTCATAATATCGTTTCTAAGAGAGATGATCTTAGCAGGAGGGAAATACTTAGATATAAAAGCATCTTTGCACTTATTCCACGAATCAATACTATTTTTAGGCAAAGAGGA
The DNA here is from genome assembly GCA_902687465.1 of Secale cereale. Lineage (NCBI taxonomy): Eukaryota > Viridiplantae > Streptophyta > Magnoliopsida > Poales > Poaceae > Secale > Secale cereale. Next base: position 172,917,474 of record LR738710.1, on the reverse strand, counting down.
GAACCAATGTTTAGCACGATCTCTAAGTGAAAACGGAAATAACTTCAATTTAACAATATCATTATATGTATCCCTTTTCTTTTGCATATCACACAAATCAACAAAGTTGTTTAGATGGGTAGCGGCATCTTCACTAGGAATGCCGGAGAATTGATCTTTCATGACAAGATTCAACAAAGCAGCATTAATCTCACAAGATTCAGCATCGGTAATAGGAGCAATCGGAGTGCTAATAAAGTCATTGTTGTTGGTATTGGAGAAGTCACATAATTTGGTATTGTTATGAGCCATAGTGACAAGCAAGCAATCCAACACACACAAGCAAACAAGAAGCAAGTGAACGATAAACACACGGCGAAAGAATGGCGAATAAAACGACAAGGGTGAAGTGGGGGAGAGGAAAATGAGAGGCAAATAAATGTAATGCGAAGGATAAGGGTTTGTGATAGGTACTTTGTATATGACTTTTGTGTAAGCCTCCCCGGCAACGGCGCCAGAAATTCTTCTTGCTACCTCTTGAGCTTGCGTTGTATTCCCTCGAAGAGGAAAGGGAGATGCAGCACAGTAGCGTAAGTATTTCCCTCAGTTTTTGAGAACCAAGGTATCAATCCAGTAGGAGACCACGGGCTAGTCCCTCGCACCTGCACAAACAAATAAGAACTTCGCAGCCAATGCGATAAGGGGTTGTCAATCCCTTTACGGTCACTTACGAGAGTGAGATCTGATATAGATGATAGTTTATATTTTTGGTATTTTTGGTTTAATAAAACAGCATATAAAAGCGGTAAAGTAAAGCAGATGTAGATTGATATGTTGAGAATAGACCCGGGGGCCATAGTTTTCTCTAGTGGCTTCTCTCATGATAGCGATATTCTACGGCGGGTAAACAAATTACTGTCGAGCAATTGATAGAAAAGCGAGTAATTATGAGACTATCTAGGCATGATCATTGTATATAGGCATCACGTCCGAGACAAGTAGACCGAAATGATTCTGCATCTACTACTATTACTCCACACATCGACCGCTATCCAGCATGCATCTAGTGTATTGAGTTCATACGAACAGAGTAACGCCATTAGCAAGATGACATGATGTAGAGGGATAAACTCAAGCAATATGATATAAACCCCATCTCTTTATCCTCGATGGAAACAATACAATACGTGACTTGCTGCCCCTACTGTCACTGGGAAAGGACACCGCAAGATTGAACCCAAAGCCAAGCACTTCTCCCATTGCAAGAACTATATATCTAGTAGGCCAAACCAAACCGATAATTCGAAGAGACTTTCAAGGATATTATGAGCACACATAAAAAGTTCAGAGAAGAACCAAATATCTTTCATAGATAACCTTGATCATAAACTCACAATTCATTGGATCTCGACAAACACACCGCAAAAAGAGATTACATCGAGTAGATCTCCTCGAAGACTGAGGAGAACTTTTATTGAGATCCAGAGAGAGAGAAGAAGCCATCTAGATACTAGCTATGGACGCGAAGGTCTGTGGTAAACTACTCACAACTCATGGTGAGGGCGATGATGATGATGATGATGAAGGCCTCCGTGATGGATCCCCCTCCGGTGGAGCTCCGGAATAGGCTCCAAGATGGGATCTCCATGGGAACAGAAGCTACGGCAGTGGAATTAGGGTTTTCTCTCTGCTTATAGAGTTTCTGGGGTACGTGGGTATATATAGGAAGAAGGAGGGCACCGGGGGCCACACGAGGCAGCCTCGAGGCAGGGGGCGCACCCTGGGAAGGGGGTGCTCCCCCCACCCTCGAGGGCAACCCCTCTGTCCTTTGACTTGGTCGTGAAGTTTCCTGTGCGTGATTTTCTCCAAAAATATCTCTCGGGAAGGTTTCATTCCGTTTGGACTCCGTTTGTTATTCTTTTTCTGCAAAACCCTGAAATAGGCAAAAACCAGCAATATGGACTGGGCCTTTGGGTTAATAGGTTAGTCCCAAAAATGATATAAAAGTGAATGATAAAGCCCATTAAACATCCAAGACTTCATAAATAATAGCATGGAACAATCAAAAATTATAGATACGTTGGAGACGTATCAAATGCTAACCAACATAATTTTCAATGTAACTCTCTTTATTGTGGCATGATTGTTCAGATCCGAAAGTTTCAAGACAGAAGTCTATATTGACATAAGAAGTAATAATACTTCAAGCATACTAACAAAGCAATCATGTCTTCTCAAAATAACATGGCTAAAGAAAGTTATCCCTACAAAATCATATAGTCTGGCTATGCTCCCTCTTCATCACACAAAATATGCATATCATGCACAACCTCGGTTTCAGCCAAGCAATTGTTTTAATACTCAATTTGTTCAAACCTTACAATTTTCACACAATACATGAGCGTGAGCCATGGATATAGCACTATGGGTGGAATAGAGTGGTGGTTGTGGAGAAGACAAAAAGGAGGAAGATAGACTCACATCGACTAGGCGTATCAACGGGCTATGGAGATGCCCATCAATAGATATCAATGTGAGTGAGTACGGATTGCCATGCAACGGATGCACTAGAGCTATAAATGTATGAAAGCTCAACAAAAGAAACTAAGTGGGTGTGCATCCAACTTGCTTGCTCATGAATACCTAGGGCATTTGAGGAAGCCCATCGTTGGAATATACAAGCCAAGTTCTATAATGAAAATTCCCACTAGTATATGAAAGTGACTAAACAAGAGACTCTCTATCATGAAGAACATGGTGCTACTTTGAAGCACAAGTGTGGAAAAGGATACAAGCATTGTCCCTTCTCTCTTTTCTCTCATTTTTTTGGAGGGGCTTTCTCTTTTTTTTAGCCGCTCTCTATAATTTTTTTTGGGCCATCTTTTTTTTATTTGGCCTTTCCTCACATGGGACAATGCTCTAATAATGATGATCATCACACTTTTATTGATTTACAACTCGATACTAGAACAAAGTATGACCTATATGAATGCCTCCGGTGGTGTACCGGGATGTGCAATGAATCAAGAGTGACATGTATGAAAAATTATGCATGGTGGCTTTGCAACAAATACGATGTCAACTACATGATCATGCATGGCAATATGACAATATGAAGCGTGTCATATGAACAGAATGGTGGAAAGTTGCATGGCAATATATCTCGGAATGGCTATGGAAATGCCATAATAGGTAGGTATGGTGGCCGTTTTGAAGAAGGTATATAGTGGGTGTATGGTACCGGCAAAAGTTGTGTGGTACAAGAGAGGCTAGCAATGGTGGAAGGGTGATAGTGCGTATAATCCATGGACTCAACATTAGTCATAAAGAACTCATATACTTATTGCAAAAATTTACGAGTGATCAAAACAAAGCAATCAACGCATGCTCCTAGGGGGGAGGTTGGTAGGAGTTAACCATCGCGCGCCCCCGACCTCCACGCAAAGGATGACACTCTACAAATACCTCATGCTCTAACTTCGTCACATAGCGGTACACCATACGTGCATGCTACGGGAATCACAGACTTTAACACAAGTATTTCTCAATTTCATAATAACTCCACTAGCATGACTCTAATATCATTATCCTCATATCTCAAAACAATCATCAAGTATCAAACTTCTCTTCATATTCAATGCACTTTGTATGAAAGTTTTTACTACATTCATCTTGGATGCCTATCATATTAGGACTAGTTTTATAACCAAAGCACATTACCATGCTGTTCTAAAAAGACTCTCAAAAGGATATATGTGAAGCATGAGAGATCAACAATTTCTACAAAATAAAATCACCAGCGTGCTCTAAAAGATATAAGTGAAGCACTAGAGCAAACTATTTAGCTCAAAAGATATAAGTGAAGCACATAGAGTGTTCTAACAAATTCTAGGCCACATTTATCTCTCTCAAAAAGGTGTGTCCAGCAAGGATGATTGTGGCAAACTAAAAAGCAAAGACTCAAATCATACATGACGCTCCAAGTAAAATACATATCATGTGGTGAATAAAAATATAGTCCCGTGTATAGTTACCGATAGATGAAGACGAAAGAGGAGATGCCTTCCCGGGGCATCCCCAAGCTTAGGCTTTTGTTTGTCCTTGAATTTTACCTTGGGGTGCGTTGGGCATCCCCAAGCTTATGCTCTTGCCACTCTATGTTCCATAGTCCATCAAAGCCATACTCAAAACTTGAAAACTTCACAACACAAAACTTAGCCAAAAATCTTGTGAGCTCCGTTAGTATAAGAAAACAAACCACTACTTAAAGGTACTGTAATGAACTCATTCTTTCTTTATATTGGTGTTAAACCTACTGTATTCCAACTTCTCTATGATTTGTATCCTCCAATACTAATCATAGATTCATCAAAATAAGCAAACAACACACGAAAAACAGAATCTGTCAAAAATAGAACAGTCTGTACTAATCTGTAACTTTCGCATACTTGTGTAACTCCAAAAAAATTGAAATAATTTGTTAAACGTGAGGAATTTGTCTATTAATCATCTGCAAAAAGAAACAACTAAATAGCACTCTCCAGTAAAATCTGGTGACTATTCTAGTGAGCGCTAACGTTTCTGTTGTTTACAGCAAGATCATATAAACTTCACATAAGTCTTCCCAAAGGTTCTACTTGGCACAAACACTAATTAAAACACAAAACCACATCTAAAGAGAAGCGATGCAAAATTTATTCCTAAACAGAAGCAAAAACAAAGAAAATAAAATTGGGTTGTTGCTACTTCTCGAGCTTGCGTTGTATTCCCTCGAAGAGGAAAGGGAGATGCAGCACAGTAGCGTAAGTATTTCCCTCAGTTTTTGAGAACCAAGGTATCAATCCAGTAGGAGACCACGCGCGAGTTCCTCGCATCTGCACAAACAAATAAGAACTTCGCAGCCAACGCGATAAGGGGTTGTCAATCCCTTTATGGTCACTTACGAAAGTGAGATCTGATAGAGATGATAGTTTATATTTTTGGTATTTTTGTTTATAAGAACATAAAGTAAAAGCGGAAAAAGTAAAGTAGATGTAGATTGATATGTTGAGAATAGACCCGGGGGCCATAGTGTTCTCTAGTGGCTTCTCTCATGATAGCGATATTCTACGGCGGTTAAACAAATTACTGTCGAGCATTTGATAGAAAAGCGAATAATTATGAGACTATCTAGGCATGATCATTGTATATAGGCATCACTTCATAGACAAGTAGACCGACTCCTGCCTGCATCTTCTACTATTACTCCACACGTCAACCGCTATCCAGCATGCATCTAGTGTATTGAGTTCATAAGAACAGAGTAACGCCTTAAGCAAGATGACATGATGTAGAGGGATAAACTCAAGCAATATGATATAAACCCCATCTTTTTATCCTCGATGGAAACAATACAATACGTGCCTTGCTGCCCCTACTGTCATTGGGAAAGGACACCGCAAGATTGAACCCAAAGCCAAGCACTTCTCCCAATGCAAGAACTATAGGTCTAGTAGGCCAAACCAAACCAATATTTCGAAGAGACTTGTAAGGATATTATGAGCACACATAAAGAGTTCAGAAAAGAACCAAATATTTCTCATAGATAATCTTGATCATAAACTCACAATTCATCGGATCTCGATAAACACACCGCAAAAAGAGATTACATCGAATAGATATCCTCGAAGACCGAGGAGAACTTTGTATTGAGATCCAAAGAGAGAAAAGAAGCCATCTAGATACTAGCTATGGACCCGAAGGTCTGTGGTAAACTACTCACAACTCATGGTGAGGGCGATGATGATGATGTAGAAGCACTCCGTGATGGATCCCCTCTCCGGCGGAGCTCCGGAACAGGCTCCAAGATGGGATCTCACGGGAACGGAAGGTTACGGCGGTGGAACTAGGGTTTTCTCTCCTCCTCTGATGGTTTCAGGGTACGTAGGCTTATATAGGAGGAAGGAGGACACTGAGTCCTCACGAGGGACCCACCAGGCAGGGGGGGCGCGCCCCCCACCCTCGTGGGCACCTCGTGGCCCCTACTCCATGGTTCTCAAGTCTCCCGTGCGTGATTTTCTCCAAAAATATCTCTCCCGAAGGTTTCATTCCGTTTGGACTCCGTTTGATATCCCTTTTCGGTAAAACCCTAAAACAGGCAAAAAAACAGCAATCTGGACTGGGCCTTTGGGTTAGTAGGTTAGTCCCAAAAATAATATAAAAGTGTATGACAAAGCCAATTAAACATCCAAAACATCATAAATAATAACATGGAACAATCAAAAATTATAGATACGTTGGAGACGTATCAAGCATCCCCAAGCTTAATTCCTGCTCGTCCTCGAGTAGGTAAATGATAAAAACAGAATTTTTGATGTGGAATGCTAACCAACATAGTTTTTCAATGTAATTCTCTTTATTGTGGCATGAATGTTCAGATCTGAAAGATTCAAGATAAAAGTCTATATTGACATAAGAAATAATAATACTTCAAGCATACTAACAAAGCAATCATGTCTTCTCAAAATACTATGGCTAAAGAAAGTTATCCCTACAAAATCATATAGTCTGGCTATGCTCCCTCTTCATCACACAAAATATTCATATCATGCACAACCCCGATTTCAGCCAAGTACTTGTTTTCATACTCTATTCTTTCAAAGCTTTCAACTTTCACGCAATACATGAGCTTGATCCATGGACATAGCACTATGGGTGGAATAAAGAGGTTGTTGTGGAGAAGACAAAAAGGAGGTAGATAGTCTCACATCAAATAGGCGTATCAATGGGCTATGGAGATGCCCATCAATAGATATCAATGTGAGTGAGTAGGGATTGCGATGCAACGGATGCACTAGAGCTAAAAATGTATGAAAGCGCAACAAAAGAAACTAGTGGGTGTGCATCCAACTTGCTTGCTCACGAAGACCTAGGGCATTTGAGGAAGCCCATCGTTGGAATATAGAAGCCAAGTTCTATAACGAAAATTCCCACTAGTATATAAAGTGACTAAGCATGAGACTCTCTACAATGAAGAACATGGTGCTACTTGAAGCACAAGTGTGTAAAAAAAGATAGTAGCAATTGTCCCTTTTTTCTTTTCTTCCTTTTTTGGGCCTTTCTTTTTTCTTTTGCCTTTCCTTTTTTCCTTTTTTTTCTGGAGGGGCTTTATTGATTTAGCCTTTCCTCCCATGGGACAATGCTCTAATAATGATGATCATCACACTTTCATTACAACTCAATATTACAACTCGATACTAGAACAAAGTATGACTCTATATGAATGCCTCCGGCGGTGTACCGGGATGTGCAATGAATCAAGAGTGACATGTATGAAAAAATATGCATGGTGGCCTTGCCACAAATGCGATGTCAACTACATGATCATGCATGTGAATATGACAATATGAAGCGTGTCATATGAACGGAACGGTGGAAAGTTGCATGGCAATATATTCGGAATGGCTATGGAAATGCCATTATAGGTAGGTATGGTGGTTGTTTTGAGGAATATATATGGTGGCCGTTTTGAGGAAGGATATATAGTGGGTGTATGGTACCGGCGAAAGTTGCGCGATACAAGAGAGGCTAGCAACGGTGGAAGGGTGAGAGTGCGTATAATCCATGGACTCAACATTAGTCATAAGAACTCATATACTTATTGCAAAAATCTACGAGTCATCAAAACAAAGCAATCAATGCATGCTCCTAGGGGGGAGGTTGGTAGGAGTTAACCATCGCGCGCCCCTGACCTCCACACAAAGGTTGGCACTTTACAAATACCTCATGCTCTAACTTCGTCACATAGCGGTTCACCATACGTGCATGATACGGGAATCACAAACCTTAACACAAGTATTTCTCGGTTCCATAATAACTCCACTAGCATGACTCTAATATCACTATCCTCATATCTCAAAACAATTATCAAGCATCCAACCTCTCATCATATTCAATGCACTTAGTGTGAAAGTTTTTACTACAATTATATTGGATGTCTATCATGTGAAGACTAGTTTTATAGCCAAAACACATTACCATGATGTTTTAATAGACTCTCAAAAGGATATAAGTGAAGCATGAGAGTTCAACAATTTCTTCAAAATATTATCACCACCGTGCTCTAAAAAATATAAGTGAAGCACTAGAGCAAAAACTATACAACTCAAAAGATATAAGTGAAGCACATAGAGTGTTCTATCAATTCCTAGGCCATATTTAACTCTCTCAAATAGGTGCGTCCAGCAAGGATAATTGTGGCAAGCTAACAAGCAAAGACTCAAATTATACAAGACGCTCGAAGCAAAACACATATCATGTGGTGAATAAAAATATAGCTCTAAGTATAGCTACCGATGGATGAAGACGAAAGAGGGGATGCCTTCCCGGGGCATCCCCAAGCTTAGGCTTTTGATTGTCCTTGAATTTTACTTGGGGTGCCTTGGGCATCCCCAAGCTTAGGCCCTTGCTACTCTTTGTTCCATACTCCATCAAAGCAATACTGAAAACTTGAAAACTTCACAACACAAAACTTAGACAAAAATCTCGTGAGCTCTGTTAGTATAAGAAAGCAAACCACTAGTCAAAGGTACTGCAATGAATTAATTCTTTGTTTATATTGGTGTTAAACCTAATGTATTTCAACTTCTCTATGGTTCATACCTCCTAATATTACTCATAGATGCATTGAAATAAGCAAACAACACACGAAAAACAAAATCTGTCAAAAACAGAACGGTTTGTAGTAATCTGCAGGTTTCGCATACTTATGTAACTCCAAAAAATTCAAACTAAATTGGTAAACGTTAGTAATTTGTCTATTAATCATCTGCAAAAAGAATCAACTAAATAGCACGCTCCAGTAAAATCTGATGACCTTTCTAGCTAGCACTAACGATTCTGTTTTTCACAGCAAGATCACATAAACTTCACACAAGTCTTCCCAAAGGTTCTACTTGGCACAAACACTAATTAAAACACAAAACCACATCTAAACAGAAGCTAGATGCAATATTTATTCCCAAACTGAAGCAAAAACAAAAAAAAAAATTGGGTTGCCTCCCAACAAGCGCTATCGTTTTACGCCCCTAGCTAGGTACGATAATTCAATGATGCTCACATGAAAGATAAGAATTGAAGCACAAAGAGAGGATCAGTTAGCATGTGAAAATCACATCTAAGTCTAACATACTTCCTATGCATAGGCATTTTATAGGAAAACAAATTAGCAAGACAAGCAAGATCTAGCATATGCAAGGAAGAAGAAAGAAACAATAGCAATATCAACATAACAAGAGGCAATTTAGTTACTGATACGTCCAAAATGTATCTATAATTTCTGCTTGCTCCATGCCTCTTTTGGGTGATATTGCTATGATATTTATACACTTCCATACACTTTTGATCATATTTGGACTAACCTATTTACTCAGTGCACCCCAGTGCCAGTTTCTGTTTTCGGCTGTTTTTGTATTTTAGGTTTTCACATTACGAGAACTGCCAGGAAAAATCCAGAAAAATTATATAAAAAATCAGCGTTCCAGAAACTACCGTGCGCCCGAAGGACAGCCGGGGGGCCCCCAGGGCTCCAGGCGCCCTGGCGGCGCCCCCCCCTGGGCCGCGCCGGGGGGGCGCCTGGGCCCCCCGAGGCTCCTCTGATGCCCCCCTTTGGCATATATTTACACCGTGTCGCGGAAACCCTGATTCCAGACCCCTTTTCTCCAGACCCGATTCCGATCTCCGCCTCCATCGCCATCAAGCTTCGGAAGACCAGAATTCCTGTGCCGGCACCCTGCCGGGACGGGGAAGTGCCCCCGGATTCATCTCCATCGACGTTGCTTCCTGTCTCCATGATGCGGGAGTAGTTCCTCCTCAGGGCTGAGGTTTCTACCAGTAGCTATGTGGTCAATTCTCTCTCCCATGATGTGATCTTCGTTGTGATCATAGGCTATGTTAATCTAGGGTGATCCCATGATATCTCCCCTTCCTCTATGTATTGGATTGATGTACTCACTTGTCTTTATCTAGTATAATCCCCGAGACCAAGGTGACAGCGGTCTATTGGACATGGATTAGAAGAATAATTTCATGAGTGATTTCCTTTTTGTGTGTTGATTGAAGATTGAGAGTCTCTTGGTGCTTGTCTTTGACTATCCTTTAGATATGTTGTGGTGATTGTGGGACTCTCTTTGGATGGCCGCGGTGACATTGGGAAATCCTTAGATTGAGAACTACGAACTTTGAGGTGTGCTTTTGTAGCCCTACATAATTCTCGTCCTCTCTTGACCACGAAGGAATGACCTCCGAGTGCGTCCCCTTTGCATGTTTTATGGGAAATATCATGTGATTCGATTATGTTAATGTTGTTGGGAGTTGCCACTAGTGAAAGTATGAAGCCTAGGCCTTGTTTCCACCATTGCAATACCATTTGTGCTCACGTTTACCACTTGTTTGCTTGCTGCACTTTTTATTACAGATTTATATTACTTTGTTTTGCCATCCATATCACTTGCCATTTAACATCTCTTCGCTGAACTAGTGCACCTATACATCTAACAAGTGTATCAGGTGTGTTGGGGACACAAGAGACTTCTTGTATCTTAGTTGCAGGGTTGCTTGAGAGAGACCATCTTGAACCTCTACTTCCCTGAGTTCGATAAACCTTAGGTCATCCACTTGAGGGAAATTGCTGTTGTCCTACAAACCTCTGCGCTTGGAGGCCCAACATAGTCTACAAGAGTAGAAGCGTGTGTAGACATCAAGCTATTTCTGGCGCCGTTGCCGGGGAGGTGAGCGCTTGAAGGTATATCTTTAGATCTTGCAATTAAATCTTTTTTTTTCTTGTTTTTATTTCACTAGTTATGCTTATGGACAACCTTGCTATTGGATCGTTGCTTGTGGGAAGACGCCCCACACCTGTGGTGGTTGCTCCTCCCCCTACTGAAATTGTGCCCTATAAAATACCAAGTGGTATTATCGATTATGTTTTGGCTAATCGTTATGCAGGAGACAGACATCCCAGTGAACACTTGCTATATCTGTCACAATTATGTTCATTATTTAAGCTTGCAGGTGTATCAAGGGAGTTTGTCATGAGGAAATTGTTCGCCGTATCACTTATAGGTAAAGCTTCAGATTGGTATAAGCTTCTCGATAACGCGCACTTGCTTGATTGGCAAAAGCTTATGTCTCTCTTTTATACTAAGTTTTATCCTCTTTATGAAATTCATCGAGACAGGAACTATATCTATAACTTTAGGTCTCGTGACGGAGAGAGCGTAGCTCAAGCTTGGGGGAGACTGAAAACGTTAATGCTAAAAAGTCCTAACCATGGGCTCCCCAAAGATGCTTATGTGGTGAGTAAGAATACCTTTTTGCATGTGGATCATGGTAACAATGCTTTATGTGATGCTTATATTGTTGAGTTTATTCGTGATCCCACTGAAAATTATTATGAGAAGGGAACATATGCTTATAGATATTTCAATAATATCAAGTTCCCTCTCTTTATGTTGAAGGTTTTGAAGCTGCACTTGTTTTGTCTTCCTATGCTTATTGCTTTGTGCTTCAATGAATTATTCTATTGCAATATTCCTATGCATAGGAAGCATGTTAGGCTTAATTATGTTTGGTATTTGCTTCTTGATGCTCTCTTTTGTTCTTCAACTCTTATTCCTACGAGAGCATCATTAAAGTCTTATGCCTAGCTTAAAGGCATAAAAGAAAGCGCTTTCGGGAGGCAGCCCACAATGAATAAAATTTTATTTTGCTTTTGTTGTGTCTTGATGTTGTTACTACAGTAGCATCATCATTGTATCTTTACTTTTCAGCTTTGTGCCAAGTGTAGCCTCTGATTGCAAGAAAGTTCAAAAGTTGTGACGTGCTGTCCAGGAAACAGATTCTGTCCTTGGACAGAAAAATTCGTATAAAATCACCAGATCATCTTTTTGGTCTGAATTTTTTCGACAGCGTGATCTATACAATTGATTTTCGGGCGTCTGTTCTGAGTTTTTTTATTTGAGTTGCAGAAGTGCCCCGAAAAAATCATTTACTACCTGCTGGTCTGTTTTTCACAGATTCTGTCTTGTTTTGCCTTTCCTTCATTTTGCAAACCAAGAGCTTGCTTTTTCTTTGCAAAAACCTTTTGGCAATCTTGAGAAACAGTAGACCTTCAAGAATATCCTTATTTCCAGCAAGGAACAATTATTTTATTAAGGGTACTAACCTCGCTAATCAGATTATGATGAGTTATGTATAAAGGGAGTTTTCAAGTGTGCGAGGGAAGATGATAAAAAGATTCAGGAGTGTCAAACGCTCAAGCTTGGGGATGCCCCCATGCACCCCCAAGAAATATTCAAGAAGACTCAAGCGTCTAAGCTTGGGGATGCCCCCGTGCATCCCCTTCTCCATCAACAATTATCAGTTCGTCTTTCGTTCCACTATATTTTTATCACTTCATGTGTTATGTGCTATGCTTGGAGCGTCTTGCTTTTAGTTTCCTTTTTAGTTTTCTTTAGTTTTGCTTGCTTTTCATAACAAGTTGGAACTCAGCTTTCTTTGTGTGGGAGAGAAACACGCTCCACTTCAACCTAGAACATAACATAGAATTTTCATGTCTATCCTTGCTGCGTGTGTTCTTTGTCTTTCAATAGCTACTATCATGTTCAGCTCTTAGTTTTCATGCTTATCTTTTTAAAGAGCTTTTGTTTAGTTGGTCGCTGGAACTCTCTTTATTTATCATGCTTATCTTGTTAAGAGAGTTGGCTTCTGTTGCACTGGTTGATATGTCTATGATAAAAATGCTATGTGCATAATGGTGCTTAGTAGTTCATGTTTTCTTATGGTTAGTCTCAAATAGCTGGGGGGTTCTCAATGTGTTATTGGAGGACCAACATGATTTGTTTGCTTATGATGTGGTATGGTTTAGTGATATCTTCCTTCAAGAATTTATTTTGATTGACTTGGCGTATGCTCACGCATATTTAAGACTGTAAAGAAAGTCTCTCAAGCCTTGATGATCTTTAGTTTCTGAGTAGCGATATAACTTCCATGCCTGATTCAATGTTGCTTTGTCGCTCTGCATGATTATGATCGTCATTGCTCTTTTAGTTGGTCGCTCCCAGTCTTTTGCTAACCTTCGCCTGTACTAAGCGGACTGACTACTTGTGCATCCAAAATTCTTTAAACCAGTTATGCCATATGAGTCCACCATACCTTCCTATACATGGTATTTACCTGCCATTCCTAACGAAGACTTTCATGTACCATCTCGAAATTATTCAAAAAAAATCATTTCTCTTTTGTGCCTCTGTTTTAGCTCATGAGGAAGTAGTAGTTAATTCATGATCTTTTTAAGTTGGACAAGCTTCACCCCGGGATTGCATGTCTAATGTGCAAACCCATAATACGAGAAGGAACTGGCATAGAGTGCGCCCGGCTCATTAAAAAATTATACAAGAAACAAACCCTCCTTCACGCTTTGTTCATGAGAAATCAGAAAACTTTGGCAGTGATAAACAAAGGAGATTAAGAGGATGTGATCATTCTCATTCGGGAGCCGTTCCTCGAAACTTGTCCAGCTCGAGAAGTAATTGAGTTATCTGCTAGCATTCGTTGACGAAATATGCATAATCTAAAAAAATAATTATTACCTCTGTTTTTAAAACCAAGAGCTCTGGTACATGTTTAGTTTTTGTTTCCGACCACGGGTTTTCAACCTTGCCAACAAAAGCCACGGTTCGAGAGTCTCCACCTTCTTTAAAGCACCAACTATTGAGAGCATGATTGTCATTCTGAGTGTAATGTGCATTGTCCCAAAGTACCATTGTCTTTTGCATGATTATGATATCGTTTATTCTGAAATCATTGTATCTAGTCGTCACTTAAACCTTGGAGGTGCCCCTGCATTTATGTTTTGCTTCACTAAAGGGGGCAAGCTAGATATCACTTTATCATATTTGCACATCATGTTCATTACAAATCTTTTTGATGTTTCAGTATCATATTGTAAAACTTTCAGTCCTTTGTGATTTTCTCATGAGGCAACTTAATTACTATAGATTCATTGTCTCAATAAGCTTTTGTCATATGACTATGAAAAAGTCCTATATGGTTAATAGCATGTCACCACAGAAATTATTCTTGTTATCATTTACCTACTCAAGGACGAGCAGGAATTAAGCTTGGGATGTTGATACGTCCAAAACGTATCTATAATTTCTGCTTGCTCCATGCCTCTTTTGGGTGATATTGCTATGATATTTATACACTTCCATACACTTTTGATCATATTTGGACTAACCTATTAACTCAGTGCACCCCAGTGCCAGTTTCTGTTTTCGGCTGTTTTTGTATTTCAGGTTTTCACATTACGAGAACTGCCAGGAAAAATCCAGAAAAATTATATAAAAAATCAGCGTTCCAGAAACTACCGTGCGCCCGAAGGACAGCCGGGGGGGGGGGGGGCCACCAGGGCTCCAGGCGCCCTGGCGGCGCCCCCCCTGGGCCGCGCCGGGGGGGCGCCTAGGCCCCCCGAGGCTCCTCTGATGCCCCCCCCTTTGGCATATATTTACACCGTGTCGCGGAAACCCTGATTCCAGACCCCTTTTCTCCAGACGAGATTCCGATCTCCGCCGCCATCGCCATCAAGCTTCGGGGGACTAGAATTCCTGTGCCGGCACCCTGCCGGGACGGGGAAGTGCCCCCGGATTCATCTCCATCGACGTTGCTTCCTCCCTCCATGATGCGGGAGTAGTTCCTCCTCGGGGCTGAGGTTTCTACCAGTATCTATGTGGTCAATTCTCTCTCCCATGATGTGATCTTCATTGTGATCATAGGCTATGTTAATCTAGGGTGATCCCATGATATCTCCCCTTCCTCTATGTATTGGATTGATGTACTCACTTGTCTTTATCTAGTATAATCCCCGAGACCAAGGTGACAGCGTTCTATTGGACATGGATTAGAAGAATAATTTCATGAGTGATTTCCTTTTTGTGTGTTGATTGAAGATTGAGAGTCTCTTGGTGCTTGTCTTTGACTATCCTTTAGATATGTTGTGGTGATTGTGGGACTCTCTTTGGATGGCCGCGGTGACATTGGGAAATCCTTAGATTGAGAACTACGAACTTTGAGGTGTGCTTTTGTAGCCCTACATAATTCTCGTCCTCTCTTGACCACGAAGGAATGACCTCCGAGTGCGTCCCCTTTGCATGTTTTATGGGAAATATCATGTGATTCGATTATGTTAATGTTGTTGGGAGTTGCCACTAGTGAAAGTATGAAGCCTAGGCCTTGTTTCCACCATTGCAATACCATTTGTGCTCACGTTTACCACTTGTTTGCTTGCTGCACTTTTTATTACAGATTTATATTACTTTGTTTTGCCATCCATATCACTTGCCATTTAACATCTCTTCGCCGAACTAGTGCACCTATACATCTAACAAGTGTATTAGGTGTGTTGGGGACACAAGAGACTTCTTGTATCTTAGTTGCAGGGTTGCTTGAGAGAGACAATCTTCAACCTCTACTTCCCTGAGTTCGATAAACCTTAGGTCATCCACTTGAGGGAAATTGCTGTTGTCCTACAAACCTCTGCGCTTGGAGGCCCAACATAGTCTACAAGAGTAGAAGCGTGTGTAGACATCAGTAACATGAAAATTTCTACGACCCTATTTTCCTCTCTCATAATAATTGCATGTAGGATCATAAGAAAATTCAACAACATAGCTATCGCAAAACATATTCTCAACACGATCCTCATGCATACGAGGTTGACACTCTTCCAAAATAGTGGGATCAAAAGTTGTCACTCTTCCAAACCCACTTTCAATAATATAGCAAACATTATTATCAATCTCATATTCATCATGGGGTTTAAATAAATTTTCAAGATCGTGAGAATCATCACCCCAATCATGATCATTGCAACAAGTAGTGGGCATAGCAAAATAAGCATCCCCAAGCTTAGGGTTTGCATGTCATTAACACAATTGACATTAATAGAATTTACAATAACATCATTGCAATCATGCTTTTTATTTAACAAGCTATCATGAATCACTTTTTCTTTTAACAATTCCTCACAATTTTCAGATTCATAAATTTCGAGCAAAACCTCATAAAGATAATCTAGTGCACGCAGCTCACTAGCAATAGGTTCAGCATAGTTGGATCTCTTAAAGAGATTAGGAAGTGGATGAGGATCCATACTTTAGCAAACAAATATGCAAGCTAATTGAGGGCACATAGCACACAAGCAAACAAGAGGCAAGCGGACAATAAACACACGGCAGAAGAAGGGCAAATAAAACGGCAAGGGTGAAGTGGGAGAGAGAAAAACGAGAGGCAAAAATGTAATGCGAAGGATAAGGGTTTGTGATAGGTACTTGGTATATGAATTTTGCGTAAGCCTCTCTGGCAACGGCGCCAGATATTCTTCTTGCTACTTCTCGAGCTTGCGTTGTATTCCCTCGAAGAGGAAAGGGAGATGCAGCACAGTAGCGTAAGTATTTCCCTCACTTTTTGAGAACCAAGGTATCAATCCAGTAGGAGACCACGCGCGAGTCCCTCGCACCTGCACAAACAAATAAGAACTTAGCAGCCAATGCGATAAGGGGTTGTCAATCCCTTTACGGTCACTTACGAAAGTGAGATCTGATAGAGATGATAGTTTATATTTTTGGTATTTTTGTTTATAAGAACATAAAGTAAAAGCGGAAAAAGTAAAGTAGATGTAGATTGATATGTTGAGAATAGATCCAGAGGCCATAGTGTTCTCTAGTGGCTTCTCTCATGATAGCTAAATTCTACGGTGGGTAAAAAAATTACTGTCGAGCAATTGATAGAAAAGCGAATAATTATGAGACTATCTAGGCATGATCATTGTATATAGATACGTTGGAGACGTATCAGTTGCCTCCCAACAAGCGCTATAGTTTAACGCCCCTAGCTAGGCAAGATACAAGGATAGATCTAGGTATTGCCATCTTTGGAAGGCAATACATAAGTGGCTCTCATAATAGATTCATAAGGTAATTTGATTTTCTTTCTAGGAAGGTGTTCCATGCCTTTCCTTAATGGAAATTGGAATCTAATATTTCCTTCCTTCATATCAACAATTGCACCAATCGTTCTAAGGAAAGGTCTACCAAGAATAATAGGACATGAAGGATTGCAATCTATATCAAGAACATTAAGAACATCATTAATCCTTCCCGTAGGTTTCTTAATAGTAGAATATGCAAGATGCAAATTTAAAGAACAATCATCAAGCTCATGGAAACCAAACAAATCACACAAAGTTTTTGGGATAGTGGAAACACTTGCACCCAAATCACACAAAGCAAAGCATTCATAATCTTTAATTTTAATTTTAATAGTAGGCTCCCACTCATCATAAAGCTTTCTAGGGATAGAAACTTCTAGTTCAAGTTTTTCTTCATAAGATTGCATCAAAGCATCAACTATGTGTTTGGTAAAAGCTTTATTTTGACTATAAGCATGCGGAGAATTTAGTACGGATTGCAACAAGGAAATACAATCAATCAAAGAGCAATTATCATAATTGAATCCCTTGAAATCCAAAGTAGTGGGTTCATCACTATGCAAAGTTTTAATCTCTTCAATCCCACTTTTAACAATTTGTCAGGACCGGTCCTTCAGTAAAATAATTACCGGAAGATCGACCTTTTTATTAAACCAGCGAGGAATATTATTACCTGCTGGCAGACAATTCCTTGATACAGAATTTCAGTACACTGAATATTATACAGGGTTGAGCTGGGGGTTGCTCAACAATTTATTACAAGCGCGCCAATATATTACATAGAGGTGGATATGACACAAGGCAGGGTGGCATACTAATTACTCGTAATAAAAGGTGGTGGAATATGTCACAATGAAGTGGGTGATGTGACTCCAATATTATACAGTCCATCGGGTGTCGGAGTGAAACCCAATGAATTTATTTGGTGGTAGGCGGAAGCGGTTATAAAACAGTGGTCAACTCCAGGATCGCAAGGGACTGACTGGGACTCCTCTAAGCGTCGGACTCGCTATCGAACTCTTCATCCATGAGATCGCCTTCGTCCACATCTGGCCAAATCAACAAGCCAGGTGAGTACTTTGAATGTACTCGCAAGACAGTTCGGACTTAAGATATAATAAATGCCAACATGATGCGTATGAGTATTCCAGCAAAAATGCGACCGGAATAAAAGTATTAATGTGCTGAATGCAATGATGGAAGTCGGGCGGTAATCCTCCCGAAATCCAAAGGATAAATAGAAGGGACCGAACGAGTGTCTGAGCGACGCCTCGTGAAGAAATAATAAAAGATAACGGGCCACAGTCGGGCGTCTGAGCGACACCGCATAAAGGGCTTATAGCAAAAAAAATAACAAGAATGCCTCAGTCGGATGTCTGAGCGACATCACATAAAGGGCTTATAAATAAAAATAATGCCACAGTCAGACGTTTGAGCGACATCACATAAAGGGCTTATAAAAGAAAAGAATGCCACAGTCGGACGTCTGAGCGACATCACATAAAGGGCTTAACAAAGGAAAGAATGCCACAG
>LR738710.1:172851899-172898903 GCA_902687465.1 Secale cereale | reverse complement strand
CTTATAAATAAAAGAATGCCATAGTCGGACGTATGAGCGACATCACATAAAGGGCTTATAAAAGAAAAGAATGCCACAGTCGGACGTCTGAGCGACATCACATAAAGAGCTTATAAAAGAAAAGAATGCCACAGTCGGACGTCTGAGCGACATCACATAAAGGGCTTATAAATAACAACATTACAATGATGAAATACTTCTGAAAGTAAATCAATACAGAGATAGTGGTGAGTTCATCTACCAAATGAACTTGAAGAAAATACTATTTTTGGTTACCAACAAGAATATACTAGAGACGGTCACCGGGTTGACATGAAGATTGACCCTAGGCCATAAACATGGCTACTAAAGGAAATTAACTCTGCAGAGATTGTACTAGTAACTCATAGCCAACGGGTTCTACTAGCCACGTGGGCTAGTCCCGTCTACGGTGTTTTACTAGAAACCCAACTAATCAGTACACACCCATTTAACATCCTGTCGTCCGGAATCACCCGCGACGACATTCACGAAAAACTTTAAGACGGGGAGGCTACAACCTCGAATAGCATGGGATCAAATTTATATATGCGTGCTCTAAGGGGTGACCCCTTCTCGGTCCCAACCGGAAACACCCATGCCCCCTGACCGGATGACGGGCTTTAATCCAGGGCCATGGAACCCTCATCCCGGCCCCTCTACTTGGTGTATCCTCGGGAAGTGGTTTACAACCGACTAGACCGTAATCCCAACGGACGGCCTATGATAGTACCGAAAAGGAGACGAACGGAATCATGACATGATCTCCGTTGATACTGAGTTAACCAACTACTGGCATGCTCCAACAATACCAGCATTCCACCCATCATATCACCATATGATCGAGGTGGTTCAACATTTTCCTTCGGGACTCACCCGAGGCTTACTGGCATGAAATATAACCATACACATATGCTTATATGACCATGCTTATGCGAAGAACAGCTCGAGCAAACATGTAACACACTCATCATATCAAAGTTTCAAACATGCTTGCCTGGTTCTGAAAAGTCGGAGCCTAACTTGGTGTGATTCGCGTCCTCGTCACGGCCTCCGGTATCTATGTATTCAAACAAAATACATACTAACATAAATACCGCGCGTGAAAATAAAGTTGCTCCAAAAATTTCCACATAAATATGACAAAAAACTAGGCAGAAAACTAAAGAGGACAGAAAAAGAATAAACTAAAAATCATTTTTAGTTTAAAAGATATTAAGGTTTCTATCCAGGGACCCATCTGTAATGAAACAGAAAAGATCCAGGGGTTAGAACAGAAAATAACAAAGCGAATCGGTATGCAGTACGTCAACCGCAGAGGAAAACGCACTTTGCCCGAATACGCCAACAGAAAACGGTTCGGGGGGGGGAGATATGAGAGGCTGACAAGGGACCCCACTTGTCAGGTTTGAAAATGGAAACAGAGCCGCGCCGACGCCGGTGCTGCGGTGATCGCCGGAGTCGATCTACGGCGAGTTAGGGGAGGGGAGTGGTACCTACGGCTTCACAGTGGTCTTCCGCGTCGAACGATGGTGGAGTTAGGTGTCGGCGAGCCCCACGTCGACGGCGACCTTATCTCTGGCGGACGGCGGCTCGGGTGGTCGTGGACCTCGTCGGAGAGGGTTCCTGGGGTGAAATTGAGGTGGGGGTTAGGCCTAGGTGGATGCCAGGATGCTACGCCCGAGTCCACGGCGGCGGAGAAGCCCTCACCGGAGTGAACGGAGCTGGAGCCCGAGGTGGAGGCAGCTGGCCGGAGTTGGGGAAGAAGGGCCTCTCGGGGCTCTTCCAGAGGCTGGGCGTGGTCTAGGGAGGTAGTGAGGATGTGCGGGCTCGAGAACGAGCTCTGGGGTGCCCTTTTATAGGCGGCTCGAGGTGGCTGTCGCGACCGGATAAGTCCGGCGAGCCGATTATGGCGCTGCAGTGGTCGGACGGCGGGGTTAGGGGCTTGAGCATCATCTAGGAGCTGTAGGGGTTCCATTCCCGCACCTAACTCAGCAGAAGAGATGGAGTTTCGGCATGTCCTCGACGGAACGGCCGCGCGGCACGGCGGCGGCAGGAAACGTGCTCTGTGCGCGTCAGGCCACGGCGACGGCGTGCCAGACGTGCGTTGGCTGTGGAGATGGACACGCGGAGTGCTGGGGTGGTTTGGGCGGCGCTAAACGGCGTCGAGCTGTGGTGGTAGCTTCTGTCAGCCGCAACGGGCGGCGCTGTGGCTGTGGCAGTCGCCGGCATGGTCGGGCCAGAGCGCCACCGACGCCCAGAAGCTGCCAAGCGAGCGTGCGGCGCATGGATAAGAAGAAGCTGCAGTGCGGCATCGAGCCAAGGAAGTACAGACAAGTTTTGTCGCTGCGCCTGACGAACTGTTGAAACTGACGAAACTGATGAAGTGTAGACAGTTTCAGTTAACAGCTCTGAATTTGACAGACAGTGTATGCTAAGTGTTTGATGAAATGATTCTGGCATGTGTGCAATGCCTCTAGGGCTGATTTTTGGTGGAGTGTCCTCTTGATGTATCTAGAGGCTGCATGATTTTTCACAGAATTTTTGGAAGAAGATAAATATGAATTTCACGAAATTTTACAAATCTGGTCCAAACTTACAGCAGGTGAAATTTGAAAATTTTGAACTATGGACCAGTGAAACAAGATGGATCTAGGATGTGGGTACTAAAGACTATCTAGGAGGGTTGGTTTGGAGTCAAATAGGTAGATGGAAATGGTGGCTCCTTTGTAAATCACCAAGGTCCACTATAAAGGACAGAATTAGATTTTGGAGTAAAATAAATAGGAGAAAAATCCCAATAAGCTTACAACCTACTAGAATTCATGAGAGACTTGTCACAAGGTGTGGAGAGAGTCTTGGAGAGAATTAGTTCTGTTGGGATCATGGCAAGATGAAGGTTGGAGGGGAGATAAGTCCAAGGTTAAACTTGAGAGGTTTAAATCAAGAATTGGAGAACTCAAACAACTTCTTTTGAAACTCAACTTGTGCTTGAGCCAAACACAAGAGAAAAACTTCAAGGCCAAAAACCAAGCTTGAGAAGACACTCAAACTTTGGCCAAAAGGGATTTTAGAAGGGCAAAAGGACAGATCAAACAGTCCCCTTCCAAAAAGGCCAAAAGTTTGAGAGAAAAACCAACTCAAAAATTTGGGGTGTTACACAATTTTAGCATCAAGATCTAAAAACTCCGAATCATTGGGACGCCTTTTAATTCAAGTAGACTCATCTCCAGTCCCATCTTTATCAAGATTCATACTAGAAAACAAAGATCTAATAGGAGACACATCGATAACTTTCAGATCTACATCTTTATTTTCATGATAACTAGAAGAACATGCTATCATAAAGCGTTCTTTTTTAGCACGCATCCTAGCGGTTCTTTCTTTGCATTCATCAATGGAAATTATCATGGCTTTGAGAGACTCATTGATATCATGCTTAGGTGGAATAGATCTAAGTTTCAAAGAATCAACATCAAGAGTAATTCTATCCATGCTTCTAGCCAATTCATCAAACTTAAGCAATTTTTCTTCAAGCAAAGCACTGAAATTCTTTTGCGAATTCATAAATTCTTTAACACTAGTTTCAAATTCAGAAGGCATATTTTCATAAGAGTTATTGTAGGAATTACCATAGTTATTAGAGGAGTTATTAGGAAAAGGCCTAGGATTAAATTTTCCTCTATAAGCATTGTTACCAAAATTATTCCTACCAACAAAATTTACATCCAAAGATTCATTATTATTTTCAATCAACGTGGATAAAGGCATATCATTAGGATCAGAGGAAGCACTCTTAGCAGAAAATAATTTCATAAGTTCATCCATCTTTCCACTCAAAACACTAATCTCTTCAATAGCATGCACTTATCTACTAGTAGATCTTTCGGTGTGCCATTGAGAATAATTAACCATAATATTATCTAGGAGTTTGGTAGCTTCTCCTAAGGTAGTTTCCATGAAAGTGCCTCCTGCGGTCGAATCTAAAAGATTTCTAGATGCAAAATTCAAGCCAGCATAAAAGTTTTGTATAACTATCCATAAGTTCAAACCATGTGTAGGGAAATTACATATCATTAATTTCATTCTCTCCCAAGCTTGTGCAACATGCTCATGATCTAGTTGCTTAAAATTCATAATATCGTTTCTAAGGGAGCTGATCTTAGCAGGAGGAAAATACTTAGAGATAAAAGCATCTTTGCACTTATTCCACGAATCAATACTATTTCTATGCAAAGAGGAAAACCAAGTTTTAGCACGATCTCTAAGTGAAAACGGAAATAACTTCAATTTAACAAGATCATTATACGTATCCCTCTCCTTTTGCATATCACACAAATCAACAAAGTTGTTTAGATGGGTAGCGGCATCTTCACTAGGAAGGCCGGAAAATTGATCTTTCATGACAAGATTCAACAGAGCAGCATTGATCTCACAAGATTCAACATCGGTAATAGGAGCAATCGGAGTGCTAATAAAATCATTATTGTTGGTATTGGAGAGGTCACACAATTTGGTATTGTTCTGAGCCATAGTGACAAGCAAGCAATCCAACACACAAGCAAACAAAAAGCAAGTGGACGATAAACACACGGCAAAAAGAAGGGAAAATAAAACGGCAATGGTGAAGTGGGGGAGAGGAAAACGAGAGGCAAATAAATGTAATGTGAAGGATAAGGGTTTGTGATAGTTACTTGGTATATGACTTTTGCGTAAGCCTCCCCGGCAACAGCGCTAGAAATTCTTCTTTCTACTTCTCGAGCTTGCGTTGTATTCCCTCGAAGAGGAAAGGGTGATGCAGCACAGTAGCGTAAGTATTTCCCTCAGTTTTGAAGAACCAAGGTATCAATCCAGTAGGAGACCACGCGCGAGTCCCTCGCACCTACACAAACAAATAAGAACTTCGCATCCAACGCGATAAGGGGTTGTCAATCCCTTTACGGTCACTTACGAAAGTGAGATCTGATAGATAGGATAGTTTGATATTTTTGGTATTTTTGATATAAGAACATAAAGTAAAAACAACAAAGTAAAGTAGATTGTAGATTGATATGTTGAGAATAGACCCGGGGGCCATAGGTTTCACTAGGGGCTTCTCTCATGATAGCAGAATTCTACGGTGGGTGAACAAATTACTGTCGAGCAATTGATAGAAAAGCGAATAATTATGAGAATATCTAGGCATGATCATTATATATAGGCATCATGTCCGTGACAAGTAGACCGAAACAGTTCTGCATCTACTACTATTACTCCACACATCGACCGCTATCCAGCATGCATCTAGAGTATTAAGTTCATAAGAACAGAGTAATGCTTTAAGCAAGATGACATGATGTAGAGGGATATACTCAAGCAATATGACATAAACCCCCATCTTTTTATCCTCGATGGCAACAATACAATACGTGCCTTGCTGCCCCTGCTGTCACCGGGAAAGGACACCGCAAGATTGAACCAAAAGCCAAGCACTTCTCCCATTGCAAGAACTATGGATCTAGTAGGCCAAACCAAACTAGTAATTCGAAGAGACTTGCAAGGATAATATAATCATACATAAAAGAATTCAGAAAAGAACCAAATATTTCTCAATAGATAATCTTGATCATAAACCCACAATTCATCGGATCTTGACAAACACACGCAAAAAGATTACATCGAATAGATCTCCTCAAAGACCGAGGAGAACCTGGTATTGAGATCCAAAAAGAGAGAAGAATCCATCTAGGTACTAACTATGGACCCGAAGGTCTGTGGTAAACTACTCACAACTCATGGTGAGGCGATGGTGTTGATGTAGAAGCAATCCGTGGAAGATCCCCCCTCCGGCGGAGCTCCGGAACAGGCCCCAAGATGGGATCTCACGGGAACAGAAGGTTGCGGTGGTGGAATTAGGGTTTTCTCTGTTGCTTCGATGTGTTCAGGGTACATGGGTATATATAGGAGGAAGGAGTACGTCGGTGGAGCAACGTGGGACCCACGAGGCAGGGGCGCTCCCAGGGGGAGGGGGCGCGCCCCCCACCCTCGTGGGCACCACATGTCCCCTCTGCCTTGGTTCTCAAGTCTCCCATGAAGATATCGTTCCAAAAATAACTTTCCCGAAGGTTTTATTTTGTTTGGACTCCGTTGGATATTCCTTTTCTGCAAAACCCTGAAATAGGCAAAAACCAACAATCTGGACTGGGCCTTTGGGTTAATAGGTTAGTCCCAAAAATAATATAAAAGTGTATAATAAAGCCCATTAAACATCCAAAACATCATATATAATAGCATGGAACAATCAAAAATTATAGATACGTTGGAGACGTATCAATGCATATCAACGAGAGGGGAGAGTGTTGTCCACGTACCCTCGTAGACCGTAAGCGAAAGCGTTATGACAACGCGGTTGATGTAGTCGTACGTCTTCGATCGGCCGATCCTAGTACCGAACGTACGGCACCTCCGCGATATGCACAAGTTCAGCTCGGTGACGTCCCACAAACTCATGATCTAGTAGAGCTTCGAGGGAGAGTTCCGTCAGCACGACGGCGTGATGATGGTGATGATGAAGTTACCGACGCAGGGCTTCATCTAAGCACTGCAACTACATGACCGATGTGCGTTTCTGCGGAGGGGGGCACCGCACACGGCTAAGAGATCAATGATCAACTTGTGTGTCCATGGGGTGCCCCCACCCCCGTATATAAAGGAGTGGAGGAGGGGGAGGGGTCGGCCCTCTAAGGCGCGCCCAAGGAGGAGTCCTACTCCCACCAGGAGTAGGATTCCCCCTTCCCTAGTTGGACTAGGAGAGAAGGAAGGAGAGGGAGGGAGGAAGGAAAGGGGGGAGCGTCGCCCGTCCCCTCCTAGTCCAATTCGGACTAGAGGGAGAGGGGGCGCGCGGCCTGCCCTGGTCTCTTCTCTCTCTTCCCACTATGGCCCAATAAGGCCCATATACTTACCGGGGGGTTCCGGTAACCTCCCGGTACTCCGGTAAAATCCCGATTTCACCCGAAACTATTTCGATGTCCAAATATAGGCTTCCAATATATCGATCTTTATGTCTCAACCATTTCGAGACTCCTCGTCATGTCCGTGATCATATCCGAGACTCTGAACTACCTTCGGTACATCAAAACTCATAAACTCATAATACCGATTGTCACCGAATGTTAAGCGTGCGGACCCTACGGGTTCGAGAACTATGTAGACATGACCGAGAGTCATCTCCGGTCAATAACCAACAGCAGAACCTGGATGCTCATATTGGTTCCTACATATTCTGCGGAGATCTTTATCGGTCAAACCACATAACAATATAAGTTGTTCCCTTTGTCATCGGTATGTTACTTGCCCGAGGTTCGATCGTCGGTATCTCAATACCTAGTTCAATCTCGTTACCGGCAAGTCTCTTTACTCGTTCCGTAATGCATTATCCTGTGACTAACTCATTAGTCATTTGCTTGCAAGGCTTATAGTGATGTGCATTACCGAGAGGGCCCAGAGATACCTTCACGACACCCGGAGTGACAAATCATATTCTTGATCTATGCCAACACCACAAACACCTTCGGTGACACCTGTAGAGCATCTTTATAATCATCCAGTTACGTTGTGACGTTTGATAGCACACAATGTCGTGGGAGGTGCTCACGCATGGTCGTGGAGTTCCACACTCTCGTCGGCGCAGTCGCACATATATGGACACAGAGTTGCACAATCTTGTCCGCATAGTCAAACATGAATTGTCGTGGGGGGTGCTCACGCATGGTCGCGGAGTGCACACTCTCGTCGACACAGACGCACATACATGGCCATGGAGTTGCACAATCTCGTCTGCGTAGTCGCACATGAGTTTTTATGGGAGGTGCTCATGCCCGGGCGCGGAGTTGCACACTCTCGTCGGTATAGTCGCACATGCATGGTCACACAGTTGCACAATCTCGTATGCATAGTCTCACATGAATTGCTGTGGGAGGTGCCCATGTCCGACCACGAAGTTGCACACTCTTGTGTGCATAGTCGCACATGCGTGATCGTGGAGTTGGGACATTCTTATAAGATAGTCCCTCAAACGTAGTTGTGTGGGCTGCACACGCGCGGCGACTACCAGGCAGTTGGCCAGGGTACCGAGGCAGCAGACAAAATTGCACATTTCACTGTTAGAGAGTTGTTTGGTGGTGCCACTAGTGAAAACTGCCTGACCTAGGCAACAAACGAAGTTGCACATCTCACTAGAAAAAGGCAGCTTGAGGGTGGAGGTACCATAGAGAAAATCTGCATGTCTACGGTGTACGAGAAAAGTTGCACATCCCTCTCAGGTAGTTGCACATCGACGGCTAGTCAGTTGCACAAAACGGGGACAAAATTGCAAAAAAAAAAAATCCGTCAAAACGTACTCACATGGGATCTAGTTTCGAAGAGCATGCCGTGAGGATTCCACTAGTGAAAACGGATCTTAATTTCAACGCGCGGTTGAAAAGTTATGGCTTTTCATAAATTTAGAAATGTGAATTAATGCGTTCACATGGATGGTTTTCTAATTCACTTTCCTTTTTCCTTGCTTACGTGGTTCGTTTTCTATTATGAAATGAAATTTTGTTATATAGAAGTATTAATTAGGGAATAAATTATTTCTCTTTATAGATTAGATGATCAATTTTTTTCTTTTTAGGCCAGCCGCTCCGAACAGTCGGGAAGCAGCCGGCCGCCACGTAGATTTTTTTTTTTTTTTGGCAAATCGGAATTTGGTTACTTTTATTTAGAGACAAACTGCAAAGCTTTATTATATCATCACAACGTTTACACGGACAAAATCAAGTCGGTTCCGAGTTTGGTTACTGTCTCCCTTCGCAAATCCGAGTTTGGTTTGGTTACTGTCTCACTTCGCAAATCCGAGTGAGCCGGTGTCCGTCTCGATTGTCTGGGCCGGGCCGAACCGAGTCGAGCGTGAGATGAATATAAGCTCAAGCATAAAGCATCGGCCCCCGTTCGTTTCGCATAGAAACCCTAAGTTTGGCGGCGGCGGCGGCGGCGGCGGCGGCGAGAATACCAGACGGCAAGCCTGGTTAGCAATCTCAATCAACCAAAAAAGAAAGAGAAGAGAGATCGATGGCGGGTGGCGGCGGGGGAGGAGAGGTGAGGACGCCTCGGGAGATGGATCAGAAGCTGGAAGTTCCTTCCGAAGCAGAGATCCTGAGGATGGAGATTGCATCCCTGGTGAGCTTGCTCAGGGAGAAGCAGTCTGACACTCTTCCATTCGACCCTGAGATTGTGAGGAAGATCACGTCCCTGAGGAGCGAGATCGCATGCCAAAAGTTGGCGAGGGAGCGCAAAGCCATGGGTCCGGAGGTGCCCCACGGCGGTGAGGATGAGGGCGAGCGCCTAAACTGCTTGTTCAGTTATATATTGCACCGGACGGATGCTTTGTGCGACGAGATGGCATCCATGGCATCTATTCTGGCCAAAATCAGTATCCCCGTCATCTCCTATTACAAGGTCATCGATCTGTTAAATGCGGCGCAGAGGTTATCTAAGATCTCCCTGAATATATTACATTATACCGAACATGCTGATAAAAAGATGGCTGACCAAAATGTTGAGGACCAGAGGACCAAGGAGGACAAAGGCAAATCCAGCACCCACTGTTTTGAGAACCAGGGAACCAAGCAACATGTGGATGCATCGGTAACAGATCTCACAACGGGCCTTTGTAAATTAAACATGGAAACGCCGCAGATGGCTGCCTACTGTCCTGATGGCCAGGTCACTGATGAGGAGGATGAACATTTCGTGGCAGCGAATCCTATAAGTGGCCTTTGCGACCAGGCGACTGTCCACTCTTACGAGAACCAGGGTACCATGGAGATGATTGATCCCATGACAGATGAAGGCCAATCAAGCACCGAGACACATGCGTCGAGGATGACGGACGAGGGCAATTCAAGCAACGAAGGCAAATCAAGCAACCAAAGCAAATCAAGCACACAGGCAGTGGTGATGGTGCTGGATTCTGATGAGGAGCATGAAGTGAGGGGCATGACCAAGGAGATGCGCAAATATTTGAAGATGCTCGAATGTGAGGAAGAGGAGGATGAGGGGAAGATGACCCCTGAGGATTTAGCGATGGCCGACCAATTTGACAAGGAGCTATTAGAGATGAAAGCCAACTTTCTCAAAGTCCAGGAGCAGGATGATAAGGACACGCCAAACTGGATCTCTGTCTCACATCAGGACGAGGCAGAGGAGGCAGGGGAGATGGAGATGGAGGACAGGTTGTTTGCTAGACGCCGTAAAGGCTGGGAATCTGCATGGGGAGACCGCATTGACTTCGAAGACATGAGTAAGTAAACTTAAACACCCATTGATTCCTTCTCATCGTATTCATCTTCCAACGATGGCAATGCAAGCAGATCCCCCCTCCCTTCCGTCCTTCCTTCATTCATTCATTGCATACAAGTAAGTAATTCATGTTGGAACATGCCTAACGCTTGGATTAATTTGGTGCTGCAGCCTTATTGAGTCCTATGCACTTTACACATTGCACGCTGGGACTGATCCCCTACACTGCTAGCACTGTGAGCGCCTTGCAGATCTACTCCATCAAGATTGTTGAAACAAAGGGAAAGTTGAAGTGGCCACTCTATGTCTACGGGGTCGTTGCTGCCCGAGATGCCGTAGATCACAACCGTAACATTCTCTTCTCTCGGCAAAGGGAAGACTGCCAAGAACTCACTCTAGAGGTAATATACGGTCTTCCATTTTGTTCTTCCTGCAAGTGTCGTTTTTTGTTGCATTCAACTATAGTTATGATTATGATCCTTGCAGGATCCTTTTCTGCACCTGACTGGCCCGTCTCGTGCGATTGTGTCTGTGGACAATGTAGACTTCGAAATCCAACTCAAAGTAAAGGGCACAACATGGTCTGGTGACAAAGCATTGATCAGTCGCTTCCAGACTTACCCTGGTGGTTATTGTGAAGGTTTAGATACGGCGCTCTTCAGCAACTCTTTTTGCACGGTAGAGCTAAGCTTTGAGCGACTTACAGAAACCGTCCAGGCTACTATCTTGAGTGTATGTGTTGTTGAAGGGTGGCCATCACCTTTTGAATATGGCGGTCGGATTATGTGCTCCTCACCACCACAGGAAGTGAAGGACCCCCTATCCAGGCATGTTGTGTTGGTTGATTCTCATGATTTTGATGGAGAAATGCCAATGGGCTCAGCTGGTTACGTTGATCTGTCAAGGCATGTTGTTTCTGTAGAACTGGGACATAACCTGCAATTTGTCATACAAGCTTACTCACATTCCGGTGCCATTGCTAGGCAAAGCCGTCTCACGTTTAGGACCAAATATTGCAACATAAGTCGAGGTATATGTGAGATTGGTGACTCTAAGGTGGAGATTACTGTTGCTTGGTCCCAGCTTATCAAGAGCAAGATGGAAATCCTCTAAGAAGGATAATATGGTTCTTGTGGCGTGGTAGCTATGGACTAAGATTCACTCCGCCCATTTTATCTGTTCTTGTCTTGCATGTGGGTTGCGAAACTGTTGATGTATTTGTGTATTGATTAGCTAGTATATGTCCAACTGTTTGTGTATCGACCTAATGTTATCCGACTATTTGCGCCTACTACTCCCTCCATCCCATAATGTAAGACGCTTTTTGACACTAGTGTAGTTCTTACATTATGGGACGGAGGGAGTATAATTTATTATTATGCTGTGTGGAGTAATATTTCTATTTTGATTATTCAGCAGTCATGCTTTGCAAAATGTCTTGATATTATGAATATGCCATATGTCAGCAACGTATGCTGTTTTGCTTGTGACAACCTTAATTAGCTCCCCAGCCACCAGAAAGATGGTTCGTGACCTCAACTTTTAGCGGTTCTCATAACTTCTCGGCGTGGGCTCTGGCTGTGCTTTCCTTCAAAAGTGAAATAAAAATCATTGCTTTACTAATCCTCTATTTCTAGTTACCCACAGGTTACAGGTAGTAGGGTAAGGTTCTGGTAGTTAACAAATGGTATTATTGGAACTGGTGCTTGATATCACCAATATATTGGCACTTTGTTGCTCAAAGTTTCAAACTGAAGAAGTGGTGTGTTGTACATGATATTAGAGTATAGGCAATACTGAATTTCTCTCCATGTTTAGTTTGCAGGAAAAACTGGATAACCTCATCAGCATACGTATGTTCAGAACTCAAAATCCATAAGCGCAGCAGGAAAAAGTGACAATTTGTAGTAGAAACATACAAGGAAAATCGACCAACTGACACATGTGGTGGTATGCTGGTATATGACTCAGTACATTAGAGAGTATCAAGTTTCTTTTCGTAAAAAAAAATAGTATCAAGTTTCAGCATCTGAGACATAATTCTAGGCCAAATTTATTGTTTTGACCCTTTTTGGAAAGTTCAGCATGATCTGACCCCGGTTTGAAAAAAAATCAGGATCTAACCCTTTTTCTACTGCCAGAGTCGATGGCGGTAGGGTATAACTGCCTACCGCCACGATGCTTGGCGGTAAAATTTGACCGTGCCGTCACGTTCGTTTAATGTGAAAACCGAAGAGAATAGCAAGCTGGGCAGAGGTGATGTTTTTTTTTTCTCAAGAGAAACAAAAAGGTGTTGATTCTTTTTTCAAATCTCAAAAAAAGATGATGATTTAAAAAAAAAAAACAGAAACTGATCGCTTGTCTGTTCATGCTTCGGGCTATTCGTGTGCCAGGAGAACAAAAACCGAAATATTTCGAAATAATTCAGGTTTCCATTTTTCTGTGGGAAAATAATAATTTGGGTTTCTAAACTTGGTAGTGGTGTTTTGGGAGACAACTGTTATATAATTATTTTTGTTGAAACACATTATACAGACGCAACGCTCGTACACACGTTATCCCTATGAGCATCTCAAAATACCGAGTGCATGTTTGATTCATGGGATTCTAAAAGCATGGGAATGGAAAAATATAGGATTAGAATGTCATGCTCATCTCAATCCTACAGGGTTTTGGTTTGTTTAATTGCTTCACGGAAAAAACTGAGTCTTTTAAATAGGTTTGAGTGGATGCTAGAAAACCTATGAAGAATAGTAAAAGAAAAAACTTCAAAAAAATCCTATATGATTCGATCCTATGAATCAAACAATCAATCAATATAGAGAAAAAAAATTAAGGATTCTAAACCTCCAAAATTCATAAAAACGTCCTTTGAATCAAAGGAGCCCTAACCTAACAAATCTTGATATTGACAAAGTCGCTGTAGATGCTTCCTAGTTGACGGGCATGCCATACCATAGAACGAATATCGTCTAAAAGCTTGTAACAAATTCAGAATATTCGATCACACATGTCAAGTCTAGAACTTCAACCCGCATATGCAAGTTTCACCACAAGAAACCTAGCCATCTGATGCTCAATTCGCAACAAACGGTTACATTAGTATGTTTTGTAAAAAAAAAAACATTCGCAACGTAAGAACTGTTACATCAGGTGAATTGATCTTGCACGAGATGACGGTTTAATTAGCAAAGGCATGACAATCTGAGAGACGAATGACTATACACAGGGGCGGAGCTGGGCCCCGGGCACCCAGGGCCCAGGCCCGGGGCGTGGGATTTTCCCCCAGCTAGTATTTATACAGATTTTTTCATGGGCCCGGGGTACAGCCCAGTGAAACGAGGCCCAAAGCTAGCGATCCAAACGCATATAAACACCCTACGTACGAGTTAATTACACGATAGTACCACATTTGGGGCGGTGGTGGCGGATTGGTACCAAGTTTGGTAATTTTTACGTGTCAGTACCAAGTTTCGGGCAAGCCGTTGCAAATCAGGCTAAACTATGTATTGACAGCGTATCTGACCGGCGGGGCCCGTATGTCAGGTGTCGATGTGGCATATTTTTTGCAGAAAGCCCCCTTACTTTATATGTAATCATGTAAAGGCATATTATTTTTGCGGGTAAAGGATTTCCGTGAGAGTCTTTTTTTTCGTTCGGACTTGTTTGAAAGTTTCCGTCGAAATGGATAAATAAATAAAATATACGAAAAACAACGCGTGGACAGGTTTCGAACCCGCGACCAGCGGCACGCCACCGACACGAGCTAGCCAACCCGCCAGTCGACCGTTGGTGTTAGAATCCGTGCGGGCCTTCTTTTATACGAGGGAGCGAACGCTGGGCCGACTGTTGGGCCAAACGAGGCCTGTAATTTTTTTTTGTTTCGCGTTTTACTGCCGCGAGTGCTGGGGCCCGTTCGCGGGAGCTCATATTTGCATATCCGTTGAACATTTTCTTAAAATAAGTTGAATATTTTAAATAATACATGATGGACTTTTTTGAATATACTATGAACATTTTTGAAAATATGAATATACGCGCTGAACAATTTCCGGATAAGCACTGAACATTTGTAAAAGAACGTTGAACAATTTATGAATACACATTGAACATTGTGTAATATATACAGTGAACAAAATTAAGAAACATATTGAACATTTGTATATTCGTGAAAAAAACAAAACAGAAAGAGAAAAATCAAAACCAAAAGAAGAAAACAGGACAAAAACCAAAAACCAAGAAGAGAAACAGGGGAAAACCAACCCAAAAGAAACATAAACAAAACTAGAAGAAGAAAACCGGAACAAAACCAGAAGAAAAAACAAGAGATAAAACCAAAACGTGGAAGAAAAAAAACTAACAAAAGAAACAGCAGCGAACGAAAAAGAAGCACGCGACCCATAGTGGGCCGGCCCAACATGCACGCAAACGAAAACAGCTGCGAGCGTTTCCTCGACAGCTTGCCGCCCGCGCGCGTCAAATAGGAATTGCCCCCGTTGAACAAATTTTAAATACAGATTGTACGTTTTTGTAATATATGTTGAACAGTTTTCTTAATATACGATAAACATTTTTGTCATTTATGTTGAACATTTTATTAATACATGATGAATTTTTTTGACAATGTATATTTCAAAAAATGTTCAGCATGTATTATAAACTTATTGCGTAAACTCATTCTAGCATTTCTAGAAACGCATAGATTTTCTTAATAAAAGTTAAAGAAGTTTTAATGCATTTCTACAATTTATTATGTTTACAATTTTATTTTTAATACATGTTGTCAACATTTTAATAATTGTGCGTTTACAAAAATATAATCAATATATGAGTAAGTAAAAAAATGTGTTCGGCATATAATATATTTATTGTTTGCGTAGTTGAATAATAGAATGAGGATACGCAATAATTGTATAGTATTAATATTATTTATGATTTGAAAACGAGTAACTAAGGGCACGCGCGGCCGCGCTGGGCCTAACAGCCGGCCCAGCATGGCAAGTCTAGTATAAAAGAAAGCCCGCACGGATCCTAACACGAACGGTCGACTGGCGGGTTGGCTAGCTCGTGTCGGTCGCTTGCCGCTGGTCGCGGGTTCGAAACCTGCCGGCGAGCGGTTTTTCATATATTTTATTTATTTGTCCATTTCGACGGAAACTTTCAAACAAGTCCGAACGAAAAAAAAGACTCTCACGGAAACCCTTTACCCGCAAAAATAATGTGCCTTTACGTGATTATATATAAAGTAAGGGGGCTTTCTGCAAAAAATATGCCACATCGACACCTGACATATGGGTCCCGCCGGTCAGATACGCTGTCAATACGTAATTTAGCCTGATTTGCAACGGCTTGCCCGAAACTTGGTACTGACACGTAAAAATTACCAAACTTGGTACCAATCCGCCACCACCGCCCCAAATGTGGTACTATCGTGTAATTAACTCCCTACGTACGCACGAGCGCACGACCGCTGACCGCATGACCCAGCGCTAGGGTCGCCGCCTCCATGCACGGCCGCCGTGGCGCCGTCGCCGTCCACCGGCCATCGTCGTCCACTTCCCCAAGCAGGCCCCTGCTCCCCTGATCCCGACCCCGCGCCCAGCTCCGTCGCTGTCTGCGCCGTTCGCCGCCGCCGCGCGCACCGGCCTTCTTCCCCTGCCCTGCCTAACCTTGATTAATTTCTGTGATTCTTTGCAGTTTGCACTTGTGCCGTGTTCTACAATTTAACCTCCTAACCTCTGTCTATGAACTGCATTGAACTAAATTTAGTTGTAAAAAAGTGTGTTTTGGTGTACTCTGTACTTAGTCATATATATGCAAGGTTTGTTCAGGTATTGTTGAACTAAATTGATATGTTTGCAAATTATTTCATATTATAGAAATAGAAGATGAAGGGCTTTTACCTCCTCCATGTGGTGAGTTTTTGGATTTGTATCGATGATAATTATTTCACTTGATGTTTATGCATTTTCTTTTGACATTATTTCTTTTATAACACCTTAAAGGTTTTGGTTCTTCTACCGTTGGTTAAGTTATGGGAGGCACCAATAAAGTAATCAATTGATTTGATATTTTTTTTCTATTTCCCAATTATTATTTTATAATTCTGTCATCTTCCATCTATTTTGTTGGATCTTTGAGCATTGAGTTGAAATTCGAGATCTATTAAGAAATTGAACTTTACTTTGTATGTTTTTGCATGAGGTATTTTGTAGAAATGGTATAAGGTATTTTGGGTAGTTATAAGTACCAAAATATTTTCATGTTGTGTGGGAAAAAAATTGGGCCCGGGGTTTGCTAAATTCCTGGCTCCGCCACTGACTATACACACAAACGAAATCCATTTTATTACTCCCAATATGTATGCATACGACCTCAACCACTCCCAAAATAGCTCAGCTGGTACGTAGTACAAACAAATCACGGTTGGCAGGCATGCCACGTTAGCTCGTCATGAACACAGGACTCAAACGTTCATTCGGTGGTTGAGTGATCATGGTTTTGGCTCCTCAGGCTTCGGCATTGGCGGCTGCGCCGGCTTCGGTGGAAGCTCACCGGTAGGGAGTGGCGGCAGCTCTGGCTTCGGTGGAAGGTCACCGGTCGGAAGTGGCGGCAGCTCCGGCTTCGGGGCCTCCTCTGGCTTCGGTGGCAGCTCGACCTCGGGCTTCGGTGGCAGCTCGACCTCGGGCTTCGGTGGAATCTCACCGGTCGGAAGTGGAGGCAGCTCTGGCTTCGGTGGCTCGTCTGTCTTGGGGAGCAGCTCGGGCTCTGGCTTGGGCGGAAGCTCGCCTGTAGGAAGAGGCGGCAGAACCGGCTTTGGTGGGATCTCACCTGTCGGCAGCGGCGGCAGTTCCGTCTTCGGTGGCTCCTCACCCTTGGGCACGGGTGGCAGCTCTGGCTTCGGTTCCACGTCAGGTTTGGGCACCTCCGGCACCGTCGGTGGCACCTCCGGTTTGGGCAACGGCGGTAGCTCCGGCTTGGGCTGCTCGTCAGGTGTGGGGAGCGGCGGCAGCTCCGGCTTGGGCAGCACGTCGGGGGCGGGCAACGGCGGCAGCTCCGGCTTGGGCTGCTCCTCAGGTGTGGGCAGCGGTGGCAGCCCCGGTTTCGGCAGCACCTCTGGTGCGGGCAACGGCGGCAGCACATCCGGCTTGGGCAGAGGTGCCGGGAGATTAGGCGGCACCGGTGGGTACTCCGCCTCCTGCATGTGCCGCGCCGCGTTGCCGACCCCGCCCCGGGAGAGCAGCAGCACGCCGAGGAAGATCACCACGAGAGAGGAGGACATGCTGGCGATCCCGGAAACCATGGCTGGCTTCGCTCGCTGAACTAATAAGAAGAAGGGTGTGCGTTCTCCTTGCTGGGGTGGAGAGAAACGAAGGCGAGGGCGAGATATTTATAGCAGGCGTTCATCGTACGGAGTCGATCGTAAATTTCGTAATGCGTTACACTCAAGTTCAGTACGTACGTTAGTTGGCAAGAAGAGAAGATGGATCACCTGCGTTTGCGTTTGCGTTTCTTCCTGGCACTTATTAATCCGTGGCACGTTTCGTACTAGCCCCGTGTGACGTTGGAGAATCGGGCCTGCGGGGCCGGCCGGATCGGTTACGGCCACGTTGCCTGCTACCCTGATAGCGCACACGAGACTGGTTGATGTATTTAGCGAAACGCGCCTGCTGCCGGATTACCTATCGTCCTGTCAAAAAAGGAGAGAAAAAATGACCTAACGTCACAAGCCGGTTGGTTGCTTATACAAGACCTTGTACGGTTCATGCTTTATTATTGACCTACTAGTTCTACTCCATGAGATTGACCCAGCGACACGAAATCGGTTAACCAACACGCACTATAAGACGTACATCGAGATTATTAGTAATTTATTTTTGGCGGATGTTAAGGCGTAAGCCGGCTGATAACTTGCAGTTATCAGCCGCCTTGATAACCGTTGGATTGTGAACATGGTAGCCGTTCGGTCTGTCTCCTCGCGGATCGTACTTCTCCTCATCAAAATGGATCCGACCAACCATGGTTGGAGAAGCTAGCGGCTGGCCGAACCAAAGCCTGAAAGCGACACGGCTGGTAGGGGTATCGACGGCAGCGGTGCGTTAGACTGGTAAGGGTATCGACGGCAGCGGTGCGTTAGACGTGGGGCAACATTGTGCCGGCCATGACATCGTCAACGGAGAGGGGAGAGTGACAAGCTACTTCGGTGCGACCTGATTGTGCGCGTGCGAAGGGGATCACCTACATGGAGAATAGGGGGTTCAGGGTAGGGTAACGATGCCGGGGGGCGATAGTTCGGTCAGTGATTGTGGATAGTTCAATGAGGTGCTCATTATTGCGACAACGGTGGTGAAAGGAGAGACAATAGTTCTAGAACACTTGCTGCGAAAAAGGCTTTTAGGTGGGTGTTTGACACGAGAAAAATCTATCATGCCGCTCCGTGTGAGATGAAAGAGGTGAGTTTGATTTCTCTCATGCGCCGAAAATAAAAATGATTCTTTTAAAGAGGTTTGTGGATGCTAGCAATCCTACGACAAGTAGTAAAAAATATCTTAAAAAATCACATATGATTTAATCCTATGAATCAAACAATCAATCAATATAGAAAAAAATTTAAGGATTCTAAACCTCCAAAATTCATATAAACATCCTTTGAATCAAAGGGGCCCTGGCCTAACTGATCTTGATATTTCCTCGTTGACAGGCACGTCGTGAATGTCGTTGAAAAACTTGTAACAAATTTAGAATACTAGGTGTTGGGGCGCGCCCTAGGCGCGCCTCTTGAGTGGGAGCTGGGCGGTGCCAGCTAGTGGGCACCCCTTTCACATACTTTTTTGTTCTGATTAGTGTGTCTGATGTTGTTGTTAATTAAGCAACCGACATTGGAAGCAGAAAATAGCAGTAGAATTAATAGATAGTGTCATTATGGATCTTAACAGGTGGATGTAAACCACCTGACCGGCAATAGTAAAGTTTACATAGGCAACGGCATAGCTTTCAGATCTTCAAAAGCATCAAATGGCAGCGTCCAAAAGTAGACTGTAGGTTCATCACGGCATAGAGCATAAATAGGAGTACTTAAAGTGCTAGATTATATTCAAACAGGACTTGCGATGTCTTCGATGGTCCATCTAAAGGCGGTGCACAGTGAGGACAAGGCGGCCCTGAAACGAAAAGCGCAGATGTATCCTTCGTGAATGTTGGCCCGACGACAAAACTCGTACCAGTTGGTAGTTATAGTTGCCCTCCTGTCAGTTCCTAGCACAACAATGCGACATTCGGTGAGCAGACCATCTGCGAGCCTGACCATGAGTGTATCATTGTGTGGATCAATGTACTCCAGCAGGCTCTCTTCAGTATAGTGTACCTGAAAATACTATTAGGAAAAAACAAGTGATTTAGATGGATATAGTGTTGTGTGATATGGAAGATAAGATTGTGATTTTGAAGTAACCATGCGCTGGCCTGGCTTGGCAAATGTTTTATTGATTGTGCACACGTAGTACTTGATGTCTGCCTTTTTGTGCCGGTACATTGCAAAGAGAGTGTCTACGTGGTGCTCATACAACTTAACCTCATCACCCCAGTAACAATGATCTTCAAGCTCTCCAAAGTACTGGATCCCGCCAGGTGTTCCTGCATTGAGTGCAATGTATGTGAAAATGAAGTTAAGTAGCATTTGCAACACACGTAAATATCATTGTTTGTTTGGGAATACAAATTTCAGTTGTATAACAGTGTAGGTGGTGGCTTAGACATTAAGCCATATAACTAAGTTAAGATTATTTTTGAAAAACAGACAAGGGGAAGTTCTAAAACATAGCAGATGGTCAAAGTGGTCTGTAAAATTGAGAAAACACAAGCGATTGTATAATGATTGATACCAGCATTGTCATTGCAAGCCATGTCAGACGGGCATGCTGAAAATAAAAGTACAAAAGGAAACAAACATTGACTAAGGGAAGTAGAACAGAGCAGTGTCATTGCAAAGTTTGTGAGACAGGATGCTGAGAGCAATCAATACCAAAGGAAATAAATATTGATGTAGCACACGTAGTGAATAGCTGAAGGCAGTAGATAAAGAAATACGCTGATACACGTTGGATTATGATCCTGTGAGTTTGCTGTTTCATATATAAAAAATTAAAATTAAGGCATGTGCTCACGGCGGATGATATACTCTAGATGCTCATTCCCTTCACTCTGTTCATCGAATGATAAAATTTAGTGTTAGAAATATGAAATGATACAATAAGAGTGATAGAATGAAACTATTAACTTCGAAAGAAGATTAAAACGGAAAGCGGCAGTGATGAATCTTTAGCTTGTTTTGTTGCCTACAAAATTGCGCACAAAGGTGGTGAGCTACGCTCTCCAAATTAGGTTGAATTACTCTGTGTAGTGGGCAATGTCTATAGAATGGCACAGGCGGAAAATAAGCAAGTATGTAGATAATTTGCTTAAGACACATTTAGTTGCTGATATTATAGAGCTCTTTCATTTTCTGAAAGTATTTACTCATGTCTCATATGTACTACATGGTGCATAAGATGCCGATGAAGCGGCTGAGTAAATAGCCATAGAAACGATATGGGAAAACACTGCTAGCATTTACAGATAGTTGTGATGCATGTATACGGTTACAGATGTATGATTTATTCTTATAGTTGTTCTAGATTCACATGATGACATATGTAGCAACTAAGTGAGACAGCACATCGCGAGAGAGTAGATCATGGCCTCAAAAGTTGCAGATCTAAAAAGATGCTATGACTGGAGTAGGCGAAAAAGAGTGGGCGGATTCGTGCAAGTAAAAGTGAGCATTTCGAAGATGAGTTTGTGAAAATATAAAGGCAAGTTAAAGATGAGAGGGCAGATTCGTGCAAGTAAAAGTGAGTATTTTAGACTAAATATTTGGGTAACATAGAGAAAGCACATGTTTTTTATTTCATTGCCTTGCTTTGTTTAACAGACAAAGTAACAAACCTCCAATAGCGAGGAGCTGAGAACAACTTAGAGAAACACACACATGCATTTTAGAGAGTGAATGCAAGAGTAATGAGCATTGTGGGACATTGTTAATCCAAAGGACAACAACAAAATTCTCAATAACTAAAGGAAGTTGTTCTGGCTCAAATTTAGCTTTACTTGAAGATAGCAAATCTGCTTATGACCAGACTATAAAATACCAGCAAGCCCATCTAGCCGGCGCCAGCAAGGTCTGAACGCTGAATTTTCTAAGAAACAGAAGGGGACAATCCTTAGCGATCTGTAAACTTTTCAGTTCAAAAAGACATAGTAGTACAGTAACATTTTGAGATGAACAAATCTTTAAATTAGGAAAACTTGCGATCTGGATACTTTTCAGTTCAAAAAGACATAGTAGTACAGTAACATTTTGAGCTGACGAAATCTTTAAATAAGGAAAACTTCCTTTGGTAATGTCCTTGTGTAAGAATTGCAAATAATAGTGGTAAATGTTGATCATACTTTGAAAAAGGCAGCATCCATTATTAAAGCACAAAGATTTGAGAAAACTAAGCTCACAAGAATCTAATCTATCATTTGCAACATAATAGTGGTGCCTCAAATTTAAATGTACCAAGACATGAACATTTCTCTTCTGCCAGATAATTGTGCAACGATGATTCCATACAGAATTCTCATATTATGTGGGAAGAAAGCTTACCAAGCTATTTCAGATCATGTAAACTGAAGGCGTAGTGTTTCACATCCTGCAGCCTGAATGACATAAGGCAAAGGAGTTAAATTATAATTAGACTGTCTAAGAAGTTAAATAGGCAAATGTACAGCAAGAATGTTGAAAAAACAAAGCCATCGCTGAAAATTCCCTGTATCCACAAATTCACACGCCAACTGCACATTGTAGGAAGTACTTTGTATTAAGGAAAAACGATAATTGCTACGATAGTCCGGTACACGCAGAATTTTACGAATAATCACATATCTAAATGCCATGTTTCTTGTGCTTCATACCTAGCTAAAATTGCGTGTGATATTTTCTAGAACCAGGAACAAATCACAGGTATCATGAATGGCCAGGAGAACTGAACCTAGGTAAAAATCTATTTAGGGCCCTAACATCATACATGCTCAAGGGCAGGGGTGGAGGCCAAACTGGGCCATGTCCCGCCCAGGAATTTCACTTTTTTTTTACTTATGTCTGTGTTCCTAGTTCGTAGCCCAGCCCACGCACGCACAACATGCCCATCCCCACTCGTCACGCACACATCGCACGCAGAGGCACAACGTCTCCAATTCCCCATCCTCTCAGGTCTTAGCATGTGGGTATGATTCAGAATGTGCTGACTCCATATTGTAACATGTGATTGTGATTAAGATTTTTTTTGAAAATCATGCTCTTCTTTAGTCTGACCCGCCCAAATTTTTCTTTCAAGCTCCGCCACTGCTCAAGGGGTCTGACTCCATCATCATTGTGCAAGGTAGGCTATCATCACAGAGAAAACAAATGCACCTGTTTTAGAAAGAGCTTCAAAATTTGGTCAATGCCACATCTTGAAAACAAAGACTGAAGAATCTTATACAATGCAGCTGGAGCAGCTTCTCCACAAATGGACAACCAAATGTTTTAGATAGGGATGGTTGCGAGTGTCATTTGGAATTAGTAATTGTGATTTAGTACCAGTAATGTGATTATCTATTTATGTTGTCTACCGAAGATAATCTAATTAAGTAATCAGGATAGAGCGCACAGAAATTATGAGGTTAGTACAATTTCTTAACAGCAAAAAAAGATGACCCTGATTAGTTTCATTGCATTCAGTTTTGAAGCATAATACAAGTCTGTCTATTGTATATAGTTATGCTCCACAGTTATAAACAAAAAACTAAAGTTAGTTTATTACGGGAGATTGGATCAGTTGCCCCATTTTATTTGGACATTAGATGATTTGCCACACTTTACATACTATTAGATCATTTGCCCCACTTTTTATTTTTCTTTTGATGATTTGCCCTTTTCAATTACTATAATCATTTTTGAATTTCTATTCCTTTTTTCTCCATGCGAAAAGACACAAATGCCCCTGTGGCTAATTTACAATTCCTTTCTAATCTCCTCTGCTCTTGGACTGGTGTTGATAGTACTAATCTCCACCGACGAGCTCACCATTCCCTTTCCTCTGTTCTTTATTCCCCAATACTCATACCAGTGGAAGCTACTGGAGGAGGAAACGACGGCACCCTGGCACCCATCTTGGCAGCAGCGGCCCGGCGTGGCGGCTACCGCTGCAGCTCGTCGGCCCGGCGGGGCGACTCCTGCTGCAGCTCGGCGGATCGACGGGACCGGGCCTCCCGATGCAGCTCGTCCGCCCGGGGCGGCGGCTCCCGCTGTAGCTTGGCGGACCGGCGCGACCCAGGGCTCCCGATGCAGCTCGGCGGCCCGGGGCGGTGGCTCCCGCTGCAGCTTGGCGGTCCGGCGCGACCCAGGGCTCCCGCTGCAGCTCGGCGGCCCGGGGCGGTGGCTCCCGCTGCAGCTTGGCGGACCGGCGCGACCTGGGGCTCCCGCTGCAGCTCGGCGGACCGGCGCGACCCGGGGCTCCCGCTGCAGCTCGGCGGACCGGCGGGTTCCCGGGCTCCCACTACAACTT
Source organism: Secale cereale (assembly GCA_902687465.1). NCBI lineage: Eukaryota > Viridiplantae > Streptophyta > Magnoliopsida > Poales > Poaceae > Secale > Secale cereale. The sequence goes on along the minus strand of LR738710.1, from coordinate 172,874,937 downwards.
AGAGCTGTGAGTTCTTCCAGTGATTTATGGATTTACAAATTTTTTTGTGTGTGAGCTCGTTGAATTGCCGGTAATAGCCATGGATGAACGACAGTGTTGATAGTACTAATTATCCTAGCAGATGGGAGTGGCGGTGCTAGGAACCTAATCATGTGCGGTCAACTTACATTGTGTAGTCAGATTGACGCATTTACAAGTTTTTGGCACAAATTTTCACTTGTTGTATGTTGTTTTAGGAAAAGCTATGTTGTCAGTTGACAACCCAGCTAAAGTGTGGCTTCGCCACTAGCATTGCTTCAGTCATGGAGCTGGTACATCGTATAAGATACTTCGTTTAGTTATCTCCTCCAGATGCTTAGAACTTAAATTGCATCACACTGAAAATACATATGCTTCATCTCTTGCTGGACCTCCTTTAGTCACAGGTCAAAGAGCTATATATATGTTGTGCATCCTGGCATATGCACTTTGTTGGAAATTGGCAGCACATAAGAGCTTCATAGATAAATTAATCCGAGTTTACATCAAGCAAAAAAATATTTTTCCCAGTCAATATATTTGAAATTGACAAATTTCAACACCTCTCAGAATTTATAATAGCAATTCAATGCAGTAAAATTAGAGCTTCTTCCTCTTTGGGGTCAATTTTTTCTTGGATGTCGTAGAGCGTGAAGGAAAGTGAGAAGTAGGTGATGCTACAGAATTAATAGTTGTCCCAGATGACTGTGATGCATCGTCTCCAGCTATGGCCATAGCAAGCCTCCTGCATGTTTACACGCCAATATTATAAAAGTAGGATCTTTATTTTGCATAAATGAAATGTGCATATGACAAATATAATAGTTACCTCCTTGTGATAGGCCCAGGGCTGTTATGAAGGCTGGCAGGCAGTGTTATTGTTGTTGTGCGTGTAGGTGTCGCAATAACAACTGGAGCGACCTCATGAGCAGACACGTCACTAGAAAGTTCAATCACACCGGATGTTACAAATGGTATAATAGTACTAATTTGATACTAATATGGACGAGATACTAGTGCATGGTTTACCTCTCTTTAGCTTCATTTTGTTTGCAAGTTGTTTTTCTGTGCCCCAATATCCCACATTCTTTGCACCTATTTTTGCTGCCAAATCTCTTTTTTTCTTTTTCCTTCTCTTTGTCACCTCCTTCTTGGTCATTTGTTTTGCCATTGTCATCTTTTCTCTTCCGTTTGCTGCCACCACCACCACCGTCTTCAAGGCAACTTTTGATTCTCTCCTTCCTCCGTCTCCCAACAGAGCTCTTTAAAACCGGTGGCACCATCTCGAAATCTAGATTAACATGAGGCCATTGAGACTTGTCTGTTATTGGTTCTATCTCTCCAGCATAGGCAGCCCGGAACCTACTCACGGAGTAGTACTCATGTACATATGGATGAAAGTTTACATCTGCCGTCTCTATAAGGAATGCAAGTGCATGCTCACAGGGCTTTCCAGTGTGTTGCCATTCTAGGCAAGTGCACTCACGGCTGCCTATCTTCACAACATGCCTAAGATTATTCTTGCTAGTGTCCTTGACCTCACAACTTTCTCCGGTTGATCTTCCAACAACCAAATGGTCAAGTTGCCTAGTTCTATTATTTATTTGTTGAATGATGGCAGGCAATATCTCTCCTTGGAGCATTTCCCCAATCCTTCTCCTTCTATAAACAAGTATCATAATTTTCTCTCTTATTGCATCAGCTAGCTCATCCATGGGCAGCTCCTTTGTTCCTTTGATCCAGCTATTGAAGCACTCGGCTAGATTATTGTGAATGTAATCACATTTTATTTCTGTGTTGAAATCGCATCTCATCCACTTTAAGTTATGATAGGTACACAAGTAGGTACTCACTGCAGGTTCAGCTTCAAATATCTTGCCCATATGATAGTTAAATGTTTCGAGACGGTAAGCCTTGGCTGCTGGCCACATGCGACCAAAAACATCTCCATGGAACTTTTTTTTGAAGTTTGCCATTAGATGCCTAAAGCATTCCCTTTGCTCAGCTTGAGGAAAGACAATTTTAACTGCATTCTCTAACCCTTTGCATGCATCAGTACAAATAGCTAGAGTTTGAAGATGTCCTATTGCCCTATGCAGTTGTTGCATAAACCAAATCCAGTTTTCCTCAGTCTCCGTACCAAAGAAACCAAATGCTAAAGGAAACATCCAATTTTGTCCATCTAGTGCTGTGCATGCTGCTAATTGACCATTCCACTTTCCAGTCAAAAATGTGGAGTCTATACTGAGATATGGTCTACAACCAGCCAAGAAGCCATCTATGCACGGCTTAAGTGCCATAAAGAATCTACGGAAATGCCCTTCACCTCCTTCCCTCTTGACATCAACCTCGACAATGCTACCGGGAGATCTTTTATCAATCTCAGCTTTGAAGTTCAATAAAGACCGAAAGCTTTGTCCCCAAGTCCCGTATAAACTATTCTTGGCCCTATCTTTTCCCTTGCTAACAGTATGATACCCAATAGTACATTTGTACTCGGCTTGTAGCTTTTTTCGTAGCTCGCTGGCACCAATGTTTGGTTCAGTTTGAAGATACCCCATTGCCTTTTCTGCCACCCATGCTTGGTCTGCCATGCTTGTAGTCACTGCAGCGGTTGACGAACACTTATGAGGCTTTACTATCTTGTTAACCTGCAGAAAACGCAATACCAACCATCAGTTGCAAGTAGTTTATAAAAAATAGTTTCAACATAAAAATGATTCATGTTAGATAAGTTTGTACCCTGACTGTTTTTCCATCTTCTATTGTCCTAGCAGTTATTCTCCAAGGACATGCATTTCCTTTACAGTGACCCAGATATCTAGTAGTATCACTATCCTTGATCTTGATGTCAAACTTGCCTCTAATAGCAAATGTTCTCATGAGCATCCTAAACTCGTTCATTGAACGAAACAAAGATCCTTCCTCTATCACAGGATGTTCCTTATCATACCAAAAGTGATCCTCTTCAGGCATATGGTCAGGCACAGGAAGAGCCGCATCGGAAAGTAAATCTCCTTCAATATCAGCCACACATGCATCAACATCTGCAATGGAGGCTTCTAGAGCTGCTTTAGATACAATTTTCCGATGCTCAAGTTCATCATTGATGCCAAGCACCGAGCACATGTTCTCTTCTGTTATAGGAACATCAATTTCGTCATCATTCATTGGTGCTATCTCAATCTGGGACCAATCAACACATCCTTCCATAGTTGATACATATGTATCATTGCTTGCCACCGGCCGAGACCTACTTGGAAAACAAATAAAGTTTTTTAGTTATGGAGGGGATATAAGAGCATCATCTAATTAGTTAGCAACTATTAAAAGTATGCTACATGTATGCAACTGCAGGAAGCTAAGGATAAGAAGGTCTATCAAAGTCTGCAATCAGTATAAAAGTCGCTGGCATCCTGACTTTCATTCCGTTATGTTAGGAAACAAGTAACAGATGGTTTAATTCATGATCCTCCTAGAAGTATGCATCCAAATGGTTTAAAAATTTGGATAATTTTAGAACTTTATACTCCTGAATCCTGATAATCATGTGTTCATCATTGTCTTGCAGTTGCAGGGGTTTCTACAAAGTCTGGCCGCGTTAGGGGCTGCCTAGCATGCAAGAGGTTCCAACCGTGGACCCGTGTGTGTTTGGGGTGGAGTGGGAGGGAAGGGATAATATATACTGACCAATTTGTAGCAGATCGTGGTGATCCTCCATGGACGGAAGAGTTGCCTCCCTGTTCAACAGTCCGTGGAATCGTCTCAGCGGCCATTTGTGTGAAGCCTCGCTGTCCGAGGATCGTCGGAGTTGATGGCTTGGTGGCCGGCGGTGGATCCGCCTCTCCACCAGCCATGAATATGACAACGCAAGAAACAAAATCAATCTATGATTTGTGAGTACATGGTTTTGTTGGGTAAAGCCATGTAAATAAAGATACGATTTGTTCCCTGTTAATTAGCTGCTTCGGTTGGTTACATGCTTGTAAAGAGAAAAGATTTGTACAGTGTTAAATTGTAAATTAGCCACAGGGGCAATTGTGTCCTTTCGCATGGAGAAAAAGGGATAGAAATTCGAAAATGATTACAGTAATTGAAAAGGGCAAATCATCAAAAGAAAAATAAAAAATGGGGCAAATGATCTAATAGTATGTAAAGTGTGGCAAATCATCTAATGCCCAAATAAAGTGGGGCAAATGATCCAATCTCCCAGTTTATTACAGATACTTGTCCTGTATATAAAACACAGCACACCAAAAGCTCCTGAAAAAATTGTATCATGTTAACACGAAATTGCATAAATTAGTCAAGAAAGCCAGAAGTATACGGGGGAGGATCAAATGCATAGCCGTACCTGAGAGGTGTCCTGTTCATGAAAGGCGAGTCCACCTTCAGAAACCTCGTGATTTCTTGCACCACATGCCTCCATTCCCTACAATCAGCTTCCTTCAACATTTCATCTTCTTAATTCGAGCCAGAGAATGAAAAGAGAGCTGATTGCATCGGGATGGGAATCAAGGAAGGAAAAAAATACAGAATAATTGAATTGGACCTGGAGGTTCTTCTTGGATTCGTCGAGGAGTGTCCGGATTAGGGCGGCGACGTGGGGGACAGTTTGAACGCATCGGGCGAGCATAAGCGCGACGAGGAGTAACCTGCTGAGGAAGCGCTGCTTGGTGGAGGCCCCGAGGTGGCCGTCCAGGAAGTAAGCGTGGTCGAGGATGGGTTGCACGAGAGCGGGGGAGCCACCCATATGCGGCCACCGCGGGCACGGGACGCCATGCCGCCCTCATCTGGCCTGCCCGGATTCTTCAACGACGCCAAACGCAGCCGATCATCCTCTCTCTCTCGGCACCATCCCGACAGCGCACACGTGCTCTCGAGATCCAGACCGAGAAGATCGGGGGAGATGGGGCAGGAGGAGGTAGAGTTCGGGGTGGGAGATCGAGAGGGCACGGGCGCGGGAGAAGCCGCTGGTGGCGGTCCCGTCGCCGACGCCGAAGGAGGTGGGATGGGCTGATTGGGGCGACGCGGCGGCAGCCAGGGAAGGAAGGGAGAAGGGGATATATTTTTTGGAAGAGGAAAGGAAGTGGCGTGCGTCTGCGTCTGCAGAGAAGGGGGCTCGGGCGATTTCCTCCACACTTTTTGTTCTGGACGGCCGATGTCCGACGCCGGGGGGAGCCAGGATGGGATGGCCGGATGGTGGAGGCGCGTCGCCGGCGCGGGCGGGCGAGCCCTCGTGCGGTGGATATGGGGGCGGCGGCGGAGATGCAGGGAGGGGATGGGGCTGAAGAAGATGGAACGAGAGAGAGGTCGCGGACAGGTGGAACGCGCGGGCAGGCGCCCTTTGCGCCACCCTTATAGTGTTTAATGCGACCACACATGCCATTGTCAAGTCTAGAACTTGAGCCCACATAAGCAAGTTTCACCGCAAAAAATCTAGTTGTCTGATGCTCAATTCGCAACAACGGTTACATTAGTATGTTTGGTTGAAAAGAATGTCATTCCCAACGTAAGAAATATTACATCCGGTGAATTGATCTTACACGTGATGACGGTTTAATTAGCAAAGGCATGACAATCTGAAAGACGGATGACTATACACACAAACGAAATCCATTTTATTATAGTATATGCATACGACCACAACCACTCACAATAGCTCAGCTGCTATGTAGTACAAACAAATCACTCGCAGGCATGCCACGGTAGCTCGTCATGGACACAGGACTCTTCATCGGTGGTTGAGTGATCATGGTTTTGGCTTCTCAGGCTTCGGCAGTGGCGGCTGCGCCGGCTTCGGTGGAAGCTCACTGGCAGGGAGTGGCGGCAGCTCTGGCTTCGGTGGCAGCTCGACGTCCGGTTTGGGTGGAAGCTCACCGGTAGGGAGTGGCGGCAGCGCTGGCTTCGGTGGCAGCTCAACGTCCGGCTTCGGTGGAAGTTCACCGGTCGGAAATATCGGCAGCTCCGGCTTCGGGGGCTCCTCTGTCTTGGGTGGCAGCTCGACCTCCGGCTTGGGTGGAATCTCACCGGTCGGAAGTGGAGGTAGCTCTGGCTTTGGTGGCTCGTCAGTCTTGGGGAGCAGCTCGGGCTCTGGCTTGGGCGGAAGCTCGCCTGTAGGAAGAGGCGGCAGAACCGGCTTTGGTGGGATCTCACCTGTTGGCAGCGGCGGCAGCTCCGTCTTCGGTGGCTCCTCACCCTTGGGCACAGGTGGCAGCTCTGGCTTCGGTTCCACGTCAGGTTTGGGCACCTCCGGTTTGGGCAACGGCGGTAGCTCCGGCTTGGGTTGCTCGTCGGGTGTGGGGAGTGGCGGCAGCTCCGGCTTGGGCAGCAAGTCGGGTGCGGGCAACGATGACTCTGACAACGCGTCCGGTGTGGGCAACGGCGGCAGCTCCGGCTTGGGCTGCTCGTCAGGTGTGGGCAGCGGTGGCAGCCCCGGCTTCGGCAGCACCTCCGGTGCGGGCAACGGCGGCAACACGTCCGGCTTGGGCAGAGGTGCCGGGAGACTAGGCGGCAGCGGTGGGTACTCTGCCTCCTCCAGGCGCCGCGCCGCGTTGCCGACGCCGCTACGTGAGAGCAGCAGCATGGCAAGGAGGACCACAAGAGGGGAGGACATGCTAGCGATGTTGGAAGCCATGGCTGGCTTCATCGGACTAATTAAGAATGGGAGTAGTGTTCTCCTTGCTGGGGTGAAGAGAAACCAAGGCGAGGGTGAGGTATTTATAGCAGGCGTTCATCGTACGGAGTCGATGGCGTCGTCATACGTTACACTCAAGTTCAGTACGTTAGTTGGCAGCAGAAGAGAAGATGGATCACCTGCGTTGCGTTTCTTCCTGGCACTTAATCCGTGGTACGTTTCGTAGTTGGCCCGTGTGACGTTGGAGAATCGGGCCTGCGGTGCCGACCGGATCGGTTGCTCCGGTTACACTACTGCGACCCTGACATATAGCGCACATGAGACTAGCCGCTGTATTTAGCGAAACGCGTCTGCCACGCGTTACTTTTTTTTTTTTTTGAAGCTACTTGACATGGGTTACCTTTTTCTTTAGCATCAGTACAGACGCAATCGCTCATATACACCCGCATACACTCACCCTATGAATGCACATACGCACACCCTACATCTATGAGCACCTCCGAGAGATTGAGCCGGCGTATCATCTTAAGATTTACGAAGTCACCGTAGGCACCTCGTCGTCGACGGAAACGTCTCCTCTCACTGAAAGCGCATCGCCGGAAATCCTGAAATTAATCCAGAAATAATGCGAGCACCAGGATTTGAACCCTGGTGGGTTGGGGATACCAGGTTCCACCTAAACATCTCAACCACAGGTTGGTTCGCCCTGCCATGGGTTACTGTCACATACATTATCTGCACACGGGATTGCCTATCGTCCTGTCAAAAAAGGAGAGAGAAAAATGACCTAACGTAACAGCCGTCAAAAGGTGGGCACTTGATTTTCTTTCCATGGATTTATTGATAAGGAATTTCTGCATAATCACGTTTTTTTTCAGAAGGTGCAAGGTCATTTCTTAGAGAAAAATAAAAATGAATAGAGGCTGCAAGGTCATGCCATTGGTTGCTTATATAAGACTACTTGCCTAGTACGGTTCACGCTTTATTATTGACGAACTAGTTCTACTCCATGATATTGATCCAGCGACACGAAATCGGTCGACCAACACGCACTATGAGATTTTAAGTAATTTATTTTTTGAGAAAAACGTACTCTGTCAAGATCTGATTGAAATATTTGCGAACTAGGCACGAAGGTTAGGCCCGGCGTCGGCCCATCTAAAAGAAGCTGGACTATGTGCACATTTATTTCGAAATCATTAGTTGAGGAGTATTCGTTGCAAAGATCACCCCAAACTTCCATGTTGCAACAAGTGGCGCGTTGCATGTGCGTCACTTGTCGCAATCTGGTCGTTTTCCTTTTTTCGTACATTCGTTTATTCAAAACATTTCGTCTCTTAAACCGTGCGTCCAAATCTCGAACCGTTTTCACCGTTGAATTCATCGGGTCGAGATCTTCAAAACTAGTCCCTCTGTTCAGAATTACTTATCTCGGAAATGGATGTATCTAGAACTAAAATACGTCTAGATACATCCATTATAGCGACAAGTAATTCCGAACGGAGGGAGTAGGTCCCATGTTGATGGGTTTGGATGAACTTTTTATTCACGAAAAAAACGGACGAAGAAAACCGAACGAAAAAACCGATCCGGGCGCACTGGTTTTTTCTCTTTTCGAAAGAGGCATGCCCGTGCCTCTGGCGAAAGTAAAACCGTGACTCTCGCGGAAGAGAAAAAAAATAAGAGAAAACCCTTTTTTTCGTTTCCGAAGAGGCACGGCCGTGACTCTCGCGAAAGGAAAAAAATAGAAAACGCATTTTTCCCCTTTTCGAGAGGCACGGCCGTGACTCTCGCGAAAGAAAAAAAAATAGAAAATGTATTTGTTCCCCCTTTTCGAGAGGCACGGTCGTGACTCTCGCGAAAGCAAAACCGTGACTCTCGCGAAAGGAAACAAAACAGAAAACACGTTTTTTTTTCATTTCCAAGTGGCACGGACGTGACTCTCGCGAAAGCACAATCATGCCTCTCGCGAAAGCAAACCTGTGACTCTCGCGGAAAAAAACGTGTTTTTTTTTTCTTTTCGAGAGGCACGGCCGTGACTCTCGCGAAAGCACAATCGTGCCTCTCGCGGAAGCAAAACCGTGACTTTGGGAAAAAATACGCGTTTTTTCGCGAATTTTTTTTTTCAAATTTTTTTGATCGAAAAGCTAAGGAAGACCGGTGAAAAACCAAGACGTCGAAAAACCCGCGGAAAACTGCTTAATAAGCCGAAAATGCGTGCGAAATAATAATAATAATAAAACAAAATCCGGAGGAAGCACCCAGAGCGCGACACGTGGATAATGACTGAGAGCGCGCCAAGTGGCGCTGATCGCTGCGAGGCTCCCGAGGCAGCGCTCGTTAACTAGTTGCTCCCCATTTATTTTGCACAGTCAAATGGGCTTTGAATCTGCAATGTGCAGGACGATCGATATGGGCTGGAGCTGTGAACATAGTTATTTACTAGCAAAACAAGCTCGTTCAACTCAAAAAAAAAAAGGAAAACAAGCTCGTGCATTGCAACGGGAGAAAAAATAACACACATCCCTAACCCGATAATCATGAGTTAAGATCTCAATAGGTCCACGTTCTTTATTTTAACATGACATTAGTGCCCACACAATCACAACGCGTTTGAATGTGTCAACCTAATGCATCTCTCTCTCGGCATAAGATCAGAAATTTGCTTTCTTTGCCCCTGTGAGGTTTTGCCGTCGTGTGCATGTGTGGTTATAGATGATTTCTTTTGTCTCCAATCTGGTTTTGTTGAGTTGTTCATTTTCTATTTAGATCTGCGGCGATACGAAATAAAGACCGATCATGCATTATTTATCAAAGTTGCATTTAAAATATATTAAAAAATATTTAATAGGTAAAATAACATAATAATCAGCTCTACACATTTTTGAATCAAAATTTATATATAACATGTTAAAATCGGAGTTACGGTTTAAAAGATATGACTATTTTAAAAAAAATATATGATATGCACTGCAGGTTGAACTTAAAATGCTGCAGGGGGCTTTTTGCATAATGCGAAACATTTTGTTTGGTTCACTTAAAACAGTATCGCGGGTTAATTGTCGAAAACAACAGGAGGGTTTCTGCGAAACAAAACTTTTTTGTCTGTTTATGACTTAAAACAGTACCGCGGCTTAATTACCAGTAACTATAGGTTTTTTTTTTTGCAAAACGGCACGACGGATGACCCGATGCGTTCCGTGCTTTATTATTAGGTAGAGAATTTTCGTCTTCCTCAAAAAAAAAAACCGTAATAGATTCACTCCTTTCTCTTGAACTGAAACAATATTTTCAAATTTTTAAATAATAAAAACTAGTCAAACCGGGCATGAGGTTTTTTTAGATTCGTGTATGGGTTGGCCCCATGAACATTTTTAAAAAGCTTTGTGCTTCCCTCGTCATCAAAATGGGTCCGACCAACCATGGTTGGAGAAGATAGCGGCTGGCCGAACCAAAGCCTGAAAGCGACGCGGCTGGTAGCGGCATCGACGGCAGCGGTGACACAGTAACACATTAGACATGGGACGCCATTGTGCCGGCCATGACAGCGTCGACGAAGAGGAGAGGGTGACAAGCTACTTCTAAGCGAGTTGATGGTGCGGGTGCGAAGGGGATTACCTACACGGGAGAATAGGGGGTTCAAGGAATAGGGCAACGATGCAACGTCGTTAGTCGCCGATGTTGTGGGGCGATAGTTCGGCCAGTGATTGTGGGTAGGTCAATGAGCTGCGCATTATTACGACAACGGTGGTGGGAGGAGAGACAATAGTTCCAGGCACTGCTGCGAAAAGGCTTTTAGGTGGGCTCAATTTAATAGCGCGCCACATCTATTTAAAAAAAGTCTCAGCAGATGTGGATGGAAAATCAGCTAATGCTTCGAAAATAACAAACCAACTCTAAAGGTGGCCAAATTTGAGCTTGCAGATTCCAATGGTGTGCATTAATCATTGGAATAGTTTGAAGTTGGAATCATGAATAAAATTTGATTTATGTGTGGCAGATGTGGTTTTCCGTTCGAAACACTGACACTTTGCCGAAGAGTGTTTGATTCGTACACGAAGTGCGTCAATTTTTTGCCTTAATGCTCTCAAATTTGCATATCACCCTACAATGGTCCTAGGAAGACACCATGTTAGTTTCATTCAATTTCAAGCTCGTTTGCACGCTCAGAGTATTTTTCTTGCCCTTTTTAGCAGCCTGAAAATCGGTTGATGCTTCACTAGAGAGTGGCTAAACTTGAGCACGGGGCTTATAATGGTGTGTTTTAATCATGTAAAAAGTTTGAAGTTGAATTTGTGTGTGGCATGTGAAGGTTCCCGTTTGTAACGTTGACACTTCACTTGAGAGTGTTCGAAGCATACACGGAATGCGTGAAGTTTTTTGTCGTAACGACGCTCTCAATTTTGTACGACACCCTACAGGGGTACTATGAAGACACCATGCTAAGTTTCATGCAGTTTCAATCTCGTTTGCACGCTTAGAGATTTTGCCCTTTTAGTGGCTGTATTCCCTCTTTAGGGCGCCGTCTTGGAGTCCTGGGCCCCGGCTGTGCTTTCGACAGCTAGACGTGCACGACAGCGTGGTTGGTAAGTGTCCGTCCATCGATGTGGATATTTTCTCGGCTTCTTGTGAGGCAACGCTGACGGCTTCGGGCGGAGCAAGGTTGCAACCGTGTTTTGGTAGCCGGCTTCATCTGGCGTTCTCGAGGGGTCGTCGGGCTTCGATCACTTTGCCTTCATGAAGTCGGATCTATTGTGGAGGGTACCATGCGATGATAATGACATTGGGTGGTCGGCTTGAGTGCTGGATTAGCGCAAGTCCTGAGTTTTTCTCTTGTGATGCTCGTCGACAAAGTCGGAGCTGCGCGACTGACTATTTGGCTAACGCATGTCTAGGCACTTTGTTTGCAGCGAAGATTACATCGATGGTCGTAATGGTGAAGTCGGAGTTGCCCTTGCGGTGGTTTATGACGATGACACCGGATTGTAATCTCGACGGCGCGTGCGCGTTGTAGGTTCGCCAGGTTGCCCTGATTGCCCTATTTGTGCCGGAGTGATGTGATAGTTTTTGCTCAGTTTTTCGCTAGTTAACCGGCTAAATTGAAAAAAACACCCGGTGAATCGATTTTACACGTGATGACGGTTTAATTAGTACTCCATTCGTCCCATAATGTAAGACGTTTTTGCAAGCTAGTAAATTATATATGTATGCATACGATCTCAAACACTCTCAACAACTCAAGAGGCACGCACAAACAAATCATGGATGCATAAAATTCAAAAAAAAAAAATCATGGATGCATGGCAGGCAGGCAGGCCACGCTGGCTTGTCATGGACAGAGGACTCATAATATATCATGCACCATGCATGGAATCCTTCGTGGTTGAGTGATCATGGTTTTGGCTCCGCGGGCTTGGGCAGTGGCGGCTGCGCCGGCGTCGGTGCAAGCTCACTGGTAGGGAGTGGTGTCAGCTCCGGCTTCGGTGGCTCCCCTGTCTTGGGTGGCAGCTCGACCTCCGGCTTCGGTGGAAGCTCGCCAGTAGGAAGAGGCGGCAGAACCGGCTTTGGAGGGATCTCACCTGTCGGCAGTGGTGGCAGCTTCGTCTTCGGTGGCTCCTCACCCTTGGGCAGTGGTGGCAGCTCTGGCGTTGGTTCCACGTCAGGTTTGGGCAGCGGCGGCAGCTCCGGCAACGGCAGCATGTCAGGTATAGGCAACGGCGGCAGCAACGGCAACGGCAGCACGTCTGGTGCGGGCAACGGCAGCTTTGGCAACTGGTCCGGTGTGGGCAACGGCGGCAGCTCCGGCCTGGGCAACAAGTCCGGTGTGGGAAGCGGCGGCAACTCCGGCCTTGGCAGCAGGCCGGGTGTGAGCAGCGGCGGCAGCAGCAAGTCCGGCTTGGGCAGAGGTGCCGGGAGATCTGGAGGCACCTCCGCCTCCTCCAGGCGCCGCGCCGCATTGCTGACGCTGCCGCGTGAAAGCAGCAGCACGCCAAGGAGGAGGACCGCAAGAGAGGAGGACATGCTGGCGATCTTGGAAGCCATGGCTGGCTTCAATGGACTAGTTAAGAACGGTCTGCGTTCTTCTTGCTGGGGTGAAGAGAAACGAAGGAGAAGGTGGCGTATTTATAGGAGGCGCTCATCGGACGGAGCCGATGGCGTGGCGATGCGTTACACCCAAGATGGATCGCCTGCGTAAGTGTGCTGCGTTTCTTCCTGGCACTTAATCCGGATTACGTTTTGGTACTCGCCCCGTGTGACGTTGGAGAATCGGGCCAGCGGGGCCGACCGGATCGGTTGCTGCGGTTTACACTACTTCGACGTTGCCTGCCCAGATAAAACCGCCGGCCGGGCGCGTATGGGTCGCTGTCGCACAATCCGGACACGAAATTAACCAGTCTCGTCCTGTCAAAAGAAAGAGAAAAAAAATGACCTATAACCTTCCAAGCGTCAAAAGGTGGCGCTTCACCTTCTTTCGGTGGATTTATTACTGCGAGAGAAATTCATGCGGAATCACGTTTTTAGAAGGTGCGAGGTCACGCCATTACGGCATGTACAATGGTTGCTAAGATAGTTTTATCTTAAGTTTTGCATGTAAATTAGAGATGACAAAAAAACAAGTCTACAATGGGTCATCTCTTAGCCTTATCTTCAATAATTAGTTATTCCTAAAAACATGGTGAGACAAATTGTGCTAAGCTATCATCTCTTGTCTTTACTTAAATAAGCTAAGACAAGCCTTCTCTTATGATTTCTCTCTCCTCCACCTCATCATTTATCTTACATGGCATCCTTAAGCTAGAACCATTGTACATGCCCTAATTCGTTTGCTTCAGACTGCAGCTGGACTGGTACGTTTCACGTTTTGTTGACGAGCTAGTTCTACTCACTCCCAGGAAGCAGGAGGAGAGTGCCGGCCTGTCCGTGCATCGTGATCGCCAAGGAGAAAAACGTTGTTGATTTTCTTTGTTAACACGCAATGAAACTTGCGTCGAGATTATTATTGACTTTCCTGTTGTTGAGTTTTTCTTTTGTTGTTGTTGGTGAGAAAAGCGTACTCTACCGAGATCTTATTTTTAGGGGTTAATCTCCAAGGGAGACCTGTAAAGCTCCGGTATATGTCCGGCTGGACATGTTGTTCGCTTTTGCAATCCAATGAGAACATGTATCGACTCGCGAAGCGGTTCCGACGTCCGTTTTCCGGCAAAGTGGAGACAAATATGAGGGAGATATATCGGACTTCCACTTGACTAGCCAAAAGCCTCCATGTGGTCCTCCTCCCTTCTCTCTTCGCACATGCATGATCCCTCTCTCCTCTCTCTCCTCCTAACCGGACATCACAACACAATATCTCACCACATGCATGGTCCCCACCTACTTTCTCTCCTCCAGTCGGATACTTTATAATTAGCGTTGGACGTCTCACTCCCGTATCATGTCCGGGGACCACGTCTGGACATATACAGAAGGAATTTGCGGGTCGGCGTTGGAGATGCCCTTACGCCCACAGCCTATCAAGATCTGAGTTTTTTTTAGCGGTTTGAGATCTGAGTTGAAGTGTTTGAGAATTCACCCTCGAAAAAAAATGATTGAGAAGTTTCCATTAAGCATCAGCCCGGTGTCGGCCCATCTAGAAGAAAATAGATTGGGCACATTTTTGGATTGTGGGGACACATGGGCTGCATATGTATCTGCTGCGATACATGGCGGTGGGTATGGGCCGGAGCTATGAACATTATTGTTATTTTTTGTAATATATTTTTCACTTTTTCTTAAACTGGCCTTTTAAAACCGTGAAACAAAAAATAAAAGTCACATGACTAGTCATGAGGTGAGATGGCATTTTGTCGGCCACGGAGACGAGATGGTGGCATGCTGCTTGGCGTGCAGGCTGATGGTGCGTGTACGATGGGGATCACCTACATGGCTACATCGGAGAAGAGGAGAGGGGTGGGTGGCAATGCAACGACACTAGTCGTCGGTAGTATGGAACAATAGTTAGGCGGGTTGTAGCGGGCAAGCCGGTGATCCGCGCCATGTGGCGACAACGGTAAGGGAAGACAAAATCGGTAGGCTCGAGCAAAACAAATTAGCTTTAGGTATCAGTGGCATAAGGTACGATTTAATACAGTGAATAGGAGCTCCATCTCTGAAATGTTAAACAAAATGTCAACTTTAGTACCGAGCACATTGCCTCTCATTCTTGTTCAACCTATCGTGATCGAGAAGACGAAGGACGTTGTTATGAGAGACAGAGGGTCCGATATCTTGGTTTGGGGCATCGATAATGGCGGGTTGCATGGCAACGCGAGCTGGTGGGAGACGCAGTGCAAGGGGACGCCTTCGCAGCTACCATGGATGGCAGCTGGTTGGTTCCCTATCTTCCAACGAGCAACGCAATGATGAAATCTATGAACGAGACCAGCTTGAGAGACCGCCCATTCACCCCATCCTAGCAAGGAGGAGGAGGGAGAGGCAGAAGATGGAGAAGGGGGCAACAATATTTTGTAAGCAAATATTTTTAGAGAAACGTAAGCATGTGATATTCATTCCCTCCATCAGTACATATGTACCTTGGTTGCTCAGATTTGCGAGATACTTTGACAAACCGAAGCGAGAGAGTAGATTTTAGGATCATGAAGAAATAAGTGTTTCTTACCATCAGTATTCAGGCTTCTTTCGTGTCTAATGCACACGATAATGTTTTTCTTTTAATCATTGACATGCACCTCTTTTGCCGATATTGGGTGGCACCATACAGATGCCATTATGCCGCTCTGTTGGGCTCACCTCAATTTCCTCTTCCGTTGCCATGCACATGCATTTGTGCTAATCTCTATTACTTACAAATAATGCAAGGTTCTCATTTTACCACTCCTTTGTCCAACCTCTTTATATACGCCCCCTCTCCCCCCTTCTTTTCTTCGATTTTTCCTACCATCTCTGATTTTCTCCCATCGATTTTCCCTAATATGAAATCAAATGTCCCACGTTTGTATTAACTTACCAAACTTTGCATACATGGCAAATTTACTTTTTGTCGCATGTGGCAACTTTACTTTATTTGCCATGACAAAAATACATTCCATCCATCGCAAAATTTTCCTTTTGCCTTTTCCATCTTTCATTTTTGTTGCTTATGTAGACTATTTTACATTTACTTTAAAAAACATAGCAATTACTACCAAACAATAGATGGCAATATTTGCTTTTTTGTTTGGGTTAATTATCCGTTTGCCCTCAGTGGTGTCCATGTGCTCAGTTTTGCCCTCAGATGCGAATTGTGCTCAGTTTTGCCCCTAGTCCGTGCGCACCGACTCGGCTCGTGAATTCTGCCGTCTCCATCAGATCAACCTTTTGACTCGACCCTTACGGTGGGACCAGGCGGTAGAGACGGCCAATTGTATTCATACAGTTGCACGCGTGGCTTGTGGGACCCAGCAGAGAGCCATTGCAGGTGTGCTATATAAGCGGGCGAAAGAGGCGGTGACCACGGCGACAGAGAGCACGGTGGTGACCACGGCGAGAGAGAGAGAGAGAGCACGGCGGTGGGAAGCTTGCTGTGGAGGGTGCGGCGGCGTTGAGATCCCCTTCGTCTCCGAGCTCCATGTCTTCCTCAAGCTCCCGCGCCACCTCGCGGATGCAGAGCCAGGCGCGTGTGGACATTCCTGTCTTCGTCTGTCCGCGGTGTCGGGCGGGCGTTGATCGGAGGGTTTCTCACACACCGAGGAACCAGAATCGTCCGTTCTACGTGTGCAGCGAGAATGGGGTAAGAATCGGGGCAATTGCACCATTTTCGTGATCGGGATCTTTGAGCAATGGGTTGATTTGTTTGGTGTTCATGCAGGTGACATGCTTCTTTCTTTGGGTCCATGCTCTGGCCAAGACACTGATGAATGAACTACAAGAAGAGCATGAAGAATGATTGCACATGTTGCCACGAACGGCAGTGGCCGCAACACGAGCTCCGGAAGAAGAGATGGAGGGCGAAACACGCACTGACAGAGAGCTAGCTGTCGAGCTTAGGATGTTGAAGAAGAAGATTAGGAAGCTTGAAGATCAAGCACAAATACCAATACCCAATTGCAATTACTTTTGAGCATTGGTAGGTATAGTAATCGCACTGGTTGTAATGTTGAAAATGTATGGAAAGGCATGAATTATGGAGGAATTTGTAAGCTTGAAATTGTATGAGAAATTCACCTAGTTTAAATGTTGGTCAAAGTTGTTTAAATGTTGAAAAAAAGAGAAGAAGTGACCAACATTTAAATATGTTGAAAAAGGAGAAGAAATGAGGAATTCAGAAACTTTTGATCAATGAAATGCAGCTCTCTACTCTGCCTTTCTGTAAAAAAAAAGGTTCCTCTATGGGCCAAATTTAGAGTGTAGAGCCGAGTGCAGGCTAGACTAATGGGCGAACTGCATCTAATTAGACCCATTCGGAGGTTCTCTTGCGTGTTTTTCTGTTTTATGTTCAGATTTAATTTAGGCAGTAAATCATAATGCTGAAACTTTTTATGGAAGCTAATTGAATTATTTCAGAGCCAAACAATTAAGTTTAGAATTTTTTTTGTAGCTGTTAAATATTTAATAGCAATTTAATTACTCCAATTAAAATACACAGTGATTTAAATCAGAGACCAAATTGTCATGGAAAATGTGCCTCAGCTCTGGTAGAGGTTTACACCTGGTGCCAAAATAGATGAACATTTTTTAAGGGCATTACATTGAGAAAAATAATTTGTCTAAAAAAATGAAGGGTGGAAAATGCACAAAAAATTGGTGCGGCTAGGGACTCGAACCCAGGACCGCGTGAGTTTGTGGCATTTAGGGCTGCGCTGGCAACCACTAGGACAGATGAAAGACTTTGACATGGGTAGGGAAGGAATGTATACATAGTGAGACCGTGAATGTTTGCACACGCGTGAGAGTGGTTTTCCTTTGTTTTGCACTGAAATTTTGGAGGGTTGGAAACATATGTTTGTACTGCCACATGATTATGGTTAGAATGACACTTGGTTTAGGGTTAGAGTGGCACTTGGTTTAGGATTTAAATGGAATAAGTTTGCATGTTAGTTCATGACTTGTTTTTTTTTAATGAAAGAAAGGGCTTCTCGCCCCCTCCGATTTTCATTTTTCATTAATGAAAGCCACAAGTTCTCGAACTTCATGACTTGATTTAGGGAAGAAATGATATGTTTGGGCACGGACAATTTTTAACACACATAATAACTTAGATAAGATGCAACACACTGTACCCTTACATTAGGCAATAATAACTTGGACCCATAGTTCACGGACACGACACGACACGACACGACACACACGACATAGAAAAGCAACAAAATAAAAAGATAAAACTAAAACATGACGAGCTTGACTCCGGCCTTGAACATCTTCATCTTAACCTCCTTCTTCCACCTTGGCCGCCCGCCCCTTCAACACCGTCTTCAACTTCACACCTCGTCCTCCTCCTCGTAGGGAAGGGAGTGCATCTGGCCTGGAGTGGGGAAGATGCTCTCGTAGTTGGTGTAGATGTTGTACACCGTGAAGAAGATGGCCCCGCAGCCGCACCAAAAGACTTGGCCGAGGAGCTCGCGCGCATCAAACGGGTTGATGAAGGTGATCGTGAGCAGTAGGAGGATGCCGCCGCGGTCACGAATCTCGTTGAGGGTGAACATCCTAGGCAAGCCCCATGGGAGGTGGGCATAGCCGGCTCTGAGGAAGGCGCGGGTGAGTTCGACGGAAACCCTCCACCTAGAAGTCGCCCACACACGGAGCTCCCTCTCCACGAGCACGCCCGATGGGTAGCGCAGCTCCGGCACGACAGGAGGACGGTTGAAGGTCGGCCCATTGAACTGCATCTTCACTTGGTCGCTTGGAGAGGGCTCGGTCGCTTGGGTGTTTGAAGTTGGAGAGAATGAATGGATCGGATCTGGCTTGTGGGTGGGAGAGGAAGAGAGGCACCCCATTTATAGGCCTGTGGGTGGGAGAGGAAGAGAGAAAGGATGAGAGCGGTGCGTGTTTGAATCCGGACGCGTCTGTGTGAATCCGTTACGTTTTGGGTCCTTAAATTTTTGCACGAAAACTATACATGAGGCGCGTGCGTGCATCTGAATCACTGCATAGCTCACCTAGCTGTCGTAATCTGAACCACTGCCTCGCTAGCTCGCCTCGCTCAATACGTGCATGGCCACATAGCTCTGAATCAGTACGTGCATGGCCACTGCCTCGCTAGCCTAGCTCGCCTTGCTCGCCTCGCTAGCCTAGCGCGCCTCGCTCGCGCATGCAAACCACGTCGCCGCCCTTCCCATGCATATAGGCCTCGAGAGACTGAGACGGGCTATTAACTGCGGTCTGAGGCCCAGACAACGAGACAGCCCAACGGTCCATCCAGCGCGCCCGGTATTTGTTTAGAGAAAACAATCTCCCAGCCAATCAGATTGCATCTCGTGGATCGCCCCCCTCCTCCCCGTAGATTCCTTCTAAAAGGGTTAGATCGACGGCCCTTGATCGCCGCTAGGGTTAGATGGACGGTCCTTATTCAGCACTAGGGTTAGCGGGGTTTGGAGCAGTCAAAGATATGTTTGACCAGGTTTAAATGAGCATAATAAATTAAATAAAAATCAGAAAAATGAAAAACCCGCGCACATAGTCTTCTTATGTCATATAATAATGATTTAAGTTCATAAACAAGGTTTACATACATTTAAAAGATAAGTTCATGTGTCTTATGTCATATCTCGAGTATCTCGAACTCTATTGTATGAGGTGAAGAGAAGTGTTTTGGGGAAATGAACATTAAAATTTCAAAAAACTCACCACAGCTTCATTTTGGAGTGACTACGAAGGATCCAGGATTAGTTTTTCATTTTGATGTTTTAGACTTGTTTAAATCTTGGTCAAAGTTAAGTTTGACCTGAATTCAAATGAGCAAAACAAATTCAAAAAAATTAAAAAAATGAAAAAAAAAACCAGCCCATATAGTCTGTATATATATAATATATGTGTAGGAAAGTTATTTGGCTTATTTAGACAAGGTCGAAAAAAACCTTGCTTAGAAATGAGGCTGTTTACCCTACCTTTGGACCCCTCTTTTTAGCACATTTTTCATGAAATTTCAAAAACCTCACCACAGCTTCCTTTTGGATTGACTAAGAAGGATCCAGGCTTAGTTTTTCATTTTGATGTTTTAGACTTGTTTAAATCTTGGTCAAAGTTAGGTTCGATCAGAATTTAAATGAGCAAAACAAAATTCAAAAAAATTCAAAAAGGAAAAACCAGCGCACAAGGTCAAAAAAATCTTGCTTAAAAATGAGGCCGTTTACCCTACCTTTGGAGCTCTTTTTAGCACATTTTTCATGAATGTGAGTTTACCAAAGTTTCGAAAGAATTCCAACATCCATATAGCATGTCAAATTTGAAGTTCTAACATAGGTCCAACATCATTCAAACATACTTCTAACATAGGTCCAACATCATCCAACAGAAATACAACATTATTCATAATGTTTCATAATTATTCATAAATAGTGTTGGGGCTTATGTCTGTTCCTTGAGCTTATCGCCATCACTTTGCTCCTCGTGCACCTTGTGCTCATCGCTTCTTCTCTTCTCCTCTTGGTTGTCGGTACCTTGCACGTCTTCTTCAAACCTACCATAGAGCTGTGCAAAACATAAAGGGTAATGAGATCATGTCAAGTGATAAATGTACAATAGTATTTGACCCTTGCAAGATTCACTACTAGGAAAAGGCATGCTAGTGGCGCACCACTTTTGCCTACTAATGGCGCACTAGTGGTGCGCCACTAGCACCACGCCATTAGATATTTTTACTAATGACGCACCCCTGGTGCGCCATTAGTATCTGGTGCACTAATGGCGCACCAGACAGTGCGCCATTAGTATGGCCCTCTGTGCGCCATTAGTATGCCTCCCAGGGAGCCATATGTACCCATGTGCTTTGGCGTACTAATGGCGCACTGATGGGTGATGCGCCATTAGTTTCATTTGGACAGTGTGCCATTAGTATCTTGAGTGGTGCGCCACTAGTATGAATATTAGGGATTATTTTTTCTTTTCTGATATTTTCGCAGGATACAAAATATATTATTGTACATAATTTAGACAACACCAGACAGCAACACCAGATTCATCGAATACAATAGAAGGTTAGTCTCCGAATACAGTTCATCATATTAGTCTCCGAATACAATTCATCATATTAGTCTCCGAATTCAAAAGACCGAACAAAGATAAAACATTATATTACAAGTCTCGAGACCGCGAGTAGCGAGTTTGTCTTCACATTACAAGTCGATATCGATCATCAAAACTACCATCACATAGATGAGAGATGCGGTCATCACGATGAGCATCATCGCGATGAAACTCGTCTTCATCCGGTTCCTCCAACGCTCCCTCCTCTTTCCCGCTAGATAGCGCGCGTATCTAGATTCCGCCTCCGCCCTAGTGGTGTGCCCTTTGTAACTGTTACCGCTGAAACGATGAACCTGTCTCCGACACTCCTCCCAGTCGTCGTAGACTCCAGGAACCTTACCCTTGTACACGACATATGATGGCATCGCTATGCACTAGCCAAACGAAACATTAGTACCAATTCACAGACAATACATAAGCAATATATAAGTATGCAACAAAAGGATCGAAAGAGAAAAGCAAGACATTAATAGCATCGATTACATCTAGATGAATGACTGTCCAAAGCAAAGAGACATACAAGTTCATTAAAGTTTAATTACAACATGAGCCAATCGATGTTTCAGAACTAGACATAGCATCACTACTTTCGACTCGACTCAAGGGACCGGAGCATGGATGAAGCCGCCGTCTATCATGGGAGTCATGAAATCGCGGGCGTTGTCAGCCTGCATTTGTAGCATTGTGTCTATGTCACTGATGGACGGTTGATTTCTGAGGTAGAACTGCCCCGAGGTACGAAGGACATCTTGATGGATGATTTCCACAAACTCCGACTGGATGCGAAAGAATTCTTGTCTGATGTCCGCGTCCTGGATTGCCGACAAGCTCGCGGCACAATCTTTGAGTTTATCTGGTAGCAGAAGGTGATGATGGTCCCGTACGATCGCCCGCATGTGATGGATGGCGTAGTAGGCACCCTTCTGGCCGCCAGGCGGCTGCTTGACGCAGCAAAACATTGTATTGTGGGTGAACACGTGCTTGCCGTACTTACGAACTGGCCTGGTGAAGGTGCCTCCAGATTTGGCGTAGCCGAGGAGAACATCATCAAGAACTTTCTTGACATTTGTGTAGTTTACCTTCGACTGACGGTCCGAGTCGAAATACATGGCCATGGAATATTTCAGGCTTAGGAGGATGAGTGTGCAATGTGTGTCACTGCACAAAACACGGGATGTTAAAAGAAAAACGATCGAAATCTAAGAAATCATATGTTACGGGGCGGTTGAGGGGACGACTTACTCGGGAAAGTAAGGCACGAGGAAGTTATCCTTATCTCGGTTTGCCAGAATGACGCCTTCGAGGTAAGAACTCGCGACTTGCCGGTCCCCAGCGCTGCCCAAGATCTTGGCACACATGTAGAAGGGGTCGACTATCATGATGTCCGGCTTCTTCTCTCTAATGATCCGCATCTCCATACTCAGCGAAAATAGCCGAAAGAAGGTGTAGTGCAGCGGATGAAGGTTAAACATAGCGAAGATGTCATCAAACAGCAGGACGATCGTACCCCCGATGGAGTTATCCACAAAGCACTTGCCCTCTGGCACCTTGGCCGCGAAAACCGGTATGCCACATCCTTCTCTCTGAGACGCCGCTTCTCCAAAGAAAGAACACTGTCATGCAGACTCCGCATAGCACCGGTTGCAGCATTGAGCATATTAGTCGGTAGCACCGGCCTATCGGCGACATGCACCCTCCTCATTATATCCTTAGGTGAAGGAGGCCCGTCGTGAGCACGGATCGTACTCGGTGCCGGCTGGCTCGCACCCTTGTTACTCTTTCTTTTCCGTGCCTTCTTCTTCTCCTGTAATGGGACCGAGTTCTGCTCACAAACCGCCTTCTTGAGTGTGTTTGGCTTGATAATATTTCGCACCTCGGCTATCTGAGGCTCGGTGAAGTCGGCAGTGATACATCCAAAACGTATCTATAATTTCTGCTTGCTCCATGCCACTTTTGGGTGATATTGCTATGATATCCATACACTTCCATACACTTTTGATCATATTTGGACTAACCTGCTAATCTAGTGCACCCCGGTGCCAGTTTCTGTTTTCGGCAGATTTTGTATTTCAGGTTTTCACGTTACGAGAACTGTCAGGAAAAATCCAGAAAAATTACATAAAAAATCAGCGTTCTGGAACCGACCTTGCGCCCGAAGTACAGCCG
>LR738710.1:172821470-172851889 GCA_902687465.1 Secale cereale | reverse complement strand
GGGGGGGGGGGGGGGCACCAGGGCTCGGGGCGCCCTGGCGGCGCCCCCCCCGGGCCGCGCCGGGGGGGCGCCTGGGCCCCCCGAAGCCCGTCCGGTGCCCCCCTTTGGCATATATTTAGAGCTTCCCTCGAAACCCTCGGGAGGGGAACTCTTTTTCGCGATCTCATCTCTGTTCCGCCGCCGCCGCCGCTTCCAAGATCGGGAGCACCAGGAGAACTCTTCCCGGCACCCTGCCGGAGGGGAGGATCACCACCGGGAGCTTCTCCACCACCATGGACGTCTCCCGGATGAGTTGTGAGTAGTCTCCCTTGGACCATGAGTCCATGACCAGTAGCTATGTGATGTTCTCCTCCCGTTCTTGCGCTTCACTAATTAGTCCTCGTGAGCTGCCCTACATGATCGAGGCACATATGTAATCCTTATGCTGTTGCTATGATGAGTTTGCTGGGATCCGATGGATTATGAGATTATGTTCAGATTGTGATTGAGTAATATATTTGATCTACCTCTTTTATATTTATGTTCATAAGTAATTCTTGCATGTTCTTCGTTGTTATTTATTGCTTTGGCCAAGTAATACGTAGTGACTCCAAGAGGGAACGTTATGCTCGATTGTGGGTTCATGCCCCTCGATGACTAGCTTGAGTGACAGAAACATGAGTCTAGGGGATGTGCTGTTGCCACAAGGGGGAAAACAACGGTGCTTGTGCCCGCGGGTGCAAGGATTGTTTACTTTACGCAAAGTTCTTTTAATGCAGTTGTCTGTTGCTTTGAGTTTACACTATGGGTGGGACTCGCAACTTAATACCAGCGAGATGTTCTGGATAGATATCTCAACGTGGATGATTAGTAGTATATATTGATGGATTTCGGTCTACTTACTTTGGCGTACCGCCCATGCTTTGAACCTCAACCTTTCTTGTAATGTAGTCAGCATTGGTTTGCGTTCGTGGTCCTGTCAATTACCCAGCTGTAATTCGTTTACCTCACATAGCTGTTTTATCGTCTTTTGGGAGAGAGACATCACTAGTGAACATCATGTGACTCCGGTCCATATTACCATCATTGATCACATCCGCTATTACTTTTCGCTTTTACTTACTATTGCAAAACACTATCTATCACTACTATCATTTTGCGTTTAATCCTTTGTGAACTACAAGGCCGGAGGGATTGACAACCTCTCTGTACTCGTTGGGAGCAAAGTTATTTGTATCTGTGTGCAGGTCCACGTTGATTGCTAATATCTGGCGCCGTTAGCAGTTGACACCTACTTGTTGAACCTAGGAGTCTCTGGGGATTCGATCCTTGGCATCTTTGCTAAGGGAAAACACTTCCACAACACTGCATCTTTCACCTTCCACTTGGGGTAACCAACGAGGGGTTAGAGGCCCATCAAGGAGTATTTTCTGGCGCCGTTGCCGGGGACTCCACTCTTCAGGATAGGGGAGTTGCATGCTATCTTTTACCTTTGCTTTTTAGTCTTGTTAGTTTACCTTTCAGTTTTTGCTTTAGTACCTTTTTATCGAAAATCACAAAAATAGTTATTTTGTTTGCTTGCTACTATGGCTTCTACCAAAAACACTAAATGGGAGGAGTACACCCCTTCTTCCATTACCCCAATTACCACTGTCGGGATCTACAAAAGTAATAAACCTTGTGATTATACTAGTCTTGACGGAGGGTTATGCCCATGGCATGGTCTTCCAGGAAAAGAGTATGAGCCTCAGTTTAAAATTGCTCCTAAGCTTCCCCAAACTTGGGAAGATGTTCAAACTCTTATAATAGAGAGCAATTCAAACAAAGAGGATGACACTACAATTTTGCCCAATAATGATAAAATTGATTTTGATAATTGTAGTATTTCAGAAGTTGTCACCTTTCTACAAGGAATGGCCAAAGATTCCCACACTAGCACGCTTAATCTTGCCTTCACAGAGCATATCACTAATGCTCTCATCAAAGCTAGGGAGGAGAAACTTAGAGTAGAAGCCTCCATACCTAGAAAGCTAGAAGATGGTTGGGATCCTATGATTAAAATTAAGATAAACAACTTCTCATGCTATGCTTTATGTGATATTGTAGCTAGTACTTCCATTATACCCAAAAGAATATATGATATGCTTAAATTGAAACCTTATGATTCTTGTTCTTTTGGTGTTCGTCTCGTTGATTCTTCCAAAAAGAAACCTTTGGGGAGGATCGACGATGTTCTTATCGTTGTTAATGATAATTATGTTCCCGTTGATTTCACTATTATGGATATTGAATGTGATCCTTCATGTCCAATTATTTTGGGACGTCCCTTTCTACGCACCGTTGGTGCTATCATTGACATGAAAGAGGGTAATATAAAATTTCAGTTTCCTCTCAAGAAAGGGATGGAACACTTCCCTCGAAAGAAGATCAAGTTACCTTTTGAGTCCGTTGTACGGGCTAGCATTCTTTTACTCTTGATAAAACTTGATCTCTATGCATTATGCCTAGCTTAAAGGCATAAAAGAAAGCGCTTTTGGGAGGCAGCCCACATGAATATTTTTTTTGCTTTTGTTGTGTCTTGATGTTGTTTACTACTGTAGCATCATCATTGTATCTTTGCTTTTCATATTTGTGCCAAGTATAGCCTCCGATTGCTAGAAAGTTCAAAAGTTGTGAGGTGCTGTCCAGGAAACAGATTCTGTCCTTGGATAGAAAAATTCGTATAAAATCACCAGATCATCTTTTTGGTCTGAATTTTTTCGACAGCGTTCTCTATATAATTGTCTTTCGTGCGTATGTTCTGAGTTTTTTTATTTGAGTTGCAGAAGTATCCCGAACAAATCATTTACTACCTGCTGTTCTGTTTTTCACAGATTCTGTCCTGTTTTGTCTTTCCTTCAGTTTGCAAACCAAGAGCTTGCTTTTTCTTTGCAAAAATCTTTTGGCAATCTTGAGAAACAGTAGAACTTCAAGAATATCTTTATTTCCAGCAAGGGAGTTTTCAAGTGTGCGAGGGAAGATGATAAAAAGATTCAGGAGTGTCAAGCGCTCAAGCTTGGGGATGCCCCCGTGCACCCCCAAGAAATATTCAAGGAGACTCAAGCGTCTAAGCTTGGGGATGCCCCCATGCATCCCCTTCTCCATCAACATTATCAGTTCGTCTTTCATTCCGCTATATTTTTATCACTTCATGTGTTATGTGCTATGCTTGGAGCGTCTTGCTTTTAGTTTTCTTTTTAGTTTTTCATAACGAGTCGGAACTCAGCATTCCTTTATGTGGGAGAGAAACACGCTCCACTTCTACCTAGAACATAACATAGAATTTTCATGTCTATCTTTGTTGTGTGTGTTCTTTGTCTTTTAAATAGCTACTATCATACTCTGCTCTTAGTATTCATGCTTATCTTTTCAAAGAGCTTTTGTTTAGTTGGTTGCTTGAACTCTCTTTAATTATCATGCTTATCTTATTAAGAGAGTTTGCTTCCGTTGCATTGGTTGATATGTCTATGATAAAGATGCTACTTGCATAATGGTGCTTAGTAGTTCAGGTTTTCTTATGGTTAGTCTCAAATAGCTGGGGGATTCCCAATATATTATTGGAGTACCAACATGATTTGTTTGCCTATGATGTGGTATGGTTTAGTAATATCTTCCTTCGAGAATTTATTTTGATTGACTTGGCGTATGCTCACGCATATTTAAGACTGTAAAGAAAGTCTGTCAAGCCTTGATGATCTTTTATTTCTGAGTAGCGATATAACTACCATGCCCGATTCAATGTTGCTTTGTCGCTCTGCATGATTATGACCGTCATTGCTCTCTTAGTTGGTCGCTCCCAGTCTTTTGCTAACCTCCACCTGTACTAAGCGGACTGACTGCTTGTGCATCCATATCCTTTTAAACCAGTTATGCCATATGAGTCCACCATATCTACCTATATGTGGTATTTCACCGCCACTCCAAGTAATTTACATGTGCTACCTTTAAAACCTTCAATTTTTTGCAATATATAGCTCATGGGAAAGTAGCTCAAAAACTATTGTGGTAAAGAATATGTTGCCTATGTATCTTATTTCTTATAAGTTGCTTGCTGAGCGGTAACCATGTTTCTGGGGACGCTATCAACTGTCACACTTTTGTTGAATATCATGTGAGTTGCTATGCATGTTCGTCTTGTCTGAAGTAAGGGTGATTTGCCGTGGGTTGAATAAGTATGCATATTGTTAGAGAAGAACATTGGGCCGCCAACCAAAGCCATGTATCATGGTGGAAGTTTTAGCTTGCACTTAATCCTCAATCTCTTATGAGAATATGCTTATGCATTAAAGAGGAGTCCATCATCTATTTTCTATGTTGTCCCGGTATGGATGTCCTCAAGTTGAGATCTATCAAAAACGAGAAATCAAATGCGATTTATCTCCTTGGACCTTTGTACAGGTGGCATAGAGGTACCCCTTTGTGACACTTGGTTGAAACATATGTAATGCAATGATAACCCATGGAAATCCGAGCTAATTAGGACAAGGTGCGAGCACTATTGGTATTCGATGCATGAGGCTTGCAACTTATAGGATGTCTTATGCATGACACATATGAAGTACTACTACCGTTGACAAAATTGCATCTATGTTTTTAAAATAAAAAGCTCTAGCACATGACCATTCTTTTACTTTTATGTTGAGTCTCCATCTTCTTTTAAAAGCACCAACTACTGAGAGCATGATTGTCATTCTGAGTGTAATGTGCATTGTCCCAAAGTAGCATGGTCTTTTGCATGATTGTGATATCGTTTATTTTGAAATCATTGTATCTAGTGATCACTTAAACCTTGAAAGGTGCCCCAGCATTTATGTTTTGCATCACTAAAGGGGGCAAGCTAGATATCACTTTATCATATTTGCACATCATGATCATTGCAAATCTTTTTGATGTTTCAGTTTCATATTGTAAAACTTTCAGTCATTTGTGATTTTCTCATGAGGCAACTTAATTACTATAGAATCATTGTCTCAGTAAGCTTTTGTCATATGACTATAAAAAGTCCTATATGGTTAATAGCATGTCACCACAGAAATTATTCTTGTTATCATTTACCTACTCGAGGACGAGCAGGAATTAAGCTTGGGGATGTTGATACGTCCAAAACGTATCTATAATTTCTGCTTGCTCCATGCCACTTTTGGGTGATATTGCTATGATATTCATACACTTCCATACACTTTTGATCATATTTGGACTAACCTGCTAATCCAGTGCACCCCGGTGCCAGTTTCTGTTTTCGGCTGATTTTGTATTTCAGGTTATCACGTTACGAGAACTGTCAGGAAAAATCCAGAAAAATTATATAAAAAATCAGCGTTCCGGAACCGACATTGCGCCCGAAGTACAGCCGGGGGGGGGGGCACCAGGGCTCGGAGCGCCCCCCCTGGGCCGCGCTGGGGGGGCGCCTGGGCCCCCCGAAGCCCGTCCGATGCCCCCCTTTGGCATATATTTAGAGCTTCCCTCGAAACCCTCGGGAGGGGAACTCTTTTTCGCGATCTCATCTCTGTTCCGCCGCCGCCGCCGCTTCCAAGATCGGGAGCACCAGGAGAACTCTTCCCGGCACCCTGCCGGAGGGGAGGATCACCACCGCGAGCTTCTCCACCACCATGGACGCCTCCCGGATGAGTTGTGAGTAGTCTCCCTTGGACCATGAGTCCATGACCAGTAGCTATGTGATGTTCTCCTCCCGTACTTGTGCTTCACTAATTAGTCCTCGTGAGCTGCCCTACATGATCGAGGCACGTATGTAATCCTTATGCTGTTGCTATGATGAGTTTGCTGGGATCCGATGGATTATGAGATTATGTTCAGATTGTGATTGAGTAATATATTTGATCTACCTCTTTTATATTTATGTTCATAAGTAATTCTTGCATGTTCTCCGTTGTTATTTATTGCTTTGGCCAAGTAATACGTAGTGACTCCAAGAGGGAACGTTATGCTCGATTGTGGGTTCATGCCCCTCGATGACTAGCTTGAGTGACAGAAACATGAGTCTAGGGGATGTGCTGTTGCCACAAGGGGGAAAACAACGGTGCTTGTGCCCGTGGGTGCAAGGATTGTTTACTTTACGCAAAGTTCTTTTAATGCAGTTGTCTGTTGCTTTGAGTTTACACTATGGGTGGGACTCGCAACTTAATACCAGCGAGATGTTCTGGATAGATATCTCAAGGTGGATGATTAGTAGTAGATATTGATGGATTTCGGTCTACTTACTTTGGCGTACCGCCCATGCTTTGAACCTCAACCTTTCTTGTAATGTAGTCAGCATTGGTTTGCGTTCGTGGTCCTGTCAATTGCCCAGCTGTAATTCGTTTACCTCACATAGCTGTTTTATCGTCTTTTGGGAGAGAGACATCACTAGTGAACATCATGTGACTCCGGTCCATATTACCATCATTGATCACGTCCGCTATTACTTTTCGCTTTTACTTACTATTGCAAAACACTATCTATCACTACTATCAGTTTGCGTTTAATCCTTTGTGAACTACAATGCCGGAGGGATTGACAACCTCTCTGTACTCGTTGGGAGCAAAGTTATTTGTATCTGTGTGCAGGTCCATATTGATTGCTAATATATGGCGCTGTTAGCAGTTGACACCTACTTGTTGAACCTAGGAGTCTCTGGGGATTCGATCCTTGGCATCTTTGCTAAGGGAAAACACTTCCACAACACTGCATCTTTCACCTTCCACTTGGGGTAACCAACGAGGGGTTAGAGGCCCATCAGGCAGCTGGAGGCGTCTCCTGAGAACTGAACGCCAGACGGCGCCTGTTGCAACTTGGTTTCTCCATGGTACCAGCTAGATCGCGATCGTCTTTTGTAGGGTTGGGTTCTTGAGAAGGAGGCCCCATGAATTCGCCATCGTACCCATGATCGGCAAAGTACTTATCGACGTTGGCAAATGTACCTTCGTTGTTGTTGTCGTCGTCGTCCGGATCCTGTGCCATATGCATGTTCGGATCCTGTGCCATAGGGATGTCCGACAGCGTTGCGGCGGTCTTGTCATGGCTTGGCGCCGGCAAGACTGGCGGTGTTGTCTTTGGGGTGGTGTCCCCCGCCCCCAAACGAATCTGGCTCTTCAGCCAAAGCAGGGGCCAGCTTAGGCAGGCGTTGAGGGTCATCACATCATCTTCGTCGGCCCCGGCGGTTCGAATCGGAGGTAACAACTCGTCGCAGCCTGGCAGCACCCAAACCAGTTGAACCCTATACACGTGGGTGGCATCGGATTACCATGGAACATGGGGTTCCCCGGTTGAACGATTCTGCCCTTGGCGACATCGACCAACTCGTTGTTCACGAAGTGCAGGAGAGTGCACGGATCGTCGACGGCGCCCTGCGGAAACATGTAGGGCATCAGGGATGCCCAGTCAAAGGCAAGGAGATGAAGTCCTCGGTCGAGAGGCTTAATTAGTTACCGTGATGATGCCGTCGAGCTCGGCTAATGTCGAGGCACCGCCAACGGCGGGCGTGCAATTGATGGAGGGGCCGCTTGCTGCAGAGGTGCCGGCCGGTGTACACCCGAGCGCATTAAGCTCCAATGCCCGTGCCGGCGTCGGAGACACCAATGCCGCCTCCGCCGGACACACCAATGGCCCCGCCTGCGCATTCTGCGAGTTGCTGGCCGTGAAGCTGGGAATCGGGGGCGGCCCCTGTTGGCCGCCCGCAATCCTCGTCGTCAGCCCCTGAATCAAGGTAGGCATATGATGTCTACACACGCTTCTATTCTTGTAGACTATGTTGGGCCTCCAAGCATAGAGGTTTGTAGGACAGCAGCAATTTCCCTCAAGTGGATGACCTAAGGTTTATCGAACTCAGGGAAATAGAGGTTGAAGATGGTCTCTCTCAAGCAACCCTGCAACTAAGATACAAGAAGTCTCATGTGTCTCCAACACACCTAATACAACTAGGAGTTGTATAGGTGCACTAGTTCGGCGAAGAGATGGTAAAATATGGATGATAGGAGTGGCAAAGCAAAGTAATATAAATCTGTAATAAAAAGTGCAGCAAGCAAACAAGTGGTAAACGTGAGCACAAATGGTATTGCAATGGTGGAAACAAGGCCTAGGCTTCATACTTTCACTAGTGGAAACTCCCAACAACATTAACATAGTCTAATCACATGATATTTCCCATAAAACAAGCAATGGAGACGCACTCGGAGGTCATTCCTTTGTGGTCAAGAGAGGACGAGAATTATGTAGGGCTACAAAAGCACACCTCAAAGTTTGTAGTTCTCAATCTATGGATTTCCCAATGTCACCGCGGCCATCCAAAGAAAGTACCACAATCACCACAACATATCTCAAGGATAGTCAAAGACAAGCACCAAGAGACTCTCAATCTTCAATCAACACACAAAAGAGGAAATCACTCATGAAAATATTCTTCTAATCCATGTCCAATAGACCGCTGTCACCTTTGTCTCGGGGATTATACTAGATAAAGACAAGTGAGTACATCAATCCAATACATAGAGGAAGGGGAAATATCATGGGATCACCCTAGATTAACATAGCCTATGATCACAATGAAGATCACATCATGGGAGAGAGAATTGACCACATAGCTACTGGTAGAAACCTCAGCCCCGAGGAGGAACTACTCCCGCATCATGGAGTGTAATGCCCAGGATGGAGTTATACCTCCTACGGGTCGAGGCCCGACTTAAAGGCATAAGTCCATCCTAGAATGATCTCAAGTTTGGTAATCTTTGCACAACTCATGTAAAAGAGGGATGGTAAACTTAAAATAGTTGGCTTACAATCGCCACGTCACAGAATAACAGTACAAGTCTCAAACATCATACAAAAAGATCACTACAACCCTCTAAGGGAAAAATCCAAATGTCAAAGTACCAAACTCAGATAAATAAACAACCACAGGCGGATCGAATCCTAGTAAGAGTCTCCACTACTGATCGTCCGGGTAGCGCACGTAGTAACGACTACGCTCCTCGTCGTACTCCCAATCCAGCTCGGTGCCATCACCTGGATAGCTCACGGCTGGACCTGCATCTGGTGTGTGAAGTAACTGTGAGCCACAGAGGACTCAGCAATCCCGTTCCCGGGTAACAGAACTATCAAAGCCTTTAGGTGAGGGAAAGGCTGAAGAAAGAAATGAGGTGAAGGAGCAACAAAGAGTCTGCAGCAGCAACTAGCACTAACTTACGCAAGAGAGAGCGAGAAGAGAAGGCAAAGCGAGAAGTGATCACTAAGTGATCCTAGCTACAAGTTCACAAACATAACCCCTCCGTGTTCAACTTCCGGATCCCTATTCGGAAATTGACAGTCACGGAACACACGCTGGTAGTGTATTAGTATCATTGTGTCAAGTTATCTACAACCGGAATTAACAAGCTCCCATCTGCCACATAACCGCGGGCACGGCTTTCGAAAGTTCAAACCCTGCAGGGGTGTTCCAACTTGACCCATTACAAGCCCACGATCCGCGGAGTCGCAACTCCAAAGTGGGAAGACCCGAGTATCCTCGGAATCCCGTGCTCAAGTTAAACCGAACTAAGGTAAGGCTAATCCAGCAAATCCTCCCGGCGTGTCGTCACCCTGATAGTAGCCGCGCGTATCTAGGTCTCAGGACACGTCCGGATGGGCGAAGCTACGGGTGGATACCAAATACCTCGAGTTGCCTCAAGGCGGCCCCGCAGGCTCCCCGTTTCGGACCAACACTCATGTGGAGCACTGGCCCGGGGTTGTTGATTAAGAAAGAGGGTTAATTACTCCCTTATGCATGTTTAGTTTGTTATTAGGCAAATAGTACCAAGGTTGGGATTTGCTGGAAAAGACTTAGCACATAGCGGTTTATCGAGGGGGTCCCATACACCCCAACCGTGTTAGGAACGCATAATCAAGGAACATAAAACCGGCTTATACGGATCCTAACGGCATGAGTGGAACAAAACACCAAGCAAAAGGCTTAGCCTTCCACCCTTGCCAATATATAGGTGATTTCAATTAAAGCATTTATATAGTGTGATATAACCCAACCAAACTTCAACATGGAGCAAGCATCTTCACTTCACCTGCAACTAGCAACGCTATAAGAAGGCTGAGCGAAGCGTACTTAGCCAAGCAACGGTTTGCGTAGGTAGGGTGGTTAAACATGGCAATTGGTTACAAGTAGGAGGCTGACAAGAAGAACATGGCATCGAGGCAAAACTATAGATCGAGACTACTAGCAAAAGACAAAGATAGTAATGTTATCGGGGTTCGGTCATCTTGCCTGAAGAGAAGAAGTTCGGATCAAAAGAAGGGTCCTCTTGCTCAAACTCGTTGGAAACCTCGTGCTCAACCTCGTTGGAAAACTCGTGCTCAACTTCCGGGTCTAAACAAGACAAACACACCAAGCACCAATCAACACGATGCAATGCGCACTCGAAAAACATGTATGCATGATGGATGCACTAGAGATGCACTTGGAGCACGGAAAACATCACTCAAGCAAAACACCTCAAAACAAGATAACAACCTGATATTATTAATCTACACAGAAAATCACCCAAGTTTGATATAAAGATCGCTGAAATCGGAGTTACGGGCTAAAAGTTATGCCCGAAACAAGATTTGAGCGAAAACTGCAAATTACAGCAACATAGCAACTTGGGAGCACAAAATAATTAATCTACAGCACCCAAAAAACATGGCAAAGGACTTGAACACAAACTAGATATAATGTACAGCAACTAGGTCCAAAGTGCACCCCCAACGGAGTCACGGATCACAAGCAATGATCTTGGACATATTGAACTTTGAAATAAAATTCTGGCAGCAGAATTTTATTGGAAGTTTGGAGCAAAAGATAAGCATGCTACAGCACCTCAAATGGACATGTGAGGACATGGATGGAAAGACAACAATATATACTTCATGGAACAATCAAAATCCACCCCAAAACTATCATGCTTTGTCCTACAACATCACACGAACATGGCATCGGAACGTTACAGATTTCAGACTTAGTGAAATTTCACTAAGTCCTAAAACAGCAACATCATCATAGCAACAAAAAGAGCATGTTTAAGTCACATCTAAACTAAACATGGCAAAGGGTAAGCACCTCATCAAAATACATATGACGGTGATCCCGAAACACACAAGCATGCATCAATGTGGTGAACACACCGATTACAACGAGCTCAACAAGATGGCATTTCATAACAAGTGAAAACACAACATATGAACATGGCATCTTGCAACGATGATAACAAGGAAACAATACATCTACCATGCAACCTATCACAAGCAACACGTAGTTCGTGACGAGACGAACACGTGGACATGTCATTTGCATCGTTTGGACAAACGAGCTAAAAGATATCACATGTCGAAGGTGGCACAAAAATAACACATAACAGCAGTTTATATCATCATACACTCTTGCAACAGCAAAACAAAGCCCTAGATGATCTCTAACATGCATGACAACAACAGGTAAAACGTAGAGGGCATCTCCACGAACATCTGGACATATCACACGCACAAAACGGAGCACCACAGTAAAAGTTATGCATGGTCAAAGTAGGCACATCAGAACAGAGAAAACAGAGAGATTAGGTCAACCTCGGATCAGATCTGGAGCAGTGAACAGTACTGGGCCTCGGATCTACAGTGCGGCGGCCCGGCGGTGGTACTGTGCGGCGGCGAACGGGCCTGGGAGGCGGCGCGCCCGCGGCGGCCCACGGGAGGAACGGCCCGAGCCGGCTGCGGCGGCCTGCGGGGCTGGAGGCCCGCGGAGGGCCCTGCGGTGGCGCGGCCCGAGCGCGCGCCCGGTGAGGCGAGCCGGCGGAGAAGAGGCTGGGCCTTCGGGCCCAGCGCGGGAGATGGAGCGCCCGGCCCGGCGGTGCGGAGGGGAGCAGGCCGGCCCGGTGACTCGGAGCGGGAGGCGAGCGGCTGGCGTCGGGGAAGGCCCGGGTCGGCGGTTGACGCAGAAGCGGCGAGCGGCGGTCGAGCCGGGGTTGACCTGGCGCGGGGGAAGACGAGTGGAGGAAGCGGGCCGCGCTCGTACGGCCCAGGCGAAGTGGTCCTGGCCGGATCGAAGCGGTCGAGGCCGGCTCGGTCGACTGGCCGCTGCGGTCGAAGGAGCCGGCGCCCAGTCGCCCAAACGTTGACCCGAACGACCGGATCTGGCCAGCGACGGCTGGATCGAGGGATCCTTCGGGATCCAGCCAGGTGATTTGGATCTGAGATCTGAAAATTAGGGAAGAAGAAGGGGAATGTCCATATAGACTAGGGGTCTATATATAGCAATTAGACTAGGGTTTGAGACTAGGGGATGTTTAGGAGCCCTCCGATCTGGATCCAACGGATCCGATCGCGGGATGATTTTAAAAGGACCAGACGGAGATAAAAGACTGCAGCAGGGGTATTTCCGGGACACGAAGTAAGGGCACTTCGGACCCACACGGACAACGGAGGGAAAAGTCAACGGAGTCCAAACGAGACGAGATTTGAGAGACAGGTTGCACACAACAAAACAACAACACACAACACAACCTCGCGGCACACCGGTAACGAAAAACGCCCGAACAACAAAGAAGGCCTACGGGACGTCACGGACACGTGAGGGAGCTCCGGAAAACGAAACGGACAACGGGAAGAAACGCCACGAACCGGATGCAACCCACAACACAAAAGCAATGCAATGCACATGTCTACATGATATGAATGAATGCCACACACTCACACAACAAAACGACGAAAACCCGAAAGACAAAGAACCCGAAATGGAAATAGATGAAGCCGGAGATTTATTATAAGCCCAAAAGGGAAAGTATTACATCCGGGGCATTACATGGAGGGAGGAAGCAACGTCGATGGAGATGAATCCGGGGGCACTTCCCCATCCCGGCAGGATGTCGGCACAGGAATTCTGGTCCCCCGAAACTTGGTGGCGATGGCGGCGGAGATCGGAATTGCTTCTGGAGAAATGGGTTCTCGAATCAGGGTTTCCGCGACGGGAGAATAAATAGGAGGCCAGGTAGGGCACCAGAGGAGGTGGGAGCCCCCCAGGCGGCCCCCCGGCGCGGCCAGGGGTGGGGCCGCGCCATCAGGGTGCCTGGGGCCCCTCTGGCCCCCCTCTGGCCCCACTTCTGGCACATGGAAGCTTCCGGAGTGCTGATTTTTTATATATTTTTCCCGGAATTTTTCTGGCAATTTAAGTAATGGGAAAACCTGAAATACAAAAACAGCAGAAAACAGAAACTGGCACTGGGGTGCACTGAGTTAATAGGTTAGTCCAAATATGATCAAAAGTGTATGAAAGTGTATCAAAAGCATAGCAATATCACCCAAAACATGCATGGAGCAAGCAGAAATTATAGATATGTTTGGGACGTATCAACATCCCCAAGCTTAATTCCTGCTCGTCCTCGAGTAGGTAAATGATAACAAGCACAATTTCTATGGTGACATGCTACCAAAGAGTATTTCACAATCACATGACAAATTCTTATTGAGATAATGAATCTTTAGTAATTAAGTTACCTCATGAGAATATCACAAAGAACTGAAAGTTTACAATATAATACTGAAACACCCAATAGATTTGTAGTGAGCATGGTGTGCAAACATGACAAAGTGATACCTCGCTTGCCCCCTTTAGTGAAGCAAAACATAAATGCAGGAGCACCTCCGAAGTTTAAGTGACGACTAGATACAATGATTTCAGAATAAGCGATATTACAATCATGCAGAAGACAATGGTACTTTGGGACAATGCACATTACACTCAGAATGACAATCATGCTCTCAATAGTTGGTGCTTTGAAGAAAGAAGGTGGAGACTCTCGAACCGTGGATTTTGATGGCAAGGTTGAAAACCCGTGGCTGGAAGCAAAGACTAAACAAGTACCAGGGCTCGTGGTTTTAAAAACAGAGATAAAAAGCTTTTGGGAGGTGCATAATTCGTCAACAAATGCTAGTAGATAACCCAATTACTTCTTATGCTGGACAAGTTTCGAGGAACGGCTCCCACGCGGGGACGATCACATCCCCTTAATCTCCTTTGTTTATCACTGCCAGAGTTTCCTGATTTCTCATGAACAAAGCGTGAAGGAGGGTTTGTTTGTTGCTATTATCTTTTGTGAGCTGGGCGCACTCATGCCAGTCCCTCCTCGTATTAGGGGTTTGCAGATTAGACATGCAATCCCGGGGTAAAATTTGTCCAACATAAGAAGATCATGAATTACCTACTACTTCCTCATGAGCTAAAACAGAGGCACAAAAGAGAAATGCTTTTTAATAATTTTGAGATGGTACAAGAAAGTCTTCGTTAGGAATGGCAAGTAAATACCATATATAGGAAGGTATGGTGGACTCATATGGCATAACCGGTTTCAAGGATTTTGTATGCACAAGCAGTCAGACCGCTTAGTACAGGTGAAGGCTAGCAAAAGACTGGGAGCGACCAACTAAGAGAGCAATGACGGCCATAATCATGCAGAGTGACAAAGCAACATTGAATCGGGCATGGAAGTTATATCACTACTCAGAAATTAAAGATCATCAAGGCTTGATAGACTTTCTTTACAATCTTAAATATGCGTGAGCATATGCCAAGTCAATCAAAATAAATTCTTGGAGGAAGATATCACTAAACCATACCACATCATAGGCAAACAAATCATGCTGGTACTTCAATAACACATTAAGAACCCCGAGCTATTTGAGACTAACCATAAGAAAACATGAACTACTAAGCACCATTATGCACATAGCATTTTTATCATAGACATATCAACCAGTGCCACAGAAGCCAACTCTCTTAACAAGATTAGCATGATAACTCAAGAGAGTTCCAGAAGCAACAACCTAAACAAAAGCTCTTAAAAAGATAAGCATGAAAACTAAGAGCTAAGCATGACAGCAGCTATGAAAAGATAAAGAACACACACAAGAAGATACGCATGCAAGCCTATGTTGTGTTCTACAGTGTAGTGGAGCGTGTTTCTCTCCCAAAAAATGAAGGCTAGGATCCAACTTGTTAAGAACAACAAGTAAAACTAAATAAACTAAAAAGAAAAGAGCAAGACGCTCCAAGCATAGCACATAACGCATGAAGTGATAAAAATATAGTGGAACGACGGACGAACTGATAATTGTTGATGGAGAAGGGGATGCACGGGGGCATCCCCAAGCTTAGATGCTTGAGTCTCCTTGGATATTTCTTGGGGGTGCATGGGGGCATCCCCAAGCTTGAGCGTTTGACACTCCTGAATCTTCTTTTATCATCTTCCCTCGCACACTTGAAAACTCCCTTCATACATAACTCATCATATTCTGATTAGAGAGGTTAGTACCCACAATAAAATAATTTTTCTCTACTGGAAACAAAGATATTCTTGAAGGTCTACTGCTTCTCAAGATCGCCAAAAAGTTTTTGCAAAGAAAAAGCAAGCTTAAGGTCTGCAAAACAAAGAAAGGCAAAACAGGGCAGAATCTGTGAAAAACAGACCAGCAGGTAGTAAATAATTTTTTTGGGGTACTTCTGCAACTCAAATCAAAAAACTCAGAACGGACGCTCGAAAGCCAATTGTATAGAGCATGCTGTCAAAAAAATTCAGATAAAAAAGATGATCTGGTGATTTTATTCGAATATTTCTTTCCAAGGATAGAATCTGTTTTCTGGACAGCATGTCACAACTTTTGAACTTTCTTGCAATCAGAGGCTAAAATTGGCACAAAGCTGAAAAATAAAGATACAATGATGTTGCTACAGTAGTAACAAACATCAAGACCACTAAAAACTGAAAGAACAAACTGAAAGCAAAGATAACAAGGGTTGTCTCCCTAGAGCTCTTTCTTTATAGCCATAAAGATAGGCTTAAGACTTTAATGATGCTCTCGTAGGAATAAGAGTTGAAGAACAAAAGAGAGCATCAAGAAGCAAATACCAAACACATTTAAGCCTAACATGCTTCCTATGCATAGGAATATTGCAATAGAATAATTCATTGAAGCACAAAGCAATAAGCAAAGGAAGACAAAACAAGTGCAGCTTCAAAACCTTCAACATAAAGAGAGGGAACTTGATATTATTGAAATATCTATAAGCATATGTTCCCTTCTCATAATAATTTTCAGTGGGATCATGAATAAACTCAACAATATAAGCATCACATAAAGCATTGTTACCATGATCCACATGCAAAAAGGTACTCTTACTCTCCACATAAGCATAATCTTTCTCATTGGTAATAGTGGGAGTAGGACTATCATAAACAACTTGAACACTATAGATTAATTGTGTATTAGGAAGATGGTGTGAAACAAGGGAGTAATTCCCTCCATGATTATGACAAGTTTCATAAGGATAATTTCTCCTTATGTCATAGGTACCTTTATAATCACTATAGATTGGAGTTATAACATCATCATAGTAGAGAAGAGCATTATCATTGCTAGCAACTATATTTGTAAACATGTTGTCTTTATTCTTACTAGCAAAAGAATTATCAATTATCACATCACTAGTGGGTAAAGGATTTGCAATCCTATCATCCCCAAGCTTAGAGCTTTCCATATCATCACTTTCAGAGTTGGTACCAAAAAGATTTTCAAGATCATAAGTAGCATTATCATCATTTTCCCAATCACAATAAGTAACATGCATATCATAATAAAAATCATCTTCAATAGTACCTACGGACGTATCATCAAGATGATAATTAAGGCAATAAACTTCACCTTCTTCTTTAAACTTACAACCGTTAGGATAAAAGTTGATGGGAGGAATATGCTTAGGCCAGGTTGATACCCATTCTTCTTCCTTCTTGCTCCCCTTCCTCCTCCTCTTCTTTTTCTTCTTCTTCACCTTAGGAGGGAGTGGTTGGAGATGAAGCTTCTCCACATATCCTGGTTTATCATTAGAAACAATAGGGGAAACTTGGGAGAAACTCTCCTTTTTATTAGCAGAAATATAAGAGACATTTTTATACTTTGGTAAAGTTCCCTCCTTTCTAATCTTACTTATGTAATCATTTTTATGACAATTAACAACACAATAGAGATGGCAATTTTGCAAAGTGTTTTTTATTCCTATGGCATTAACATCTAGCCAAGAAGTCTTTTCTGATAACTCTTCACACATCAAAAATAACATAAGCTCATCATAAAGATCAGGGGTGATCATGTTATCACATAACTGGTTAACAGTTATGTTTTGAAAGTGCATGCATTGAAAATTAAAGTGACCCTCTATACAGCAAAGTTCACAAGTAAAAGGATAAAGGTCACACAATGCTGTAGCAATTTCATTTAAATCTTTGACCCAAGTGATTGTTCTTTCATGCTTATGTTGCTTACAATACTTCTCTTCTTCAATCATAGGCCTTTCACAAGGTCTATCCACTCCACAAAAATTAACATGCTTATATAAAACTTCATTTTTAGGAATTGGATCATGCATGTTGCAATCATCATGAACAATTTCATTTTCTTTGCAAATCTCTTTAAAAGGTTCATGATGCTTGATCCAATCCTCCTTAGGCATATTAAGATGTGAAGCAAAAGATTTGAGGAAATCAACAAGGAGTTGAGAATCAAGCCCAAACTTAGTGCTAAACTTATTAAAACTTGTAGTTTCAACAAAGGACTTAATGCAATCATACTCATAAATTATACCTGACTCTTTACCTTTGTCGATCTCCCAATCTTCAGTGTTGCGTTGAATTCTTTCAAGGAGTTCCCATTTAGCATCAATCTTTTCGTTTGTGAAAGAACCCATAGAGGAAGCATTGAGCAAATCTTTATCCTGTCAAGAGAGCCTCGCATAGAAATTAGTAATAATCATATCTTTGGGGAGCCCATGGTTAGGACATTTTAGCATCAACGTTTTCAGTCTCCCCCCAAGCTTGAGCTATGCTCTCTCCGTCATGAGGATAGAAATTATAAACATAATTCCTATTCTCATGGACTTCATGAAGAGGATAAAACTTGGAGTAAAAGAGAGACTGGATCTCTTCCCAATCCAGCAGGTGAGAGTCATCTAGTAGCCTATACCATTCCAATGCTTTTCCTTTCAGTGACAAGGCAAATAATTTCCTCATGACTCCATCTCTTGTCAAACCTGAAATCTTAAACAACTCACAAAGTTCTATAAGTTTCAACAAATGAATACTAGGATTGACTGTCCCATCATAACAATCATTCCTAATTATTTCAATTATCCCAAGTGGTATTTGGAACGGGATACATTTAGTAGGTGGAGAAGACTTCTCTACCACGGGTGTGGTAAAGCGGCCTTCCCCAAGCAGCGAACTAAGAGTGCGGTTTTCCATAAACATAACTAGTGAAACTAAAAACAAGAAACGAAAAGATTTAATTGCAAGATCTAAAGATATACCTCCAAACACTTACTTCCCCAGCAACGGCGCCACAAATAGCTTGATGTCTACACACGCTTCTATTCTTGTAGACTATGTTGGGCCTCCAAGCGCAGAGGTTTGTAGGACAGCAGCAATTTCCGTCAAGTGGATGACCTAAGGTTTATCGAACTCAGGGAAGTAGAGGTTGAAAATGGTCTCTCTCAAGCAACCCTGCAACTAAGATACAAGAAGTCTCTTGTGTCCCTAACACACCTAAT
This sequence comes from Secale cereale, assembly GCA_902687465.1. Lineage (NCBI taxonomy): Eukaryota > Viridiplantae > Streptophyta > Magnoliopsida > Poales > Poaceae > Secale > Secale cereale. The sequence goes on along the minus strand of LR738710.1, from coordinate 172,833,267 downwards.
ACAACTAGGAGTTGTATAGGTGCACTAGTTCGGCGAAGAGATGGTAAAATATGGATGATAGGAGTGGCAAAGCAAAGTAATATAAATCTGTAATAAAAAGTGCAGCAAGCAAACAAGTGGTAAACGTGAGCACAAATGGTATTGCAATGGTGGAAACAAGGCCTAGGCTTCATACTTTCACTAGTGGCAACTCCCAACAACATTAACATAGTCTAATCACATGATATTTCCCATAAAACATGCAATGGAGACGCACTCGGAGGTCATTCCTTTGTGGTCAAGAGAGGACGAGAATTATGTAGGGCTACAAAAGCACACCTCAAAGTTCGTAGTTCTCAATCTATGGATTTCCCAATGTCACCGCGGCCATCCAAAGAGAGTACCACAATCACCACAACATATCTCAAGGATAGTCAAAGACAAGCACCAAGAGACTCTCAATCTTCAATCAACACACAAAAGAGGAAATCACTCATGAAAATATTCTTCTAATCCATGTCCAATAGACCGCTGTCACCTTGGTCTCAGGGATTATACTAGATAAAGACAAGTGAGTACATCAATCCAATACATAGAGGAAGGGGAAATATCTAGCCTATGATCACAACGAAGATCACGTCATGGGAGAGAGAATTGACCACATAGCTACTGGTAGAAACCTCAGCCCCGAGGAGGAACTACTCCCGCATCATGGAGGGAGGAAGCAACGTCGATGGAGATGAATCCGGGGGCACTTCCCCGTCCCGGCAGGATGCCGGCACAGGAATTCTGGTCCCCCGAAACTTGGTGGCGATGGCGGCGGAGATCGGAATTGCTTCTGGAGAAAAGGGTTCTCGAATCAGGGTTTCCGCGATGGGAGAATAAATAGGAGGCCAAGTAGGGCACCAGAGGAGGTGGGAGCCCCCCAGGCGGCCCCCCCGGCGCGGCCAGGGGTGGGGCCGCGCCCTCAGGGCGCCTGGGGCCCCTCTGCCCCCCCCTCTGGCCCCCTCTGGCCCCACTTCTGGCACATGGAAGTTTCTGGAGCGCTGATTTTTTATATATTTTTCCCGGAATTTTTCTAGCAATTTAAGTAATGGGAAAACCTGAAATACAAAAACAGCAGAAAACAGAAACTGGCACTAGGGTGCACTGAGTTAATAGGTTAGTCCAAATATGATCAAAAGTGTATGAAAGTGTATCAAAAGCATAGCAATATCACCCAAAACATGCATGGAGCAAGCAGAAATTATATATACGTTTGGGACGTATCAGCATAATGCCGGTGAGCGTCGATCCCAGTTGTTTTTGCACTTGCTCTTGGAAAATCTCCGGAATCCGCGCCACTTGTGCCTTGAGTTCTTGAACCTCGCACGCCTGGCTTTCCGAGATGGTCTTTTTCTCCTTTCGCCCACCAGCGTTATAGTATGACGACCATTTTGTGGACAAGCCTTTGCCGGCCACACGATCAGCTGACAATGGCTTACTGAGCTTATCCTTTTTTTCATTACATTCAACGCCCTATTTAGTGTGGTGTCCCAAGGGGTGCTCTGAGTCGACTCCGCGCTACTGCTTTCAGTCGCCTGCGGAAGGAATGTGAACCATTTAGAAATTTGGCTTCATTAATTAGAATGTAACCATATGGAGCTAATTACGCGGGGGTGTATTCCTTACCAGAACAAGCTCAAGGGCCCTTGTCTTCGGATCCGTGGTGAGCTCCTTTGTTACCGGGTCCTCCTTGTACCGGGCCTTGACAAAGTTCCTTGTCTGCTTATCACCGTATTTATCGAAGCGGGGCATTAGGCCTTGCTCGGCACGCTCCGCGTCCTCCTTGTCCCATATAGGCTCCGCCACTCTGTAACCGCCGGGACCGAGTGTGCGTTCCCCTAAGTTCAACTGCCGCATTTCTTCCCCCCACTGACTTGATTTGGAGGTTGCGGTGCTCTCGCACTTGATCTTGAACTCCTTGTAGTCATCTTCGGTGATCGAAGGATTTTTCTCCTTGATCTTCTCATAACTAAAACCTTTGTCAATCATTCTCTTCACCGAGCTTCCCCAAGTAGACAGGGTCATGCTCATCCTTGTGAGGGCGGCATTGTTCACTTTATTCCCTGTGAGGCTTGTGTTTTCAAATTCAGCGGGGAACTTGTATCTTTCATGCAGCTTCGTGAAGAGGAGGTTGTGCAAATTCCCTCGGTCCTTATGCCTTAGGTTCTCGGTGTTGATCGAGACGGTGCTCCGGAGAATGCACCCGAGCTGAACCGAGTACCCCTTGACTATTTGTTTGGGCGCCGTTGGATTCCCGTCGGAGTCCACTTCAGTAAATTCTTCCTTGACGGTGCGGAGCACGGTCGGGCGCCGGTCCATCTGTTTCCTCTTTGGTTGGCTGCCATCTGTGCGTGCGCCGCCATTATCAGTGGTGGCATCCTCGGCGGCACCATTAGTGGTGTCATCCCCGATGGCACCATCAGTGGGGTCATCCTCGGCGACACCATCAGTGGTGTCAGGATCGGTGTCTTTCGCGGCATCCTCATAGAAATGAGGTTGTTCCTCCATCTCCTAGGACAGCTCCAAGAATGCCTTGCCGCCCGAACCGCCGGCCTCATCGTTGTGGGCCATGTTTCTCTCTAAATAGGAAAAAAGTTTGGTCAAAAAGTTGGTTATTGTCAACGAACAAGATCATGGTCTCATCATTTAGGGTTTGTCGACACCGAGGCATCCTAAAAGCTAAGCTTTTATCATTTAGGTTTTTTCGACACCGAGGCACCCTAAAAGCCTAAGCTTTCATCATTTCAGTTTTTATCGACACCGAGGCACCCGAAAAGCCAAGGTTTTATAATTTATGGTTTGCCGACACCGAGGCATCCTAAAAGCTAAGCTGGGAAGGAGAATTCTAAGTTGGGCCTAATCACTTGGCTCTATTGCCGCCTATGGTTTAATGCAGCAAGAATAAAGGGGTAGTTGATCCTACTTAATTAAGTACTAAGATACCCCGGCCCATGCATTAGTCACAAGTACCCCATATGTCCTATTTTTAGCAAAGTCATGCTAAAATTCACGGAAAATTTCAGCATGACCTTTGCTGAAAATAGGACATATGGAGTACCCGAATTTGCCGGAACGGAAGTTAATCGACATTCCAGCAAACTCAAGGGCCTCTCGGGGTACCTGCAAAATCATCACGACACGATGGTCGGAGACAAAACCCAGCAAAAAGCTGCTCCAGGTTCACCAATTGACTGATACTCATGGATAAGCAAAGCAAACTACTACTACCAAAATAAGAACCAGACAAACTGATATATAATGTCAAGCATGTCTAATACCAGCAGTTAATTGTAGCTTTTGCTTTTCAGTGCCAAATTCTAGCTAGTACCAGCAGTTAATTAGTGGGGAATCTGATATATAATGTCAAGTGTTATCTAAGGTATCACCTGGTGTTTTGTTTGTTGACATGACTCAATTTTTCAGACTGTTTGTTTCTAATTGGAAGGGACGATGCATTACGTCGTGTTCCTATGTAGATTCATCACTTGACCATTATAGACAATAACTAAAAATCCTGACATATATAGTATACATAGATATGTTGCTTAATTGACAGTAGTTTTTCTCTTCAGGTAATATTAACAGCTAGCAGCAATCATTTTCAAATATATATACAAGACAGTAGGTAAAATGAATTTATATGTGCCCACTGGACATTTTTATATTAACCTAAGAAAAAAGCAATGCACCAATGTAGCTTTATTTGTTTTTCTCTTCTCTCATATATGGTGTTGGATTGTTAGATACGGGTTACATGAGATTGCCACGAACAAGAGAGCTAGATTCAAAATCAAGCAACCAGACCTCTAATGACAAATGTGTATCAGTTCAAGCAATCTATTAGTAATGCACTTGGATTCAACTTGCCAAGATATAGTAGCCTACCGGTGCAAACTGATTGCTGCAGATTACAACTACAGGATGCTGGCGATGCAAAGAAAAACCAACTACAACTAACTGTTAAGACACCAGATCGAATTAACAAAACTAGGCTGAATGTTCCGGTCATACAGATCAACTATGCGAGTTCTCACGAAATGCACAAGATGGCATTCTCATGAAATGCACAGACATTCCCAGATAGTAAGGTCACGATGGGTTTAAAAACAACTGGTGGAGGATCCATCACCTCACCTACCACCACACCACACAAATCCTAGACTGCAGTCTTATTTGTACTTACAGGTTATAGCGATTTGAACACTGGTTTCGAACCTGACAACCATAAATAGAAAATTACACGAAAGAACAAATCAAGACTAAAGAGAAAGTTTAGAAAAAATGCAGTCTATTTGAGAACAACTTGGACTCAATTAAATCGACGCTTATATACTTGTCTTAAATATACAAGGAAACATGATCTAACCAATAGAAGCAAAAACAGATGAAGAGAAGGAGCACTAACCGATTGCAGCAAAGAAATCAACTGGCCTTCTTCACCGAATTAAGATGGTGTGACAAAATGTAACAAATTGTGCCTGTCTATTGTTAAAAAAACAAAATGTACACTATAAGATTGATGAACATAGCACAATATTGCACTGAAACTAGCCTAGTTACTTTCTATCAGTGAGACGCAGGGTACATGTCAACTAAGCTATTTGATTTGCAGACGTTTGGTGTTTTTGTCAACTTAACTGTGAGGAGAGAGCGAGAGACCGCTACACCATGACACCATATTCCCTACAGACGTGTGTTGGGAAAACTATTGTGTACCAACGGACTGTTGGTCAGGAAAACTTGTATCAAACGGTGGGTCGGCAATACTCACATGTAGCTTCCAACCGTCGGTCGGGAATAGTTTATTACGTTACGTCATATTATCTGTCGGGAATGCTTCACTTCCCTTTGGATTGTTGGTCGGCAATGAAACGCCGACCGATTGCTTGTGGGTAAATGGGCCGGCCAGATAGATGCGCGCGCGGGGACGAAAAACTTAGCGCGAAAACAGCCCACTACGCAAAAAATCCCTCCTTTTTTTCTCGTTCTGCCTCCAACCGGTGCCATAGACTGCCCCCAAATCTCATTCTTCCTCCTAACCTAAATCCGCCGCCGCCGCTCGAGCTCTCTCTCGCCGTCCAGCTACGTGCTCTTCGGCCGGTGAGGCTGTGACCCCCTCTCCCGCTCGTTCCCCAGCGTCTCCACGGCCACGCGCTGAAGTTCTGTTCCTCGGTGAGTGCTCTCCCGGGCCAGTCTCCGTGCCTAAGCTTCCAGCGAGGCAGCCGCCGCCCTGCCTAGCCCGTCCTCCCCCCCTCTCCGCCATGCTATCCACCATGGCCGTCGGAGTACAGAAGAGATCTTGGCGGCGGCGAGAGAGGGCTCGGGATAGGGTTAATGAGGGGCTTCATATAGAGAGGAGAAAAGAGGTCCTCGGCTCCTTCCCCTTCGGCCTTCCCCAGCCGGATCTGCTCTCCTTCGGCCTTCCCCAGCCGGATCTGCTCCCCTTCATCCACCCTGACTCCCCGAGCTCCTCCCTCAGGTAGTTCCTCTGCTCACCCCTCTTCCCCTGTTTGTGCTGCTGCCTGCTTGCCACTTGCTAGTACTGTGTAACCGTGTGCCTGCTTGCTGCTTGCTACTGCTCGTGTGATGCTTGCTGCTTATGTGGTTGTGGTGTGCTTGCTGCTGTTATGCTGTGTGTGCTTGCTGTGGTGTGCAGTGTGCTGCTAGCCACGGCTGTGCCGCTTGATGTGCTAGTGCTACTGTCGTATTGCTGCTGAATGTTAATATTCTACTGGCTATTGATTGGTGATTAATCCAGTTTCTTCCCTAGAAATGAAGCATTAGACGTTATACATGGTAATATGTTGTCCCTTGAAAACTGAAACTCTGTTACGAATTGTAATTCTGTTAAACCTCATAGGCAATGAACTGTACATTCTCTCAGACAAACTGTAGATGAAGAGAATAACAAAAATATTTTGTATACCATCAACAGGTAAGAAGTGGCATCGAGCTAAACTGACATAATAAAAGGAGAATATAGACCAGCATTGATTGTTACTAGTCAATGCACAGATCTAGATATTGATGTTCTTCTTCTGGTTGTTGCTTATTAATTGTTTGGCACTCATCTCCCCCCAACTAACTTTCAGTGATCTGTACTCATGTTGGTATGGCACTGATTTATCTCTAGACATGGTTCACTCTTACTGTTACAGGCAAATGTTAGTAAACAAAATAGTGTGTTCCTTTCAGAAGAGTACAGAAGAATTCATGTTGCTGTAAAGAAATAAGGCGGACCATCTAATAAAACATTGTTTCAAAATTTGTGGTTTTGGAATGATTATTCTGTTTTTTCTTATGAGACCTGGGTAACAAGATAAAAGTTCCTTACATGATGGAACGTTGATGGAGAGTCAAAGGTAAGGTGGTCCGCCTAGTGTTTTCCTATCAAAGAAGCAATGCTAACTGTGATTTGCTCAGTTTAACAAGGCGACCTGATTTTTTTTAAATAGTCTCATATTTCAATGCGATGATATGATGACTTCTTCTGCATTACACGATGTTGTATTCATAAAAAATATGCCTAGTGTGTCATACATACAATCAGGTTGGACTCATATTCGATATTGAATTTATGTGTTCCATTCCCAATTTATGGGGCTGCTCCGATTTCATTTCTCAATAAAAACAATAACACTAATAGGTTCTGAAAATTATTACAGAATTACTCAAGCACTCCATCAACCAAAAACTTAATAACAAACTCTAACCATACACTCAAATGCTTGGACACAAGAATCAGAAAAAACACTTAAAATGACATATGATGTGGTCAGCCGATTGGTGCGCCTTTTAGGTTTCGTGACTATTCTCCTCTATTCCCATATTATTGTTGTCTTGATTTGCCTGCAATTGTTATCTTGGCTATCATTTAGTCAACCACTTATATTAGGTTTGTTGGTCCGTAGTCTTCCATATAGCTATTTCAACTAAATCTGTAGTCTTTCATATATATAGGAATTGTCTTCTACTATTCAGGTCTCGCATATATTCCTTGCGGTGTATTAACTTTGTATGATAAAATAAAATGTCTGTTCAAAATAACTAATAGTATATGATCAGTCTGGACTTTCTTCTCTGCAAAAAACAATTTGTAGTGCAGTCGGCAACTCAGCATCTAACTGTTGGCATATTATTGTGTTGCTTCTTTTCCTCTCAACTTTTACATTTTACCATGCTATTCGCTGCTACCTGTTCTTCATCATCTGAGTTCTTACTCCTTCCATTTATGTAGGAATGTCTGAAGAGAGTTATCCCCTATGGGCACATGGACATTGCTGAATCACTCTTGTCATGGGAATAATTTGCCTACCTAAAGAAGGCGAAGCAATCAGCCAAGCAATGAAACTGGAGTCCAATACAGAGAAATCTTCCAGTGACAATCAAGAGTTGAATCGTAGACATTCCAAAGGAGACAAGTCATCCAACCATCCAGCAGAAGTGTAGACAGTTTAAAGAAACCAGCACTTGATCCGGGAAATAATAGCGCATCGGTTTCATCTAGTTCTATACATAAGAAGGTAAACACACTTGTATGCTCTGTTTGTAAAGCGTCCCTAAAGCGTCGCTTAAGCGACGCTTAAGCGTTAGAGCGCCCTCCAGGCTCAAAGCGTCCAACTCGCTTTAGACATGTGTCTAAGGCGTCCGCCTTAGACACTAAAGCGTCTGAAGCGCCTGCTTAGGCGTCCCGATTGGCGCTTTAGGGCAGAGAGGACGCCTTAGACTTGCCAAACAGGGGAATAGAGATTTCTGGCGGGGAAAAAGGGCTGGGCGGGAAAACTGGGCTCACATGTGAAACAGTTACAGGAGGGGAAAGAAAGAGAGAGAACCAAAACCAGAGCGTGCAAATCTCCAGGCTTTCAGCTCTTTCCTCTCTCCTCTGGCAGCACCTTCCACAGATCTGCACCAGCCTTTTCTGCACTTTTGTGTGTTATGCACAGCTCCTCTGCTGTTAGGTGCTGCTACTGCCTCTTATAGTAGTTGGCTAGTTGCTTACTGCTTAGTGGATGGATCAGAAAATATGTGCTCACTGGTGGATTAGAATCAATGTATATGTGTCTCACCAAATGGTGCTCTATTCTACTGCCCATCAGGTTCAGAGTCTGTCTAAAGCGTCGCCTCGCTTTACGCTTTACCGCTTAAGCAGTGAGGCGCCCCCACAGCGCCTCGCTTCGCTTTACCGCTTTACAAACATAGCTTGTATGTTCCACTGGAGATCTATTTTTACATGTCTGGCTGAATCACTACGTTTCTAGTCTTCACCGTGTACATATGTATCTTGCGGGTGTGCTATTTGTTCCAGTGGAAGATAGGTTCCAGTTTTCATAAATGGTCCTCTGCATGTGAATATGTTCTCTATACATGAACCAAATTGACGTACTAGTTTTACTGAAAACCTATACTAGCTAGTATCAGTTTACTGAAAACCTAACTAGTCTGCATGTGAATATGTTCTCTGTACATGGTCCTCTGCATGCAAATTTTTTATATATGAAAAATGGTGATGATGAGTACATGCTGCTGTTTGACTAGTTCACTGCCTGCTGGTCCAGATTATATGGTCGTGAAGCTCGGCGTTGACAAGAGCATCACCCTGTAGCTGTGTGTCCTTCTCTAACAAACACTCAAAGCACTACCATGCCGGGCTGTAGGTGCGTATGATTTGAATCTACAGTAAAGACTGGTAATTTTGTTTGTATCTAGTCTTGACCATGTATGTCGCCGGGCACCAATTCGACTATATTCACAGGTACTGCCTCATCGACCAAGGATCTACGGCGATGGCGGCACCAGCGACCCCATGGAGGCGGCACCGAAACCCTAGCCGCTACTGCTCTCCACTGAGTCCCCTCCTCATCTCCTCCCTCATGCGGTACGTGTCGGCTCTCTCTTTCTCTCTCGCTCTCTCAAGCTAATTTTAATCTGACTCCATCTTGGTGTGCTACTGTGTGTGCAATACATGCTCTGCTTGGTCTTCTTTTCTTAGACATCCCTCGATCAGTTAAGTTGGACAAGCAAAAAATCTTACATATCTCAGCTTTGTCATTTAAGCTCGTTTGATTGATGTCTTTATCTTCACAAGTCTCTCTGAACCTTGAGACAGGCAAAAACATTCAGTTCAGAGCCCGATAGTTTGTTTCTATAATAATAATACCTACACTTCTACATTACCAATTGCAGTCTGGAGATTCAAATTCAGATATGAAAACTATATAGGATTTTCAATTCTTTGGGAATGTTACTACATATTTTTTTACACGTTTCTCTCTGAGGCTAATTTTAATCTCAGACCATCCTGGGTGGTACTGTGTGTGTTGTAGATGCCCTGCTTCATCTTCTTTTCTCAAACCTCCACCAGTCAAATTCGACCGGGAAAAAGAAACACCTACATACATATCATCGGGTAGTGGCCTGATAAAATGTTACATATATCAGTTTTGTCATTTAAGCCCATTTGATGTCGTCTTCATAACTCCGTCTATCACCAGCTATGGTGTGGAATATTAACTAGGGATTTTGACATGCAGATGTTCAAGCTGGAGGATGTGGCGATGGAATATGGATCAATGAGATGAAGAAAGGTTTTGATGTCAAGTACGAGAATGATGGAAGGATGTTGTGGTTATCTAGTTGCCCACCAGCAGGCATGTAGATGATGTGCCTCTAGGGCAAATTCTAGAAACCAAAGCGACCCATTTTTGCTCTCAAACAATTAACATATTTTTTTCCTATTTAATAAGTTAAATTAGTTTATGGGAAATTTGGATGTGAAAATTATTGAATGTGTGTTATTATTGTTTGGTTTTGGTTTAGTATTGTTGGACGACATACACGTTATTGTAATGATTTGGGTAACTTGATTGATATTCTGTTGATAATGTGAAATCCAGCTATATGGGACGGCTAGCTGACGTTGGTTGGCAAAACAAACCCCATCCGACAGTTGGTCGGGAAAAGGTGAAAAGGTAATGCGAGGCCCATCAGAATGTTGGTCGGGAAAGAATGCCTTGTCCGATAGTTGGTCGGGAAAGGCCCATGATAGCCCCAACGGATTGTCGGTCGGGAAAGAATACTATGACCGATAGTCGGTCGGGAAAGGCCAATGGCAACGACAATAGACTGTTGGTCGGGAAAGGTCCATGGTAGGCCCAACAAAATGTTGGTTGGGAAAGATGCTCCATAGCCGACAAGCAGTCGGTCGGGAAAACTATGTCGGTCGGGAAAGAGCTTTCTCGTTTGGACTTTCCCCAACAGACAGGTTCGGTCGGCAATAGTCTTTCCCGATCGACTGTCTGTTGGTAGACATAGTATTCCCGACCAATCTTGCTGTCAGGGATGTAGTGTTGTGGTGTAGTGGACACACATGGCCACATGGCTATACTCCCTCCCTCTCTTAGTTTGTTGGAGAGCAGGTTGCACAACAAACTAGCCCATAGTACTAACTGATCCATTAATTAATTAATTAAAATGAATAGTTACGTTAATTACCCACTGTCAATAACAACACATATATAAGAGAAACACCTGTTGTATTATCTCAATAAAATGAACCAGATTTGTATTCCCTTCAACAAACAAAAAATAAATGTATGCACGGCCTTATTATTTATGAAATATAAGAGAGACAACAAAATATATAAGAGAGATAGACACTTGTTGTAATAAAATGAGCTAGATTTGCATTCCCTTCCAAAAATAAAGTTGTATGCGTGGATTAATTATTTATCAACCAAAAAAGACACGCGCATATACAGGGTAGCTGCTAGTGTATATACACTTAACTTAATTTATTTGACAGCTCCATCATGCATCAGCTGTAACTCAACTCTAACAACAATTAAGCTAAGCAATTAACTACTAACTCTAACAGCAATTAAGCTAAGCAATTAACTACTAACTCTAACAGCAATTAAGCTAAGCAACTAGCATGCCAGGCCAGGCACCACCTCCAGCAAGCAAGTTTGTTTCTTGCTAGAAACCTTTGTAGCATCATCCTCTTCCCTCCAAAATAACAACTAACTAAATCGGTCGCAAGGTTAATTAGTTAATTTTTTCAACCTAATTTGACCTAAATTCGAGAGGGATTTGACCTAAACCTAGCAAAAGAGAGAAGAAGAGGGCATGGCCGGGAGGGAGGAGAGGAGGAAGAGATGAGAAGCGAGGCAGTGGGAGGAGGGTTACCTGACCACGATGAGGTGGTGGACGGAGCGGAGACGACGGAGGGCGGAGACGGCGAGCTTGGGGGAGGCGGGGATAGACGGCGGGGAGGTCGCGGGCCCCCTCTCCTGGTGGACGTGGGGCCTCCTCTCCTGGTGGACTTGACGAAGCCGGCCGGCGCGGACCTCCTGGACGTCCTCCCCGCACAAAGGCGACGACGGCGAGCGGAGAGAGTGGAGGGGGCGGCGCGTGGCGGGTGGTGGGGGCGCGGGGGAGCTGTGGTGGTAGGCGGCGCGGGGGCGGCGGCGTGGGGGAGCTGCGGTGGTGGGGGGCGCGGGGGCGTGATACGTCCAAAACGTATCTATAATTTCTGCTTGCCCCATGCCACTTTTGGGTGATATTGCTATGATATTCATACACTTCCATACACTTTTGATCATATTTGGACTAACTTACTAATCCAGTGCACCCCAGTGCCAGTTTCTGTTTTCGGTTGTTTTTGTATTTCAGGTTTTCACGTTTCGAGAACTGCCCAGGAAAATACAGATTTTTTTTAAAAAAAATCAGCGTTCCGGGAACGACACTGCTTCCGAAGGGGAGCCTGGGGGGGGGG
>LR738710.1:172790333-172815691 GCA_902687465.1 Secale cereale | reverse complement strand
GGGGGGGGGGGGGGGGGGGGGGCGCCTCGGCCCCCCGAGAGCCCCCCGGTGGCCTACTTTGGCAGATATTTAAAGGGTCCCCCGTAACCCTTGAAACAGGACTTCTTTTCGCGATCCCATCTCTGCTCCGCCGCTGCCGCCGCTTCCAAGATCGGGAGCACCAGGAGAACTCTTCCCGGCACCCTGCCGGAGGGGAGAATCACCACCGGGAGCTTCTCCACCACCATGGACGCCTCCCGGATGACTCGTGAGTAGTCTCCCTTGGACCATGAGTCCATGACCAGTAGCTATGTGATGTTCTCCTCCCGTTCTTGTGCTTCACTAATTAGTCCTCGTGAGCTGCCCTACATGATCGAGGCACCTATGTAATCCTTATGCTGTTGCTATGTTGATTTTGCTGGGATCCGATGGATTATGAGATTATGTTCAGATTGATCTTGAGTAATATATTTGATTCACCTCTTTTATATTTTAGTTCATAAGTAATTCTTGCATGTTCTCCGTTGTTATTTATTGCTTTGGCCAAGTAGTAAGTAGTGACTCCAAGAGGGAACGTTATGCTCGATTGTGGGTTCATGCCCCTCGATGACTAGCTTGAGTGACTAAAACATGAGTCTAGGGGATGTGTTGTTGCCAAAAGGGGGAAAACAACGGTGCTGGTGCCCGCGGGTGCAAGGATTGTTTACTTTACGCAAAGTTCTTTTAATGCAGTTGTCTGTTGCATTGAGTTTACACTATGGGTGGGACTCGCAACTTAATACCAGCGAGATGTTCTGGATAGATATCTCAAGGTGGATGATTAGTAGTAGATATTGATGGATTTCGGTCTACTTACTTTGGCGTACCGCCCATGCTTTGAACCTCAACCTTTCTTGTAATGTAGTCAGCAATGGTTTGCGTTCGTGGTCCTGTCAATTGCCCAGCTGTAATTTATTTACCTCACATAGCTGTTTTATCGTCTTTTGGGAGAGAGACATCACTAGTGAACATCATGTGACTCCGGTCCATATTACTATCATTGATCACATACACTATTTTACTTTCCGCTATTTTACTTACTATTGCAAAACACTATCTATCACTACTATCATATTGCTTTTAACCCTTTGTGAACTACAAGGCCGGAGAGATTGACAACCTCTCTGTACTCGTTGGGAGCAAAGTTATTTGTATCTGTGTGCAGGTCCACGTTAATTGCTAATTGCGCCGTTAGCGGTTGACACCTACCTGTTGAACCTAGGAGTCTCTGGGGATTCGATCCTTGGCATCTTTGCTAGGGGAAAACACTTCTACTTACTGCATCTTACACCTTCCACTTGGGGTAATCCAACGAGGGGCTCGAGGCCCATCAGGGCGCCGGGTGTCAGGCCCAAGATGCGATTCTATCCCGATCACGTGACACTTACGTGATTGGGGAACAACCGCATTTCGGGTGCTTAGCAAGATGGATATCATTACATCGTACCATTACATACATTCATGGGGGATACAACAATACATACAAGTCACATGAATACAACAACATCAATACAAGGCATCCGACTACAGATGCAAACATGAAAAGCACAACGACATCCATCTGCTATCCCAGGCTGCCAACCCGGAACCTAACCCAAGACTGAAGAAGAAGAAGAAGAAGAAAGAACTCTCATAAAAGGACACATCGCTCTCGCGTCAAGTCATCGGAAACCTGCACCTGCAACTGTTGTTGTAGTATCTGTGAGCCACGAGGACTCAGCAATCCCATAACCATGGGTAACAAGACTAGCAAAGCTTAATGAGTCGGAAGAGGTAAAGTGGTGAGGTTGCAGCAGCGGCTAAGCAATAGTATGGTGGCTAACTTACGAGTACAAGAATAAGATGGGCATCTATGCAAACGGTCGCAAACTAGTAGTGATCTCTAAAGATCCTGAACTACCTACGAGTCAAACATAACCCCACCGTGTTCTCTTCTCAAAGTGAAAAGAGACGGTCACGGTTACTCACACAGTTGTGTGTTTTACTTCAGATCCTCTGTCAAGTTTTCTACAATCGGACATTAACAAATTCCAATCTGCCACATAACCGCGGGCACGGCTTTCGAAAGATCATAACCCTGCAGGGGTGTCCCAACTTAGCCCATCACAAGCTCTCACGATCAGCTGAGATAATAATAATTATTACCCCTTATCTTAGGGACAATCCGATCAGGCTCGGAATCCCGGTGCACAAGACATTTTGACAATGGTAAAACAAGTCCAGCAAGACCTCCCGGCGTGCCGACACCCTGATAGTAGCCGCGCGTATCTCGTCTCAGGCCACGTCCGGATGAGCTATGGTTACAGCGACCAGATACCCCAAGTTTCCAAGGGGCGGCGCCGCAAGCTGCTCTATTTGGGACTAACACCATCAGCACTGGCCCCCCTGCTATGTAGAAGAATCCCCGGGGACGCGACCCCCTATGCAAATTTAATTATTTAATTTAAGTTATTATTATGAGGCAAATTAAAACCAATGTTGGGCCTTGCTGGAGGAGTTTTATTCAAAGACGAAGTGTCAAGGGGTCCCCATATACCCAACCGTGTAAGGAACACAAAATCAAGGAACATAATGCCGGTTTATCGGCTCCTAAGGCAGCATGAGTGGAAAAAAACACCGAGCAAAAGGCCAAGCCTTCCACTCATGCCCAGTATATAGGTGTGTTAATATAAATAAGACATATTGTGATATTCCCAAAACATCAAGATCCGACATGGATCAATCCTCATCTTCACCTGCAACTAACAACGCTATAAGAGGGGCTGAGCAATGGGTAACATAGCCAAACAATGGTTTGCTAGAAAGGTGTCAAAAGTTAGAGGTTTCATGGCAACAAGGAGAGGGGCTGACAATATTGATGGGTAGCGCGACATGTAACGATAGCATCGAGACACTAAGCATGGCAATGATAGTAAATGTATCCAAGGTGATGGTCATCTTGCCTGAGATCCCGCAAGGAAGAAGAACAGATCCATGAAGAAGACGAAGAAGAATTCTTGAAGACGAACCACGTGTAGACGAACGAATCCTCACGATCGCAACGGAACAAGCACTAACGAGAAGAAGCAAGAAATACGGTAAACACACAACACAAGAACATGTCAATATGCTCAACCAAGTATGATGCAATACAAGTCTATATATGATGCAATACATGGCAAGGGATGAAGCACACAAGAATAACACAAGCCAACAAATTTAAATGAGGCTGGAATCAACATACAACAAATCCGGTAAGCCCTCATATGCATGTTTTGAAATTAGTCCAGATATGAACAAACCTTCAGTTAAAGTTGTTAAACAGCAATTTAACATGCACCATGATGATCTACACGAAATTCTAGTCAAGTTTCATATAAAGTTTGTTTAATTCGGAGCTACGGCCTAGAAGATATGAGAAAAACAAGACAAGCAAGGCAGCGGTGCAAGATGCACCCAATCATCAAGAAAACACACTCCAAACATGAAAACAACATGATATTATGATTCTACATGCAAAATCACACAAGTTTCATATAGGGCACACCCAAAACGGAGCAACGGTTCAACACATACACACGAAACAAGATATAACAACAAGCTGAAGTTAACAGCCACATAACAACTTTGGAGCAAGGTAAATATATGCTACAACACCCAAACATGATAACAAGAAGCATGGATGTGAAGTAGACATGATGATTAACAAGCATGAACTTAGAACACACCCAAAAGCTTGCTGGAACACAATTAACCAAGCATGGCAAGTTGCAATAAAATTATCCAGACTCAGCCAAAATCTGGGAAGGCAAAAACATCATCACGATGCTGCCTTCGGAGGCACAAAACAACAATCATATCAACTCAATTAAGTATATAAAGATCATGAACATGTAGTAGACATATCCTACAGCAAACAACTCCATTGGAGCAACTCCATAGGAGGCATAGATCAATAACAATAAGCTGAACCCAATTGAACATGATGATAAAATCCTGACAGGTATAATTTATAGCAACTTGAGAGTAAGAAATAAATAAGCTACAGCAGGCCATATGAGCAAGTAAGGGCATGAGTGGATATACAATAACATGGAAAACAAGACATGATCATTAGCCACTCCAAAGCAAGCATGGATTTGAGTTGGGCATCAAGCAAACATAGCATCAGGCTATAACAGATTCCAGACTTAGCAGTTTTTTCACTAAGTATAAAACAGCAACAACAACATGGCATGTTTACAAGCTTGTTTAAGTCACCTCAAGGCATAACATGGAAAGATGATTGCACCACAGCAAAGACCATATGATGTTGCTCCTAAAACATCTAGACATGTGGCATGAAGACAAACATATCAATAGCAATGAGTAAGTGAAATCAGCATCTCATAACAAGTTTCAGCACTTAACAACCAAATGCACTTTTGCAACAGAGATTAACATGTCAATATGGACTCAAACAAGCATGCTACAGCAACCATCATGTAGTACACTTCACAATGATCATTTTGACATATCATAAGCTCCATTTGGATAAACATTCACAAAGTTACAAGCATCACAAGTATGCAACAAAATTATAGTTAACAGTAGTTTATAACAAGTAGCACTCTTGCAACAGAGTTTAGGGCATCTAGATGAAGTCAAATAAGCATGGCACAATGGAACAAAGTGTAGAGCATGTCACCACGATCATTTTGACATATCATTCACTCAAATTGGACATACACACATCAAGTTACGGTCAAGCAAAGTATGCAACAAAAATAAGGCAGAAAGGACTTAGCAGTTTGACTTAGGAAAAAAACACAACGGGCGCATGATATCTAAAACGTGACCGGGGCGGGGCTTAGAGGTTTATCACCAGAGTGGGCTGGCCCATGAAGAGGAGGGGAAGCAGGCCGGTCTGGAGCTGGGCCGCGGGAGAGGGGGCGGCTCTGGGATGCGGCCCACGCGGCTACTGGGCCACGACCCATGTCGAAGGAGGAGGCCCGGCTGGCTGGCCAGGCGGGGCTAGGCCGCAGGCGGGGCAGGCCTGCTCTAGGAAGCGGGCCGATGGGGAAGGCCGAGGCGGACTGGGCCGTCCCGGCTGCGGACAGGGCGCGGAACTGGGCCGACGGTCCAGGGCCCACGTGGCCGGGCGAGCGAGGCTGCTCGAGCTTCTGCTTGTTCCCGAGTGGGGCGAAGACGGCGGCGGCAGACAACTGGGCGGCGGCGCACGGCTGGCTCCGGCGAGGAGTTCAGGACGGCGGGGAGGACGGAGTCGGCCGGATCTGGCCACCAGCGAGGTCGATGTGGACTCCGGCGGCACGGGGCCCCCGGGGCGAGACGCGGGACGCAGAGCTCGGCTCGCGGTGGTGGCGTCCGGCGAGGTTTGAACGGCCGGCGGCGAGGCTCCGGTGAGGTTGGTCGGCGGCGGTGGCGAGGTCCGGCGGGACGAGCAGGCGCCGGCACAGCGGCTGCGGGCGCTCGGAGGTGGAGCGACGGGCGCGGGGCGGCGAGCGCGGAAGTGGCGAGGGGCAGCTCCGGCGGACGGCAGCGCGCCGACCGGAGGCGAGCGGGACGGCGGCGGCCGAGCAGGACGACGGGTGCTGGTGCGCGGGGCGCGGGCCCGGTGCGGTGGAGGCGCGGGCCGGAGATGGGTTGTGGAGGGCCGCGGTGGTGGGAGGTGGCGGTTGGCAACGTGGCGCGTGCCCGTTGGCTGGAGGCGGCGGCGGCGCTGACGTGGCGCGCCCGGATTGGACGGAGTGAGGTGTCCGGCGGACATGTCCGGTGCGGATGGACATGTCCGGCGGCACTAGAGGAGCAGGGCTAGGGTTCATCTGCGAAATTTCGGGGGGAGACATATATTTATAGGTAGAGGGAGCTAGGAGTGTCCAAATGAGGAGCGGTTCGCGGCCACGTGATCGTGATCGAACGGCCAAGAGTATGGCGGGGTTAAAATGGGCTTGGTGGGCTGCGTGAAAGGGGTGCTGGGCCAAAAGAGAAAAGGCTTTCGGCGGTTAACACGGTTAACCGTTGGGCTATCAAACGAGCTTCGAATGCGATGAAATTTGACAGGCGGTCTACCTATGCTATAATAAGACCACACACCAAGTTTCATCCCACTCCGAGAACAATTTCCGGCCATTCACAAAATAAAAATTTGGAGGTGCCGCCGGCGCGTGTGAGTGTGTCTGGGCTGAGAACGGACAACGGAGAGGACGAGGGGCACTCAGACGGATGCAAGTTTTGAAAACATGATGGTGCAACACACATGATGACATGGAAAAATGCAACACGCAAGCTGATACATGGCAACGGCAACGAATAACTGGCTGACACCTGGCGCACCGGTCTCGGCGTGTCACAGCGGGGGTGGAGTCCGGCGGGGGTCGGAGCGGCGGCGTCGGGACAGCGCGCGAGGGAGAGGGACGAAGGGGATCTGGGCGAGGGCGAGGGAGAGAGAGAATAGGTGGAGTGGGGGACGAAGTATGGATGGGGGAAGAATACTAATGGCGCACCTCCCCCTGGTGCGCCATAAGTACATCTATAGCAATGGCGCACCTCCTCGTGGTGCGCCATTAGTAATTTTTTTAATTTCTGTTCGAGCCCATAGGTTATCTTCCACCAAACCCCATCTACATCAGCCAACATACACTAGCCCGACTGTTCAGCACGCAGCACACCCACTCGGAGGTCTTGGGTTCGATTCCCAGGCTCCCCAATTTTTGTTTTTATGCATTTTTTCTTTGCACATATCTTTTTATCCATGCATCCAAATATAACGTGTCACATATGCTAGATGCTGAGAACTCCATGTAGAAAATAATATGTAGTTTGTTGCCATGTTAACAACATTTAAAATGTTGTTTGATATTTATTTGCGTTTAAATATGTTCAAACTTGTTTAAATCATAACTAAATATCCATTGCTCCAAATTTGACAAACTTTATACGCTTTTGGGAGTAACATATAACCAAGCACAACTAGTCTTTTTTTGGATTTTTAGTTGCATTCATTTGTGAATTGGTAAAACATTTATGAATATGAAAAAATATCATCAAATTTGAAAAAAATATTCATGAATTCAAAAAGTGCCCATGAAAAACATTTATGAATATGTCGAAATACAATCGAGAAATGAAGGCTAAAATTTAAATATAATCAATCTTAGCTAGCTATCTGTTCACAATCTTCTTGCCCTTCTTTTTCGCAAATGGAGTTCTTCTCTTGAATGGACGTCCTTTAGGTAGGGTGGTCCTGCTTCTTCTTGTGGTGTATGGCACTTCATCGTCGTCGTCATGTTCCATCTTCGGGTCACCGTACTTGAAGTCTTGCTCATTGGTGAGTCCATCCATTCCGATGATCTTCCTTTTGCCTCTCCTCACGACAACACGACTGAGCTTTGACGGGTCGGTAATGAAGAAGCATTGGTCCACTTGGGAATCCAGTACCCATGGCTCATTTTTCGTGGTGACGTTTGCACCCGCGGTCCTGGATTTGGCTTCAGGTATAAACATGGTGGTGAAATACCGGTCTTCTTTTAGGACGCTCTTGGCCCATCTGACACGGAACATTGGGACCTTCTCTCCAGCATAGCTCAGCTCCCAGATCTCTTCGATCCTTCCGTAGTATCTGTCCTTGTCAATACCGGTGTAGGATTCCATCGTTACCCCGGAGTTCTGATAACCATCGCTCTTCATGTCCTTGTCCTCGGTGTAGAACGTGTACCCGTTGATATCGTACGCCTCATAGGTCATCAAGTTGTGCTCGGCGCCCTATGACAAGGCGAATATGAGATTTTCTTCCGCGGAAGAATCCTCATGTAAAGGGTACGACAGAAGCTTCTCCTTGAACCAACGCATGAAACATGAGTTGTGCTCTTTGATTATATCTCCGTCCGTCCTCTGTTGGCCTCGGTCATTGTACGTCTTCTCAATAAAGGTTTTGTGCTCTACCACCCAAGGATCGACCACGTCTATGTGTTGTAGCGCGACTAGGTTTTCTCTTTCAAAGTCGGCGACTCGACCCTCGAAGTCGACACTAATTTCGCGGCGACCCTCGCGGTGACCCCCCATCCAGCGAGCATGCTGAGGTGCCTGTTGACGGGCAGACCAACGGGGTTCTCGATGCCTAGATAATTTGCGCAGTAGGAGATGCACTCTTCAGTCAGAAAGCCCCTGGCTATGCTTCCCTCTGGACGTGACATGTTGCGAACGTATCCTTTGATGACACCATTCATCCTTTTGAACGGCATCATGCTGTGCAGGAACGTCGGCCCGAGTTGGATGATATCCTCCACGATATGGACCAGCAGATGCACCATAATGTCGAAGAATACAGGCGGGAAGTACATCTCAAGCTCACATAGTATCACCATGATCTCTTCCTGTAGCCTTCTGAGTTGCCTCACGCCAACCGACTTCCGAGAGATGATGTTGAAAAAGTTGCATAGGCCAAATAGCATATCACGGACGTGCGCGTCCATGATCCCACAGATTGCAACTGGAAGTATCTGCGTGATCAGCACGTGACAGTCGTGAGACTTCATCCGGCTGAACTTCTGCTTCGCTGGGTCTAGGTATCTGCTTATCTTCCCCGCGTAACCATAAGGAAGTTTTACTCCTACGAGGCAGGTGAAAAACTGCTCGGTCTCCTCCCGACTTAGAATGAAGCACGCGGGAGGGTACTCATTTCCGGTCTTCTTGGCCTTTTTTCCTTTGCGACGACTTTCTATGTCCTGCTTCGCCTCATCATCATCATCATCATCATCATTAGCGTGAAGCTCCTGCCTGATGCCCATTGATTTCAAGTCTGCCCTTTCTTTCGGCCCATCTTTGGCTCTCTCTGTCATGTTGAGCAGGGTACCAAGCAGACTCTCGCACACGTTCTTCGTGATATGCATGACATCAAGGCTGTGAGGCACACGGTGGATCTTCCAGTACGGCAAGTCCCAGAAAACAGACCTCGTTTTCCATACTTCAGCAGCGGCTCTAGAGCCTTTCGCTTCTTTCCCGGCTCTGGCGCCTGTTGCTTCTTTCCCGACAGTGGACAATCTTTCCAATTTTTCAACAGCTCGTCTATTTCCTCGCCGCTCCTTGTACGCGGGCGTCTTCGGGGTTCGGTTTCACCATCGAACAGATCCTTGCGTTTCCTCCACGGGTCATCTTCGCGAAGCCACCTTCGATGTCCCATGAACACGGTTTTCGAAGACCCAGGATCTCTATCTAGCTGGCGATACGTTGTGTCATCCATGCACCTGACGCATCCAGAAAATCTGTGGACGACCTGCCCCGCGACATATCCGTAACCGAGATAGTCGTGCATCGTCGTGAGCAGTGTGGCTCTCGTAGGGAAATATTCTTTCTCTGCAGCGTCCCACGTATTGGCTGGCATTTTCCACAGTGTGTCTAGCTCCTCTTTTAGCAGCCCTAGATACAGATTGATGTCGTTCACTGGTTGTTTCGGCCCTTCAATTAGCATACTCATGTGAATGTACTTCCTCTTCATGCACAACCAGGGGGAAGGTTGTACATCCACACAAACACAGGCCAGGTGCTATGTGTGCTTCTCTGGCTGCCAAACGGATTGATTCCATCGGTGCTCGCGCCCTGCACGATGTTCCTTGGATCGTTCCCAAATTCTAGGTCTTCGAAGTTCAACGCTTGCCACTGGCTCGCATCCTTAGGGTGACTCAGCATCTTGTCTTTTTTATTTATCTCCGGATCATTTCTGTCATCTTCTCGCTTCTTCTCCTCCCTATCCGCGTGCCAACGCAGGATCTTTGCTACCTTAGGGTCCGCGAAATACCGCTGCAGACGAGGAGTGATTGGAAAGTACCACGCCACTTTTCGAGGAGCTTTCTTCCGCTTCTTGTATCGATTGACGCCGCACACCGGACATATGGTAGACTTCGTGTGCTCGTCCCGATAAGTGATGCAATTTTTCATGCACACATGGTATTTCACGTGCGGTAAATCCAAAGGACACATGATTTTCTTCGCCTCCTCGAAACTGGTCGGGCACTTGTTCCCCTTGGGAAGACGTTCGTGCCAGAATGACATGTTCTCGTCGAAGCATGCGTCAGTCATTTTGTGTTTTACCTTCATCTCCAGAGCCATGAGCATTACTTTCAGGCGGGTATCCTCGGGCCTGCATCCTTCATATAATGGTGTAACCGCGTTTATCGCCAGTTGATACAGCTTGGCTTTCTCTCGGGCGGCAGCTCTTGCGTTATCCGTCTACTTGAGAAGCAGCTCTTGAATATGAGGGTCCTGCACCCAGCCTCCATCGTCGTCTGCTCCGGCATCTTCATCTAGATCATAAATCATGTCCTTCGTCGTGATCTTCCTCATCATCATGTCCGACATCTTCTACATAATGGCTGTGTACAGCATCACCGTCGTGATCATGTCCTGGAGATTCTTCGTCTTCTCGCCCGCCCTCGCCGCGGTGGTTGTCTTGCTGCCCTTCCTCATTTCTTGCCCGGCCATGGACGACTTCATAGTCATCTTCATCACCTTGCCACCGATAGCCATCCATGAAACCACGCAAGAGCAGGTGGTCCCGCACCTGCCCGGAATCCGGGTCCGCAATAAGGCTCTTCAACTTGCATCTTCGACACGGACATCTTATCTCCGTCTCGTTCTTTTGAAGCATCTCGGCCTTTGCGGAGCTCAAAAACCTATTCACGATGCCTACGGTCATTGTGCGGACCATGGTCGCCTGTGGGATAGAGCAAAACGATATTTTAGAACCAACAAAAAATTTGGCATGACTTTCCCTAAAAATAGGACCAAAAAAATGCATAGTGCCAAAATTCTCGCCGAAACGGAAATGAATCAACATTTCGGCAAAATATTGGCAACTATCGCATTTCAAATACCGGTACCTACAAACACAAAAATATATGCAACACCACAAACATACATAGATCTAGCTAGGCCATAAAAAGTGCATGTGCACGGTTGTTGGAGCTCAAGGGAGAAAAAATGATCTACAACATAAAGATAGCTTCCCCCCCCCTTACTTACCTATCAAAAAAAGGTAATTTAACCACATAATTTTGATGAATCTATGGTGCAAATGAGGTGAGGAGGAGGAGGCAGCCGACACAAGCTTGGAGGAGGAGGTGGAGAGAATGAAGTGGGAAAAGTGAGTGTGTAGGTGTGGCTGTCCAAAATATCTAGCTGGTCCCACTTTACTAATGGCGCACCACCCACTAATGCGCCATTAGTAACCAGTGTTACTAATGGCGCATTAGTGAGAGGTGCGCCATTAGTAGTTTTGCAAACAAAAAAAACTTAGTACTCGCGTACTGAGTTGGAGGTGCGCCATTACTAGTTAAACTAGTAATGCACTGTGCCACGGTGCGCCATTAGTATGTCTGGAAAAATTAAAAAAAGAAGAAGTTGTTACTAATGGCGCACCGAATGTCTGGTGCGCCATTAGTATTTGGACACTAATGGCGCACCGACACATGGTGCGCCATTAGTATATACTAATGGCGCACCACATGTCTGGTGCGACATTAGTGGCCATATCATCTATAGCCCTTTTCCTAGTAGTGATTTACATACCTAGCAGAACTCACAACAACAGAAGGTTGGTCACCATTTGGAGCCTCACTTGGATCACCATGATCACCATTTGGAGCCTCACTTGGATCACCATGATCATCATTTGGAGCCTCACTTGGATCACCATGATCACCATTTGGAGCCTCACTTGGATCATCATTTGGAGCCTCACTTGAATCATTATTTCGAGGATATTTTGGATCATCATCAAAATCATGCGGCTGTTGACCATCATCATTTGGAACCTCATCAAAATCCTCATCTGATACAAGCGGGTGTTGACCATCATTTTCATCATCTGTTGAGGCAACCGGCTGCTGACCAACATTTTCATCGAAGCCTTCATCAAAACTCTCTCCGAACGCTGGATCTACTGTGTTATCACAATACTTACCAAAATGACCAGACCCACCACACCTTGTGCACTTATGCTTCCCCGCTCCAAGTCCAGCTCCTTCGCTGCGAGGTTTGATCCGACTCTTCCTTGGTCTACCTGCTGCTCTCTTCAGAACTGGAGCGCAAAGCTTGAATCCAGGGTCCACCATGTCCCATTGTTGTTTTCCCTCCATAGCAGGCAAGGCATAAGCATATGTGGCTTTGAACCTTGCAACAGAGTAGTAATCATGCACATACTGATGTATGTTCCCTGCTGGACCTGGGAGAGAAGTGATGAAAAACAAGGCATGAATGCATGGCAACCCAGTTATCTTCCATTGCCTACAACTGCAAGTTCTAGCTTCTAAATCCACTAGATATCTCCATTCCCTCTTCTCTTTATCCAAATATGATATCCCTGCTGTGGTACCCGAGCAAAGAGTCATGTTCATTTCCAAGCCTGTTGTTTTCTGCTTCAGTTCATTCATCACGTCTGGGATGATAATGTGGCCCATGAATTTTGCCTTGGCTATTCCTGCACGATAATGAAATTTCTGCATGTATTCTACCCTTATCCTGTCAAGCAAATCCACCACATAATGACCCTTCAGTTTCCGGATCATTGAGTTGAAAGACTCTGCTAGATTATTGTGCACATAGTCAACTTTGCTTAGTTCACTGAATTGGCTTCTGGCCCATAACTTGGAGTGGTGTGTTTCCAAGTATTATTTCACATTGGGATTCATGTATAACTGTCTCAAGTGGTACTTCTGCTTCTTCACACTGCAAGTCAAAGATGTTGGCCATAAATTGTCTGTATACACATTTCCTTTGAATTTCTTCATGAAATTTGCAGCAAGGTGACGCATGCATTCCCTATGCTCTACTCTAGGAAACACATTGTCCACGGCCACTTCTAAACCTTTGCAATCATCTGTATGAATGACCAAACCATTGGGATGTGCAATAGCCCGTCGTAGATTATGCAAAAACCAAGTCCAACTCTCCTCAGATTCTGTCTCCAGCACACCATAGGCAAATGGAAATAGAAAACTGTGTGCATCAACTGCACAAGCTGCTACTAATTGTCGTTTAACCCTCCATGTGAGAAAAGTGGCATCAATAGCCAAATAAGGCCTGCAGCCTGCCAAAAAACCCCGGTGACAAGCCTCAAAGCAGACAAAAACCCTCCTAAAGCATTCCTTGGTCTTTTTCACTCCCCTGAATGTGTACTCCACGGTGTGGTGATCAATATCTACAATACTACCTGGGCTGGTCATCTCCACTTCACCTTTGAATGAATACAACAAGTGAAAACTTTCCTGCCAGTTACCTTAAATAGAATTCATAGCATGTTGTTTACCATTGAACAACCTCATGCATGGTAAATCTATCTTGAACTTATCTTTAATGTTCTTCTGCAATTCCTTTGGACCCACTTGCTGGTTTCTTTCACACACTTATTTACTTCTTCTGCCACCCATCTTGACTTGGCTCTACTGATTGTATCCTTCCTAAGGGTTCATTCCTGGCATGTGTGCTTAAAAGGGTTCACTTTGACCTGAACATTAGTGCTATTTCGCATTTTAGATGCAAGCGGCCTCCATGGTCAACCCTCAGTCGGACTGTGCACTCTGTAACGTACTTGATTGCTCTTGTCAAATTTGAAAGTACGTTCTACCTTGATGAAGTATGTCACAAGTGCATTTCTACACTTAGTCATGGATGCAAAAACGGTACCTTCCACCATATGAGGGTCCCATTCAACAGCTGCAAGGTCTTCGTCCTCACCCACCGCATCATCGTCCACACGGACTGCATTGTGAGCCTTATCTTGGTTTTCAGCCCGAGGTGCCCGTCGTAAATTCTAAATAACATCAGAATATAGCTTCTCTTCATCAACCCCATAATTGTAGTCACCAGGATCCACTTCATGGGGGACCCTACTGCCGTTGCCCACACTTGTCGAGCCACCACATCGCCGTGCACCAACCGAACTGTTCTGGCTAGAGATGCCATTACGACGACTTGGTTCTCCCCCGAGATGTTGCACCCGTCCTCCTAGGCTGCTCAAGCACATCAATTTGCAGCCTCACATGAAAATTATCTTTCTCTTTATGCCTAGCAAACATGGTAGCCAGCTCCTCATCATTACTAACTGTCACCCATTTCTTTTCCCCATCATAGTATTTGTATACCACTTCATCACGCAAACCCCAAGGATATTGGCTACAAATTACCTCCCCAAATTGTCTGAAACTCCAATTACTAGCCATTGGAAACCGATAATCGAAACCTCCTTGGTATTTCTTCTTATCCTTTGCATCGAACATGTACCAGTCCCTTCTAATGTGCACCAAGAAAGCAAACCGCAACTCCATCCTAACCGACGAAAAGCAGAGACGAAATCAGCACACTAATTGGGCAAACCTACTCGAATCGAGTGTTCAAATGCACAACTAAGCTCATTCTAAACAGGAGGCGTGACTTACCCCTCGGGAACCCAGTCATGGACGCGGCGGATCTCCGGCCCGACGCCTGCCTCGCCAAATACTCCGGGGTCGCCGCTGCTTGCCATTTCGCCCTGGGGTTCTTCCTCCTAGCTCAAACAGCTCCAGCAGCCCCCGGCCGGGCGCACGGAAGGAGGCTGATAACCCACAAGTGTAGGGGATCGCAACATTTTTCGAGGGTAAAGTATTAAACCCAAATTTGTTGATTCGACACAAGGGGAGCCAAAGAATACTCTTAAGTATTAGCAACTGAGTTGTCAATTAAACCACACCTGGAAACTTAGTATCTGCAGCAAGATAGTTTAGTAGCAAAGTAATATGATAGTGGCGGTAGCAGCAATAAAAGTAAAGATAGTGTTTTTGTAGTTTTTGTGATAATAGCAACGAAAAATTAAATAGCAACTAGCAATATAGGTAAAGCTCGTAGACATTGGATCGGTGATGGGAAATTACGTCGGATGCAATTCATCATGTAGAAGTTATAACCTAGGGTGACACAGAACTAGCTCCAGTTCATCAATGCAATGTAGGCATGTATTCCGAATATAGTCATATGTGCTTATGGAAAAGAACTTGCATGACATCTTTTGTCCTACCCTCCCGTGGCAGCGGGGTCCTATTGGAAACTAAGGGATATTAAGGCCTCCTTTTAATAGAGTACCGGACCAAAGCATTAACACATAGTGAATACATGAACTCCTCAAACTATGGTCATCACCGGGAGTGGTCCTGATTATTGTCACTTCGGGGTTGCCGGATCATAACACATAGTAGGTGACTATAGACTTGCAAGATAGGATCAAGAACACACATATATCCATGAAAACATAATAGGTTCAGATCTGAAATCATGGCACTCGGGCCCTAGTGACAAGCATTAAGCATAGCAAAGTCATAGCAACATCAATCTCAGAACATAGTGGATACTAGGGATCAAACCCTAACAAAACTAACTCGATTACATGATAGATCCCATCCAACCCATCACCGTCCAGCAAGCCTACGATGGAATTACTCACGCACGACGGTGAGCATCATGGAATTGGTGATGGAGTAAGGTTGATGATGACGATGGCGACGATCTCCACTCTCCGGAGCCCCGAACGGACTCCAGATCAGCCCTCCCGAGAGAGATTAGGGCTTGGCGGCGGCTCCGTCTCGTGAAACGCGATAATTCTTTCTTCCTGATTTTTTTCTCCCCAAAACGGAAGATATAGGACCTGGGGGTACGTCGGTGGAGCATCGGGGGGCCCTCGAGGCAGGGGGCGTGCCCCCTACCCTCGGGGACAGGCCGTGGGCTCCCGGTGAGTATCTTCTTGCATATATTTTTTATATTTTTTGAAATAATTCTCCGTTGATTTTCAGGCGATTCCGAGAACTTTTTATTCTGCACAAAAACAACACCATGGCAGTTCTGCTGAAAACAGCGTCAGTCCGGGTTAGTTCCATTCAAATCATGAAAGTTAGAGTCCAAAACAAGGGCAAAAGGGTTTGGAAAAAGTAGATACGTTGGAGACGTATCAACTCCCCCAAGCTTAAACCTTTGCTTGTCCTCAAGCAATTCAATTGATAAACTGAAAGTGATAAAGAAAAACTTTGACAAACTCTGTTTGCTCTTGTTGTTGTAAATATGTAAGCTAGCATTCAGGTTTTCAACAAGATCATGAACTTACCACATTCACAATAACTTTCGGGTCTCAAGACTACTCACATCAATGGCATAATCAATTAGCGAGCAATAATAATAAACCTCAGATGACAACACTTCTCAAAACAATAATGATATGATATAACACGATGGTATCTCGCTAGCCCTTTCCGAGACCACAAAACATAAATGCAGAGCACCTTTAAAGATCAAGGACTGACTAGACATTGTAATTCATGCACTACAGGAATCAGCTACTTTGCCGTCTGCCATAGCGGACGGCGGACGGCAAAGGCCTTTGCCGTCAACGGCAGACGGCAAAAGGCTCCGGCAAAGTAGGCTTCGGTAAACAGGTTCTTTGCCGTCTGCTACTGACGGCAAAGTCTTTGCCGTCTGCGGCGGACGGCAAAGAGAGAGCGGCAGACGGCAAAGACGGCGGACGGCAATAATTGCGCTGTCAGTCCGTTAAGTGGCTAACGGAAGGCCTTTGCCGTCCGCCGCAGACAGCAAAATTTCTAGGGTCTTTGCCGTCCGCCGTATGATGTCATCTACACGTCACTACGTGGCAGGTTCTTTGCCGTCTGCCACTGACGGCAAAGTCTTTGCCGTCTTCCACTGTAGGCAAACTGACCAAATGGGTCAGCTCCCAGGAAGCACAGGTGGACGCCACGTGGCTTCTTTGCCGTCCGCGGCAGACGGCAAAGAGCCCGTTACCGTCGGTGGCAGACGACAAAGAGCCTGCATATTGGCTCTTTTATCTGTTTTTATTAAATCCAACAATTTTCATCACAAATATATATGACATATATAGATATATTTCAAAAGGCCATTACAAAGCAAACATATAAGATATCCAACACATAACTTCATCATCCAACCATATATATTACATGCATAGTTCCATCATACATAACAAGTTCAACATAGAGGCATCCAACCATATATATTACAATAGTTTCATCCAACGATACATGCATAGTTCAACGATACAAAAGAAACAGAGAAAGGGATAAGGAGCACTCCATCTATGCAAGCTTTCATCAAGTGAATGAAATCTGCAAAATGGGAAATAAGAAAGTTAGAAGAAGAAGATTAGAAGAAGAAGAAGAAGAAAATGAAGAAGAAGAAGAATATATATGACATTTATGAGCTAATTTAGGTGAAATTGATCATTTGTGAGCTAACTTAGGTGAAATGGATCGTTTATGAGCTAACCTAGGTGCAATGGATCGCTTATGAGCAAACTTAGGTAAAATGCATCATTTTAGAGGTAACCTAGGTAAGATGGATCATTTTGGAGCTAACCTAGGTAAAATGGGTCATTTTAGAGCTAACTTCGGTAGAATGGATCATTTATGAGCTAAGTAAGGTTAAATGGATCATTTTAGAACTAACTTAGGTAAAATAGATCGTTTATGAGCTAACTTAGGTAAAATGGATCGTTTTTGAGCTAACTAAGGTGAAATGAATCGTTTTTGAGCTAACTAAGGTGAAGGGCATCATTTTTGAGCTAACTAAGGTGAAATGGATCGTTTTTGAGCTAACTAGGTGAAATGAATCGTTTTTGAGCTAACTAAGGTAAAATGGATCGTTTTTGAGCTAACTTAGGTGAAATGGATCGTTTTTGAGCAAACTTAGGTGAAATGGATCATTTAAGAGCTAATTTAGGTGAAATGGATCGTTTTTGAGCTAACTAAGGTGAAATGGATCGTTTTTGAGCAAACTTAGGTGAAATGGATCATTTAAGAGCTAATTTAGGTGAAATGGATCGTTTTTGAGCAAACTTAGGTGAAATGGATCATTTAAGAGCTAATTTAGGTGAAATGGATCGTTTTTAGCTAACTTAGGTGAAATGGATCGTTTAGGAGCTACTCTAGGTAAATTGGGTCATTTTAGAGCTAACTTGGATAAACTGGATCATTTATAAGCTAACCTAGGTAAGATGGGTCATTTTGGAGCTAACTTAGGTAAAATGGATCGTATATGAGCTAACTAAGCTAATTATGCAATTTTTGACATAAGTAAGCTAAGTATATATCGTTTTAGAGCTAACTTAGGTAAAATGGATGGTTTTGGAGGTCAGTAAGCTTATTAAGTCATTTTGGAGGAGAAGAAGCTAAGTCTACGTCATTATGGTATGCATTGGAGGAAATAAAGCTAAGTCTAGGTCTTTATGCATGTGTTAAGCAAAACACTAGATAAACTTACCAAGATCCAGGAGGTGTAGGAGCGGGGTGGCTCGTGTCGGTAGCTGGAGAAGGATCGTGTGATGCTTGTCTGGAGTTATGCTGCACCAAAGATCATTTCCAATGTCTTGTTAGCATGATGACACTCAAATGTTAAGACTAGCAAGTAATGTCCATTCAAATAAAACTCACCGTGGTCCCAGGAGCAATCACTGGCATCGGCGGAGCGGTCTGACCTGTCTTCTCGCACACAGACTGCACATTTGGTTTTGACGACTCAGTCATACTAGTTAGTAATGAGACAAACACTACATGAATGTTTTGGCTAATCTGCAGAAGAAACTTACCACAAGGAGCTCGTACATGGCCCTTGCTTGCATGTCATTTCGTGCCCTCTCCTCCTCCAGCATCTTTGTCGTCCTCTCCTCCAACTCCCGCTGCCTCTCCGCCGCCTCCGCCAGAAGTTTCTCTGTTCTATCTCTCTCACTCTGTATAGCAGCCTGCAATACCACTCACATGACCATTTGTAATCATTGATGGAAGCGCACACAATGTAATGGAGAAAGATAACTGAGTACGTATCACTAACCTTGATGGCGAGTTGCACTGGCCGTTCACGAGGCCTTATCTCCGGGAGAGTGCTAGGACAACGGATAAGTCCATCTCCAATGGCTATGGAGCCATGGGACCTCCCACCACCAGATATCATCAACAGCTCTGGATCAATGGGACCCTGGCTCGGGTTAAAGTCCTCCCCTTTCCTCGCCTTCCCCTCATCTCTATATCTCACGAGCTTGTTGTGGGAGGAGATGTTGGTGAAGTTGTTTGCATCATCGAGGTCAGACTGAGAGAAAGCCTTGACTTTCTTGAAAGAGGCAGTGTGGGCCATGGCATACAGGTCATACACCTCTGGCACCTTATCCGCCTTATTGTAGCGTGCCTGAAAGAGAGAAACAATGAAAATTAGTAATTAAAGGGCTCAAGCTAGCATGATGAATGAATTGCATGAATCATGAAGCAAACCACATACCCAGTTGCGCCCGAACTGATATAAGTTGGAGCTGCCTTGATGGTGTGGCACACCTTCCATTTGGGCACGTTTGTCCTTGGCCTCCTTGTGGAGGGCTAGCCATCGTTGTGAGCACCACTCATCGACCAACTCCTCCCAACAATCCATCCGATGCACACACCATCTCGGAGGCGCCTAAGTTAGCAAATAGAAACTTGAGCGCTACGGCTAAGAATTACTAAATGAAGGAACTTAAGTAGAGAAGGCCTTAAGAATTACCTTCATGTACTGCTCCTTACTCAGGAACTTATCGCGGCACGCCGGCTTGGTCTTCTTGATACCACGCAAGGCATAGTAGTCTCGAACAGCCTGCACCCGAGCCTCGTGCCGTAAGTTCTGGAGTAGGCGCTTGCAGACGTTCTCGATAACATGTGCCGCGTCCTCCTCGTATCCCTCCTCACACCTGTAGAATGTCTGCAATCAAATGAGACAATGTTGATTAGTACAATTAATAACTAGCTAGTTGAAGATTTTTAAATGTGTAAAGGAGAAATTACCCAGAACTTTCTGATCACCATGTCTGCCCTCGTGTCACACACGACACCGTCGATAATCTCATTTGGCGGGGCCGGGGCAGCCACGTAGTGCTCCCAGCTCAATCCAAGCTCTGGAAGCCGACCCTCACCAGGCAACGTGACAAACCCCGGGAATTTTTGCCGGCAAAGAACTCCAAGGACGGAGTTGGGCCGGCGGACACTATGATGGTGGTCCCAACCCCTGCAGCATGACAAGGCCAACGCATTAGTTATTTGAAAAAACGTGAATGCACAAGGTACAAAAATATTAAATGCACTTACGTACCTCTCCCCATCAGGGAAAATCAACCACCTCTGCTCGCGGGTCACCGGCACGGACGGGAGCCGTGTAGCACCACGCTGGTAGACGGTGCCCCCTCCTCCTCAAGATCAGTCGGCTCCCCGCCATCATCAGCATGGCCACTCGACTCCTCGGGCTGATCCGACCAGGTACCCCATCCGGACGTGTGCTCCTCCGGGGTCACGTGGGCCAAACTCTCGTGGGCCGAAGACCCGTGGACCGGAGGCTCGTGGACCGGAGTCCGTGTAGCCTCCTCCTCGGACGAGTCCACCCTAGCAGTCACGTGCTCGGGTGAAACGGCTGGGGGTGGCGGCGAGGAAGGCACCGTAGCAGTCACCCTACCTCCTCTCCCACGACCACGTGCCCCACCTCCTCTCTTCCTACCTCGTCCCCTGCTGGGCACCACGGTCGACGAAGAAGGGCCCGGCGGTGTGGCCATACTGTCCAGCAACGCTCGGCGGAGAGGTGCGTCTGGAATGGAAGACCTCAGACCACGCTCCCGACCAGCGCCCACCATCTTTCAACACCTGCCATGACAAACAGTAAACGAAATTAGTACAACATAAAAAAAGACCGACATGAATAATAATATGTGTATCACTTAAGTGTATCATCATCAAGTACAACATAAAAAAATGTAATACCTGACACTAATAATAATCTCGATCAGTATCATCAATAAATGCATAATCATCATCATCACTATAATCAATGACGGGCTCATAGGGTTCATTGGCATCAACATGTGCAAGGCCACCTTGACGTAATCGGTCAAGCATTGACAGGTCATCCGCAGCAGTAACCTCTTCTTGTTCCGGCTCTTCTTGTTCCTCCTCTGGGGTGATGTCGGATTCATTGTCGCTGTCTACTTCAATGTTTTGGGGTGAAGTATAGCGGTTCTTGAAACGCTTTTTGGAAAGACGTGTCTCTTGGAAGAATTCTCCTTCATATGTGTCTGGGTTAATGTGAGGTTCATAATCCTCTTCCTTTGGGGGAGAAAGTCTAGCACGTGGCGGCACTTCATAAACGACATCCCAACCTTTCAGATTTGGATTAGTTTGGCAGGCCCACGGTAGATAGAATACTTGGGTCGCCTGTTGAGCCATAATATAGACATCAGGAACATCTAAATGAGTGCTTTGGTTGATTTCAACTAGCCCTACATGTTCATGAGTCCTTCTAGTCTCCTTCGTCTGAAACCAATAACATTTGAAGACTACGACATTCGGTGGGTTTTCACCATAGAACAGAAGTTCATAAATTGCTTCAACTCTCCCATAATACTCGGTACCTCCTTCACCGATAGCAGATACACAACAATTTGTTGACTTTCGGTCCGCCATCGATAGCTCCTTGCCATAGGTACGAAAGCGATACCCGTTGATGTCGTACTTGTCAAATGAACGGACCTTATAGTCAAAACCATTAGCGACTTGTCTCAATTCGGCGTCCATAGACTCTGAATTAGCCTACAGGTTTAATATGAAAGGATTGTTGCATTATGCACAAATTAGCGAATGAAATGAAATTGTCTAATAGAAATTACCGTTTGTTTGAACCAAGAGATGAAACCGGGATAGCCACCTCCTTGCTTTGCGAGAAGCTCATACTCTTCGACGGAATCCTTTTGGATCTCCGCTCCATACGAGAATATGGTAACGTATCGACTGTATGACATATCCAGGAATAAGAGTAGTTCAAAGGAAATAGAAGTTGCGAAACAATGTACCGATAACTTACTCGATGTACGGCCGCACTTCTATCAGGTTGTTGAAGATATACAACGAAATGGTCCGCCATTCTTCGTTATCCAAAGATACTGGATGTGAAACACTAGCTGGTGCGAGATTCCCTTTGAATAGGCTGAGGTTGGATCCACCCTTTTTAGGCTCGTCAGCATTGTACCGAGGCTTCGGATTATGCAAATGACGATTTTTGGCTTCGTAGTGCGCTGTTACGAAGTTTGCCGCCTCCTCTGTAATGAATGCCTCAGCCATCGATGCTTCAATTCTACGTTTATTTTTACATTTTTCTCGAAGCGTCTTCTGCATCCTCTCAGTTGGGTAGCACCAACGATTTTGCACGGGCCCCCCCAATCTTGCCTCGGTCGGGAGATGCAAAATCAAATGCTGCATTGGATTAAAGAAGCCCGGTGGAAAGATCTTCTCTAACTTGCAGATCAACTCCGGCGCCAACTCTTCCATTTCTTCTAGCACGCTAGGCGATAGTTCTTTTGCACAAAGAACACGGAAGAAATAGCTGAGTTCTGCCAGTACTAGCCATTCATCCTCAGGGATGAAGCCACGCAACATCACCGGCATTACCCGCTCAATCCATATGTGCCAATCATGACTCTTGAGACCAAATATCTTCAGTTTATCAAGATTCGCTCCCCTCTTTAGATTCGCTGCATACCCATCGGGAAACATCAACTGCTGTTGCACCCACAAGAGAATTTCCCTCATAGCTGGCCTTCCAAGATTGAACCATGCCTTTGGCTTCGTCCAGTTCTGCTTTCCTTTCGGTTCTTTCATGTTTTGTAACGGCCTATCACATAGCGCCTCCAGATCGACTCTGGCCTTAGTATTATCCTTTGACTTCCCATCTATGCCGAACAATGTACCAAAAAGTGCCTCGGCGATATTCTTCTCAGTGTGCATCACGTCGATGTTGTGTGGGCAAAGGAGGTCTTTGAAGTAAGGCAGATCCCATAAGCATGTTTTGTGAGTCCACGCGTGCTTAGTATTATACCCCTTGAAGTACCCTGGACGTTGTGGATCTGGCTCGAGAGCGTTTAACTGATCCAGGGTCTGTTGGCCTGTCAATGCAGGTGGTGCAGAGTTTTTGACAACTCTACCCCTGATGAAGTTCTTCTTGTCTTTCCTGAACTTATGGCGAGGATCCAGGAACTGTCTATGCATGTCGAAGCAAGAAAACTTGCGACTGGCCTGAAGCCAACGAAACTCAAGAGCTCCCTTGCATGTGGGGCACGGGAACCTTCCATGCACACACCAGCCAACGAATAGCGCATACGCCGGCAAGTCATGCGTCGAGTACATGTACCAGACATGCATTATGAAGTTCCGTTTGCTAAAGGCGTCGTATGTCTTGAACCCATTATCCCAGGCTTCTTGCAATTCGTCCTTAAGCGGCTGCATGTACACATTCATATTTTTGCCCGGATAGTTGGGTCCTGGAATTATCAACGTCAGGAAAATGTTCTTTCTTTGCATAATCTGTCCGGGGGGGAGATTGAGTGGAAAGACAAATACGGGCCAACAACTATATTGGGCTGCCGTCATACCAAACACATTGAACCCATCCGTGCTGATGCCGACTCGAGGATGCCTCGGATCTGCCGCTTTGTCAGCATGTAATTCATCAAACTTTTTCCACGCAACACCATCCGATGTGTGTACCATCATCAGATTCCCTGCATCTAGTTCGGTTCTTTTGCCTGTTTTGTGCCATGTCATCTGTCTGGCCGTCTCTTCGACCATGAAAAGACGTTGAAGTCTTGGTACGATTGGCATATACCGAAGAACACTAACGGGGATTTTGTTCTGTGTCTTCTCACCCATACCGTTGTCTACCACAATATACCTGGAAGACTTGCAAATGGGACAATAGTTCAAGTCCGCATAGTCAAGCCTAAATAAGGCACATCCTTTCTCACAGGCATGTATCTTCTCATAGGGCATCTTCAGTGCACGGAGGATTTTGTCCGACTGGTACAGGTTTGCAGGCATTACATGGCCTTTGGGTAGAAAGCATCCAAATACTGTCATAATTGCGTCATAGCATTCTCTGCCCAAGTTGAACTGAGCCTTCAGAGCCATTACTTGTGAGATGGCATCCAACTGACAAAGCTCAGTGTGCTCGTGGAGCGGACGTTTCGAAGACTCCAACATTTCATTGAAGGCCTTTGCAGATTCCTCCATCTCCTCGTCCGAATCCCGAGCATCATCATAGTCTTGCACCATGTTTTCCATCCCGG
Organism: Secale cereale; assembly: GCA_902687465.1. NCBI lineage: Eukaryota > Viridiplantae > Streptophyta > Magnoliopsida > Poales > Poaceae > Secale > Secale cereale. The sequence continues at coordinate 172,791,531 of LR738710.1, read as the reverse complement.
TACCATGCTCGCCGGTGCGACGACGATCCACCTCAGCTCGGTCACGTTGGGCAGACTCACCATGAAATGTCCACACCGTATAATCGGGCGTAAAACCACTCTTCTGCAGGTGTTTGCCCATTTCAGCCTCTGTCTTCTTTTCCCAATTGCCGAACCGGAAACAGGGGCACCAGGTTTTCTTTTGGCCATTTGCAAATGCGGCTTGCACAAACCCCTTAGTTTTTGTGAACCATTCAGCGCTCCATTTGTTCTGACCAGTGTGACCGGTATACATCCAAGCACGGTCACTCATCTTGACTTTCAGAGCTACTGGACACACAACAATTATATATGTAATTCACCATGTATATATTCATTAGTTGATCTACTTTGTCAATTTTATTACGTCCATGCAACCTACACTCTAATAGGTAATGATAGGTCCTAATCCCACCCGTGTATGTGTAGATTGGGTTCATTTTCCCATGCTATGCTCCGGATCCAACGCAAAATTTCGGCAGTACCTCCCCGCTGTTCTCCTGATACACGTCTCTGCAATAAATAGAGAGGATGTGTACCCGGAGAACAACAGGGGAGGCACTGACGAAATTTATGCGTCGGATCCGGAGCAAAGCATATGGGAAAACGAACCCAATCTACACATACTCGGGCTGTCCATGGATAGCGTTGGACAATTCGAAAGAATCAAGGTTATAAATATGCAAATGCATGCATATTTATAACTATGACGCTTTCGAACGGGAGACACATATTGGTTACGCATACTGATGATTCAAGACACATATATAGCTAGCTATCAAGTTTCATCGGAATAGATCAAATAATTAATGGGGGAGGAGGACTTGTCATTTGTGCTCACCCACGAACGAAGGGGCAGAGCTCGTCAAACGCACGACGAGGTCGTCAAACACCAAACCTCGCAGCGATGAAACAACTACACATTTAAAACTACACGATCAACACAATTATATATGATGTTTTTCATAACTAAATCGAAAAATATATGACCTAACTAATAATTCACAAATATATGACCCCGTCGGCCTCTGGAAGGCCAAAGAACACCTTTTCGGGAGGTGTCGGGGGTCGGGGTGTCCTGTCGGTGTCGGGGTGCCGTGTCGGGGTCGGGGTGCTGTTTTGGGGTCGGGGTGTGGTGTCGGGGTCAGGGGGTCGGTTGTCGGGGTGTGGTGTCGGGGTT
>LR738710.1:172753509-172789326 GCA_902687465.1 Secale cereale | reverse complement strand
GGGGGCAGCGGCGGGCGGCGGGACGGTGGGGCGGTGGCGGGTGGGGGAGGGGGTGGGAGCGGCGGCGGCGCCGGACGGCGATGGGCGGTGGCGGGTGCGGCGAGGGCGGGGGCGGCGTCGGGCGGCGGGGGCGGGGCCGGAGGAGGTCGAGGGAGAGAGATGAGTAACGGGCGGGGCAGGGGGCTCGGCCGTTAGTTAGGTTAGTTAGGGTAGCCTTTGCCGTCCGCTTTTCTTCATATTTGCCATCTGCGGCGGACGGCAAAGCGGGGGGACGTTAAGTATTTTTTAACCAGCTCCTCAGTGGGCCCCCCCTCCCTCTTTGCCGTCTGCTAGCGGACGGCAAAGATTCTTTGCCGTCAGCTAGCGGACGGCAAAGATCTGGCTGATGGCAAAGGCTTTCTTTGCCATCAGCCAGTTCTTTGCCGTCTGCTTTTGGGTAGCTGATGGCAAAGAGCTTCTTTGCCGTCCGCTAGCAGACGGCAAAGAGCTGGCAGATGGCAAAGTAGCTGATTCCAGTAGTGATGGTAAAAGAGATCCAGTCATGATCTTACTCAATACAAATTAATAGTAATACATGCAACGACAGAGGTGCTCTCCTACTGGTGCTTTTTGATAGGAGGGTGATGACTCTGCATAAAAGTAAATAGATAGGCCCTTCGCAGTGGGAAGCAGGGATTTGTAGAGGTGCTAGAGCTCGATTTTTAAATAGAGTTTGAATAACATTTTGAGCGGTATACTTTCATTGTCAACATAACAACCAAGAATCTCGATATCTCCCATGCTACGCACATTATAGGCGGTTCCCAAACAGAATTGTAAAGTTTATACTCCCCCAACCACCAACAAGCACACTCCACGGCCATCGGAATCCACAGGGTACCATCCAAACAAGCAACAGCCCTGGGGGAGTTCTGTTTAATTATTATGATTTTGAGCATGGGACTGGGCATCCCGGTTACCAGCCATTTTCTCATGAATGATGAGTGGAGTCCACTCATCGTCAGAATAACCCACCTAGCATGGAAGATATAGACAACCCTAGTTGATACATGAGCTGTTCGTGCATACACAACAGAATTTCATTTGAAGGTTTATAGTTTGGCACATACAAATTTACTTGGAACGGCAGGTAAATACCGCATATAGGAAGGTATGGTGGACTCATATGGAATAACTTTGGGGTTTATGGAAGTGGATGCACAAGAAGTATTCTCGCTTAGTACAGGTGAAGGCTAGAAAGAGACAGGGAAGCGACCAGCTAGAGAGCAACAACGGTAATGAACATGCATTAAAATTAATCAACAATGAATGCAAGCATGAGTAGGATATAAATCACCATGAACATAAAATATCGTGAAGGCTATGTTGATTTGTTTCAACTACATGCGTGAACATGTGCCAAGTCAAGTCACTTAAATCGTTCAAAGGAGGATACCACCCATCATACTACATCACAACCATTTTAATATCATGTTGGCACGCAAGATAGACCATTATAAACTCTTGGCTAATTAAGCATTGCATAAGCAGCTATGATCTCTAATTGTCATTGCAAACATGTTTCATTCATAACAAGCTGAATCAAGAACAACTTGCAATCATATTTACAAAAACAAGAGAGGTCAAGTTCATACCAGCTTTTCTCATCTCAATTAGTTCATCATATATCATCCTTATTACCTTTCACTCGCACGACCGAACGGTGTGGATAATAATAATAGTGCACGTGCATTGGACTAAGCTGGAATCTGCAGGCATCTAATACAAGAGATAAGACAAGGTAATATTTCTCAAGGTTAATTCAACAACAAAGCAAGTGAGAGCCACTAAGCATTTTCATCGTGGTCTTCTACTCTTAACCCCTAAAGAAAAGAAAAGAAAAGAAACTATTTACACGGGAAAGCTCCCAACAAGCAAAAGAAGAACGGGAAATCTTTTTGGGTTTTCGTTTTTAGTAACTACTACAAGCAAAGAAAGTAAACTAGCTAGAAGCTGCAACTAATATTTTTTTGTTTTTATGGGTTTTTCTAGCACACATGAAAAATGACTAAGAAAAAGAAATTTAAACTAAGCATGGATGGTACAGTGAAAGAGTGTGAGCACCGACAGCTAGAATAAGTGTGTGAACATGAATGTAAGTCGGTGAGAAACACGTACTCCCCCAAGCTTAGGCTTTTGGCCTAAGTTGGTCTATGGCCACGGATCGAAGCCACTCCCTCCAGTGTACTGAGATGTGTCCTCTGGATGCCACTGGTTGGCGAGCTCGTCCAGCTCCCACCCATAAACAGATTGTCGGGAAGGATCAAGTGGTGGTTCTGGCTCGGGCTCTGAAGCTTGTGCCTGGCCTTCGTACTTATAGAAGACAATTTCACAGTATATTTCATCAAACCTTAATTTATAATTGAGCTGCATATTCTTGTCTTTAACACTAAAGTCATGAGCTACCATGCTCTTGTAGTCTAGATAAACAGGGGCAAGCAATGTTTCTTCCTTCTCATGATGCCTAATAGGTATATTAAAATATTCAGCAAGGCGAGAAGCAAAGATGCCTCCAAAGACGGGCCCCTTTGAGCGGTTCAGACTCAATCGTTTGACAACGACGGCGCCCAAGCTAAAAGTTGTGTCACGAAACAAAGCATGGCGTAAAATGATAATAGCAGGGGCACTGAGATTCCCACTGTTCCCACGACCAATTAAACATCTACTAGCAAATAAAGCAAAGTAGCGCAAAACAGGGAAGTGTATACTAGTGTTTCTTGCCCCAAAAACTTGTCTAGTTTCACCTACGGCTATAATATCAATAAACCCTTTGACGTCTTCATGACGTGATTCATCAAGTCTACCTCCAAAGTGAAGGAAATATGCCCTAGAGGAAATAATAAAGTTATTATTTATTTCCTTATATCATGATAAATGTTTATTATTCATGCTAGAATTGTATTAACCGGAAACTTAGTACATGTGTGAATACATAGACAAAACATAGTGTCCCTAGTATGCTTCTACTAGACTAGCTCATTGATCAAAGATGGTTATGTTTCCTAGCCATAGACATGTGTTGTCATTTGATCAACGAGATCACATCATTAGGAGAATGATGTGGTGGAAAATACCCATCTGTTAGCTTAGCACTATGATCGTTTAGTTTTACTGCTATTGCTTTCTCCATGACTTATACATGTTCCTATGACTATGAGATTATGCAACTCCCGAATACCGGAGGAACACCTTGTGTGCTATCAAACGTCACAACGTAACTGGGTGATTATAAAGATGCTCTACAGGTGTCTCCAAAAGTGTTCGTGGTGTTATCATAGATCAAGAATAGGATTTGTCACTCCGAGTGTCGGAGAGGTATCTCTGGGCCCTCTCAGTAATACACATCATAATAGGCCTTGCAAGCAAATTACTAATGAGTTAGTCAAGAGATGATGTATTACGGAATGAGTAAAGAGACTTGCCGCTAACGAGATTGAACTAGGTATTGAGATACCGACGATCGAATCTCGGGCAAGTAACATACCGATGACAAAGGGAACAACGTATGTTGTTATGCGGTTTGTCCGATAAAGATCTTCGTAGAATATGTAGGAACCAATATGAGCATCCAGGTTCCGCTATTGGTTATTGACCGGAGATGAGTCTCGGTCATGTCTACATAGTTCTCGAACCCGTAGGGTCCGCACGCTTAACGTTTGATGATGATCGGTATTATGAGTTTATGAGTTTTGATGTACCGAAGGTAGTTCGGAGTCCCGGATAAGATCACGGACATGACGAGGAGTCTCGGAATGTCCGAGATGTAAAGATTGATATATTGGATGACTATATTCGGACACCGGAAGTGTTCTGGAAAGTTTCGGAATTTACCGGAGTGTCGGGGGAGGTTACCGGAACCCCCCGGGGGAAAGTTGGGCCTTAGTTGGCCATAGGGGAGGGGGGCGCGCCCCCTCCCAAGGGCAGTCCAAATTAGACTAGGGGAGGGGGCGCGGCCCCCTCTTTCCTTCCCCTTCTCTCCCTCTCTTTCCTTCCCCTCTTGGTGATTCCTACTAGGAATAGGATTGCAATCCTATTCCTAGTAGGATTGCACCCTCGGCGCGCCATAGAGGGGCCGGCCGGCCTCCCCCTTGCTCCTTTATATACGGGGGCAGGGGGCACCCTAGGACACATAAGTTGATCAGTTGATCTCTCCCAACCGTGTGCGGTGCCCCCTCCATAGTAACACACCTCGGTCATATCGTTGCAACGCTTAGGCGAAGCCCTACGACGGCAACTTCATCATATCCGTCACCATGCTGTCGTGCTGACGAAACTCTGCCGGGAGGCTGAACTGGATCAAGAGCTTGTGGGACGTCATCAAGCTGAACGTGTGCTGAACGTGGAGGTGTCGTACGTTCGGTACTTGGTCGGTTGGATCGCGAAGAAGCTCGACTACATCAACCGCGTCACTAGACGCTTCCGCTCCCGGTCTACGAGGGTACGTAGACACACTCTCCCCCTCGTTGTTATGCATCTAGTAGATAGATCTTGCGTGATCGTAGGAAAATTTTGAAAATACTACGTTCCCCAACAATGGCATCATGAGCCAGGTCTATGCGTAGATGATTTGCACGAGTAGAACACAATGAGTTGTGGGCGATACTAGTCATACTGCTTACCAGCATGTCATACTTTGCTTCGGCGGTATTGTGAGATGAAGCGGCCCAGACCGACATTACGCGTACGCTTACGCGAGACTGGTTTCACCGTTATGAGCACTCGTTGCTTAAAGGTGACTGGCGGGTGTCTGTCTCTCTCACTTTAGCTGAATCAAGTGTGACTACGCCCGGTCCTTGTGAAGGTTAAAACAACACATACTTGACGAAACATCGTTGTGGTTTTGTATGCATAGGTAAGAACGGTTCTTGCTAAGCCCGTAGCAGCCACGTAAAACTTGTAACAACAAAGTAGAGGACGTCTAACTTGTTTTTGCAGGGCATGTTGTGATGTGATATGGTCAAGCCATGATGAGTGATACGGTTTTGTATGAGATGATCATGTTTTGTAATGTTATCGGCAACTGGCGGAGCCATATGGTTGTTGCTTTATTGTATTAAATGCAATCGCCATGTAATTGCTTTACTTTATCACTAAGCGGTAGCGATAGTCGTAGAAGCAATAGTTGGCGAGACGACAACGATGCTACGATGGAGATCAAGGTGTCGCGCCGGTGACGAAGGTGATCATGACTGTGCTTTGGAGATGGAGATCAAAAGCACAAGATGATGATGTCCATATAATGTCACATATTTTGATTGCATGAGATGTTTATCTTATTATGCTTCTTATGTTGCTTAGTACGGCGGTAGCATTATAAGATGATCCCTTACAAAATTTCAAGGTATAAGTGTTCTCCCTGAGTATGCATCGTTGCGAAAGTTCGTCGTGCCGAGACACCACATGATGATCGGGTGTGATAAGCTCTACGTTCAAATACAATGGGTGTAAGCCAGTTTTGCACACGCAGAATACTCGGGTTAAACTTGACGAGCCTAGCATATGCAGATATGGCCTCGGAACACTGGAGACCGAAAGGTCGAGCATGAATCATATAGTAGATATGATCAACATAAGATGTTCGCCATTGAAACTAATCCATCTCACGTGATGATCGGACATGGTTTAGTTGATTTGGATCACGTCATCATTTAGAAGACCGGAGGGATGTCTATCTAAGTGGGAGTTCTTAAGTAATATGATTAATTGAACTTTAATTTATCATGAACTTAGTCCTGGTAGTATTATCATATCTATGTTGTAGATCAATAGCTCGCGATGTTGCTCCCCGTTTATTTTTTATATGTTCCTAGAGGAAACTAAGTTGGAAGATGTTAGTAGCAATGATGCGGACTAGGTCCGTGATCTGAGGACTAGGTCCAGGACTTCAAAAATGTTTTGAAACGCCACGGAGCATATGAGATGTTCCAAGAGTTGAAATTAGTATTTCATACTCATGCCCGTGTCGAGAGGTATAAGACCTCTGACTGTACTTTGCTTACAAGATGGATGAGAATAGCTCAACCAGTGAGCATGTGCTCAGATTGTCTGGGTACTACAATTACTTGAATCAAGTGGGAGTTAATCTTCCAGATAAGATAGTAATTGGCAAAGTTCTGTAGACACTATCACCAAGTTAGTAGAACTTCATGATGAACTATAATATGCTAGGGATGACGAAAGTAATTCCCGAGCTCTTCGCGATGCTGAAATCGGCGAAGGTAGAAATCAAGAAAGAGCATCAAGTGTTGATGGTTAACCAGACCACTTGTTTCAAGTAAAGGGCAAAGGGATAGAAGGGGAACTTCAAGAAGAATGACAAGCAAGTTGTCACTCCCATGAAGAAACCCAAAGCTAAACTCAAGCCTGAAACTAAGTGCTTCTACTGCAAAGGAAATGGTCACTAGAAGTGGAACTGCCCTAGATACTTGGTCGATAAGAAGGATGGCAAAGTGAACAAAGGTATATTTGATATACAGATTATTGATGTGTACTTTACTAGTGTTCATAGCAACCCCTGGGTATTTGATACCGGTTCAGTTGCTAAAACTAGTAACTCGAAACGGGAGTTGCAGAATGAACATAGACTAGTTAAAGGTGAAGTGACGATGTGTGTTGGAAGTAGTTCCAGGATTGATATGATCATCATCGCACACTCCTTATACTTTCGGGGTTAGTAAAAGACCTAAATAAATGTTATTTGGCATTTGCGTTAAGCATGAATATGATTTGCTCATGTTTGTTGCAATACGGTTATTCATTTAAAGTCATAGAATAATTGTTATTCTCTTTACATGAATAAAGCCTTCAATGGTCATACACCCAATGAAAATAGTTTGTTGGATCTCGATCGTAGTTATACACATATTCATAATATTGAAGCCAAAAGATGCAAGGTTAATAATGATAGTGCAACTTACTTGTGGCACTGCCGTTTAGGTCATATTGGTGTAAAGCGCATGAAGAAACTCCATAGTGATGGACTTTTGGAATCACTTGATTATGAATCACTTGGTACTTGCGAACCATGCCTCATGGGCAAGATGACTAAAACTCCGTTCTCCGGAGCAATGGAGCAAGCAACATATTTGTTGGAAATCATACATACTGATGTATGTGGACCAATAAGTGTTGAGGCTCACGGCGGGTATCATTATTTTCTGACCTTCACTGATGATTTAAGCAGATATGGGTATATCTACTTGATGAAGCACAAGTCTGAAACATTTGAAAAGTTCAAAGAATTTCAGAGTGAAGTAGAGAATCATCGTAACAAGAAAATAAAGTTTCAATGATCTCATCGTGGAGGTGAATATTTGAGTTACGAGTTTGGTCTTCATTTGAAACAATGTGGAATAGTTTCACAACTCACGCCACCAGGAACACCACAGCGTAATGGTGTGTCCGAACGTCATAATCGTACTTTATTAGATATGGTGCGATCTATAATGTCTCTTACCAATTTACCACTATCGTTTTGGGTTATGCATTAGAGACAGCTGCATTCACGTTAAATAAGGGCACCATCTAAATCTGTTGAGACAACGCCTTATGAACTGTAGTTTGGCAAGAAACCAAAGTTGTTGTTTCTTAAAGTTTGGAGCTGCGATGCTTATGTGAAAAAGTTTCAACCTGATAAGCTCGAACCCAAGTCGAAGAAATGTGTCTTCATAGGATACCCAAATGAGACTATTGGGTACACCTTCTATCACAGATCCGAAGGCAAGTTATTCTTTGCTAAGAATGGATCCTTTCTAGAGAAGGAGTTTTCTCTCGAAAGAAGTGAGTGGGAGGAAAGTGGAACTTGATGAGGTAATTGTACCTTCTCCCGAATTAGAAAGTAGTACATCACAGAAACTAGTTCCAGTGATTCCTACACCAATTAGTGAGGAAGCTAATGATGATGATCATGAAACTTCGGACCAAGTTACTGCTGAACTTCGTAGTTCAACCATAGTACATTCCACACCAGAGTGGTATGGCAACCCGGTTCTGGAAGTCATGTTACTGGACCATGATGAACCTACAAACTATGAGGAAGCGATGATGAACCCAGATTCCGCAAAATGGCTTGAGGCCATGAGATGGGATCCATGTATGAGAACAAAGTGTGGACTTTGGTTGACTTGCCCGATGATCGGCAAGCCATCAAAAATAAATGGATCTTCAAAAGGAAGACCGACGCAGACGGTAATGTTACTGTTTACAAAGCTCGACTTGTTGCAAAAGGGTTTCGACAAGTTCAAGGAGTTGACTACGATCAGACTTTCTCACCTGTAGCGATGCTTAAGTCTGTCCGAATCATGTTAGCAATTGCCGCATTTTATGATTATGGAATCTGGCAAATGGATGTAAAAACTGCATTCCTGAGTGGATGTCTCAAAGAAGAGTTGTATATGATGCAACCAGAGGGTTTTGTCGATCCCAAAGATGCTGACAAAGTGTGCAAGCTCCAGCGATCCATCTATGGACTGGTGCAAGCATCTCGGAGTTGGAATATACGCTTTGATGAGGTCATCAAAGTATATGGTTTTATATAGACTTTTGGAGAAGCCTGTATTTACAAGAAAGTGAGTGGGAGCACTACAACCTTTCTGATGAGTATATGTGAATGACATATTGTCGATCGGAAATGATGTAGAATTTTTGGAAAGCATAAAGGAGTGTTTGAAAGGAGTTTTTCAAAGAAAGACCTCGGTGAAGCTGCTTACATATTGAGCATCAAGATCTATAGAGATAGATCGAGACGCTTGATAAGTTTTTTCAATGAGTACACACCTTGACAAATTTTGAAGTAGTTCAAAATGGATCAGTCAGAGAAGGAGTTCTTGCCTGAGTTAAAAGGTATGAAGTTGAGTAAGACTAAAAGCCCGACCTCGGCAGAAGATAGAGAAAGAATGAAAGTCATTCCCTATGCCTCAGCCATAGGTGCTATAAAGTATGCCATGTTGTGTACCAAACCTGTTGTGTACCTTACCATGAGTTTGGCAAGGAGGTACAAAAGTGATCCAGGAGTAGATCACTGGACAGCGGTCAAAATTATCCTTAGTTACTGGATGACTAAGGAAATGTTTCCTTGATTATGGAGGTAATAAAGAGATCGTCGTAAAGAGTTACACCGATGCAAGTTTTACACTATTCCAGATGACTCTAAGAATCAATCTGGATGCATATTGGAAGTGGGAGCAATTAGCTAGAATAGCTCCATGCAGAGCATTGTAGACATAGAAATTTGTGAAATACATACGGATATGTATGTAACAGACCCGTTGACTAAACCTCTCTCACAACCAAAACATGATCACACCTTAGTACTCTTTGGGTGTTAATCACATGGCGATGTGAACTAGATTACTGACTTTAGTAACCCTTTTTGGGTATTGGTCACATGGCGATGTGAACTATAAAGTGTTAAGTCACATGGTGATGTGATCTAGATTATTGACTCTAGTGCAAGTGGGATACTGAAGGAAATATGCCCTAGAGGCAATAATAAAGTTATTATTTATTTCCTTATATCATGATAAATGTTTATTATTCATGCTAGAATTGTATTAACCGGAAACTTAGTACATGTGTGAATACATAGACAAAACATAGTGTCCCTAGTATGCCTCTACTAGACTAGCTCATTGATCAAAGATGGTTATGTTTCCTAGCCATAGACATGTGTTGTCATTTGATCAACGAGATCACATCATTAGGAGAATGATGTGATGGACAAGACCCATCCGTTAGCTTAGCACTATGATCGTTTAGTTTTACTGCTATTGCTTTCTCCATGACTTATACATGTTCCTATGACTATGAGATTATGCAACTCCCGAATACCGGAGGAACACCTTGTGTGCTATCGAACGTCACAACGTAACTAGGTGATTATAGAGATGCTCTACAGGTGTCTCCAAAAGTTTTCGTGGTGTTGGCATAGATCAAGAATAGGATTTGTCACTCCGAGTGTCGGAGAGGTATCTCTGGGCCCTCTCGGTAATACACATCATAATAAGCCTTGCAAGCAAATGACTAATGAGTTAGTCAAGAGATGATGTATTACGGAATGAGTAAAGAGACTTGCCGGTAACGAGATTGAACTTGGTATTGAGATACCGACGATCGAATCTCGGGCAAGTAACATACCGATGACAAAGGGAACAACGTATGTTGTTATGCGGTTTGACCGATAAAGATCTTCGTAGAATATGTAGGAACCAATATGAGCATCCAGGTTCCGCTATTGGTTATTGACGGGAGATGAGTCTCGGTCATGTCTACATAGTTCTCGAACCCGTAGGGTCCGCACGCTTAACGTTTGATGATGATCGGTATTATGAGTTTTGATGTACCGAAGGTAGTTCGGAGTCCCGGATGAGATCACAGACATAACGAGGAGTCTCGGAATGTGCGAGACGTAAAGATTGATATATTGGACGACTATATTCAGACACCGGAAGTGTTCTGGAAAGTTTCGGAATTTACCGGAGTGCCGGGGGAGGTTACCGGAACCCCCCGGGGAAAGTTGGGCCTTAGTTGGCCATAGGGGAGGGGGTGCGCGCCCTCCCAAGGGCAGTCCGAATTGGACTAGGGGAGGGGGGGCGCGGCCCCCTCTTTCCTTCCCCTTCTCTCCCTATCTTTCCTTCCCCTCTTGGTGATTCCTACTAGAAATAGGATTGCAGGATTGCACCCTTGGCGCGCCATAGAGGGGCCGGCCGGCCTCCCCCTTTCTCCTTTATATACAGGGCCAGGGGCACCCTAAGACACATAAGTTGATCAGTTGATCTCTCCCAACCGTGTGCGGTGCCCCCTCCATAGTAACACACCTCGGTCATATCATTGCAGCGCTTAGGCGAAGCCCTGCGACGGTAACTTCATCATATCCGTCACCACGCCGTCGTGCTGACGAAACTCTCCCGCGAGGCTCAACTGGATCAAGAGCTCGTGGGACGTCATCAAGCTGAACGTGTGCTGAACGCGGAGGTGACGTACGTTCGGTACTTGATCGGTTGGATCGCGAAGAAGTTCGACTACATCAACCGCGTCACTAGACGGTTCCGCTCCCGTTCTACGAGGGTACGTAGACAAACTCTCCCCCTCGTTGTTATGCATCTAGTAGATAGATCTTGCTTGATCGTAGGAAAATTTTGAAAATACTACGTTCCCCAACACAAAGGATACTTTGCATATTTCACAAAAGTCTAACAGTGATATCTCCTTACTCACCTCATATAAGCGAAACTCCATCATAGGTGGTGTTTTCCTAGAATGAAAATGAAAACTTTGCGGTAAAATATTGGTGAGTAAGAGATACTGTTCTTTTTGGTCGTCGAGGAAGTCGGTGATGCATTATTCGCCATCCAATAAAAGTCTTCGTAAATATCGGCGGACATCATGAAATTATTACAAGGCCATTCGCACGGTCGAACTTCCGCCATGCGAGGAAGATTATACTTGGGATTATTATTTTCTTCTTTCTTCTTCTCCTCTGGGCTCTTGCTGGAGGAGCCCCTCAATAGTCGTTTCAACATTTTCCTTTTCTAAAAATTTCTGAAATTTTTAGTAACTCGCAATAAAAGTTAGCCAAACTCAACAAGATCGATAGCAACAACTCCTATAAGTGCCTAGAGGCTATATCATGCATTAGAACTACTTGGGACCAAGCAAATTTGACATGCAAGCTCAAGAATAAGGTCACCACAACAGCATAAATTTGCAACAAATAAAGCACTAGAACAAAAACTAATTGGACCAATGGAGGAGTCACATACCAAGGAACAATCTCCCCAAACAGTTTGGTGAATGGTGCTTTGAGCAAGGAGATCAAAAATGGCAGCAAAATGAGCTAGAACTCGGGTTTGAGCTGGTTGGGGATTTTTTGGGAGGAAGAAGAAGAGCATGGGTGTAAGGATAAGTGGAGTGGGCCACGTGGGGCCCTCAAGGCAGGGGGCGCGCCCTGTGAATGGGGGCGCACCCTATGCCCTCGAGGCCACGTACTGGCTCCCCTCGCTGTGTGTTCAGTGCCATATTTTCTTAAATATTCTAGAAAAAGTCATATTTCATTTTTATGGCATTTGGAGAATTTTTATTTTCGGGATATTTTTTATTGCACGGATAAGTCTAGAAACAGACAGACAATGCTATTTTTGTTTTATTTAACCTAATTAACAGAAAGTAAAAGGAGGATACAGAGGGTTTGTGCTATCTAGATTCACCTATCCCATGTTCATCAAAAGGAACCCATTAACAAGGTTGATCAGGTCTTGTTAATAAACTCTTTCCGAGTAACATGAAACCGTAGAATTTTTGAATAACACTTTGTTACCTCAATGGGGATATGTATGTCCCCAATAATAAGTATGTCATATGCCTTCTTGATAGTAGGAATAGGAAACTCAAAACCTCCAATGGTGATAGTTGAAGTTTTTCCAATATAATTGATACTGTGGACCTGAGGTTGTTTCCTCGGAAAGTGTACCGTATGCTCATTACCATTGACATGAAAAGTGACATTTCCTTTGTTGCAATCAATAACAGCCCCTGCAGTATTCCGAAAAGGTCTTCCAAGAATAATAGACATACTATCGTCCTCGGGAATATCAAGTATAACAAAGTCCGTTAGAATAGTAACATTTGCAACTACAACAGGCACATCCTCACAAATTCCGGCAGGTATAGCAGTTGATTTATCGGCCATTTGCCAAGATATTTCGGTAGGTGTCAACTTACTCAAGTCAAGTCTACGATATAAAGAGAGAGGCATAACACTAAGACCAGCTCCAAGATCACACAAAGCAGTTTTAACATAGTTTCTCCTAATGGAGCAAGGTATAGTAGGTACTCCTGGATCTCCTAATTTCTTAGGCATTCCACCCTCAAAAGTTTAATTGGCAAGCATGGTGGAGATTTCTACTTCAGGTATCTTTCTTTTGTTGGTAATAATATCTTTCATATATTTGGCATAAGGATTTGTTTTAAGCACATCAGTCAAACGCATACGCAAAAAGATAGGTCTAATCATTTCAGCAAAGCGCTCAAAGTCCCCATCATCCTTTTTCATGGATGGTTTCGGAGGAAAAGGCATGGGTTTCTGAACCCAGGGTTCTCTTTCCCTACCGTGCTTCCTAGCAACAAAGTCTCTCTTATCATAATGTTGATTCTTTGATTGTGGGTTATCAAGATCAATAGCAGGTTCAATCCCTACATCATTATCATTGCTAGGTTGAGCATCATCATGAACATCATCATTAATGTTATCACTAGGTTCACGTTCATTACCAGGTTGTGTCTCAGCATCAGAAACAGATATATCATATGGATTCTTAGGTGGGTGAGCTACAGGTTCACTAGAAGCATGCAAGGTTCTATCATTTTTCTTTTTCTTCTTCTTAGAAGAACTAGGTGCATCTAAATTAGTTCTCTGAGAATCTTGCTCAATTCTCTTAGGGTGGCCTTCAGGATACAGAGGTTCCTCAGTCATTTTACCACCTCTAGTTGCAACTCTAACAACATAGTCATTATTCTTACTATTTAATTCATTGAGCAAATCATTCTGAGCCTTAAGTACTTGTTCTACTTGAGTGGTAACCATGGAAGCATGTTTACTAAGAAATTTCAGTTCACTTTTAGCACTAGACAGATAATCACTCAAGCGTTCAATCATATAAGCATTGTGTTGTAGTTGTCTACCAACATAAGCATTGAAGTTTTCTTGTTTCACAATAAAATTGTCAAACTCATCTAAGCATTGGCTAGCAAACTTATAACGAGGGATATCACCTTCATCAAATCTATAAAGATAATTTACCTTTACTGCCTGTGTCGGGTTATCAAGACCATGTATTTCTTCAATAGGTGGTAAATTCTTAACATCTTCAGCTTTAATACATTTTTCTTTCATGGATTTATTTGCCTCTTGCATGTCTTCGGGACTGAGAAATAGAACACCTCTTTTCTTTGGAGTTGGCTCAGGGGCTAGTTCAGGAAGCATCCAATTATTTTCATTGGCTAGCATATTATTCAATAGTAATTCAGCCTGTTCAACTGTTCTTTTCCTGCAAACACAACCAGCACAACTATCCAGGTGGTCTCTGGAAGCATCAGTTAGTCCATTATAGATGACACCAAGTATATCATGCATCTCAAGAGGATGGTCAGGCAAAGCATTAAGTAATTGGAGAAGCCTCCCCCAAGCTTGTGGCAGACTCTCTTCTTCAGTTTGAGCAAAGTTATATATTTCCCGTAAGGCAACTTGTTTCTTATGAGCGGGAAAATATTTAGTAGAAAAGTAATACATCATATCCTGGGGACTACGCACACAACCAGGATCAAGAGAATTAAACCAAGTCTTAGCATCACCCTTTAACGAGAACGGAAACAACTTAAGGATATAGTAGTAGCGAATCTTTTCATCATTGGTAAATAGGGTGGCTATATCATTCAACTTGGTAAGATGTGCTACAACAGTTTCAGACTCATAGCCATGGAAAGGATCAGATTCAACCAAAGTAATTAACTCAGGATCAACAGAGAATTCATAATCCTTATCAGTGACACAGATAGGTGAAGTAGCAAAAGCAAGGTCATGTTTCATTCTAGCATTCAAGGACTTTTTCTTTCAGCTTAGCTAATAATTTCTTAAGATCATATCTATCATTGCAAGCAAGAAAGTCTCTAGCAGTTTCTTCATCCATAAAATAACCCTCAGGCACAACAGGCAATTCATATCTATTGGGAGTAGTTTCATCATCACTTTCATAAATATCATCAACATTTGCACTCTCCCTAACCTTAGCAATTTGTTCATCTAGAAATTCACCTAGTGGCACAGTATCAGGCATAGAGGTAGTTTCATCATACATCGTAGAAGTAGCATCATCAAGAACATACGACATATCAGATTCAATAGCAGGAGTAGGTGTCGCAAGTTTACTCATAACAGAAGGAGAATCAAGTGTAGAGCTAGATGTCAGTTCCTTACCTCCCCTCGTAGTTGAGGGTAAGATCTTGGTTTTTGAGTCCTTCAAATTCTTCATAGTGATCAACAGATATAAATCCCAAGTGACTTAAAGAATAGAGCTATGCTCCCCGGCAACGGCGCCAGAAAATAGTCTTGATAACCCACAAGTGTAGGGGATCGCAACAGTTTTCGAGGGTAAAGTTTTAAACCCAAATTTGTTGATTCGACACAAGGGGGTCCAAAGAATACTCTTAAGTATTAGCAGCTGAGTTTTCAATTCAACACACCTGGAAACTTAGTATCTGCAGCAAGATAGTTTAGTAGCAAAGTGATATGATAGTGGCGGTAGCAGCAATAAAAGTAAAGATAGTGTTTTTGTAGTTTTTGTGATAATAGTAACGGAAAAGTAAATAGCAACTAGCAATATAGGTAAAGCTCGTAGGAATTGGATCGGTGATGGGAAATTACGTCGGATGCAATTCATAATGTAGAAGTTATAACCTAGGGTGACACCGAACTAGCTCCAGTTCATCAATACAATGTAGGCATGTATTTCGAATATAGTCATACGTGCTTATGGAAAAGAACTTGCATGACGTCTTTTGTCCTACCCTCCCGTGGCAGCGGGGTCTTATTGGAAACTAAGGGATATTAAGGCCTCCTTTCAATAGAGTATCGGACCAAGCAATTAACACAAAGTGAATACATGAACTCCTCAAACTATGGTCATCACCGGGAGTGGTCCCGATTATTGTCACTTCAGGGCTGCCGGATCATAACGCATAGTAGGTGACTATAGACTTGCAAGATAGGATCAAGAACACACATATATCCATGAAAACATAATAGGTTCAGATCTGAAATCATGGCACCTGGGCCCTAGTGACAAGCATTAAGCATAGCAAAGTCATAGCAACATCAATCTCAGAACATAGTGGATACTAGGGATCAAACCCTAACAAAACTAACCCGATTACATGATAGATCCCATCCAACCCATCACCGTCCAGCAAGCCTATGATGAAATTAATCATGCACGGCGGTGAGCATCATGGAATTGGTGATGGAGGAAGGTTGATGATGACGATGGCGACGATGTCCACTCTCCGGAGCCCCGAACGGACTCCAGATCAGCCCTCCCGAGAGACATTAGGGCTTGGCGGCGGCTCCGTCTCGTGAAACGCGATAATACTTTCTCCCTGATTTTTCTCCCTGAAACGGAAGATATAGGACCTGGGGGTACGTCGGTGGAGCATCGGGGGGCCCTCGACGCAGGGGGGCACGCCCTGGGAAGGGGGGCGCGCCCCCACCCTCGAGGACAGGCCGTGGCCCTCCAGTGAGTATCTTCTTACAAATATATTTTATATTTTCTGAAATAATTTTCCTTTGATTTTCAGGCGATTCCAAGTAGGGATGGCAGTTTTGCCCATGGGTATGGGTACCCACGGGTACCCTACCCGAAAATAGTGGGCATGGGTGAGATTTTCTACCACTTCATACCCATGGGTATGGGTATCCATACCCGCAAAATGCATGGGTAGGGTATGTATATGAAATTATACCCATGGGTAACCCAATGGATACCCAGAAAATTAATAAATAAATAAAACCCTATAATATGTGAATAAATAATTATATTGAGTTCTTAACTAGCCCACGGACCACAGGCCCATAGCTGTCCATCGCCCCATACCCCTCGTATACCTACAGTAGTTATCTTCTCTGCTTTTCCTTGACCTTTGAAGATGAAGCAATCAAGAGCCGGGTTACTGAATCCTCGTCGATTCATCCGTAACTAAGGCTATATATTGTACCCACCGGACGGGTACCTGAATTTAAACCTTCTTCTCATCTTACCTTTGTCATGTCAATGATATATATTGTACCCACCGGATACCCATTGGGTATAGGATACCCGATGGGTATGGGCATGGGTACCAATTTGCGCCCATGGGTAGTGAAGTGGATGGGTATGGAGAAAAGATTTGGGTATGGGTTTTGGTAGAAAAGTGTTGTACCCGCCCATACCCTACCCATTGCCATCCCTAATTCCAAGAACTTTTTATTCTGCACAAAAACAACACCATGACAGTTCTGCTGAAAACAACGTTAGTCCGGGTTAGTTCCATTCAAATCATGCAAGTTAGAGTCCAAAACAAGGGCAAAAGGGTTTGGAAAAATTAGATACGTTGGAGATGTATCATAGGCCACGCCGCGGGTCGAGCAGGTGGCTGGCGCCCCACCCGTGGCGTCGCAGGAAGTGGTGGACCGTCGGCGCAAGACGGTAGCGGCGGAGCAGGCCGTGCAGGTGGTGGCGGGGCAGGTGCTGGCCGCGGCGGCAGCGCAGGACGGCTGGCCGGCGGATGGGCAGAGTGGGCGTCGATTTGGCCAGCTAGAATCCTACGAATGATTTGGAGATTTTTTTGCACGGGCCCACATGTCAGCTCCGGACCGACGTCCATGCGGTCCCACGTGTATGGTCCGGACCCACAACCCCTATCGGCGGCGGACGGAATGGACTCAAATCTGGCCGTTTGGCCTCGTCATAGTAGCTGTGCATGGACTAGGGGCAAAACTAAGCACAGTCCGCATCTGAGGGCAAAACTGAGCACATGGACACCACTGAGAGCAAAAGGATAATTAACCCTTTTTGTTTTGCCACATGATGGCCTTTTTAGCAAAAATGCTACACGTACGTACAACTTCTACGTAACCTACGTAATACCTTTCCCCACTGATCAAACTGACCCCCCCCCCCCCGATTTCAAGGGTGGTTCCGTGTCCCCAACTAATGGCCAATAAAAATCTGCCAAATCAGCTCATACGTAAGATACGTAACAAACATTACGTAGGTGTAGCATTGTCCCCTTTTTAGTCCACATTTTTTGTTTGATCTTTTCGTGTATATACTAAAAATACCATACAAATTTGTAATCCACATTTTCTTGCAATCCTCATGTACAGATGCAAATTGCCATGAACTTTTACTTTAGTGCTATTTCATAAAACAAACTCTTTTGACAATGTTGACATTTTTTGCTTATAAGGACAATTGCATTAATTTTGGTTTGAACCATTAGGACTCTGTCGTAAAAAAATCAAAATACAGCAGGAGAGCTGCTGTGATTTCATTAAGAAGGAATAGGCCGACGGCCAGTTACAGGAAAAGGTCAGAGACCAGGGAAGAGCAAAAGAAAAATACAATTGTTGCTAGCTTCGTTACTGGAATAGGACTCTGTAGTGGTATCTTGTTTTTCACAAGGGTTCCTGCCTCTCGCCGGCGCCGGCGCAGGTCCGCCTCGTCTCCAGTGGCCTTAGGGCCATGGAGGCGCGGTGGATCCTGGCAAGGGCCGGCGGGGGGGATCCACTTTTAGTTGATTTTTTCAATCTTGCTAGGGTTTGTGTCCTGTTCAGGAAGACGAGACGGCGGCGGCTCCCTAAAGATGCAATAAAGGTCTCCCCGCTTAGACCCCGTTCCGGCTATGCGTCTAGCATCGTTGGTGGGCGTGTGGAGGTGTGTCTCCAGCAGATCTATCTTTGGTGGATTTGTTCGGATCTCCTCGTTGTTCGTCTACGTTTGTGTGTCTTCGGTTTGGATCCTTCCGATCTACGTTATTTTTCATCGGCGACGGTTGCTGTTCTGGGGTGCTGGTCTTATGGGGCCTTAGCACGACGACTTCTCGACTGTCTACTACAACAAGGTGTGCCCGACTCCGGCGATGGAGGGGTGATGACGGCGGCGCGTCTTCGGCTCGCTTCAGTGCTTGTAGTCGTCGCTAGGTGGTCTACGAATCTAGATGTAATTTTTATTTCTTGTGTTTTTTGTACTGTCATGATTGAAGAAGAATAGATTGGAAGTTTTCTGGCCAAAAAAAAGTATCTTGTTTTTCACTATATCTATCATGACAAATTCATCTTTCCATTTTGTGTTGGACATTTGCAATTTTTTATAGCATGGCAAAATCTAGGCTTTATTAGTCACAACCATAACTCGGGTTTTATAGTCACAGTAAAAACCGGGTTAAACTGAGTTGCTCCCTCCATATAGGTGAATAAGTCATCTTAAATTGTGCATCACAACCAAGACAGAGGAGAAAATGAGAGAATCTATTGTTTATTTGCTAATTAATAGGATTGCATGCAATGAACTGACCATTGCATGTCGTGTTTGATAGTCATTAAAAGCACACACGCCCCACATCTCTTATTGGTTGATTGATTTATTTATGTCAAAAAACAATGTGAGAGTTAACATATTTTTCGCGTTGGGGCGCTCTCGAATGAATTCCTTCGGTTGATGGCCTCCCACAGTAGCAAACGAATCGTTCCCAGGCATAATATTCGCCTAATAATCACGTGCAGGATTTAAAAAACATCTATTTACACAATCACATCTCCATCTCCACTACTATTAAAAAAGCAAACATGAATTGCCCTAAAGCCACGCCACAAAGTGTACACAAGATGCCCAGGACCCTTCGATCTGATCCAAAAAACAAATCTAAGTGTCAATATTACTCTGATGGTCTGATTTTCAATCGAACGGCTGACGTACAATGTTCTGCCGGTCTGCCGTCTGCCTGCGACTCGAGCGTGTCCGCACGATCCCTCCTGCGGAGGAGGGAGTCAACGATCTCCATCCTGTGATCCCCTCCTGAAATCTCTCCCTCCAGCTCTCTTCCGCCCCTCCCTCCTGATGAACCCTCTTCCTCAGCCGCTGCACCTCGGATCAAAAAATTGATTCGCATTGACAACCTCCATCCACCCCTTTCCTCCGACGCCCCATAATGGCAGCCCCGCGCGAGAGCCCTGCCGCCGCATCACCGAGCCGCAACCCCTTCGCCACACCCCCGCATGAGGGCAGCGCCACCACATCACCAAGCCACAACCCTGTCCTCCCCGGGCTACCAGCCTGAGGTCGCCGCCGCCTTCTCTAACTTTTGGGTCGGCGCCCAGATAGGGATGCTCCTACCGCAATGTTTCGTTGATCCACCAGGTAAGCATCTTATCTTCTCTTTCCTGTCTGATCTGATCCAAAAAAGGTACCCTAGAGGACTAGATGATGAATTCACTTCTCTCTTTTTTACTGTGAATGATGAATTCACTTCTCTAATGTTATGGATGTATGACTTCCTACTAGCCCGATGGTGATGTGAGTATCTCTCCTGATATGTACAAGAGCCGGTCGATGAGCAACACCCAGATGGCCCATTCTCACAATGCAGGCAAGTGATCAATTATCCCTAAATATTTGCTTTTTATGGCATGTTCATTCAACCACAGTGCATTAATCCCTAATGCCTGAACACGGAATTTTGGTATTGTAGATGACCATCTATCAACACTGCTCATGACCAGATCATCCAGTATAGGGAGCAAGGAGAACCAGCAGTCGTGATGACTTGTGTGCATCTTCACCAGCATTCACAAGCCCGGCAGTATAACAGTACGGTTTGTGCACTACAAGTTATATGTGCTTTCGAATTTGATTCCCTCTGTGACTCAATACTTTGAAATAAATTTTGATTAGATAAATATCTTCATTAGTTTTAGTTATTTTCTCTATACATTCAGCGATGATTTACATGATTAATTCGGAACAATGTTAATGTTAGAGACTCCTACTCATTATTTCCAGTAGCAGTTTTAGTTCTGAAAGGATCGATATGGTTGACTAGAGGGGGGGGAGGGTGAATAGGCAACTAACAATTTTATAGCTTTTCTTAGCCACTTTAAATTAAGCGTCAAAGTAAGTTGTCTAGATATGCTACTAAGATGACAACTAAAATAAAGTAAAGATAACAACTTCACAAGCAAGATATAGGAGATAAACAAGTAATGCTTGCACAAGTAAAGGTAAGAAATAACCACAAGAGGAACCGGTGGAGACGAGGATGTGTTAGCGAAGTTCCTTCCCTTTGAGGGGAAGTACGTCTCCGTTGGAGCGGTGTGGAGGCACAATGCTCCCCAAGAAGCCACTAGGGCCACCGTATTCTCCTCACGCCCTCACATGATGCAAGGTGCCGTGATTCCACTAGTGGTGCCCTTGAAGGCGGCGACCGAACCTTTACAAACAAGGTTGGGGCAATCTCCACAACTAAATTGGAGGCTCCCAACGAGACCACGAAGCTTCACCACAATGGAATATGGCTTCGAGATGACCTCAACTGTCTAGGGTGCTCAAACACCCAAGAGTAACAAGATCCGCTAGGGATTAGTGGGCGGAATCAAATATCTCTTGGTGGAAGTGTAGATCGGTGCCTCCTCAAGCAATCCCGAGCAAATCAACAAGTTTGATTGGCTAGGGAGAGAGATCGGGCGAAAATGGAGCTTTGGAGCAACAATGGAGTAAGTGGGGGAAGAGGTAGGTCAAAAGGAGGAAGGAGAAGCCTTTATATAGTGGGCGGAACAATCCAACCGTTACCCCCCCCACTCAGCCCCGCACAGAGCGGTACTACCGCTTGGGGGAGCGGTACTACCGCTTATAGAGCGGTACTAGCGTTGCCACACAAGCGGTACTACCGTGCCATAGGGGTAGGGCCCCGAGCGGTACTACCGTGGTCTCAGGGCGGTACTACCGCTGGGAGCGGTACTACAGCCTCTACTGCCGCACCTAGTACCGCAAAACTCGACACGAAAAATCGCTCGCGAATCGAGGCGGTGGTAACACGGATCAGCAGCGGTACTACCGCAGAGTGTACCAAGCGGTACTACCGCTCAGTGGGGCGGTACTACCGCTTGTGACACACAGGCGGTACTACCGCTGGGATCCGCGGTACTACCACTCGGGCCAGAAAAAGCTAGAGAAAAAGGGAAAGAATAGCTCCATTGAGACGGGAAGGAAAGATGGGTGCAAATAAAGAAGTGTACGTGTTGATTCCACCAAACCTTACCAAAGCGGATCCCCTCTTAATAGTACGGCTTTCCTATCACTCAGAACCACCGAAAACTAAGCAAAATGGAAACACCGTCTTCTATAGATTTCGAGGGGCCTCTAATCTTCTTGTGCCTTTGTGAGATGTATCTGAAAGAGCTTAGAACACATGATTAGTCCGCAAATGCATTGTCATCAATCACCAAAACACCATTTGGCTAAATATGCCCTTACAATCTCCCCCTTTTTGGTGGATTGATGACAACACGGGATTTGCACAAAAAGAATAATAACATAATGTAAATGCAAAATCCACACCCCTAAAA
This sequence comes from Secale cereale, assembly GCA_902687465.1. Lineage (NCBI taxonomy): Eukaryota > Viridiplantae > Streptophyta > Magnoliopsida > Poales > Poaceae > Secale > Secale cereale. The sequence goes on along the minus strand of LR738710.1, from coordinate 172,767,140 downwards.
TATAGACTGGCTCCCCCTAGATGTGTGCTATCTAGATAAGTGCTTTGGACTACGCGACACACATGCTAGGATCAGCACTCCCCCTATATTTTAGAGACCAACAACCTAAGCAAGATATGAGAACAAAGTACATAGTAAGATAATCAAGCATGCTAGATAGTACCAGGTACATAAATAAGATAGGGTAGCATATGTCTCACACCATATGACGGGAACTTAGGTCTCACGAAAACAAAACAACCAAACCACAAGAAGCGAAAAGCACACAAGCGACAGAAACACAAAGGAACAAATCCCTAAACTCTCTCCCCCTTTGGCATCGAGACACCAAAAGGGCAGAGAGCTAAACTACGGCTCCAGGTGAGAGCATGAGAAGGTCTCGAATCATCAGATAGCAGCAGGGTCATCGTCTTCGTCGTCGTCGACTGGAAACTGCTCGGCATCGGAATCAGTCCATGGGCGATGCTGCTTGATCCATTCTTCCTCCTCAGTTACCTGCTCCTCAGAGCCACTGGCCACAGTTGCACCCAACTGACGCAAGAGCTCCTTGTGACGCCCCCTGACCTTCTTCTCTGCCACATGAGTCATGTACTGACCATGAGACTCCATGCAGAACAACTTCTTCATCTTCTTCTTGAGCTTCTTTGCCCATGAGGGCTCTGCACCCGAAGGTTCATAGTCATCGTCATCATCTGCTTCAACCTCAGCCTCCTCTGTCTCCATAGCAGCAGCGGAGGATGAGCCTCCAGTCTTGGGGGCATGAGTGCCCCAGTTGTCCTTCCGTCTCAGACGCTTGATCTCATGAGACTCCAACTCTCCAGTCTCCAGCAATGCATTGGGATAGACATGATCCCAAGCCTTCTCAATCAGCAACATGATGAACGGACCATAGATGAGGCACTTGCGTTTAGAAATAGCAGACAGGAGCTCAGACCACATCACATGTGAAATATCCAGAGTCTCACCGGTGTTCCTTTCTAACTGATGTTGGCAAAAGAGAAGCATGTCCACAAGATAGGAGTGAACCATATCATGATTCCCAATCCGAGGGAAAAGAGTCTCACGGAAGATGCGGTGAAGGATATCCAGATAGGTAGACAACTCATATGTGACCTTCTTAGTCTCTGGGTGGACCTTCGCAGTGCAGTAAGGCCAGAGAGCTTGCTTGTGAGTGGAGGTTTCGTTCTGGTGAGGACGAAAGCCAATTGGTGTCTCAAGCCCCTGGTCTTCCACCCCAAGCAACTCCATGAACGCCTTCCACTTGACAGATAACAGTTTGCCATTGGTCATCCATGTCAGAGTTCTGTCCTCATCCGTCCCTAGATGGACCGTGGCATAGAATTGAGCCACCAGATCTGCATCAAAGTCCTTGTTGAATTGAATGATCTGAAGAATGTTGAGCTGAGTGCACATCTGAAGAGCCTCGCCAAAATACATCGGATCCTTCTCCAGATATTCCGTGTCTATGGAGCGAACACTGACAAAGAGATTCTTCTTAGCCTTGAGCACATCAAAGTAGATAGCAAACTGGAAGCGATTCCAGAACGGACGGTTGACCAAATTGGGTTCTTGATCAACCTCATAGGGATTGCGGCGACGCTTTGCCCAGAACTCCTTGCCACTCATCTGTGTCACGGTTTTGCCCTTTGGCTTAGCCATGGCCTTCTTCTTCTGTTGAGGAGGAGGTGGAGCACTCGAGGAACCTCCAGCAGACTCAGATGTGCGGTAGCGCTTTGAGGTTGCACGATTGGGGTTGATACGGCGAGCCTGATGCTCGGGAAGTTCATCACCTGGAACCAAACACACACACAAACGAGACAACCAAAAAGAATGAGCATAAGCCAATGAACCCAACAAAAGAAGATCAAGGAATGAAGAAATATCTGTGAACTAGGCATGCGGCGGTAGTACCGTGATCTGGTAAGCGGTAGTACCGCCCGAGCGGTAGTACCGCTCCAGGGAGCGGTAGTACCGCTCGAGGCGGGGAAACATCGGTTTCCTACTACCATGGTCAGATCCGGCACTACCGTCCTGTCAAATTCAAAAATATTTCTATCATACTCTAATCTAGATAGTCTAATTGCTTTCTCCTTCCGACTCAAGCCTAGATTTAGTCAAAAATCTACAGATGCAAACACTATTGCCCCTAAACACACGATCTGAAAAAGAACCACGAAGAGAAGAGGAACGGGGGCAATACCGGCATCCATGGCAAGAGGACGAGGTGGGGATCGACTCCACCGAAGGAAAAGGAGAGGAGCACCCCAGAGGAGGAGATCCGCCGGAGCCCTCCCACGGCGACGAACTGCTGGAGAGAGAGAGAGAGAGAGAGAGAGGAATGAGGGGGCGAATGAATGGGTATGGGGGAGAGAAACCTCCCCCTGCCCCGATATAACCCCCACATACCTCCCCGCAGCGATAGTACCGCGCTGGTGGGCGGTAGTATCGCTTACAAGCGGTAGTACCGCCCAGCATGCCACGGCAACAAAGGTTCGAGGCAAAGCTCAAAAACGAAGCGCACAAAGAGGAAAAAGAAAGAACAAACCACCACTCACACACACACACTAGCAAGAGGCAAGAGACCCCTCTACATGAGAGGGCGGTGACCGAAGTCACCTATGTTTGAGTCTAGAGGTATGGCGCCGCGAAGATTTTAACCTTGGGCCCATGACCAAAACTCGTCTTTGAAGCACTAGTACCATCAAAGATGGTTAATGAAAGACTAGATAAATTTATGCATAATGGGGGGGGTGGAGAAAGAGTTCATTGAGAGAACAATGCTCCCCCTATGTACATGCCTACATCTAGACAAGATGATTATATTGAGTGTGAGGAGTGTGTGCAAAGACTCAAGCCACATTGCTCAAATCGATGATATTTAGCTCATGCCTCAACTCGCGAAATCTTGCTTCATCCAACGGCTTCGTGCAGATATCTGCAAGGTTATCATGAGTGTTGACATAGTGAAGCTCGATCTCTCCTTGCCTTATGTGATCCCGGATGAAGTGATACCGGATCTCTATATGCTTCGTCTTGAAGTGTTGTACCGAGTTGAGAGAAATCTTGATGGTACTTTCATTGTCACACATAAGAGGCACTTTGTCACAAGTGACACTGTAATCCTTTAAAGTTTGCCTCATCCATAAAAGTTGAGCACAGCAACTTCCAGCAGCCACATACTCTGCTTCGGTGGACGAGAGAGACACACAACTTTGCTTTTTGGAAGACCAACTAACCAGAGAGCAACCAAGGAATTGGCACCCTCCAGAAGTGGACTTCCTATCCACTTTGTCTCCCGCCCAGTCAGAATCAGAGAAACCAACAAGGTTGAAGTTTCCTCCTCTTGGGTACCATAAGCCAAAGTTTGGGGTATGAGCCAAATATCGAAAGATTTGCTTGACAGCCACAAAGTGACTTTCCTTAGGTGAGGCTTGAAACCGTGCACAGATTCCCACACTCAACATAATATCCGGTCTAGATGTTGATGTCTACACACGCTTCTACTCTTGTAGACTATGTTGGGCCTCCAAGCGCAGAGGTTTGTAGGACAGCGACAATTTCCCTCAAGTGGATGACCTAAGGTTTATCGAACTCAGGGAAGTAGAGGTTGAATATGGTCTCTCTCAAGTAACCCTGCAACTAAGATACAAGAAGTCTCTTGTGTCCCCAACACACCTAATACAATTGTTAGATGTATAGGTGCACTAGTTCGGCGAAGAGATGTTAAATGGCAAGTGATATGGATAGCAAAACAAAGTAATATAAATCTGTAATAAAAAGTGCAGCAAGCAAACAAGTGGTAAACGTGAGCACAAATGGTGTTGCAATGATGGAAACAAGGCCTAGGTTTCATACTTTCACTAGTGGCAACTCCCAACAACATTAACATAATCGAATCACATGATATTTCTCATAAAACATGCAAAGGGGACACACTCGGAGGTCATTCCTTCGTGGTCAAGAGAGGACGAGAATTATGTAGGGCTACAAAAGCACACCTCAAAGTTTGTAGTTCTCAATCTAAGGATTTCCCAATGTCACCGCGGCCATCCAAAGAGAGTCCCACAATCACCACAATATATCTAAAGGATAGTCAAAGACAAGCACCAAGAGACTCTCAATCTTCAATCAACACACAAGAGAGGAAATCACTCATGAAAATACTTTTCTAATCCATGTCCAATAGACCGCTGTCACCTTGGTCTCGGGGATTATACTAGATAAAGACAAGTGAGTACATCAATCCAATACATAGAGGAAGGGGAAACATCATGGGATCACCCTAGATTAACATAGCCTATGATCACAACGAAGAACACATCATGGGAGAGAGAATTGACCACATAGCTACTGGTAAGAACCTCAGCCCCGAGGAGGAACTACTCCCGCATCATGGAGGGAGGAAGCAACGTCGATGGAGATGAATCCGGGGGCACTTCCCCGTCCCGGCAGGGTGCCGACGTAGGAATTCTGGTCCCCCGAAGCTTGATGGCGATGGCGGCGGAGATCGGAATCGCGTCTGGAGAAAAGGGGTCCGAAATCAGGGTTTCCTCGACACGCTTTAAATATATGCCAAAGGGGGGCATCGGAGGTGCCTCGGGGGGCCCAGGCACCCCCCGGCGCGGCCCAGGGGGGGCGCCCACAGGGCGCCTGGAGCCCCTGTGGGTCCCCCCGGCTGTACTTTGGCCGCATGGTAGCTCCTGTAACGCTGATTTTTTATATATTTTTTCTGGATTTTTCCTGGCAGTTCTCGTAATGTGAAAACCTGAAATACAAAAACAGCCGAAAACAGAAACTGGCACTGGGGTGCACTGAGTTAATAGGTTAGTCCAAATATGATCAAAAGTGTATGTAAGTGTATAAATATCATAGCAATATCACCCAAAAGAGGCATGGAGCAAGCATAAATTATAGATACGTTTTGGACGTATCAACATCCCCAAGCTTAATTCCTGCTCGTCCTCGAGTAGGTAAATGATAACACGAATAATTTCTGTGGTGACATGCTATTAACCATATAGGACTTTTTTTTCATAGTCACATGACAAAAGCTTACTGAGACAATGAATCTGTAGTAATTAAGTTGCCTCATGAGAAATTCACAAAGAACTGAAAGTTTTACAATATGATACTGAAACATCAAATAGATTTGTAATGAACATGGTGTGCAAATATGATAATGTGATATCTAGCTTGCCCCCTTTTGTGAAGCAAAACATAAATGCAGGGGCACCTTCAAGGTTTAAGTGATGACTAGATACAATGATTTCAAAATAAGCGATATCACAATCATGCAAAAGACAATGCTACTTTGGGACAATGCACATTACACTCAGAATGACAATCATGCTCTCAGTAGTTGGTGCTTTGAAGAAAGAAGGTGGAGACTCAACATAAAAGTAAAAGAATGGTTATGTGATAGAGCTTTTTATTTTGAAAACATAGAAGCAATTTTGTCAACGGTAGTAGTACTTCATATGTGTCATGCATAAGACATCCTATAAGTTGCAAGCCTCATGCATCGAATACCAATAGTGCTCGCACCTTGTCCTAATTAGCTTGGATTTCCATGGGTTATCATTGCATTACATATGTTTCAACCAAGTGTCACAAAGGGGTACCTCTATGCCACCTGTACAAAGGTCCAAGGAGATAAATCACATTTGATTTCTCGTTTTTGATAGATCTCAACTTGAGGACATCCATACCGGGACAACATAGAAAATAGATGATGGACTCCTCTTTAATGCATAAGCATATTCTCATAAGAGATTGAGGATTAAGTCCAAGCTAAAACTTCCACCATGATACATGGCTTTGGTTGGCGGCCCAATGTTCTTCTCTAACAGTATGCATACTTATTCAACCCACGGCAAATCACCCTTACTTCAGACAAGACGAACATGCATAGCAACTCACATGATATTCAACAAAAGTGTGACAGTTGATGGCGTCCCCAAAAACATGGTTACCGCTCAGCAAGCAACTTATAAGAAATAAGATACATAGGCAACATATTCTTTACCACAATAGTTTTTAAGCTACTTTCCCATGAGCTATGTATTGCAGAGATTGAAGGTTTTAAAGGTAGCACATGTAAATTACTTGGAGTGGCGGTGAAATACCACGTATAGGTAGATATGGTGGACTCATATGGCATAACTGGTTTAAAAGGATGTGGATGCACAAGCAGTCAGTCCGCTTAGTACAGGTGGAGGTTTGCAAAAGACTGGGAGCGACCAACTAAGAGAGCAATGACGGTCATAATCATGCAGAGCGACAAAGCAACATTGAATCAGGCATGGTAGTTATATCGCTACTCAGAAATAAAAGATCATCAAGGCTTGACAGACTTTCTTTACAGTCTTAAATATGCGTGAGCATACGCCAAGTCAATCAAAATAAATTCTCGAAGGAAGATATTACTAAACCATACCACATCATAGGCAAACAAATCATGTTGGTACTCCAATAACACATTGGGAATCCCCCAGCTATTTGAGACTAACCATAAGAAAACCTGAACTACTAAGCGCCATTATGCACGTAGCATCTTTATCATAGACATATTAACCAATGCAATGGAAGCAAACTCTCTTAATAAGGTGAGCATGGTAATTAAAGAGAGTTCAAGCAACCAACTAAACAAAAGCTCTTTGAAAAGATAAACATGAATACTAAGAGTAGAGCGTGATAGTAGCTATTAAAAGACAAAGAACACACACAGCAAAGATAGACATGAAAATTCTATGTTATGTTCTAGGTAGAAGTGGAGCGTGTTTCTCTCCCACATAAAGGAATACTGAGTTCCGACTCGTTATGAAAAACTAAAAAGGAAACTAAAAGCAAGACGCTCCAAGCATAGCACATAACACATGAAGTGATAAAAATATAGCGGAACGAAAGACGAACTGATAATGTTGATGGAGAAGGGGATGCACGGGGGCATCCCCAAGCTTAGATGCTTGAGTCTCCTTGAATATTTCTTGGGGGTGCACGGGGGCATTCCCAAGCTTGAGCGCTTGACACTCCTGAATCTTTTTATCATCTTCCCTCGCACACTTGAAAACTCCCTTCATACATAACTCATCATAATCTGATTAGCGAGGTTAGTACCCTTAATAAAATAATTGTTCCTGGCTGGAAATAAAGATATTCTTGAAGGTCTACTGTTTCTCAAGATTTCCAAAAGGTTTTTGCAAAGAAAAAGCAAGCTCTTGGTTTGCGAAATGAAGGAAAGGCAAAACAGGACAGAATCTGTGAAAAACAGAACAGCAGGTAGTAATCGATTTGTTCGGGATACTTCTGCAACTCAAATAAAAAAACTCAGAACAGAAGCACGAAAGACAATTATATAGAGAACGCGTTCGAAAAAATTCAGACCAAAAAGATGATCTGGTGATTTTATACGAATTTTTCTATCCAAGGACAGAATCTGTTTCCTGGACAGCACCTCACAACTTTTGAACTTTCTAGCAATCAGAGGCTATACTTGGCACAAATATGAAAAGCAAAGATACAATGATGATGCTACTGTAGTAACAACATCAAGACACAACAAAATCAAAATAAAATTTTATTCATTATGGGCTGCCTCCCAAAAACGCTTTCTTTTATGCCTTTAAGCTAGGCATAAGACTTTAATGATGCTCTCGTAGGAATAAGAGTTGAAGAACAAAAGAGAGAATCAAGAAGATATTTAGAACCAAGTCTCCCTCTCTCATTATAAATTTCAGTGGCATCATGGATGAACTCAACAATATAAGCATCACATAAAGCATTGTTACCATGATCCACATGCAAAAAGGTACTCTTACTCTCCACATAAGCATAATCTTTCTCATTGGTAATAGTGGGAGTAGGACTATCATAAACAACTTGAACACTATAGATTAATTGTATATTAGGAGGGTGGTGTTTAACAAGGGAGTAATTCCCTCCATGATTATGACAAGTTTCATAAGGATAATTTCTCCTTATGTCATAGGTACCTTTATAATCACTATAGATTGGAGTTATAACATCATCATGGTAGAGAAGAGCATTATCATTGCTAGCAACTATATTTGTAAACATGTTGTCTTTATTCTTACTAGAAAAAGAATTATCAATTATCACATCACTAGTGGGTAAAGGACTTGCAATCCTATCATCCCCAAGCTTAGAGCTTCCCATATCATCACTTTCAGAGTTGGTACCAAAAAGACTTTCAAGATCATAAGTAGCGTTATCATCATTTTCCCAATCACAATAAGTAACATGCATATCATAATCAAAATCATCTTCAATAGTACCTACGGACGTATCATCAAGATGATAATTAAGGCAATAAACTTCACCTTCTTCTTTAAAGTTACAATCGTTAGGATAAAAGTTGATGGGAGGAATATGCTCAGGCCAGGTTGATACCCATTCTTCTTCCTTCTTGCTCCTCTTCCTCCTCTTCTTTTTCCTATTCTTCACCTTAGGAGGGAGTGGTTGGAAATGAAGCTTCTCCACATATCCTGGTTTATCATTAGAAACAATGGGGGAAACTTGGGAGGAACTCTCCTTTTTATTAGCAGAAATATAAGAGACATTTTTATACTTTGGTAAAGTTCCCTACTTTCTAATCTTACTTATGTAATCATTTTCATGGCAATTAACAACACAATAGAGATGGCAATTTTGCAGAGTGTTTTTATTCCTATGGCATTATCATCCAGCCAAGAAGTCTTTTCTGATAACTCTTCACACATCAAAAATAACATAAGCTCATCATAAAGATCTGAGGTGATCATGTTATCACACAACCGGTTAACAGTTATGTTCTGAAAGTTCATGCATTGAAAATTAAAGTGACCCTCTATACGGCAAAGTTCACAAGTAAAAGGATAAAGGTCACACAATTCTCTGGCAATTTCATTTAAATCTCTGACCCAAGTGATTGTTCTTTCATGCTTATGTTGCTTACAATACTTCTCTTCTTCAATCATAGGCCTTTCACAAGGTCTATCCACTCCACAAAAATTAACATGCTTATATAAAACTTCATTTTTAGGAATTGGATCATGCATGTTGCAATCATCATGAACAATTTCATTTTCTTTGCAAGTCTATTTAAAAGGTTTATGATACTTGATCCAATCCTCCTTAGGCATATTAAGATGTGAAGGAAAAGATTTGAGGAAATCAACAAGGAGTTGAGAATCAAGCCCAAACTTAGCACTAATTTATTAAATCTTGTAGTTTCAACAAAGGACTTAATGCAATCATACTCATAAATTATATCTGACTCTTTACCTTTGTCGATCCCCCAATCTTCAGTGTTGCGTTGAATTCTTTCAAGGAGTTCCCATTTAGCATCAATCTTTTTGTTTGTGAAAGAACCCGTAGAATAAGCATCGAGCAAATCTTTATCCCGTCGAGAGAGCCTCACATAGAAGTTAGTAATAACAATATCTTTGGGGAGCCCATGGTTAGGACATTTTAGCATTAACGTTTTCAGTCTCCCCCATGCTTGAGCTATGCTCTCTCCGTCATGAGGATAAAAATTATAAACATAATTCCTATTCTCATGAACTTCATGAAGAGGATAAAACTTGGAGTAAAAGAGAGACATAATCTCTTGCCAATCAAGCAAGTACGAGTTATCGAGAAGCTTATACCAATCTGAAGCTTTATCTATAAGTGATACGGCGAACAATCTCCTCATGACAAACTCCCTTGATACACCTGCAAGCTTAAATAATGAACATAGTTGTGACAGATATAGCAAGTGTTCACGGGGATGTCTGTCTCCTACATAACGATTAGCCAAAACATGATCGATAATACCAGCTGGTATTTCATAGGGCACAATTTCAGTAGGGGGAGGAGCAACCACCACCGGTGTGGGGCGTCTTCCCGCAAGCAACGATCCAATAACAGGGTTGTCCATAAGCATAACTAGTGAAATAAAAACAAGAAACAAAAAGATTTAATTGCAAGATCTAAAGATATACCTTCAAGCGCTCACCTCCCCGGCAACGGCGCCAGAAATAGCTTGATGTCTACACACGCTTCTACTCTTGTAGACTATGTTGGGCCTCCAAGCGCAGAGGTTTGTAGGACAGCGGCAATTTCCCTCAAGTGGATGACCTAAGGTTTATCGAACTCAGGGAAGTAGAGGTTGAAGATGGTCTCTCTCAAGCAACCCTGCAACTAAGATACAAGAAGTCTCTTGTGTCCCCAACACACCTAATACACTTGTTAGATGTATAGGTGCACTAGTTCGGCGAAGAGATGTTAAATGGCAAGTGATATGGATAGCAAAACAAAGTAATATAAATCTGTAATAAAAAGTGCAGAAAGCAAACAAGTGGTAAACGTGAGCACAAATGGTGTTGCAATGATGGAAACAAGGCCTAGGTTTCATACTTTCACTAGTGGCAACTCCCAACAACATTAACATAATCGAATCACATGATATTTCCCATAAAACATGCAAAGGGGACACACTCGGAGGTCATTCCTTCGTGGTCAAGAGAGGACGAGAATTATGTAGGGCTACAAAAGCACACCTCAAAGTTCGTAGTTCTCAATCTAAGGATTTCCCAATGTCACCGCGGCCATCCAAAGAGAGTCCCACAATCACCACAATATATCTAAAGGATAGTCAAAGACAAGCACCAAGAGACTCTCAATCTTCAATCAACACACAAGAGAGGAAATCACTCATGAAAATACTTTTCTAATCCATGTCCAATAGACCGCTGTCACCTTGGTCTCGGGGATTATACTAGATAAAGACAAGTGAGTACATCAATCCAATACATAGAGGAAGGGGAAACATCATGGGATCACCCTAGATTAACATAGCCTATGATCACAACGAAGATCACATCATGGGAGAGAGAATTGACCACATAGCTACTGGTAAGAACCTCAGCCCCGAGGAGGAACTACTCCCGCATCATGGAGGGAGGAAGCAACGTCGATGGAGATGAATCCGGGGGCACTTCCCCGTCCCGACAGGGTGCCGGCGCAGGAATTCTGGTCCCCCGAAGCTTGATGGCGATGGCGGCGGAGATTGGAATCGCGTCTGGAGAAAAGGGGTCCGGAATCAGGGTTTCCTCGACACGCTTTAAATATATGCCAGAGGGGGGCATCGGAGGTGCCTCGGGGGGCCCAGGCGCCCCCCGGCGCGGCCCGGGGGGGGGAGGGGGCGCCCACAGGGCGCCTGGAGCCCCTGTGGGTCCCCCCCGGCTGTACTTTGGCCGCACGGTAGCTCCTAGAACGCTGATTTTTTATATATTTTTTCTGGATTTTTCCTGACAGTTCTCGTAATGTGAAAACCTGAAATACAAAAACAGCCGAAAACAGAAACTGGCACTGGGGTGCACTGAGTTAATAGGTTAGTCCAAATATGATCAAAAGTGTATGGAAGTGTATAAATATCATAGCAATATCACTCAAAAGAGGCATGGAGCAAGCAGAAATTATAGATACGTTTTGGACGTATCAGATGCACAAAGGTAAAGCAAGGAACCGATCATAGAGCGATATACCTTCTGATCCACCACTTTACCATTGGGATCAATGTCAAGTTGGCATTTGGTTGGCATTGGAGTAGTAGCCGGCTTGACATCACTTAAATTGAACCTCTTGAGCATGTCTTGAGTATACTTGGATTGTTTGATGAAGATGCCTTCTCTTCTTTGTTTGATCTCAAACCCAAGGAAATACTTAAACTCTCCCATCATGGACATCTGAAAATGTGTGGTCATGAGTGCGGCGAACTCATCATTGAAAGCTTTGTTAGGAGAACCAAAGATAATATCATCAACATATAGTTGGCATACAAACAACTCCCCTTTGACCTTCTTAGTAAAAAGAGTGGGGTCGATTTTCCCAATTTCAATCCCACGATCTTGTAACAACTCGGTAAGATGCTCATACCACGCACGTGGGGCTTGTTTAAGGCCATAGAGTGCCTTATCGAGTTGGTACACGTGATTGGGGAGCTTAGGATCCTCAAACCCCGGGGGTTGTTTAACATACACCAACTCATTAACGGGACCATTAAGAAATGCACTTTTCACATCCATTTGTTGCAATTTAAAGTTATGATGGGAAGCATAGGCAAGCAGCAAACGAATGGATTCAAGATGAGCAACGGGGGCAAAGGTTTCACCGTAGTCGATACCCTCTACTTGGGAGTAGCCTTGAGGCACCAGACGCGCCTTGTTGCGGATGACAATGCCATGAGCATCTTGTTTGTTCTTAAAGATCTACTTGGTTCCAATGACATTATGGTTCTCCTTTGGTCTTGGCACCAGACGCCACACCTTGTTGCGCTCGAAGTTATGAAGTTCTTCATGCATGGCATTGAGCAAATCAGGGTCTTCGAGCGCCTCATAAACCTTCTGAGGTTCAACACAGGAGACAAAAGCTTGATGAGCACAATAGTTTGCTAATTGTCTACGAGTGCTTACCCCCCTTTTGATGCTTCCTAGAATGTTCTCCATGTGGTGTTCGTTGGAAGCAAGCCTGGAGGCAACTTTTGCAGCACGACGCTCTAATTGCTCTTCAAGAGTTAACTGAGGAGCATTGAGTTGATCATCTTGAGCGTCGTCAGGAGCTAGATCTTGATCTTGAGCTTCCTCTTGACCTTGATCTTGCTCAGAGGACAGAACTTGGCCTTGTGCATCATTTGGTGGCTCTCCACCATCTTGTGATTGATCTTGCACTTGGCCTTGTTCGTCAGGTTGAGGGCCTTCACTTTGTTCTTCGGAAGCGTGTGGGTCTTGAGTTGGTGATGGTTCCACTTGAGTGGAACATTGTCCTTCTCCTTCGGCCACAAGGGGTTCCTCAATGGGTAGGATATATCCAACACCCATTCTTCTTATGGCTTGAGGAGGAATTTCATCACCTACATCACAAGTACCACTTTGCTCCACTTGGGAGCCGTTATTTTCATCAAACTCTACGTTACTCGTCTCCTCAATGAGTCCATTGGACTTGTTGAGGACACGGTAAGCATGAGAGTTTGTAGCATAACCAACGAATATGCCTTTGTGAGCTCTAGATTCAAATTTAGACAAGAGAACACCTTTCTTGAGAATGAAACACTTACACCCGAATACCCGGAAGTACTTGAGATTGGGCTTGTTACCGGTAAGTATCTCATACGGAGTTTTGTTCAAGCCTTTGTGGAGATTGAGTCGATTTGATGCATGGCAAGCGGTGTTGATGGCTTCGCCCAAAAGTTGTATGGAGATTTGAATTCCGCCATCATGGTTCTTGCCGCATCCATCAGAGTTCGGTTCTTTCTCTCCGCTACACCATTTTGTTGAGGGGTATATGGGGCTGCATATTGATGTTTGATCCCCTCATCACTGAGAAACTCATCCAAGGTGTAGTTCTTGAACTCGGTGCCATTGTCACTTCTGATCATCAAAATCTTTGCTTCATGTTATCATTGAGCTTCATTTGCAAAGTTGATGACGGTTTGTTGGGTCTCACTCTTCTTCTTGAAGAAGTATACCCAGGTGTATCTTGAGTAATCATCCACAATCACCAAGCAGTACTTTCTACCCCCAAGACTATCAAAAGATGGAGGGCCAAAGAGGTCCGTGTGAAGGAGCTCTAGGGGTCTCTTTGAATAGATG
>LR738710.1:172728865-172753424 GCA_902687465.1 Secale cereale | reverse complement strand
GGGGGGGGTGAGCCGTCTCATGTAACTTTCCTTCAATGCAAGCCCTGCAAGCACGATCTTTGGCAAAGCTAACATTTGTTAGTCCACGGACATGGTCCCCCTTGAGAAGACTTTGCAAAGATCTCATATTGACGTGGGCCAAACGGCGATGCCAAAGCCATCCCACATTAACTTTAGCCATTAAGCATGTCGCGACCTTAGTGGGTTGCTTCGAGAAGTTAACCACATAAAGGCCATTCTCGACATGCCCAACATAGGCTCCTTTAAGAGTCTTGCTCCACAAGAGGGCCACGGTATCAATATCAAAGAATGTAGCAAAGCCCATGAGTGCAAGTTGGCGAACAGAAAGTAAATTGTATGCAAGGGACTCAACAAGCATGACTTTCTCGATCGTGAGATCATGAGAGACAACAACCTTGCCAAGCCCCAATACCTTAGAAGATGGAGCATCACCCCATTCGACGTTGGTGGCCATAGATGAACCTAGATGCACGTCCACCACCAAGTCTTTGCTTCCGGTCATATGATTTGTGGCTCCGCTATCGAGCAACCATGATCCCCCACCGGAAGCAAACTCCTACAAGAGATCAATGCTTGGATTTAGGTACCCATTTGGTAATGGGTCCTTTGAGGTTAGTAACAAGGGTCTTAGGAACCCAAATGGACCATTCAATGTACTCATAAGAGGAACCAACAAATTTAGCAAACACATGACCATCACTAGCACGACATAAAACATATGAAGGATTAAAGTCGCCGGCCATGTTTGATGGTATGGTGGAGTTTTTCTTGACACCACCACCTTCCACCATTTTCTTCTTCTTTGATGTGCCCTCTCCTTCTTTCACAAAAGATTGTCGGAGAGGGGGTGGTTGCTTGGTCTTGTCATTCTTCTTCTTCTTGGGCTTAGGAACAAACCCAATTCCTTCCTTTGCCACAATCTCCTTTTGATTGCTCAAAAGGTTGTTGAGGTTCTTCTCACCTTGTATGCATGTCACAAGGCCTTTCTCAAGTTGCTTCTTCAACTCGGCATTCTCTTCAACAAGATGCACATGCTCGCAACACGGGTTAGTAGCATTTGCATTATCAATTAATACCATGCGAGGAAAGATAGCCTTTTCCTTGGTTAGCGAAACTTGGAGTTGATCATGAGACTCCTTGAGAGTTGCATGCATACCTTTCAAGGCCTTGTGAGCCTTGTCAAGTATGTCAAACTCCTCTTTGAGTTTAGCATGGTCAACCACAAGTTTTGCCTTATCGGAATTAAGCACATGAGAGACAACTAAAGCATGATCAAGATCTTTCTTTAATTTAGCATGACCATCGTTGTGTGACTCCTCAAGAGCCAAACGAAGACCACGCTCTTCCTCTAGGGCGTTAGAGAGATCTGATATCTCATCGGCATAGTCTCGACTATGTCCTTCCATTTTAGTAATGGTTTCCTCGTGAGCCTCGATCATGTCGTTGGCCTCACCGAGTTGTTCCAATAGAGCAACAAAATGCTTCTTGGGTTTTCCCTTGAGATTTTTCATGAACAACTCAAATTCATTCTCTCCCTCCTTAGCACCCTCACTCTCATCAATACAATTCGTCAATGAAGGATTATAAGCGATAGTAGTATTGATGTTTGGGTTTACCTTATTGGTGGCCTTGGCCATGAGACACTTGGCGATGATGTTCTCATTTGGTGAGTCGAAGAGAGATGAGTGCGGAGTAGTAGCAATTGCAATTGTGGCCATGGTGACCATCTCATCATCTTCATCATTATCATCATCCTCAACATATTCCTCTTGGGCCACCAACCCTTTAGGAGGAGTCTTCTTGTTGAAGTTGTTCTTGTTGGGATAGGACTTAGACTTGTCCTTCCGGACAAGCTTGCCTTCAAAGTCTTCTCTCTTCTCATATGGGCAATCCGCAACGAAGTGGCTTACATTGCCACAGTTGAAGCAAGTCCTTACTCGTTGCTTTCCCTTGTTTCCACTTGAGTTGTTCCTGTTGAAATTGGGTCTTGTGTTCTTCTTGCCCCAGAATTGCCTTGAAGCAAGAGCCATGTGCTCATGATAGGCATATTTGGTTTCCTCGGGGCTACACTCATCATCATCTTCCACCACATCTTCTTCCACACAAGCCTTGGCCTTCAGGGCAAGATTAGGCTTATTTGATCGTTGAGCTCTTAAGACCGCATTGTCGGCGGTCATGTCCAAGATCCTCATGGCAACGAACTCATCCAACACTTCATGAGAAGACAAGTGGTGGAAATCCGGTCTCTGACGAATGACAGAGGACATGGCCTTATGATAGGGCATCATGTCCTTGAGGAACTTGCGCTTGATCTAGTTGTCATCCGTGTCCTTACTACCATGATCTCGAAGAGAGACCGCAAGGGTGGTTAATCTCCGATAAAGTTCACGAGGATCTTCTTCTTCGATCATAGCAAACTCATCGGCTTCATCTTGCACAACTTCATAGTTAGAGCGTTGAATGCTAGTGCTTCCCTTGTACATAGTGCCAACATGCTCCCAAGCTTCCTTGGCCACAGCGAAGGGTCGAAGATGTGCAATGTCTTCAGGAGGGATGGCATCTTGAAGAATTCAAAGAGCGGACTCGTTGAATTGATGATCCGCAGTTTCTCTTGGAGTCATGTTGTCGGGATCACGCGGGTAAAAACCTTGCTCAATGATTCTCCAAAGATTAGTAGAACAATGATTTATATGACGTTTAAAACGAAACACCCAAGTAGCAAAATCAGAATTTTTGATAAATTTGGGAGGAGGCCCAACGGAATTTAAATGCGGTGTGGGAACGGGTCCTCCATAGTGAGTAGGAGGAGCGGATTGGGCAAAGATCCCACTCCCATTCTTAGTAACAGGGGCTTGTTCACTACTAGCTTCTCCCTTGTCGGGTTTAGCCTCCGACACGTTGGTAGCGGGACGAACCACCTCCAACGGTGCGGTGGATAATTTAAGCCCCTCAAGCAAATCTTTAAACATGCCTTTGACCTCGCTCGCTAGTGACTCTTTTCAATGTGGTCAAGGCCACATTGAACTCCTCACGAGAGACCGAGGCTCCCCCATCTGACGTAGGCAAGGACGGAGTTCCACCGGAATGGTCCTCCGTCTCGACTACGTTGTCACCCATACTCTTTGGACGGTAAATTCCTTAAAAAGAGACGAGGCTCTGATACCAATTGAAAGGATCGATATGGTTGACTAGAGGGGGGGGGGTGAATAGGCAACTAACAATTTTTTAGCTTTTCTTAACCACTTTAAATTAAGCATCAAAGTAAGTTGTCTAGATATGCTACTAAGATGACAACTAAAAGAAAGTAAAGATAACAACTTCACAAGCAAGCTATAGGAGATAAACAAGTAATGCTTGCACAAGTAAACGTAAAAAATAACCACAAGAGGAACCGGTGGAGATGAGGATGTGTTGCCGAAGTTCCTTCCCTTTGAGGGGAAGTACGTCTCCGTTGGAGCGGTGTGGAGGCACAATGCTCCCGAAGAAGCCACTAGGGCCACCGTATTCTCCTCACGCCCTCACACGATGCAAGGTGCCGTGATTCCACTAGTGGTGCCCTTGAAGGCGGCGACCGAACCTTTACAAACAAGGTTGGCGCAATCTCCACAACTAAATTGGAGGCTCCCAACGAGACCACGAAGCTTCACCACAATGGAATATGGCTTCGAGGTGACCTCAACCGTCTAGGGTGCTCAAACACCCAAGAGTAACAAGATCCGCTAGGGATTAGTGGGGGGAATCAAATATCTCTTGGTGGAAGTGTAGATCGGTGCCTCCTCAAGCAATCCCGAGCAAATCAACAAGTTTGAATGGCTAGGGAGAGAGATCGGGCGAAAATGGAGCTTTGGAGCAACAATGGAGTAAGTGGGGGAAGAGGTAGGTCAAAAGGAGGAAGGAGAAGCCTTTATATAGTGGGGGGGGGACAATCCAACCGTTATCTCCCCCCCCCCCACTCAGCTCCGCACAGAGCGGTACTACCGCTTGGGGGAGCGGTACTACCGCTTATAGAGCGGTACTACCGTTGCCACACAAGCTGTACTACCATGCCATAGGGGTAGGGCCCGAGCGGTACTACCGTGGTCTCAGGGCGGTACTACTGCTGGGAGCGGTACTACCGCCTCTACTGCCGCACCTAGTACCGCAAAACTCAACACGAAAAATCGTCCGCGAATCGAGGCGGTGGTAACACGGATCAGCAGCGGTACTACCGCAGAGTGTACCAAGCGGTACTACCACTCAGTGGGGCGGTACTACCGCTTGTGACACACATGCGGTACTACCGCTGGGATCTGCGGTACTACCACTGGGGCCAGAAAAAGCTAGAGAAAAAGGGAAAGAATAGCTCCATTGCGGCGGGAAGGAAAGATGGGTGCAAATAAAGAAGTGTACGTGTTGATTCCACCCAAACCTTACCAAAGCGGATCCCCTCTTAATAGTACGGCTTTCCTATCACTCAGAACCACCGAAAACTAAGCAAAAAGGAAACACCGTCTTCCATAGATTCCGAGGGGCCTCTAATCTTCTTGTGCCTTTGTGAGATGTATCTAAAAGAGCTTAGAACACATGATTAGTCCGCAAACGCATTGTCATCAATCACCAAAACACCATTTGGCTAAATATGCCCTTACAAGTTCTGTGTTCGCCAATTAATAATCTATAAATAACTAAATAATAGGCTGACTATGCACATATCAGATTCTTTGTTTCATTTGACTCCTACACTGATATATTTAGGCTTCAGATTTTGTATTTTTTAGCAGACTGTTGGATTTTTTTTCCAGACATTGACATCTAATCACGGCAGCTTTGAGCCTCTTACCTTTTGTTTTCCTATGCGATCAGATGAAGTTGTCACACCTAATGGTAACAAATAGATTCCTAAAAAAAGGGAAATAAATAAGAATTGTATGCTCAGTGTATCACATCACTTCAGAAGGGAGAAATTGCTAAATTGATGTTGATCTGCACTGAAAAGAGAGAGATTAGGAAAGACTGGGCACCTCCTATTTGCGTGTAATGCCCTTTGTCAACACGCAAGCACTAAGGGAGCTACATCAATGGTTGCATCAAGCATTGGGAAGAAGCACTTCGCGAGTTGTTGATACTTGATACACTCTTAGCTTAATTGTAATTTTATGGAGTGATTATGTGTTATGTTTGGATTATAATTTCATACAAACATATATATATATATATATATATATAAGTTCATAAGTTGGTAGCCACCAACACTGTCTATTTTAGATGGCGCCTATTATTAATTACCTCCATCAGATTAAGATGTCTATAAGATGTTCTGATCTGTTGGTCAAATCTAAGATTTAGAAACTGATGCAGTTTGTTCTTAAAATAAAAACTCAGTGCCGAAAATATGTCCTCTAATGCTAAAGCTTCCATGTATAGTATACATGCTTTGTTTCTTCCTGTTAATTAACAAGCAGGCATCCTAGGCACCTACGAGTTTACTTGAATTATCTTGTCACTGACTTTCTTTTCTTACAAGAGTCATGTTGTTTTATCTTCATTTTATTGCGACCATTCTCGGACTTATTGAAATCAAGTTTTCCGCCTCTTTCTATATGACATTCCATGTTAGGCTTGGGTGGAAAGAAAGAAAACAAGGGGAAAGTCGTCTATCAGGTAGCTTGATCATCTTCTATCAGGTAACTTTAGAATATGTATATTAGCTTATGTCAATTTCTGATAGTACATTGATCTATATTAGTGTTTTACTATTTAAAAGAAGTTTCTTAATTTGCGTGGAACTTGAGGTTAAGAATTACCAACTGTTTGAACTTGTTACAACGTTAGTAGAAACCTTGATAACCTTCCTTTTTTTAAGTTTTGGTCTGCTGGCCTACTTTCAGGTTTCTACAGAGGAAATTAGTCCAGGTGTTAATGCTTCATTTGCTATAGAGCTGACATATGTTGCAGAACAAAATGTCACTAAATCTCCTTGTAGTCAGATGTATCGGTAGTATAATGAAATGTTCTATTTTGGTTGTTCTATCTGGAGAAATCATGGTGTGAAGGGACTCTATGAAGGGAATTGGGCAGCAACTGCTTGTTGAAAAACGAGTTTTCTGGCACAGGTAGGAGTATCAAAAATTTGTATTTCTATGATAATATTTCTGGAAGCATGAATTTATGTTCATGTAACTGGTTGATTTTTGTGTAAAAATGCCGATACTATTCTACACATGTTTAGCATGGGCAACCAAATGTTCCTTTGAATTGTGCAAAGCTATCATTTATTTTTGCATGAAATTACTAAACGTATGGATAATTTCTTCTAATAGGCACTGCAAACCTTTGCCTATGATCTTCCTTTTTCTCTGCCAGAAAAACCTGGAAGCAATGGGTTGACAACTGAGACAAATCTAAAACATATAGAGAACCGAGAAACTGAAATGAGAAGAAGTATCTAGAAGCACCTTGGCCTGCCTTGAGTTCAGACAGGGAAAAAGTAAACTGCATTGTTGTTCTTATGATACTTGTATCTGAAAATTGTTCAACAACAAAACGGAAGCAATTTTGTAATAGTCAAGCAGATTGTCTAGCTTAGTAAGCGATAATTAGTCAAGTAAATTGTCAAGCAATTTTGTAAGAGATAATTAGTTCTGCTTTCGATTTGCATACTTTGTGGAAGTCTAGCTTTTCTCGAAACACATTTGAAGTCGAAGTGGAATCTTATTGTTTTCGAATATATTATACTCCCTCCGTCCCATAATATAAGACGTTTTTTGATCTTAGTGTAGTGTCAAAAAACGTCTTACATTATAGGACGGAGGGAGTATTATATAAACATTTTTTTCACGCGAGGCAAGAAAAGAAACTTTGTATGATGTAAGGTGATTCCTCTATAGGCTAAGAAATGCAAGGAGATATTTGTCTACGTACAATCATAATTGCATGCTACTCTTATGAGTTATATGTTGTTTTGATCAATACGTATGTATAACTTATCATTCGTAGGAGCGATGAATTTTTCACATGATTATACGTGCGTTGCACGTGCATGCGTACTAGTTAATATGAACAGTAGAAAATCCTTCAAAAAAAAATCATGAACTAAGGTGGCAGCAGAACGCGCATGGGATCAATAGAGACGTTCGTTACACGTGGAGACGGTCGATCTTTTGCCTCCTTGGCATTGGCATGGCATAGGACCCGATTGGATCATAATTCTCCACCGGCGACGAGTTTCGAGGGGTTCCGTTTCACGCGGATACGTGCACGCGATACGCGGATATAGCTGAACCTGAACTCAGATCCAACCGAACCAAGCACACGACTAGCTAGCACACGCGGCGACGGAGTGGGAGAAGCGCAATGCCGTTCGCCGGGGCCGTCCCCTCCACGGCCCTTCTTCTCCTCGTCGTCCTCTCGGCCGAGGAGCAGCCGTTCAAAGGCCTCCTGCCCGAGAACCGGAGCGTGGCCTTGGCCGGCAACAACGTCACCGCCACGGCCGGCGCGGCGGCCATGTGCTACCCAAGGAGAGGCGTCGACGAAGAGGCCAATCCGAGCAAGACGGTCCTCGACGTGGCCCCATTCGCCGTGTGCCCTTCTCCTGAAATCAAGAAGGGGTTGAGCGGGCGAGCAAAGGCATGGTGTTGCTGGGGCCTCGCCGTGGCGATGACGATGGTCGTTTTCGTTGTGTGGTCAGTTTTACTCCCCTGCGCTTGCTTCATTCGTACTAGGGCACACGGACAGGAGATTTATTTGGTCGGCACAACGAACTCGATTATTGCCTCGTGTACTCAGGCCAGAGACGTTCATCGTATCGCCCATCGACCCCAAGTTCACGGGTGATGACGCGTCGGTGGTCGATGGCGATGGCGACGGCGACCTCTTCGACTGCGCCATCTGCATGGAGACGGTGCCTGACACCCTCAAGTTCAGCGTCGGCTCTTGCGGCCACGCCTTCTGTTCGAGCTGCGTCATCCAGTACGTCGCGGCTAAGCTGGGCGAGAACGTCGCTCGCGTCAAATGCCCCGACCCCGGCTGCAAGGACGGCGACGTCGAGCCGGAGAGCTGCTTCGGCATCATCTCCTCGGACCTGCTCGACAAGTGGGGTTTCCTGCTGTGCGAGTCTTTGCTCGGGGCCAAAACGGTGTACTGTCCGTACAGGGAATGCTCGGCGCCTCTTCTCGCCGACGGCGAGGCCGGTGCGGCGGCGATCGCGGAGGCCGAGTGCCCGCACTGCCACAGGCTGTTCTGCGCCCGGTGCGCGGCGCCGTGGCACGCCGGCGTCGGGTGCAGGGAGTTTCAGGAGCTCGGGCAGGACGAGCGCGGGCGGGAGGACCTCCTGCTGCGGAGCCTCGCCGGACGGCAGAGGTGGCAGCGGTGCCCCAAGTGCAGGATGTACGTGGAGAAATCGGAAGGATGCAACTACATCAAATGCAGGTATGGATCAGATTAGAACTCCCGACAGATCGCTCATTGCTATGCTTGACAAATGGAAATTAAGATCCGATTATCAAGTTAATCCGTAAATGTGAAATGATTTTGCGGCTCCCTTGTTTGATTTATTGTAGGTGTGGAAACAGCTTCTGCTACCGATGTGCATCCAAGGTGTCCGCGCTAACCCATTACTGCAACAAGTGCAAGCGCTAGCGATTTGCTTGGTTATTGTTAGGATTATTTAATCTTATTAATCCCTACTTTTTCTAAAGGAGGCGGTTGCCTCGTGTCCCTTCGGAGACACCCCTTTGGGGGCTATATATATGTGTAACACATCATCAATGAGAATGAGGATTCACTTTTATATCTCTGCGTTTGTCTCTCGTTCCTCTCTCGATCTAAATTCTAAACACGTTATCAGCACATAGTCTCTACCGTGAGAGAGAGAAAATGGCCATTGGGAAGACGGCGGTTATCTAGATGCCCGGTTCTCAAGCAACGATGGCGAAGACGCGAACGATTCCTGCGCGAGGGGAAGCAGCGGCCGCGACTGCGGCATCCTGGTACGGTTCTCTGCGTACTCTATCGACTGGAGCGAGGCGCGGTCCGGCTTCAACGCGACGGTGCGCGGAGTGACGGCAGCGAGGCCGGCTGTGGCAGAACTACGACGGCAAAGACACATCAGGAAATCAATCGGCAAAAACGGCCATGCACACATCACAGAACTTTGTTGTCTTCTTGTGATTAAGAAATAAGAAGACTTCCTCTAATCCGTTGTGTTTTTCTCTGATCCGCCATGCCCGGCCGGCGCAGAAGGCAACTTCAGTCGCGGCGGCAACGACGCGCCTACATGCATTCATACAAGAAATTGATCGGGAGAATACCAACATTATTTTTCTTTCTATTTACTTTTGTGATTAGCCTCGCCCTCAATGACCCGCTGATTGTAGGGCAGATGTATTCAGAAGTTGGCATCATCCGCGCTGAACGCTGCGGCCATGCCGTCCGAACAGGCGCTGGCATGCGATGCATGCTCCTGCACAAGCGTTCATTTCACCGGATCGACACATACGGTAAGAGGAAACAATGTTGATTCTCACCGGTGCCTTCCTCTCAGGAGGCCATCCATCTCCGATTGCACATCGCCTTTTTGCGCGCTCAGACATGCCCGGCGAAGTGCTCCCGGCCGTAGGCACGGTCTGCGGCCACGCGCTGCCAGGGACGACGGCGCACGCGTCCGCGCCATCCAAAGCGCAGTGAGCAGCTTTGCTAAGGTGCTCAGCACGGTGCATCGTGAGTGGTGCAGCCGCATCCTCCAGCGCAACTTCCCTTGGTGCGCCCGCGGGCGTCCGCCCGAGCGAGTTGCTCGACCTGGAGCACGACACGACCCGGCTCTCGACACAGTGTGGGCGTGGATTCGTCCATTCCCGGCGCAACGGCGGGGCACGACCACTGTGTGGTGACTCCTCCCCGGCACTCGGTGGCGTCTTCCGGTGCTGCCTCCCATGGCATGGCTGCTGATGGTAGCAACGGCCAACGGCCCGTCCCAACGCGCCATAGCAGCGGTCGGCTGTGACGTCCTCGAGCACCAACACAGCGTTCCCCGATCACTGCAAGGTCTCCTCCTCCTGTGAGGCCAACGGCTCGGCCGGCGGCGGCGGTTACCGAAATTCCCCGCTGGGATGAAACCGCATGGGAGAGCAAATTGGGGAAATATTATCCCTTTGCCATTTTTGCATTTAGATCTCTGCACTTGCAGGAATTAGCCAAACAGGCTGAATCAATGGTCCAGACCAATATTTGCACGATCTTCAATTTCAAAGATTTTACAAATTGGTTCTGTTAACAGTGCTATTTACTAGCATTAATCTGTTTTAGACCCCTTTTAGTATTTGTGCCTTCAAATACTGCAATCTCTGTTGAGTAATGTGTACTCCAGAATGAGATTGTGATGTAAATAATTTCCATGTTCACAACATGTTCAAATTGTTTACCTTCACTATTTGTAATTGAGATTGTTAATCTCTTACAAAGATAAATTCAGTACCTCTACAGTACTGTTTCTCCGTTGAGTACGAGGTATTTCGGAATTTTTTTATGATGTATATATCTCCATGTTCACCACATGTCGAGATTAATATGTTTATTTGCAATTGAGATTTTCAATTTCTTGCAAATACATAGGCAAAATTCAAGGTGTCATCTTTAGCAATTTGAGATTGACACTAATGATTTCGAGCCACCTTTCTTGAAATCTATTAATTTTGCAACATTAAGATGTATCTATATTACAATCTGTAATATAAATAAATTACCGGTTTTTCATCGTAGATGGTATGTTCTATGTATTTACCACATTGTCATTCTTCATGAACATGTCATAGCGGTCGAGATTGGTTTCTCCCGCACAACAAACTTGTAAATTTTTGACAATAACGTCTCCCTCGTTATATTAGGAACACAAGGTAATGAGTTGAATCTACTGCCGTGCAGACAATCTCTATTACTGTGAGATCTGTATGATCTTCAATATGTTCCCACAATTGAGGTTGAGCATTTTCAAGTTATACACTTGAGTCAAATTTTTGCAATCTGATTATAACTTAACCATGATGGTAAATTTATTATCTCTGATTTGCCCCTATAAGTAATCGATGGCTAAGTAATTTGAGGCTCTTGCCCTCAATGGCCACAACTTACTTAAGAGGGTCATGGACATCAAGCTCACTCTTGCATCCCATGTGATAGCGCGTGCAATCCAAGCTACGCCACCGGGACGCAATGGTCCTCAAGGGTAATGGTTTGAAACTCATTTCAAACCCTCAACCTGACATCATTAAGCTGTCACGAGACCCTATGAGCATGGAGAGCATGGTGGTTGAATATGCATCAACCGACATGTTTGGAGACTACATTTAGTCCCTCAATCTCCTTAGTGATCAATTTGCTTATGTCCATTTCTGATGTTCTAATATGAACATGATTATTGTTGTCATCATATATTGCATATCACAATATATTGTATCAGCTCTTTGGTACAAATTCATTTGTATGTATTCTATATATCAGACAATGATTTTCTTGAGAATGTTCATGTCTATATATAGATTTCTACAAGGGTCAATTTGATGAAATATGATATGTGCATTGTGGACATATGCACCACGAACTCTATACTCGGGGAAGTGAAATGTTTCCACTCTCTTTGAGAGAAAGGAGATATTTTAAAATCGCTAGACGACGCGATGAGGTATTTGTTGGCTCAACTCAAATCATATTTACTGTCCCTATGGGTACTTGAGTAGAATCAAGGATGCTTTATTGTGTCCGGATCAACTCGTATCATACTAAGCTATAGAGATATTCGTCAAAATGGTTTCCATAGCGAAACTTATGCTGACAAGAAAGAGAAATACATTCTTTTTAGCATATGCAACGGATATGGCAAGCACATTCTTTGTGTATCATCAGGATTGTACTACACATACGACACAACCCGTAGCACCCGTTGCGTATGAGATAGTTTTCCAGAGTGTCTTGTACATGACAAACTTGGCACTCTCGCCTTGGTCATCGAGATATTGGATTGAAACTGAAACTATCAGCAATTCCAATAGTTTATGATTATTATGGTGCTAAACTCTAACAACGTTTGGATTTTATGTGCACTACAAGTGACATAGGGAAGCTAATTTTAAGGCCCGCACACCTTAAAGTCTATGCTGAACCACTCAGACTCCTTGAATGCATCAAGTTGAGGTAAGTGGCTCTTCCCATCCATTGACTAGACTATTCAGGTACTCCATGGTTCTAAAAGACATATCTACATGATGGTCTTAAGTGTGTGATTTATTCACACGAAACCATTGGTTTTATCCTGACATCGATTTTAAGCAAATCAGATGGACAACATTGCAGAATTCTCCTTGAGTGCTTCCTCTATGGCTCTCGGATTGAAGTTTAGCAATTTGTTTTAATGTCTAGACTCAAAATGGTTTGGTAGAATCCCATCCAAAGAATGAGCTCATTGCATGATCTTTACTTTGAATTGCAACTTACCAACTTTACGTTGGAGTCATGTAGTCTTACACACTCATGACCAAACTGCATATATTATTCCCCTCTATCTTTGATACGTGGAAATCTACCAAGTATTTCCCATCTGCAGTACTTCGGTTGCATACCGATATCACCACCCGGCATATATCATTGGCCCCTCAACATATAGTTGGGATCTATGTGAGGAATAATTGTATTACCGTCAATACCTCAAGCCCCTCACATGGGGAGTTATTCAAGGCCAGTATGCTGATTCAACGAGGAACATTTCCAGGCATTAGGGAGAGATTTCAAGTACCATAAAGAATGCTAGGAAATTAGTGGAATGTTCAACACATTTCTGCCTCAAATTCACGTACTGAAGGATCTGAACCATGCGTTCAGAAGATTTGCAACACATTGCAAATAACCTGCCAAATTCATTTACTGACTATAAAGGTGTCACGCAATCCTACAATCCTGCAAAAATATGTCGGAAAGAGTGGAGGTACCAACTAAAACCACTCAACTCCCCGTTCAAAGCAACAGGGGGAGAAGTACGACAACAGGGCATCAGGATTCAGCTTCTTGCAAGCAAGGATATCAAGGCCTCTGAATCAGTAAATGCATGTCAACTTTACGTTGACAGACACCTAATGGGTAGTATAGACCCAGTGGAAGGGAAACCTCCACCAACCCAGGTCATAGTGCACACAATGACCGGGACATCGAAATACCCGACTCAATCGCATTGGGAAATCGCGAGTAGTAACCATGGGTAACGATATTTCCATCAACTATATATTGATATATAGATTCTGGAGAATCATATAACCGGAAGTCTACAATTGTCGACATAGATTTCTCAACTAGATTGCAAAACCTTACAAATGATTCAGATCCAAAGACCATGGCCATGGCAAAGTGTGATCAACACTCGGACTGAACTCAAGCAAAGGGATCTAGGTAGAAATGATATTGCTCAATAATGGGAAGGTATTCATAAGCAATACATACACCAGTTTTCTTCTGGAAACGGAATTGAGAACAACGAGGTGGTGAAACGAAGAGCAAGTATTGTAGCACAAGGGTTCATGCAGATACCCAACTATTCTCCAGAGATGGAATCTCTTTCCGATAACTTATATCATTGGCAGTACAAAATCATCTATCTCTGCAGTTGATAGATGTAGTGATTACATATCCATGTCGATCACTAGATTCAGACATATATGATTGATTCCCGATGGAGTCGCAATTCTGAATCGAAATACAAAATGCAACATACATTGTGTAAAATCAATAAGTCACTGTATGACTTATTATTATTCTCGGTACATTTGGTACTACCGACGTAGTGAGTTCCTTATTCACAAGGATTACTCCTACAATGATGGTTATCCATGTTTGTGTGTCTGCAATGACGACACATGTAATCATCTAAATGACGGAGTTTTAAATGAAGGATTTGGGTAAACCAAAACACCGCTTGTTACTACAACTTGAGCACCTTCATTCATGCATTATGGTATACTATGTTGTCTATATCCATGATATATTGGAGAAATTCATTGTGGACAAATCTTATCCATCCATAACTCTCGTGGTAGTTCATTCTCTAGACGTAGAGAAAGATCTATATAGACCAGGAGATGATGGAAATGAGATATTGAGACTCAACGTTCCATAATGCCATTGGATCCACCAAACACAATTGGATGGTACTAAAGAATATCTTTTGATATCTCCAAGGCATCACATATCATGTCCTGGTTTTTCAGTTTCACAGAAATGTGAACACCGATATCATTGGATACATCGATCAGATCCCCAATATATTAGATCGTAGACAAGTTTAGTTTACTACTAGGTGTGGTAGCCCTCTCATAAAGAGTCTTTACATCAGACCTCATGGCTACATTCACCAACCATTATCTCAACGATAATGTTTCTTGTGTTGCCCGGATGCAAACAGGTTACATAATAAGCAATATCACTATATTGCATATCTTGCAAGTCAAATCATGCGACTGATTTGTTCAGCGGGTCTCTACCAACTTCTATGTTTTGGTATGTGACAGCTTCAAATTTTTGCAAGAATCAGGGGGAGTATCTTCCTGAATTGTTCCTGTTCAATGCATCATATTATACTCTTTTTCCCTTCATGAGTTTACTTTACAGGTTCTCATAAAGGTTTTTAATGAGGTAATATCAACATGAGATCATATGTCATACTTTCTGTTTTCCCCACCAGGGTTTTTAGGAAAGTACATACGACATATTTATTATCTTCTAAACTCTATGGGTTTTCTCGTATTGAGTTAAAAGAGACAATAACCATTATATGTTGCATCATTTTCTCCTTATTTTCCCACTGGGTTTGAAGGAGTTTTAGCAACATATGGAACATCTATCTCCTCATATTTTTCCCACAGGGTTTTTGGAGGAGCTTCTCTAGATGATGATACTTACACTAACAAGCATGGATTAGGGGGAGTGTTAGGATTATTTAATCCTATTAATCCCTACTTTTCCTAAAGGAGGCGGTTGCCTCGTGTCCCTTCGGAGACACCCCTTTGGGGGCTATATATATATGTGTAACACATCATCAATGAGAATGAGGATTCACTTTTATATCTCTGCGTTTGTCTCTCGTTCCTCTCTCGATCTGAATTCTAAACAGTTATGCATATCCAAGGGGGCTTTCACCGGTCACCAGCAAGGCACAAATACTGAGCTCTGTTTATTAATTAACCGTCTAGTACAATATATCGCTTCATCTTGGTCATGTTTATCTCAATAGCAAGATGGAAATCTAAGCATGCCCTAAACTTTAGGATGTGGCTAGGTTTCAATCGACAGAGATTTAATCAAGTCTTAGTCAAGTGAGATGGTATAAGGAGAAAAAATGAAAAAAGAACTAAAAAAAATTGGGTATGAATCTTCATGCAAGATCAAGGAAATATAGCATCGACTGAGACATAAGAAAGTCTCAGTCGGCCGAGACTTAGCAAAACTGTAAACTTTACTTAATCAGATTGTACAGAACTACGAACAGTATCTCCATGACTCGATTCAGCTTTCAGTTGTGCTTGTAAATATGCGAGGTTTTTTAGGCAGAACACTCAATATCTGATCTTCTAGTTCACGCGGTTACGTTTCTTAAGAAACCGTAGAGATTGCTATTATTTGGTTGTCCATATATTCCTTGATAGTATGGTCGTATGAACTAGAAGATTCAGATATTTGATCTTCTAGTTCATGCGGTTACATTTATTAGCAAGGGCCGTTGCAGTGGCTGGGGAGTGCGGTGGATCGGGTGCGTTCTGGTCAGACCTGACCCTGGCGAGCGCGATGCTGCTTCGTGGCATGAGGGGCTACAATGGATCACCGCGAGGAGTGGTTTGGTGGCTGGCAATGGTGGATTTGCTGCACCGTGGGCTCGGCTCCGATGATAACCGGCCATGGGTTTCCAGATCTGGAAGACCCGACGGGAGAGGAGGATCTCAAGCGAAATCTTTTTTGCAATGACGGCGCCTGTGGGCGTCGTTATCTCCCTGTGGGCGTTGCCTTCGAGACTTTTGCCCTCTCCCCTTGTGTGGTGCTTAGGCTCTCCGGGTGAAAAAAAATCCAAACTCCGGTTCTTTGGAGTGGGCGATAGCGGCGTCTATGTCGTGACCTCCTTGGAGGCGTCGCCTTGGAGGGTTAGCCTTTGGCTGCCATGTGGTGTTCTCCCGTCGTCACGGGCGGTGTATGCCGGGGCCGCGCCAGATCCTTGTTGTGCGTCGAGATGGCGGTCTCGGGCAGCGTTGCGGCGGCAACTCCATGAGGAAGGGTTGCAGCTTGTCAGGACTTGGGTGGCAACCTTGGGCTGCAAGGGCAGAGGGTTGTCGATGCGTCCTAGCGGGGACGGTTGGACGGTATGTCGGGGCAGCGGCCCCGGATGTGGTGCGACGACCGTGGTCTGCAAGCACTTGCTCTGGACAGCATGGGCTGCCAACAGCTGTTCATGCGGCGTTGCAGCTCCAGGCTAGCGGTGGCATGTCGGGGCGGTGACCCCGGAAGACGGTGTCGGTGGAGTGCGCAGGGCGCGATGGACCGGTTGATGTCGGGGTGGCGGCCCCGAGAGCTTGACGGCTTCGAGTACCATGGGTCGTGAGGACAGCGAGGTTGCCATCGAAGTTGGTCGTCGTCACGTCGTGTACGATAACCAGCGCTTGGTTTGTGGGTGCTTGCTTTTTCACCTCTGCGGGAGAGTCCCGGTCTGCTCCTCCCATAGCAGTCTCGACTTCTTCTTTCCGGCAGTGGTGGGGGCTGGCTTGCTTGGCGGAGCGGGGCCTGCCGTTGTTGTGTGTTTGCTTGGTTGGCGTTGGTTGTGGTGTTCGGCACGCCGTCGACGAGTGTGGGCTTGTTCCAGTGTATTCTGATGTGGGGCTTTCAGCCGCTTGTATCTGGTTTTCGTCCGGTTTTTCCTAATTTAATAGGCAACTCTTTTCTTCTTAATGAATGCAGCAAGCTGCCATTTTGAAAAAAAAAGTTGGCATAGTGTAGTCCCTGAAAAAATAGCTTGCATGTCAGCCGATGTCATGTGTGAGACTTGCATATTAATTTCAATGGGTGTAAATCCAAAAGTGTACAACACACAACTAAACACAGCTGTATCCCAGGGATCTTGTCGAACATGTAGACATACACATACACACTTGCCGTCCAGTCGAAGGTCATACGATCATACGAACACAACAGCACACCACAACGTACGTGTAGAAGGAGCATGGACGGCACACACCGCGTCTCCGGAAATGATCGATTCCGTGTTCATGTCACGCCCTCCTCGTCGATCATGGCTCATCAGCCTCCGGCTCGGGCACGGGAGAGCTGAACCCGGGAATCGTAGGCATCTCAGGCATGGGCGGCAGCTCGACTTTCGGGAACGAGGGGAACTCCGGGAACGGCGGCAGCAGCTCGTGCTCCGGCGACGGCTCAGGCGCCTCGGCCGGGTAATCATTCTCAGGCGACGACTCCGGCGCATCGGCCGGGTAATTGTCCTCAGGCGCCGTCTCCTCCAGGCCCCGTGCCGCGCGGCCCATGCCGGCGCACGAGAGCAGCAGCACGGCCAAGAAAAGAAGCACGGCGCAGCGGGCGTTCTTGAAGGAAACCATGCCGAGTGGAGCTCGATCGGTAGCCTTCTTGGCGTGTGTGTGTGTGGGCTGATCTCTTAGCTCTCCGGTGCGCGCTCGGTGGTACTTATAGGACGTGACGGAACGAACGACGGCTCGTGAGCGTGGCCGCACCGCGCCTTTTTCTTTTCAGTTTTCACACAAGTGTGTTTTTTAGGGTCAGGGCCACTGGGTTGGTGATCTGCTGAGTTTGCGGTTGGGTCCGGTGCGTTTTGGGAGATTTTGGCGCATGTGTGTCTCGTGGTTTGGTTGGAAGACTGCCCGGAGATCAGGTTTGGTGAACGCGCCAATCAGTTTGTTGATCTTCACCTATCCACTCTTGCTTACATCGATATCGAGTCTTAGGGCAACTCTAATCGATCCCCTGCAACCGGTTAAAGAAGTAAAAATTCAGCTTTACTTCTCTAACCGCCACCCAACCAATCCATAATAGCCGTTAGTAGAGAAAAAAAAAATTATCCTTAGTCGCCATGGTGTCCTTATATTTGCTCGGCCCCTACCGCTTGGAGGAAAAAAAATCTTCTCCCATTCGCTCCCTCACCCACCTCACACCCGCGCCGCATCCACACTCAAGCCATCCTTCCCATCCCTCGCCGGCCACCACCCATCCCCGCGGACGCTCCATAGCCTTCGCCGTGGTCCTTGACCATCAGGATTTGTGCCTCTCTTGCTTCGTACCCGACGAAGAATTGGTAAGTCTACGGCGGCGACTACGCCTTTGTCATGGATTGGCCGGGTACCGGACCGCACAACCCCGACAATGCCTCCGCGACGCATGCATGTATTGACTCCGGCTATAGCCGCTCGGATCTCGTTCGTCGGTGGTCCACCAGCAAAGACGTGCCCGACCATCATCCGGGCTCGGCACTGGCCCATCAGTTCGTCGGCTCCCCATTGCCAGTCATAAAGTGTGATGACTGCCTGCTGCAGGTGGTGCACCGAGTTTCCACTATGCTGGAAAACTCCAGATGGGTGTTCTAACGCAAAAAGATGTGGTACATGCTTTTTTTTATTCGGCTGTTTACCGGATTTGGTGCAATTTGTAGCTCACCGTTTGCTCAAATTTGTTTGTAGGATGGATGCAAGTTTTGGTATTGGAAAGAAAATTACATCGAACTATTGATAGCACAAAATTTGATAGATGTTTGTGCACTCGTTGCTAGAATAGAGACTAGATGCGAACCAACATCAATTTTTTCGGAATCAAAGAAGAAAAAGTGCAACCTCGAGAAGCCAATAGAGAGAATCAACAATGAAGGCATAGAGAAAATATTAATCCTTCTAGTGGAAGTAGTTATGAAAGTTGGATATCTTTTAAAGTGTCTAATTGTGGCTCTTGTTTCCTTTGGTTTCTTTCTCATAGCAAAGAATTGATGAATTATGTACTCAAATGTTTCAAAATGTCCGAAATTAAGAAGCAATGAAATTTGTTTCGTTGGCCGAAAATGAAATGCATTTTTTACTTCGTTATATATAGGGGGTCGGCTAGGTCCGGGCTCCATCCAACACTTGGTGGAGTAAATATACTCCACTAAGGGTTTACTTCGCCGGATCCTCCTTTTTTTGTGGTGTTGCCGGATCCTCCTTAATTTTTAAGAGATCTATTAGAGTTACCCTTATCAATGGGTTTCTTCTAATCTCGACGGAGATCGCTTGAAACGAAGGGCCGAAACATCTCTCTAGAGGAGGATAAATTTGGTTTTCCTGCTCTAACTACAACTAACAGACCCCTTATAACGTTTGAAGGAGAATAATTTATCCTCCTCGGCCTCCGCGACCCTTAAATATACTCACCCACCCACCCGTGAAGGATTAAAAAAAGAGCCTTCATTCTCGCTCACACTCTGCCTCACTTGGCCGCATCCACTCCGGTCCCGCCTGCCTTGCATTGCCTCCACTGGCCACAGCTGACACCCGATTGCCCCGCCGACTTTCCGCCGCCAGATCTGGCCATCTTATTTTCTTTATTTGTTCATCTCATCCACCATCTCTGGCCATGGCGGCACTCCTCCTCATTGTCCCTAGCCCGATGGCGCTCCTCTTGTTCCCCTCCTCCATCGAGACTGCACCCCACCACCCCACCACTCAACCAGATGACGTCACGCGCGCTGGAGTGTGTTCCACCTCCTACTTGCGCTTGCGGAGTAAGTCATAGCCATCGGGTATCTATTCTTGGTCAAACAACACTTGTTTGACTTTTGAAAATACAAATACACCTTGTATAAGGAATGGAGGGAGTTCATGTTTACATCATAGGAAAAAAAACATCAAAAACACCATGAACAAAACAACTACTCCCTTCGTAAAGAAATATAAGAGCATTTAGATCACTAAAGTAGTGATCTAAACACTCTTATATTTCTTTACAGAGGGAGTACTTCCCATATACACCGTGAATCTGTGATGCATCTACTCCGTCAACGAAGTGTGAACAAACTATAAAATCCATCTCATCTCTGCCTCAATTTTCAGCCATGAACTTAAATTCTCATGCTTCATTGAGAACTGCATTTGCCATGGAAAAAAGTGGAAACATGGCATTTTTTCAATTGTCATGTGATCATGCCAAATTAAAATTTGCCATTGTGTTGGGTAAACACATGGTAATACTTTGCCATGAGACATAGGGGGAATCCCCAAGCACTTGCCATGTGACAACTACAAAAAGAAGCAAGAGTTTGCAAAATTGCCATGATGAAAGAACACATTTGTTGAGAAAATTGCCATGGGCTTGAAGAAAACTTTACTACAATTTTCTATTGCCCCCATTTACTATCACATATCATCTTCAAAAAAAGAAAGAAAACCGGCTACTGCCCACATCTAAATTGGACAGTATGTAGATTGGAGGTACAACTTCTTCGAGAAAATGCATCCTAATTATTATTTTGCCATGGCAAGTATATCTAAACATCATGGCAAAAACTGCAGTAATTTTGAAAAAGGGGTCGCACAGTGTTAACAACATGGAAAAAACCAAACAAAAGGGCGTGTCACAAGCTGTGAATGTTCTTAACAATCAGAAAAAACAAAAACAAAAAAAGAATCTATAATCAATGCCAACGCTTGCATTAAATCTATAAAATACAGAAACTGTATGTGTTGTGAATCATTGACATGATTTTTAGAGACAACAAATGGTATGTTCATAATCTCAGGCATTCATGCTTCGTTTGCTGGTAAATTCAGGCATTCAGGCACGGGATGAATTGTGAAGCATTAACAACGAATGAAATAGGGATTGAAGCACTGCTCACCTTGAAAAATCTTTCCTAATCGATCTGGCAGAACTCACGGGTCACCGTGGAGAGTTATTTACCCAAAACCACCACACTTGGGGTTAGGGTAATGACATGATACCAGTTTTGAGCCGGGGCACATAAAACCATTAGTTCTGCGCCTAATGTGTAACGCGGAGCACTGATGCTTGAATTTGGTCGCGAAAACAGCGAAACCGACAGGTGGGGCTCGCTTGTCAGGCTGATGTGGCGTGCTTGTGTGGACAATATGCTTAGTTGGACGAGGCTCCCATCTGTCAATGACTCAAGTGTTTTTTCTTTTCACTTTTTATTTTTTATTCCTTTCTCTTTTCTCCCCTTGGCATTTCAACAAGCAGGTTGGGGGCGGTGCCCACACCTCGCCTGCTCGTCGCGGCCGTCGTCATGGGTGCCTAGCTGCAAGAACAGACTGAGCTCGTCGCCGGCCCCCTAGTGGACCCCCTAGCTCGCCTACCCCCTTCAGCAACCCACCGTCCACGCTTTGAGAAGCTCCTGGAGCACGGGCCGCAAGGGATTCCGCCACGCTGTCACTACCTGCAGCGCCGCCATTCGCGGAATAGAGCTTGCATGTGCGCACCCGAGATGTGTCGTCGTCGTTTATCGGCAGCAGGAGGTGCGGTGTTCGCAGCCGGGGCCGCGCTGGAGACGACGATGAGGACGACGGGCAGGCAGGCTCGACGCGGCAAGAGGTGGATGACCGTGGCGGCTTGCGTGCGCGTGCCCGCTTCTTGCTGCCACACCTTCGTCAACCTCCAGTGGCCATGGCGCACTCCCCATTACCCCCCTCCCTCGATGCCACCTCCCGGAGCTCGGGCTTCCGTTCGCACGGAGGTGGCCGGTGGCAGGGGCGCTGACTGCGGCAATGTTGCTGCGGCGGACGGGCGAGGACCACCTGCAGGCAAGCATCTCCATGGCGAGCTCACTCTGGGCGCGAGCGACCTCACATAGTAAGAGGTGTTCGTCAGTGCTCGCGGTCGACGGCGGGGCGCGCACTGGCGGTGCGGTGCAAGGCTGTGAGCACCAGCTGGCGATGCTGCAACACGCTGGACTGCTGCGCATGGTGGCTGGCCACACTACGGCGGTGAGCAGGGAGCCCCTGGTCATGCCCGTGCTGGAGGGCATGTCTGGCCAACCCACGAGCCGTCCTCGTCGACAGCCTGAAGCCTGGCGAGCCGATGACTCCATGTCCGCGCGGCCTCCCCTGGTCACCACACTTTGCCCCGTGCTCCGGCTACGTCGAACTCATCATCGTGTCTGCAAGAAAGAGCTCCCCGGCGGCCGCCAAGAAGTTGTTTGATGAAACACCCAATACAAACAAAGATGTGAAGAATATGACCGTTTAGTCATTGATGGGTGGGGCCCCCATATTATTTGCCACATCAGCCGGTCAAACTTTTTGGTCTTCGCCACGTCAGCCCGGCAGGTAGGCCTCACCGGTCAGTTTTGTTGTTTTCATGGCCAAATCCGAGCGTCAGTGCTCCACATTACGCATTAGGCACAGAGTTGATGGTTTTTTGTGCCCTGATTCAAATCTGATACCAAGTGGTTACGCTAGCCTGAAGCGTGGTGGTTTTGGGTAAATAACTCCACCACATACGCGAGGAGGAACAAGTTGTGGGCACGGCGGCCACGCATCTGGCTTGCTTGTCTTGTTGGTACTGATGCAGAGTTGGAATGTGACCGGGGCATGGTGTGCGGGGGCGGCTCGCACCACAATGCCGACGGTCAACGCGCCATAGTGCGGATGCTGCCCGCCGTGCAGCTAGGGCCGACCCTGAGGGGGGGGGGGGGCAGCCCCGAGCCCCTGAAATACAGGGGCCCCCTCCCAGGTTTGCAGGTAGCCCATGGCCCAAGTCACACCTAGCGCATGTCGTCATGCATTCCTTCTTCTGATCGTGAGTTCCCTGCGTTGCGATGATTCTATTTCCTCGGGGACCACGATCATGAGTCGCGTCGCGCCGCCGCTGAAGTAAATCCACTCGCCGTCATGCATCTGGATGGTCCCTACGCCTACCCTTCCACTCCTTTTTCCTTTCTGTTTTGTCACGTTTCAATGGTGCAGTAATATATAGCTCCTATGACTATGAGGATTCACATGTGCTATAGTGCAACAATTTTAGTCCATGTGCTGTAGTGCAAACAAATTAGTCCTTGTAGCATCGTTCATTGTTTCACTAGTAGAAAAAGGGTCAAATGTAGAGCTCATTAGTCCCGGTTTGCAGCTGAACCGACACTAATGGGACCATTAGTGCCGGTTCCAGAGGCTAGGCCGGCGGCGATCATTAGTACCGGTTCGTGGTGAACATTTAGTACCGATTCTTGGCACGAACCGGTACTAAAGAGGCTGTTGCAGGTTGTGGTTAGGCTGGGGGCCCACCAGAACCTTTAGTACCGGTTCGTGCCACGAACCGGTACAAAAGGGTTCTACTCACTTCGTTCTACATCGCTTTTTTAGTCCCACCTCGCTCGTCTAACAGAGATTTTACCACCTTAAATATGTTATTTCTCAAACTATCACAACCACTTGGTCTTCATTGAACTCTGCGTGTAGGATTTGTGGCTGCAATAGGAGTCATCACCAGTTCCTAAACCGGTGAGGACTCCTATTGACAATTTAAATTGTACACAAAAAGATCAATGGTTAATGCATTTTTTAACATCATTTGAAAAGCACTACAAAATGAACTCTGAAAATGTTAAAAGTTGGCATGGTATCATCATTTCACCCACATAGCATGTACAAAGACATTGCATTTTTTTGAACTGGATGCACTTCGTGTACACACTGAACAATTAGTACCGTACCGGTTCCAACGGCTAGGCGGGCGGAGATCATTAGTGCCGGTTCGTGGGCAACCTATAGTACTGGTTCATGCCACGAACCGGTACTAATGATGCTGAGTTAGGCTGTTGTCAGGCTAGGCACCTTTAGTACCGGTTCATGGCATGAACCGGTACTAGAGTATCTTAGTAAGCTGATTTTTAGTCCCACCTTGCCAAAAGAGAGGCACTAGGAGCGGTTTATAAGCCTTGAGTGCACAGACAATGTGGGAGAGGCGCAATGTTCACCTGCACGTTGCTTAGCTTCAAACCTTGAGGAATAGTGTAGACTGCACGGAGCTATGTGCAGTGCTTTGTACATTCTTCCGAAAAGCTTGAAGCTAATTAACGAGCATTGCGCATTTTTTTGAACTCCAGACTTTTTGTGTGTTCAAAATGCACCATTCAAATCCACATCAGCAATTATCAGCCCTTTCTGAATTAATTTGGTATTTTTCATTCATTTACTGATTTGTTTTGAGATAGCTAAATGACCGTGAAATTGAAAAGCAGTACAAATTGAACTCTGAAAAGATTGAAACTTCGCATGGTATCATCATTTCACCCACATGGCATGTGCAAAAAAGTAGAGAGGGTCACGGCAAAAACTGGATGCACTTCGTGTACAAAATGGACAATCTCTTTCGAAGTATGAGAGTTTAGGACGAAAACTCATATGATACAAAGGCATTGCATTTTTTTGAACTCCAGAGTTTTTGTGTGTTCAAAATGCACCATTCAATTCCACATCATTAATTATTAGCCCTTTCTGAATTCATTTGGTATTTTTCATTCATTTACTGATTTGTTTTGAGAGAG
>LR738710.1:172698615-172728750 GCA_902687465.1 Secale cereale | reverse complement strand
GGCATGTGCAAAAAAGTAGAGAGGGTCACGGCAAAAACTGGATGCACTTCGTGTACAAAATGGACAATCTCTTTCGAAGTATCAGGGTTTAGGACCAAAACTCATATGACACAAAGGCATTGCATTTTTTTGAACTCCAGAGTTTTTGTGTGTTCAAAATGCACCATTCGAATCCACATCATCAATTACAGCCCTTTTTGAATTCATTTGGTATTTTTCATTCATTTACTGATTTGTTTTGAGAGAGCTAAATGACCGTGAAATTGAAAAGCACTACAAATTGAACTCTGAAAAGGTTGAAACTTGGCATGGTATTATCATTTCACCCACATGGCATGTGCAAAAAATTAGAGAGGGTCACAGCAAAAACTGGATGCACTTCGTGTACAAAATGGACAATCTCTTTCGAGGTATCAGGGTTTAGGACGAAAACTCATATGATACAAAGGCATATCATTTTTGTGAACTCCGGACTTTTTGTGTATTCAAAATGCACCATTCAAATCCACATCATCAATTATCAGCCCTTTCTGAATTCATTCGGTATTTTTCATTCATTTACTGATTTGTTTTGAGAGAGCTAAATTACCGTGAAATTGAAAAGCAGTACAAATTGAAGTCTGAAAAGGTTGAAACTTGGCGTGGTATCATCATTTCACCGACATGGCATGTGCAAAAAAGTAGAGAGGGTCATGGCAAAAACTGGATGCACTTCGTGTACAAAATGGACAATCTCTTTCGAGGTATCAGGGTTTTGGACGAAAATTCATATGTTACAAAGGCATTGCATTTTTTTGAACTTTTTTGAACTCCAGACTTGTTGTGTGTTCAAAATGCACCATTCAAATCCATAGAATCAATTATCAACCCTTTCTGAATTCATTTGATATTTTTCATTCATTTACTGATTTGTTTTTAGAGAGTTAAATGAGATATAAAATGTTTGTTAGATAATTTTAGATATAGAAATTTTAGATATATTTGCGGCAATGTTAGATAGATAAATTTTAGATATAGAAATTTTAGTTATATATAAAATGAAATACCATATAAAAAAATTGTTTGCGCGCTACCCTGTGGGCCTGCAAGGCCCTAGGCCTGTATTTGCAGGCCCATAAAGGCCCAGCAGACTCACAGCGCAGCGCGGCAAAGTAAGGCCCACAAGCCTGCAGTAGAGAGGAGCTCGAAGGAGCAGCCGCGGCGGGGTTTATAAACCAGTGCGGCTGCCCCTCGGCTAGCGAGGTGGGACTAAACTTGCCGCACCGCACATGCATCGCACCACCTTTACTACCGGGTCATGGCAACAACCAGTACTAAAGGGGAGTCTTTAGTACCGGTTGGAGCCACCAACCGGTACTAAAGGGGTGGCCTTCCCGCCGCTTGTCCTGGTCAAAACAGGCCTTTAGTACCAGTTGGTGGCTCTAACCGGTACTAAAGGTCCATCCTATATATACAACACTTACGAATTTTCAGTTTTCCCTCTGTTCTGTTCTGTTTCTTCCTCTCCGTCGACGCCGTCGCCGTCCATTGCGCGCTGCCCCAGTCCCCGTCCCCGTCCCCGTCGCCGCCCCCGTCGCCGTCCCCGTCCCCGTTCACTGTCGCCGGCCCCGTCGTCGACGCCATCGTCGCCGTCGCCGCCCCCATCGCCGTCGCCTCTACCTCGCCGTCGCAGTCGCCTCGACCTCGCCCGCGCGATGAGGCCCTCTCCCCCGGCCCCTCGCACACACACACGCGCGCGCGCACACACACACGCGCACGCGCGCACACACACACTTTTTCTGTTTTTTAGAAATTTTAGTTTTAGCTAGATGAATTAGATTAATTTTAAACAGTATATAGAAATGTTAGTTATATAGAAATGTTAGAAATTTTATAAATGTTAGTTTTAGCTAGATGAATTAGATTAACTTTCAAATTGTTAGACGATGATCGTTTTTTTTTAGTTTCTTATAATTTTAGTTATAGAAATTTAGAATGTTATGTTTGCATATAGTATTAGTTATAAAAAAGTTAGAAGTTTTTTCTTTTTTTTTAGTTCTAGAAATATTAGAAATGTTATACAAATGTTAGTTATATATATAGAAATGTTATATTTTTTTCTTCTGTTTTTTAGTTATAGAAATATTAGAAATGTTAGTTATATAGCATTGTTAGAAATGTTATAGAAATGTTAGTTATATATAGAAATGTTAGAAATTTTAGTTATCAAAATCCAATAATTAAAAAAAATGTTACCTTTTGCGGGCATATAGCTAGTATTTGTTCTCGACAATGCCCGGCCCGCATCCTCGCCGTCAACCCGTCCGCGACGACGTCCGGCTGACCCATGTCCGGGACTGGGCTCCGCCGGGCTGGCACTGGGAGGTGCTGCCTGGAGGGGCGCGCCGTTTGATGAGGAACCCGGCCCCGGGTCCCGTCGTCGACCCTGATCTCGTTTGGTGGCGTTCGCGTGGGCCAATTTCGGTGCGGAGGGAGCCGGCCCGGCCGGAGGTGGTATGTCGCCGTGTCAGGGAGGAGGACGAGCACGTCCATCGCTACATGGTTGAGTTAGAGGGCGGCATGTTCTCCAATATCTGGCAGTTTCTTCAGGGATCTCACTTCAGCTATGATCCTGTGAGGGTTCCTTCTCTTTGGGTGTCCACCGCCCGCGCCGCAGGAACCACGAGTGTCCTAGATTCTTCTGTAGTATTCGATATTTATTAGCTACCTAGCCAGTGATGTATTCCATATTATATATTATTCGAGACGATGTATTCGATATTATATATTATTCAAGACGATGTATTTGAGATTATATCTAATATTCGAGACGATGTATTCGAGATTATATCTATTATTCGAGACGATGTATTCGATATTATATCTATTATTCGAGACGATGTAATTTGAATACTAAATTGTTTTATATTTCTTTTGGATTAGTTAAATAAAAGCTATGGCAGACAATACCGGCAGAGAGGGAGAACAGACCCTGTTCGATATGATACGCTATCCTCGCGGGCCAGATGATGATCAGAATGAAGAAGATTATGACGGCTCCGAATTTCTAAACAACACCGGAGAGGGTGATATGATATTCGATCGTGACGACTGAATTGATGAAGTCATCAACTACGATTATGATGATGACGAAGAAAATGTTGATCTTGAAACAACAAAGACCGGCGAGGTATATATATTTATATAAGCAGGCACATCTGATGATCATCACATGTTTTAAATGAGTTGAAGATATATTAACGAATCGATCTTTCTTGTTTCAGCCATCCGGATCGAGCAAATCTTCAGGCAACAGGACAAAACGAGGCCCGAACAAATTGTTGAAGGAGGGCGTAAAGTACAATATCGAAGCAATCAGACCTAATGGCGAACCATTAGTGCCTAAGAAGATTGCGGACAAGTTCATTCGACAGTGCGGAGTTCTTGTGAAGGACCAACTCCCGATCTCCCTTCAAGAATGGAGAAAGCTTGCAAAGCCACTTGCAGATGTTACTTTTGTCGACGACAGACAAACAAATCTACTTTGGAATACTCTCATGGAACATTTCACCCTACCAGATCATTTCACAGAAGAAGATGAGCAGAAAGTCAAGGACGCTGCTCTTAGGAAGATGGCGGTTGCATTCAAGAACCACAAGAATCATGAATGGGACAAGTACGTCAAGGAAGGAAGGAAGACTCCAGTATTCGAGGGAAATCTAGAGAAGCAAAGTGCTCATTGGGGAGATTTCGTGAAATTCAAGGATTCAGAATTAGCTAAGGAACGGTCGAGAATAAACAAGAAGAATGCCGAAAAAAGGATAAGTTCCATAAGCTGGGGCCAGGTGGCTACGCGGTGGCAATGTCTAAGTGGGATAAGTTTGAGAAAGGGCTGGAGGATGCAGGTGTCACTCCGGTTACTAGGAGCTGGCCCCCCAGGTGCAGGACTTGGTTCTATGCGCATGGGGGGGAGTTGGACCCGAAGACAGACGAAGTTTCGAGGAAGGCATGTCTGAAAGGAGCCGGCGATAAGCTACTTGATGCAATAGAAGAGGCTCGAACATGGGTGTTCCAGCCCAACAGAGAGAACGACGAGCTTACGCGTGCCCTGGGAAATCCTGAACACCCGGGAAGAACACGAGGCAAGGGCGCTATGCCGTGGTTTGAGGGGTTTTCGGACTGGAACGCCGACTACAGAACCCGTGCGAGAAGGAAGATTGCGGAGGAGAAGCAGAGGCAGATGGACTATGAACGCCTTCAAGGCCTAGAATCAAAGGACGCGGACTTGGCAGACAAATTCCAGCGGCAGCTGTAGCAAATCGACTCACTTAGCCAGCAAAGGGGGTCTCAGCAGCTGCAACAGCTAGCGGATGATCCAGCATTGCATACCACCGCCCCATCCATGCGGAGAAGCAGTGTGGGTTCCACCCCGGGCGACGCAATGATGGATAGATACACCGTGGATGACATCATTGAGAACACTAACTGCGAGCTACACTTCAAAATGAAGAACATATCCATGAAGGTGGCGGACGCCCTTGCTTTTACAAATCCCCCCGAGGCAACCTTTCATTGCAACCCGATTCCAGCAGGCTATGCTCGTGCCATGGTTGACGAGGTGGTGGACCAATATTCGGGGCTAGATCTTGACATTCCTGGAGATGACGACGAGCACACACTCGGAGAGGCCAAACATCGTCTCATCCTATGAAGAAAGGATTGCACCATCTTTCGAAGGCCACCGACACCGCGTCAGCCGACTCCTCGTCGAAGTCCGCCACCGAGTCAGCAGACTCCTGCTCCTGCAAGTCCACCAACGCGTCAGGCCACTCCTTCTCCTCCAAGTCCGGCAAAGCGTCAGGCCACTCCTTCTCCAAGTCCAACACAACGTCAGACGTCCACTCCTCCTCCAAGTCCGGCACAACTTCAGGCCACTCCTCCTCCAAGTCCGGCACACCTTCAGGCCGCTCCTCCTCGTCCAACTCAGCCCCGTCAGCCGT
This sequence comes from Secale cereale, assembly GCA_902687465.1. Lineage (NCBI taxonomy): Eukaryota > Viridiplantae > Streptophyta > Magnoliopsida > Poales > Poaceae > Secale > Secale cereale. The sequence continues at coordinate 172,723,771 of LR738710.1, read as the reverse complement.
CTCCGCCGCCTCAGCAATCGCAGAAGAGACACCCCACAGCAATGATGCATAGCGGTACAAGTCGAGGCAGTACAGAAAGTACAGGCGGAGGCAAGCGAACTAAATATGGTCCAAGCCTCACTGATCCTCCTAAGAGGGCTTACGACATGACCGAGGAGCAAACCAAGGCCATAGTGCGGGCAGAAGTGGACGACCATTTTGGACCGAAACCGGCACCGCCGCCAAGGGAGAAAGTGCCTGAGGAAAAGATTGACCACTTCATTCGTATGGCTCAACCACCAGCTCCCAAGCCTGTTGACAACGACTATGAGCGCCACCTCAGGAAGTTAAATCGAGCACGTCTACAGAAGGAGGCGAGCTCGAGCTCGAGCAAACAACAAGCAACTGTAAAAAAATGCGGGAAAACCATTCCCCAGTTGGGAGAACAGGAGGCGCAATCGATCTCCTCGCTTGTTGTGCCAACAACACGTGAGAGTACGCGCGCCCAATATTATTGTGTGCAAACAGTTTACGTTTCCGGGGATGGCAATGTGGTAATAACCGAGGAGCATATAACGCAGGCTGAAATGCTCAACATCACTGTTGGACAACTCCTCGAGATCGAGCCCATGCCTGTGCTTATAGAGAAGGAAATAAAACGGAAATATGTCCGGGGCCAACCTTTGGTCAAGCCAGACGAGGTCAAGAAGCTTCCAACGAGAATGTATGAATTGCATCAATGGTACATGGCCATTACCAAGAGTTCCAATCGAGTGTCCCTCATGATGAAAGTCAAGAAGGATCATTACTACCATGAGAACGATGTGTCCGTTGAGTATAATGAACTGTTTCAGTTATACAATCAAGACACACTCGACAAATCTATCGTCAGTTGCTATTGTCTGTAAGTGATTTCTTTTTGTAATTTAAGTCTCAAGCTAGCTGTAGTGATCCTTTTGATCAATCATTACCTGTAATTATCCTCACTATATTCTTTTCTATGGTATTATGCAGGATGAAGATGTATGAAATGAAAAAAGGTGGACGCTATGGCATTGGGTTCATTGACCCAAACACCGTTAATGAATACACATGGAAAATAGATGCATATTATGAAAATCATGTAGAGGACAGCATGCTAGAGTTCTTGAAGTGCCTCAAATACAATGATGATATACTACTTCCTTACAACTTCCAGTGAGTCACACTCTCTTGTACTACAAATTCTCTGTTTTTGCCTACTAGCTAGCTACATGTTTTTGCTTATATATGTCTGCTTAATTAAAACATCCAAACGCGTGTGCATGCAGATTTCACTGGATCTTGTGTATCATTAAAGTTGACGCCGAAACAGTTGAAGTACTTGACTCACTACTTAAAAAATAAAGTGACTACACCATCTTGAAAGGGATAGTCAACATGTAATTTCAATCATTATTAACTATATATCTCGGCCTATTTAGTTCGTCATTTCCTGATATGAACTATTTAATAACCCATTTATTCATTTTCTTTGTCGGCGGACAGGGCTTGGGCAAGGTTAATCAGCGTCACTCCAGGCGAATGGAAACAAAACCTGAAATGGTTTCGACCCAAGGTAAGTAATTAAGTAGTACTAGCTAGCTAGCTAGCTGCCATTATCTTTTTAATTATCATGTTTGATTAATTATTATCTGATCAAATTCCATTCTCTTAAAGGCCCTGAAGCAGGTGCAGGGGACTGATCTGTGTGCATACTGCGTTTGCGAGAACATTCGTATGATGACGTCCGAAAGGAGCAGATCTCAAAGACAGGAATGGGTACGTTTGTCAGAACATTATTCACAATTTTTACACCATTATCGATATCTAGTCACACAACTAATAAACATGCATATTGATGTCCTTCTTAACATTTCAAAGAGGTACGGGACAAGCTCCTAGAAACGGAGCGCGTACAAGCACTTCAAGAGGAAATAGTGGGATTTTTACTCGACCAGGTCATAGATCCGAAGGGAGAATACCATTACCCGCTACCGCCCCAATGAACCAATTCCAATTGTCATCGTGCTCCGAAGGCACCAATTAGGCTAATGCCACTGGCTCCGAAGGCAAAATGTAGGAGAAATTGTATATAGCTATACATGTGTGTATGTGTGAATATATTGGTGGTTTGTGTGAGACATTTGATAATATATATGCATAACGTGTACAATGTGTAGTATCGTAAAATACCAGCAAACAAAAAAAATTAAATGGAAAACACAAAATTAAATGAAAAAGAAATCACAAAACCAAAAACCCGCCAAACCTTGTAGTACCGGTTGGTTTTACCAACCGGTACTAAAGGGCTCTCGGCCCACGGAGCTGGCTCGTGCCACGTGGTTGCCCTTTAGCACCGGTTCGTGCTGAACCGGTACTAAAGGGGAGGGGGGCTTTAGTGACCATACTTTAGTGCCGGTTATGGAACCGACATTAAAGGGCCTTACGAATCGGTGCTATTGCCCGGTTCTGCACTAGTGTTTGACTATTTCTTACTACACCGAGCGCCTTTTTTGTTGATTGCAATTTAACTTAGAATTGGAAGATGGACTCGGCTATTCTTATAGCCATAGCTTCAATCCGAATATTGTTATATAAAAAGCCCACTCATACTTCTGTAAATATCAGGTAAATTTGTTGTTGCGAATGAAGCTTTACAAACTGACTTCAAACCTGAGGATAATAATTCAAATTTCAAACCTTTAAAGAGTGCTATTTCTCACCTATTCAACACTTTCTCTAGTTAACTTGTTCATCCTCATTTAACATATTTCTATTATTATGAAACTAGATGAGAATACTCCCTCTGTTTCTAAATATAAGCTCTTTTAGAATTTCAATACGGACTACGTGCGGATGTATATAGACATATTTTAAAGTGTAAATTCACTCATTTTGTTTCGTATGTAGTTCATATTAGAATCTTAAAATGCCTTATATTTAGGAACCGATAGTGTAATTCGTTAAGGAACGAGTCGGCACAAAGATGAAATTATTATTTTGAGGCCCAACAAAATAGGGGCTCCGAGTTCCAGTTTCGTCCCGGGCCCCTGAAATACCAGGACCGGCCCTGTGCAGCGCCGAGCACCGGCATGAGCCATCCCTGGCCACAGGGCATGTAGATGAGGAAGGAGGAGGAGAAAGAAAGAGAAGGGCGCAATAGGATTCACCGGCAAGCGGCCGCAGTGCTCCGGCGTACGGCAGTGCGTGAATGACCAGATCTCGGCGAGAGGAGGGCGTCGACTGCTGCATGGGTTGGAGGCGAATCGATGGGAGCTCGGGCTTGGTTGCAGGCATCGGGGACGGCCGGTGTGGCGGCGGTGCACGACGAGCAGCTCGCCACCCCGTGTGGGCGTGGTTGCCATCGGGGAGAAGAAAAGAAAGGAGTATGGGAGGAGAAAAGGATAGAGACAGAGGAGTGGGGCGGTGTTGGCGACGGCTGTCTTTCATTCCGAGGATTTTTTGTTGAAAATGACCACCTGCACGAACGCATTGACAAAAAGGATCACCTGCAAATGAATTTGACAAAAAAGACCCCCTCGACCGTGGCGGCAGGCCCGGCAGGCGACACGTGGCACCTGCCGCCATGGCGCGAGGCGGCCGGCCCTGCCACCACGGGGCCAGGCGGCATGCTGGGCAAAACGGGATTCTGAAGCTCGCGACGGAACGACAACGACAGTGGGGCCCAACCGCCTCGTCGCATGGCGGCAGTACTGTGCCGGCTGGGCCCTGCCGCCTCGCTGACTGGCGGCAATACTGTTCCCTCGTACTGCGCTACTTCCGTCGTTTCGTACGCGCATGCTGATTCCTAAAGTATTCTGATTCCTATGCATATGTCTATTTCCTGCTCACGGATAAGCCTGTGTTTCGTGAAAGCACCAAGGAACAAGTCTGCAGCAGAATCAACGCGGGAGGACTGACCGGCAATCGCGTAGGAATCAGTGTCTGCGGGAAGAAAACGACGATGGCCATGAACGAACCTGCTGCCAAGGGGCGAGGCGGCCGACGGTCCTGCCGCCACTCGGCCAGGCGGCCGGGTCCTGCCACGCCAGCCGTTCCGTCGCCACTTCCCAAATCCCGTTTCGCTCGGCCTGTCGCCTGGCCCGGTGGCGGCAGGTGCTGCCGCCTTACAGCGTGGCGGCAAGTGCCACGTGTGGGCTGCCGCGTCTGTCGTCACCGTTGAGGGGTCCTTTTTGTAAAATTCATCCGCAGGTGGTCTTTTTTGACGATTCATTCACGCGGGTGGTCTCTTTCTACAAAAAATCTCATTCCGAGTGAGCTTCTTCGGTTGTAGAGAAGGCGTTTGGGCTGAGAATCTAGAAACGTCGGCACTTATTGGTTCCGTTTTTTTAGTGTTGTATATTCTATCTATATGTACACACCGAAATATTCACGGTTCATACAAGTTTCTACAGTGGTGACCTCGTGACGGTATCGGAAATCCTAGCTTCCACGGCTTGGCTTTGTTTGGAGCCGAGTCCGGCAGCTGGTACCTGTAGTCGTGTACATATATATATAAAGAAAGAGAAGTTCGTGGCGCGAACAATCACGAGGAGTATATATTTATAAATAGCAACCAGGTTGTGCTTTTCGTTTCTCGTTCGTCCCATTGTGTTGGATACAGTCGACTCTTCGTTTGCCAGAAGAAAAAGTTTAAATGGTGCCCGCGCGCTGGGACCAACTCCCGGACGATATCGTCCGATCAATTCATGCCCGCCTACTATGCCCTATCGACGGCGTTTACATGGCCCTCGTCTGCACGTCGTGGCGTCGAGCAACCAAGCCCGCGGTCCCGTGTCCCTCGCCGCGGCTCCTGCCTTGGCTTCTCCTCCCGCTCGCCCAAGGCCCATCCTTCGCCTGCATCATGAGCGGTGGCGGCCGCCACATACTCGACCTGCCGGAAGATGCACGCCGCGCCCGGTTCTTCGGCTCCTACGAAGGCCGGTGGCTGTTTCTGGCGCTCCGCCGAACGGAGGGGCACGTGCTGCTCAACCTCCGCACTCGCGAGCGTATTCCGCTCCCGGACGTCGAGTACGGGGATATCCGGCTGGTTGGGCAGGGCGCTAACAGGTCGTTGGTCCGTGGCCCTCCTCGCCCTGTCGTGATGCTCGCGGCCACTCTTTCGTCTGCGCCGGCCGTTGACGGCGGAGCGTGCGTTGCCGCCGCCATCCTCACCATGCAGCGACGGTACGGTACTGGTAAGTGGCGTTACGTCTGCTTCTGGCGCCTCGGCTCGCGCCTAGCCATTGACCAAGAAGAGATCAACAGCCCTTGCGGGACGTCACCAGAAGACATCGTCTACTTGGACGGCCGGTTCTTGGTGCTCACCAAGGGCGAGCACCTACGTGCGTACACGGTGCACGACGAGCCGGACCCTATCAGAGGAGGGGATCTCCGAGCCGAATGCCGTCTCTACCTCACCGGCCGCGACAAGAAGATGCAAGATGGAGAGTCCCGTGCGGGCTATCTCGTCGAGTCGCGTGGCGAGCTCCTCATGGTGGTCAAGGAGTGGATGGACGATGGAGCTGCCTCATGTATCCAGGTGTTTGTGCTTACTGCTGTGCCACATGATAATCCACAGTTAACTCGCGTCTGGACTAGGCTAGAACGCCTCGATGGGCGGCTCCTCGTCATCAGCCCCGGCTGCTCGAGAGCGTACGAGTGCGTGGACTTCTCCGCCGGCTGCATAGCTGAGGGTGTCTACTTCCTCGACGACCGCACGTACTACAACACCACATACTTCGGTGCATACTTCAATCTACAGACCAACTCCGACGAGTTTACCTGCACCGACAATGGCAGCTGCAACCTTCTGCTGGCTTCTCCTCATCAGTGCTTTCCCCGAAAGCCGGGGGAAGGCTTCTCCTCAAGTTACTCGCCCCCTGTCTGGCTCCTACATTGATGATATACTGTGGAGGTCGGCTCATGTTCACTGCAGTGCAGTCTATCAGTTCCGTCGGGATTGTAGTCCAGTCCTATGCTATAGAAACTTTAGCGAAGTATATATACATGCATACGTTTTTCTATATCAAATCCTCACCTCTCAAAAGTTCAGTAGATGCATCCACTACAGGAATTTTCACGTATGCTGGGTGTAATGCTCTTCGCGAGTGCTAAAACACGGACACTCGGCGAAGCAAACTTTGCCGATGGTCACTCTCGGGGAACCCAGCTTCACGGCAAACTGCCATCTTTGCCGTCACTGCCTCATGGCAAAGAGGCACCACACGACAAACCATACAGACGCCGAGAGCCGCTCACGGCAAAGAGGAGCCACGTGGCATGCCCGTTCGCAACAGACGGCTCCGTTAGTTACTGCGTACATTACCGAGAGCGGCCATACGACACTCGGCAAAGTATATGCCACATCCTATTTTCTTTTTTGTGTGTGTTCTTTCTAACTGACATGTGGTCCTACTGGTCACATCTATCAGTAAAAGTTTCAAATAACTTGCTAAATATTTTTGAAAAAAAATGACGATATATTTGCCGAGAGCAGCTCTCGGCAATCCTCCTGACCAGTATGACAGTGTGGGCCACATGGCAGCAGACAGTTTACATATCTTTGCCGAGAGCTTGTCTCGGCAATCCTCCTGACCAGTAGGGCAGCGTGGCCCACATGGCAGCTGACAGTTTACATATCTTTGCCAAGAGCAGCTCTCGGAAAAGGTGTGGCACAACTCTAGTGTCTCCCAGACGACCAGTTTTCCGAGAGGTGCTCTCGGTAGTATATCGTTTTCCGAGTGTTGCTCTCGGAAATCTTTCCCATCCGTTCTGCTGTCAAGCTATTTCTTTTCTGATCCCAGCAGATAAAAACAACTGCAGTCAACTTGGAGTAGTCCACACATATATATGCATAATTTGATCAAGTCCACATATATGCATAATTAGGGATAGTCCACATATTTTCACACACAAGTTGAATGTATTATCCTGGTAGCCGTCACACAAGTCGCAAATTCATACATATTGTCACTACTTGCAAAACACGTGCACGTCACAATAGAAGTACACTTGTTCATATATAGATCATCTCGAGGAGAAGAGGTGTGACGCCCGAAGACCGACGTCCCAGAAGATTCCAGATGTTTCGGGTTCTCCCGTGTGTTTCTTTTGTGCTTGCGTTATTTATTTTGATTTGCATCATGTCATCATGCCATCATGTCATTAATCTTTGCATCTCAACCTAAATAAATCGTGTGCACCTTCGGTCCATTTAAATCGAGGGAAGGATGACTTCTCTTTATAACATATAAAAGCCTCTCAATATTATTAGGGAGCTATATATATAAATATTCCATTTGTTTGGAATTAACCCAACACACTTGCATATTTTTTCCCCATGCCTTCTTTTTCGCAATTCCTTGCCTCAAGCCTTGTCTATAATTCTTTTCCGTTGTATCGAGGTTCCTCCAAAAACCTCAACATTTTTGGACTCTTCAAATACCCCATTCATATTCAAATCCATTTGGACCATATTCAAATGAATTTGAATTCATATCTTTCAATCTTGCCACTTATATTTTTCTTGGACTACGCTCATTTTTATGGGCCCGAGGAAAATATCCCATGTGCTAAATCTTCCACTAAGCCTCCTTTTCTTTTTCCTCTTTCTTCTTTTTTTTCTGTTAAAGAAAAATCAGTAAGAAGAGCAGCCAGGCCTCTAGGCCATTCCAGCCGCCAGGCCTAAACCTCCCTCCCAGCAGGCCCAAATCTCTCTCCCTGGCCCAACCGGCGGCCTAACCTAGCCGCACCCGAACGCATCGCTCGATCCTCCCTCGCAGCGCCGCTCATCCCTCTCGTCCTCCCCTCGTCCTCACAGAGGGCCGCTAACCTCGTCCCCATCTCGATCTCTCTCCCTCGAGCGCCCGAGCGCCTCCATCTTCCTCCTTCCGACCAGATAGCGCCGCACCTTGGCCCCTGCGCCCTGCTTCGTCTCGCGCCGTGCCCTCAGGCTCGCCCCGCGCCCGCGACCGACTGGAGCACTGCCGCGCTTGCCTGGGCCTCGCCTGGCCCGAGTGCCGCCCCGCCAAGGCCGCAATGGCGCGCCCGCCCCCAAGCCGTGTGTCCTACTGCCACCCCGAGGCCCTCCAGAGCCGCCGCAGCGCCCCTCCTCGTCCAGCCCGGCCGGCCAGGCCGTCTCCTCGCCATGGCCTCGAGCACCTCCAGCCGCCATGGACGGGGCGGAGCCGTTTTTCCTTCGGCGTGGCCTTCCTCCCTCCAGCTTCGGCCAGGAGCCCCGTCCGCCCCGACGCGCCTCCATATTCAACCCGAGCGCGCCTCGCTGCACTGCTCCGCCGCGGCCGCCGCGTCCCAGGCCCTCCCCTGCTTCGCGCCAAGACTTGCTGCTGCTGTGCTTCTTCCTTTCGGCCTCGCGTTTTGTTTTTGTCCAGCAGATACCCATGGAGCAGCAAGTACGTCTACGCACGAGTCACGCCAAGTACATCTGCAGATGCACCGGACAACTATGAACCGTGTTCAGCTACCTTTTCACTTGGAATCGCCAAGGACTGCAAGTACCACGACATCGACGACCTCGAGAACGACTACATGATGCGATGCGACAAGTACCACTACGGACGCCAAGTACCACGACGACCCTCATGTACCCCTACGTCAACGACGACCTCGAGTACGACTACCGGATGTGCCAAGTACCCCTTCGTTTAACGAGATCGGCAAGTCCGAAGACCCTCAAGTACATCTACGGATACCCGAACGCCTACGAACCGAGTACAACTACCGTCGTCAAACCCGAGATCGGCAAGTCCGAAGACCCCAAGTACCCCTACCGATGACATGAACATCTACGAACGGGAACGACTACACAAGACGACGCGACAAGTACCACTACGCTCGGCGATGCGACAAGTACCTCTTCGGAAACGAGAACAACTACTTCCCACTACGTGCGAGTACAACTACCGTCGCCCCGAATATGTTGGTTTCATCAAGTACCTCTCCGAACTTGAACGACTACTTCCTCTACGACCCGTGTACCACTACTTCCACTGCTTCCACTACGTCCCTCGACGACTCGAACCGCTTCGAGTACGAACGCTTCGAAGGTATAACCCCGAGACGATGACCCGTGGACGAATGCATGTGTTGTATGAGGTGTTTCCTTTGTGTGCTCCGTGCCCGTATCATCTTTTGTCGTGCTCCTCGGTTGCCTCGTCGCCGACCCGTGGGAACCCGGTGACGGGATCACCCCACCTTTCATCTTGTTCGACTCGCTCTCCGTCATCTTTTGCACCGGTCTCTCAACGAGTTACCAGAACCGAGATGTTGCGTTGCATCATTTTCGGATCGTTGCCGTGGCACCCTTTCCTTCCACCACGGTGACAAATACTCCTTATCTATTCATGTCAACTTTTACTTAAAATTGCATAAAACTTGATCATGTCATCCGCATCATGTTAACAACTTTATAATGTGTGAATTGTTGTTTTCTTAAAATTACTAAACATGCATATGGGGTTTTCCGGAATTGTTGTTTGTTTTTCCGGCCTCATTTAAATTGCCAAGATAGGTAGTTTGCTCTTGCTTCACCTCTTGCTATGTTAAAAACATTTAACCTTGTCTTGTAAATAAACGAGAGTCAATTAAATAATTAAAATGTGGTGTTTTGTCAATATGCAACTCGTTGCATATTGAGCTCCACTTAACTTGTAGTTTTTGTTTGTGCTCATTGCCATGCCATGCATAATTAAACCGGACATGCATCATACTTGGATGTGCATCGTATGCCATGGTTATGCTTGTGTGTTTACCGTGTTGTTTGCTTCTTTCCGGTTGCTTCTCTTGTTAGCTTCGGTTCCGTTCCGGAGTTGTGAGGATTCGCTCGACTATGTTGCTCTGTCTACTTCATGGACTTGTTCTTCTCCCTTGCGGAATCCCAGGCAAGATGATCATACCCTTGGATACCTTTACTACCATTGCCATGCTTAGTTGTCTCGATGCTGTCGTTACATGTCACCCTACCCATCTTTTATTGTCAGCCCTCTCCTTGTTGCCATGAAACCTCTAACCTTGACACCTTCCTAGCAAAACCACTGTTTGGCTATGTTACCCGCTTGCTCAGCCCCTCTTATAGCGTTGTTAGTTGCAGGTGAAGATGAAGATTGTTCCAGGAGGGAACTTGTTGTTGGAATATCACAATATCTATTATTATTATTATTAACACACCTATATACTGGGCATGGGTGGAAGGCTTGGCCTTTTGCTCGGTGTTTTGTTCCACTCATGCCACCTTAGGCGCCGATAAACCAGTATTATGTTCCTTGATTTTGCGTTCCTAACACGATGGGTGGATGGGGAACCCTTGACAGTTCGACTTTGAATAAAACTCCTCCAGCAAGGCCCAACATTGGTTTTAATTTGCTCATAATAACAACTTAATTAAATAATTAAATTGCATAGGGAGTTAGCGCTACCCGAGGATTCTTTCTACATAGCAGGGGGGCCAGTGCTGATGGTGTTGGTCCCAAACGGGGAGCCTGCGGGGCCACCACGGGGAAACTCGAGGATTGGCTCCCGTAGCTTCACCCATCCGGTCGTGGCCTGAGACGAGATATGCGCGGCTACTATCAGGGTGTCGACACACCGGGAGGTCTTGCTGGACTTGTTTTACCATTATCGAAATGTCTTGTGCACCGGGATGCCGAGCCTGATCGGTTTTCCCTAAGATAAGGGGTGATGATATTATATTTATCACTTCAGCTAATCGTGAGAGCTTGTGATGGGCTAAGTTGGAACACCCCTTCAGGGTTATAATCTTTCGAAAGCCGTGCCCGCAGTTATGTGGCAGATTGGAATTTGTTAATGTCCGGTTGTAGAAAACTTGACAGAGGATCCGAAGTAAAACACACAACTGTGTGAGTAACCGTGATTGTCTCTTTTCACTTTGAGAAGAGAACACGGTGGGGTTATGTTTGACTCGTATGTAGTTCAGGATCTTTAGCGATCTCTACTTTTGCGACCGTCTGCGTAGATGCTCATCTTATTCTGGTACTCGTAAGTTAGCCACCATATTATGCTTAGCCGCTGCTGCAACCTCACCACTTTACCTCTTCCTACCCATAAAGCTTTGCTAGTCTTGTTACCCATGGTTATGGGATTGCTGAGTCCTCGTGGCTCACAGATACTACAACACCAGATGCAGGTTCAACCGAGTTGAAGCAGGAGCTGGTTCAAGTACTTCACCGGGAGTTCGATGAAGATCGTGGCCGTATGCTTGTGACGTTTTTCGACGATCAGTAGTGGTTTCTACAAGGGGCGATTCTGACCTGTGGCTTTATGTTTTGGTATCTTTCTTTTAGATCTTCGCCCGTAGTCGGGTTGTGATGTTGTGAATGATGTTTTGCTTATGTAATGTATTGAGTGAAGTGGCGAGTGTAAGCCAACTATCTCCTTTTGCAATTTAATCCCTCTTTTACATGAGTCGTGCAAAGATACCAAACTTGAGATCATTCCAAAATGGGATTATACCTTTAAGTCGTGCCTCGACACGTAGGAGGTATAGTCCCATCCTGGGCATTACAAGTTGGTATCAGAGCCTTCTCCGACCTAGAAGCCTCCACTGATTGATCGAATCGTTGACGGTTGAGTCTAGGCACACACTTAAAATGTTTTGAGTCCTATATTTATATCAGAGAGTAGGATTTCTTTTTCTCCTCATCTCTTTTCACTCTCGTGAGGACTCCTGACGATTACTCTTGCCTCTTCTACTCTAAAAAATTCACCAAATGTTTTTTAGGATTACGCGAGTATTGTTTGGATTGTTCCGATGTCTTTGTGACGAGAACATTGTTCTCGATGCCTCCTGTCATTAGGGGTTGTGGCAGTGTCCCGGGGAGTTGAGCTCCGAGGTGTTGTCGCCACAAATCCATCGCATCAGTTCTAGAATACTTAAGACGGCCGACATCGAAAACTCTCCTGTGCGGTTAGTGGCAAGATAACTCCGACATCACCCAGTACTGGGGAGGTAGTTCGGGAGTATTGCCATAGCTTGTATAGTAGATGCATTTCGAAGGTCCGAGGTAAACGGTTTCCGGAGATAACTGGTTATGTGTTGAAGGATGCATACAGCTGGATGTAGAATTAGAGTTGAGTGCTCGGTGCTTCCCCTGTATCCCCAACACCTGATTGCATAACTGGAAACTTTCGAAAATTAATAGGTGGGTTCATCTAGTAGTTCTAGGCATTCTTCCAACGAATGCATGATATGAAGTTCGGGGTTCTACATTGAGTGAAGTGGTTTTATGGGCTTGTTCCGATCGGGAGTTGCATCTTAAAGGGTCCTTGGCTATGCTGATCCGGGGATTGCAAAACCCTTTTGTAACACGTTCCATGAGCTTTCAGCACGAATATGTCGGACGAAGCTTCTATCCTGTATTTGTTCTTCTGCTCCTTGTTGCTTTTTATTTACCTTTTGTTCTTCCAAGTGGCTTCTTGTCAAGTTGATGTACCTACGGAATTCATTCGTTCAATCCTCTGCTCGGATGATATTGTGAAGATTCTGTTGCAACATATCTATCCTTTGTTTCGTTTTAATTCTGGTATTCGAGTTGCTTCGATGTCAAATGTTGATTCCATACCTTTCCTAATCGGTGTTCTCATATTTCTATGGGAGTGCTAATTCCTCTTGACCATCAAGATTTTCATGTTAATCCTTTCCAACCGGTGTGCCTTCTCTTCAAGTTATTCCATACGGACACCGTTGAGAAAGCTGACGATTTGTCTGTTTCATTCATGCCAAGTTGTCTTTGTTTTCCCCACCCTCCCACCCTTTTCTTATGGAGCCATATTGTTAATGAAGTATCCATTTTATTCATGTGATGTTTCTTCATTCTTTTCCTTCAATGTTCTTATCCGGCGATTTCTCATGAAGATGCTCGAGAGCTTCAAGTTCATCATTCTTTTGTTCTCAAATTTTGCCGGTGGATGTAATTCAAGATTTCGGTGTTGATATTATCCTTTTCCTCATTTCACAATGCTTTCTTATCCGAAGTCTCTCTTGATTATTCTACTCCATATAATTCTTATCCGGTGTGTTCAAGATATCTCTGAAGATTCGTGTTTCCATTCGTAATCCGTTCAAACTATTTTTGAGGATTATCATCTTCTTCAAGCCATTTAATTCAACCGGTGCAATATATCTTAAGCAATCTTTCCCAACGGTGATTTATTTTGAGTGGGCCCTAACCCACAGGTCTTTTCCAGGATCTTACCTGACTCTTCTATTTTTCTGGAGTTATACTTAAATTCTTTCCAAAGTGTGACGTAAGAATGATTTCCATCAGTCACAGTCCTTCTCCAGGATCGCTTTCAAATTCCTTTTCATCATTGGTTCAACCTTTTTAATTCTTCATTCCGGAGTGCTCAACAATTCTTATGGCATTTCTCGTCGTCATTCTCAACATTTGAAGACCGGAGGGGTGTTTCTCTTAAATCTTGGTCTTTTCCGTCAAGATTCGTGGTTCTAGCTTCATGCCGTCTCATTATTGTTCCGATTGTGAGGAATTCTTTTATGCCATCCGAAGCATTTCATGAATTCTTTCATTTGTGATCCTCCGAAGGCCATCATTTCAGAAGATTTCTTCGTTCTCAGTTTTTCAACTTCGTCCTCCAAACATTCTTCATTGATGCCTCTTCGTTCGGCTCCATATGCTTACGGTGGTTCTTTCAAGATTACTCTTCCGTTGTTATCGTATTAATTCATTTGTTCTTTTCATAATCCTACCGGTGCTTATTGAATATTTATCCAAGCTTGTGCGAGATCTCTCTTAATCCTTTCCAACGAGAATAAGTTGTATGCCAAATCCGTTTGTTTGTCATCAATTTAAAATGGTGAAGGATATGCATAACATAAATCTTATTCTAGTTTCTTCCAAGAGGTTAATCCCTTACTTCGGAGCTTGTTCATCATATCATATCCTTGGTTCTAAGTTGTTCATCTTGTTTTCCGGAGCTCCAAGTTATTTCAAGTATATCATTTCAAAGCTCCATCTAATTCATCGCAGGCCTTGAATCTTTTGCTTATCATCTTTCACTTCTCATGCTTTCATTACCGGAGTTCTCATGGTGGTTCATCATCAATTAATTCATCCTCGAAGTTTTCATCAAGATTCTTGTTGGAGCTCAAGCATTCTTCATCATGCTTTCCAAGTGCAATTCTTCTGCCTTATCTTTTCAGATGGTGTTATGTCATTCTTGACAATTCCTTCATGTTTTATGATTCACGAGTTATCAGGAATGAGATATTTAAAACCATCATTTTCCTTGTCCAGGAGATCTTTTCAACTCTTCAATTATTCGTTGGAGTTATATTGGGTTATAATTCACCTAAAGGCTTTCCCTAAGGATTGTTGTTATTGTGGTGCTTATAAATGACCCAAGTTCTTCATTTATCCTCTCCGTGAGATAAGTTTTTCATCTCCTTGTCGATCTCAATCCAATCAAATATTTTCGTTAGTGGCTGGTTGTCACCTCTTAATTTTGAGATGTTTTCCATAAGCCCACATCAAGCTTATTCTTTTCGTTGTTGATTTTTTCCATCAACCCCATTCAACCCTTCTTTGTAAGGAGGATTTCCTAATTCATTTGTGGGAGAAGTTGTCATTTTTCTTCTCCATTCATTTCTTCCGTTGATCTATATTCTATTCTTTCATTCCGGAGGCTTTGTGATACTGCTCTCTTCGAACCATCATCTTGTCATATCGAGATCATGTTTTTTCCCTTGCTTATCATTTAACCGGAGTGTTGTATTCTTCATTCAAGTTCCGTCATCTTATCAAGTTTTTGCCTATCTTTTTAACCGGAGTGCTATCTGAATCCTTCTTACCTTTTGTGCCATCCTTTCAATGTTCCGGAGGCTATGTGTTGTTGTTTTCATCAAGTACCATCCCAACTTGGCAAGTTCTTGTTAATTCCTTCCATTTTCAGTCGGAGTGCTGTCCAAATTATTTCGTTCTTTTTCCTTCTCAATCTTGTTTAACCGGAGTGGTTTTGAAATTCTTTCATCATCCGTGAGCTCTGGTTTCATGTCTTTCAACCTACAAGGTTCTCATAATGTTCCTTGTTCCTCTTTTTCTAACAGAGTTTTCATATTCGTTCATCTCCGTTGTATTCTTTATTTCCAGATTGTTCTACCTCTCTGGTTCGTGGTTTCACTCGTCTGTCAAAGAAGCAACTTTGTTTTACCTCTTCCTTTTCCGTTTTTATCCGGTGCTATCTCTAGGATGTCGGGTCGAGATCCTCTGTTAGTGTGGGAGAGTTGTGACGCCCGAAGACCGACGTCCCAGAAGATTCCAGATGTTCCGGGTTCTCCCGTGTGTTTCTTTTGTGCTTGCGTTATTTATTTTGCTTTGCATCATGTCATCATGCCATCATGTCATTAATCTTTGCTTTAACCTAAATAAATCGTGTGGACCTTCGGTCCATTTAAATCGAGGGAAGGATGACTTCTCTTTATAACATATAAAAGCCTCTCAATATTATTAGGGAGCTATATATATAAATATTCCATTTGTTTGGAATTAACCCAACACACTTGCATATTTTTCCCCATGCCTTCTTTTTCGCAATTCCTTGCCTCAAACCTTGTCTATAATTCTTTTCCGTTGTATCGAGGTTCCTCCAAAAACCTCAACATTTTTGGACTCTTCAAATACCCCATTCATATTCAAATCCATTTGGACCATATTCAAATGAATTTGAATTCATATCTTTCAATCTTGCCACTTATATTTTTCTTGGACTACGCTCATTTTTATGGGCCCGAGGAAAATATCCCATGTGCTAAATCTTCCACTAAGCCTCCTTTTCTTTTTCCTCTTTCTTCTTTTTTCTGTTAAAGAAAAATCAGTAAGAAGAGCAGCCAGGCCTCTAGGCCATTCCAGCTGCCAGGCCCAAACCTCCCTCCCAGCAGGCCCAAATCTCCCTCCCTGGCCCAACCGGCGGCCTAACCTAGTCGCACCCGACCGCATCACTCGATCCTCCCTCGCAGCGCCGCTCATCCCTCTCGTCCTCCCCTCGTCCTCATAGAGCGCCGCTAACCTCGTCCCCATCTCGATCTCTCTCCCTCGAGCGCCCGAGCGCCTC
This sequence comes from Secale cereale, assembly GCA_902687465.1. Lineage (NCBI taxonomy): Eukaryota > Viridiplantae > Streptophyta > Magnoliopsida > Poales > Poaceae > Secale > Secale cereale. The sequence continues at coordinate 172,707,667 of LR738710.1, read as the reverse complement.
CATCTTCCTCCTTCCGACCAGATAGCGCCGCGCCTTGGCCCCTGCGCCCTGCTTCGTCTCGCGCCGTGCCCTCAGGCTCGCCCCGCGCCCGCGACCGACTGGAGCACTGCCGCGCTTGCCTGGGCCTCACCTGGCCCGAGCGCCGCCCCACCAAGGCCGCAACGGCGCGCCCGCCCCCAAGCCGTGCGTCCTACTGCCGCTCCGAGGCCCTCCAGAGCCACCGCAACGCCCCTCCTAGTCCAGCCTGGCCGGCCAGGCCGTCTCCTCGCCATGGCCTCGAGCACCTCCAGCCGCCATGGACGGGACAGAGCTGTTTTTCCTTCGGTGTGGCCTTCCTCCCTCCAGCTTCGGCCAGGAGCCCCGTCCGCCCCGACGCGCCTCCATCTTCAACCCGAGCGCGCCTCGCTGCACTGCTCTGCCGCGACCACCGCGTCCCAGGCCCTCCCCTGCGTCGCGCCAAGACTTGCTGCTGCTGTGCTTCTTCCTTTCGGCCTCGCATTTTGTTTTTGTCCAGCAGATACCCATGGAGGAGCAAGTACGTCTACGCACGAGTCACGCCAAGTACATCTGCAGATGCACCGGACAACTATGAACCGTGTTCAGCTACCGTTTCACTTGGAATCGCCAAGGACTGCAAGTACCACGACGTCGACGACCTCGAGAACGACTACATGATGCGATGCGACAAGTACCACTACGGACGCCAAGTACCACGACGACCCTCATGTACCCCTACGTCAACGACGACCTCGAGTACGACTACAGATCGCTGCTGCTGCTAAAAAGTCTGGAATTGAAATTCCTGTTACTCGCTACCCTATTGGTGAAACTTATGATTATCCTGATTTGAGTAAACTCAAGGAGAGACTCCTTGATGATGATTACTATATGCTTGATGAAGATTTATGCAGGGAACTGACAGAGTTTTCTGGCTCTGACCCTGAAGTTATTAAGAAACTGTTTGAAAAACACTCTTTGAAGAACAAAACCGTTCCTGATCCTAAATTTGCTACATCTCCTATATGCATTGATGATCCAGATTATGATTTCTTTGTTGATCTTTCACTTATACCTATGGTTGAAGCTGACCCCTTTTATGACAGAGAAAATGATGATGCTATTGCACACCTAACAAAACTCGGTGAGTTGGGTGGCCTGTTTACCACAGATGAGAAGATACGATACTTTTATATCACCAAGCTTCTTCCTTTCTCCTTGAAGGAAGGTGCTAAAGCTTGGTATGATTCGCTCCCATGCGGTTCCATTAAGAGTCCTCAAGACTTAGCTCACTCTTTTGTTGATAAGTACTTTCCTGCTCACATGCAACATGCTGCTTTACAAAGAATTTATAACTTTAAACAGTTGCAGGATGAGTCCCTCCCTAAAGCTTGGGGGAGGTACTGCGGTCTGATTCGGGCTAGACCAGGACATGAAGTCCCTAAGAACGAATTAATCGATATATTCTATGATGGTTTAACTGATGAATCCAGGTCCTATTTGGACAGTTGTGCTGGTTGTGTTTTCAGGAAAAGGACGCCGGAAGATGCAGAAGATTTGATGGGAAGGATTGCCAAAAACCATGAAGATTGGTCCGTCCCTGAACCACCTCCACCACCAAAGAAGAGGCTTTGTTCTAAGCCCCGAAGATATGCGAGAAGCAAAGAAGTCTATTAAAGAGAAAGGTATTAAAGCTGAAGACATAAAGAATCTACCCCCTATTGAGAAGCTGTGTGAGCCTACCACTCACCCTCCTATGGTAGAGGTACACTCTCTTTTAGATTTCAACGTAAGTGACATCCCTCATGGTAAGCCTCCTGATCAATGTTTAGATGAGTTTGATAATTTTATTATGAAACAAAATCATTTTAATGAGAGGATACAAAGTCAGTTGCATGATAATTCCCTTGCTATCAAAAGATTGCTTGATGTTCTAGGTAGAACAGTTAATGATGTTCAATGTCTTGTGAAGCATTTTCATATGGTTAAAACTCAGCTTGACCAAATTTCTAATGTGCAAAAAGATTTGCTTGCTAACAATGCCAAACAAGATAATTTGCAGGCTTTTGGGATTAAGATTCGAGGAGGAACTAGCACTCAAGATCCTCTCTATCCAGAGGGGCACCCGAAGAGAATCGAGCAAGATTCTCAAATGCAGGAAGAAGAAATTGTTGGCTCTCCAAAGAAGAAGAAGAAACATAAGGAGGCTGACAATTCTAATGATCCTATTGCAGATGAAGAGCCAGCTGTTGATCCCAACAGTGTATCTATCTCCGATGCTGAGACTGAAGACGGTGCTGAACCTGAAGGTAAGGATAATGAGAAGAATGATCCGCCTGAAGTTCGAGAAGAAGAAGCACCTGACAAACGTAAGAGGTACACTAAAGAAGACTTCATCGCAAGAAAACATGGGAAGGAAAGAGAACCATGGGTGCAGAAACCCATGCCCTTTCCAGGTAAGTCCATCAAATCCAAAGAAGAAGAGCAGTACAATAAGTTTTGTGAGTGGATTAAACCTCTTTTTCTTCAAATTCCTTTGACTGAAGCTATTAAGTTACCTCCTTATTCAAAATATATGAAAGATATTGTCATTAATAAAAGAAAAGTTCCTAACGAAGCAATATCTACTATGCTTGCTAACTACTCTTTCAGTGGCAAGATTCCTTAGAAGCTCGGTGATCCAGGTATACCCACCATTCCTTGCTCCATAATGAATAATTATGTCAAAACTGCTTTATGTGATCTTGGAGCGGGAGTGAGTGTTATGCCTCTCTCTCTTTACGAGAGGCTTTGTTTAGAGAAACTAATTCCTACAGATATCTCCCTTCAGATGGCTGACAAGTCAACCGCCGTCCCGATAGGTATTTGTGAGGATGTTCCCGTAGAAGTTGCTAATTGTTTGATTCTTACTGATTTTGTTGTGCTTGACATGCCCGAGGATGGAAGCATGTCCATTATTCTTGGTAGACCTTTTCTTAACACCGCAGGTGCTATTATTGATTGCAATAAAGGGAAGGTTACCTTCCATGTGAATGATAAAGAACACACGGTATATTTTCCAAAGAAGACCGACAGGAGGCATGGCCTCAACTCTATAGAAAATATCGAGACCGTGAAGATTGGAGAATGGGACTGTCCACTACATGTGCCTCACAAATACAAAACTATCATGGTGGGGACAATGTCCATCAAGGTAAAGGTTCAGTGATTACTTCATAAGAGGTGAGACTTTTTGCTCTATATATCGCCTGTTTGTTGGTAAGACTTGATCAACCTTACTAGTAAACAAGTTTTATATAGATAAAAAGTTGAGCTTGTTATGTTTTCACTTATTTTAGTTCTTGTTCTACTTGCTGTACCAAGTGTTTATGTTTTGAAGCTTCACAATACTACTAACGGCTTCAAGTTTTCAGAGAGTTTCGCAGCTTTTTGAACTTCGAAAAAATTTCAACAGTGAAGTTTTCAGAAAAATTCCAAAAAAATTATAATAAAAATTTCCATGTCGGGAGTGACTCAGTGGGACCTGGGGCCAGCCAGGGGGACCCACCAGTGGCCCAGGCGGCCAGCTGGCGCGGCCCAGCCCCTAGCCGCGCCCACAGGGCGCCTGGGGCCCACATGGCCCCCCTCCAGGTATGTCTTCTTCCTCCCTCTCTCTTTTTCTCCAAAAACGCGAGTTCTGCACTTGTTCTTGTGTTCTTGCTGTTCTTGGAGGCGATTCTTCGATCTCTCTCTACAGCCCACCATTTGAGCTGAGATTTTGAACAAATACTCCCTGGTATGTGACTCCTTCACCCCTCCAATTAGATTTCTGATTGGTGGCTTCATTTGTGAGTATTTAGTAGTTCTTGGTGCTGTATAGATGAGCTTGCATGCATGTGTAGAAAGTTATTTTCCAAGTTTTGATGCAAGTTTATGCCTTGGGCAAGTGAGTTGAGTAGTTTGCCTTAACTCACCTTGTTTTAATCCTCGTTTTTGTAAATTGCCAAAAAATTTAGAAATGAGTTTGTTAGGAAGGGCAAAAGGGTGGCTTGAGAAGAGGAGGCCCGCACACTCCGATCGAGTTACTAGAGCCGCAGCTTCACCCTCGACTGCTAGGGTGAGCTATAATGAAGATCATGTGCCCCTGGAGTTGTTGGAAGACACAAGTCCAGCACGTGCAATGACGTTTCCATGTGATGAATTCCTTGAAGCTGTGGGAATCAAGGATGAGTTTTATAATCTTTGTGCTAATGCAGGTTTGACACGGCTCGTCACGTGCCGTGTTACTCAATATCAAAAACTCACCTCCAGTTTCATTAACAGTTTTAGATATAATCCTGATTCAGGTGCTATTGAGTTTAAAATTTACAATGATCTTATCACCATGACTTTGGGAAGGTTTTGTGAAATAATAGGTGTGCCAAACGTTGGGAGGACGGCTAGGATGGCCACTCAGCCCTCCGAGCTGAAAACCGCCATCAACTCTCTCTGCAGCATGGGTACGAGGGATCTCCAGCATCTTATTTCCTCACCTCAGGTATTTTGCATATTATGTTGCTAGAGGGGTGTTAGCTCGTGATAACACGAGCAGCATTTCTGCTCCGGATATTGCTATCCTGGCAGCAACCCTCTCAGGGAGGTCTGATTATAATCTGGGTGCCTTAATTGCTCGACGCCTTGCTATGAACGGTAACAAGGGGGACTTATATGGTGGCATTTATGCCACACTTATCTTAGAACATCTTGGAGGCACCGCACACCCTGATGATAATCCTTTTACTTATTTAAGCTTTGATCTTGCTGCTATGAAAAGGCATAAGTTTGTTACCATGGCTTCTGAGCTGGATAATCTTGTTTATATCTTGCGTTTCGGAACTACCACGGAACGCGAGATCCGTCTACCTGCACCTCTTTTGTTTGATTTTTCTCGCAGGAACGGATGGTCCTTTGATGTTGTCCAGTTCGATGAGTTCATGGTCCAGTATCAGTTTCATAACCCCATGGAGGGGGTTGTGCCCGACGAGGAGGAGCACGGTGAGTTACCACCTTTCCAGGGAGATACCGCCACCGAGTTTGGTGAAGGGTCTTCCTCTGCTTGGCGTACGGACCCTTCCTCGTGGGAGACTCTGAGGAGTTTGGTATACGCGCCAGCATCCTTCTACGACCCTTGGTCTCACCACCATACCCCCGGAGCAGGAGGCTCCTGGGGGCAGTAGCTGCTACCAACTTAGGCCAAAAGCCTAAGCTTGGGGGAGTACGTGCCCCTCTCACTTTTCCATTGTATTATCCGTTTTACTCGCTTTGATCTTTTCGAAGTTTTTGCCCGTTCTTCTTTATTTCCCTCTTTGCAAAAACAACAAAAAGATTTTCTTTTTCTTTTGCTTTCGTTCAACCTTTTAAATAATCCAAAAAGATTTCCTTTTCTCTTTAGTTTTCTTTGTTTTCAGAGTTCAGCTCGAGTCCGTGATGGCATTTAATTATATTTCCTACGTTCGATCGTGCAAGTGACAGGCAGTAATGACGAAGATCGACTGAAGGGAAGCAACAAGGAAGACCGGTATGAAATCTTCTTGTTTCTACTTTTGTACATATGCCTGTACTTATGATCTAGAGACCAGCTTGTAGCGACATAGTGCTATGTTTACAATGCTCTTCCAGTAGTTCATGCTTTCCTTGTGGCTAGTCTCGAATAGCTAGAGTATATAATGTGTTATTGAAATGATTTACATCCATTGTACTATTCATAGTCTGGTATACTAAGGTGGTATTTCCCTTTAGAGAATTTTTGGATTGACTTGGCACATGCTTACACATGTTTGAGACTAAAAAGTCTGCTCTGCCTTGATGATCTTCGAGTTTTAGAATAGTTATATCACTTTCATGCCCGATTCAATGTTGCTTTGTCACTCTGCATGATTATGACCGTTATTGCTCTCTAGTTGGTCGCTTCCCAGTCTTTTGCTAACCTCCACCTGCACTAAGCGGACTGACTGCTTGTGCATCCAAAATCCTTAAAACCTGTTATGCCATATGAGTCCACCATACCTTCCTATACATGGTATTTACCTGCCATTCCTAACGAAGACTTTCGTGTACCATCTCGAAATTAATCAAAAGCATTTCTCTTTTTGTGCCTCTATTTTAGCTCATGAGGAAGTAGCAGTTAATTCATGATCTTTTTAAGTTGGACAAGTTTCACCCCGGGATTGCATGTCTAATGTGCAAACCCATAATTCGAGAAGGAACTGGCATAGAGTGCGCCCGGCTCAAAAAGATAATACAACAAACAAACCCTCCTTCACGCTTTGTTCATGAGAAATCAGAAAACTTTGGCAGTGATAAACAAAGGAGATTAAGAGGATGTGATCGTCCTCATGCGGGAGCCGTTCCTCGAAACTTGTCCAGCTCAAGAAGTGATTGAGTTATCTGCTAGCATTCGTTGACGAAATATGCATATTCTAAAAATAATTATTACCTCTGTTTTTAAAACCAAGAGCTCTGGTACATGTTTAGTTTTTGTTTCCGACCACGGGTTTTCAACCTTGCCAACAAAAGCCACGGTTCGAGAGTCTCCACCTTCTTTAAAGCACCAACTAGGAGAGCATAATCGTCATTCTGAGTGTAATGTGCATTGTCCCAAAGTATTACATTGTCTTCTGCATGATGGTGATATGATTTATTCTGATATCCTTAGTTCTAGTCTCCTTTAAAACTCTGGAGGAGTTTCTGCATTTATGTTTTGCTTCACTCATGGAGGCTAGCGAGATACCACCCTAATATGCTCAAGCTATGTGCAATGTGATCATGTCTTGATTTTTAGTAATATATTATTTACTTTTAAGTATTTGTGACTGGTCACTTGAAAGAAGGATTGCTCCTTGCATTGTCCTCATAGTACTGTTTCAATACTTGCTAGACTCTTTTCGTAGTACATGCTTATATACATTTAATGAAGCAAAAGAGTTTGTCAAAGTTTTCTTTGTCACGTCCAGTTCGTTGAACTGAATTGCTTGAGGACAAGCAATATGCTAAGCTTGGGGGAGTTGATACGTCTCAAACGTATCTACTTTTCCAAACACTTTTGATATTGTTTTGACCTCATTCTTGCATGATTTGAACTAAACTAACCCGAACTGATGCTGTTTTCAGCAGAGCTGCCTATATGGTTTTATTGTGTGCAGGAAAACAGATTTTTAGGTATCTCAGAAAAATCCACGAAAAATCACAGAAATTCCACGCACCCGAAGGAACCAGGAGCCAGAAGGGGAACCAGAGGGGGACCAGGGGGGCCCAGGCGCCCTGGTGGCGCGGCCCAGCCCCTGGCCGCGCCTGGGGGTCGCCTGGGTGGGCCCCACGCCCCCTGGTGCACTACTTTGACTCGTATTTTTACCCGTGACGAAAAAATCCCAGATCAGAAGTTCTTTTCGCAGTTTTCGTCGCGGAGCCGCCGCCACCCTCTGTTCTTCTTCGGGAGGGCTAATCTAGAGGCTGAATTGGCCTCCGGAGAGGGGAGATCGTCGCCATCGTCATCATCATCACCACTTCATCATCCCTCCATGACTTCTCCTTCCATGTGTGAGTAATCCCCTGCTGTAGGCGAAGGGGATGGCAGGGATTGGATGAGTTAGATCATGTAATAGTTTGTCAGATCGTTGGGGGCATGTTGCCTATCATCTACTATGGTGTTTATCATCTTTGCTTCAACTTGTTATTCTTAATGCTTGACACTTAGGGCCCGAGTGCCATGATTTCAGATCTGAACCATATGTGTTTGCATGAATATATTTGTGTTCTTGATCCTATCTATGAGTTGTTTGCACCTGTTATGGTTCAGAACCGGCGATCCCAAAAGTGACAGCTTGGGACACCAAAGGGGATGGTCCGTAGTTTGAGGATTACATGTATCCATTGAGTTCATTGCTTTGTTCCGGTGCTCTTTGAGAGGAGCACCTTAATCTCCATAAGTTCCTTTTGGCCCCGTTCGTAGCGGGATGGTAGGACAAAAGATGTTGTGCAAGTTCTTATTGCAAGCACGCACAACTACCTACGGGATACATGCCTAATGTTTGATATTTGCCTAGATGATCATTTCTTTTCCGTGTGCCGTGCCCCCAAGTTAGAATCATGATATATCTCATCCATGCAGCGCCCAACCATCCATCTCCCTAGCCTACAGTGTTTTAAATCCTGCTTGTCACTAGTTGCTACTTTTGCCATTTACCTTTACTATTTACTTTTGTTGTTTACTTTTACTATCACTATCATCACTATCATATCACTGTTACCATTTATCTTTTGTTGCAAGTAAGTATATGTCAGGACCGGTTTTCCGGGATATTAATTTCCCAGTAAATGGCCCTTGTGCTCACCAGCCCCAGGATTCTGTTAGCTGATGAGACACAAACTTGATACAGAAATTCCAAGCAAAATACCAAATATGTAGTACAAGACCATTCTGGTCAATGAGTATAACAAAAGGTTTCTAGTGGTTGATGGCGGAAGCGGTTTGTGATACTTCAGCGTCTATGGGACTCCATTTCCCACAGGAACAGCTGACCTGGATAACTCCTATCTTCGCAAGGCTGCTATCTCCGTTGCCTAGGTTCCGGGGCTGTCATCGCAGCGCTCCTCTCCAAGCAAGAAATCTGGCCAAGACAATAGCCAGGGACAAGCCAGTGAGTACTTTGAATGTACTCGCAAACATTATGAACACAGGTGCAATATAACCAATGATAATCATGCACTGAAACATTCCATGATCACTTTGTTAATCATGAAATAAAATTCATGACGCACGCAAGCAGGTTATTCTTATAAAACATGAATAAGCAATCAGAGAATAAAAATAAAATGCACCGATCGGGTGTCTGAAGCGACGCCTCGAAAGGATAATAAAATAAAGCATGCCTCAGTCGGACGTCTGAGCGACGTCACATAAAGGGCTTATAAGAATAAATAATAATAAGCATGCCACAGTCGGGCGTCTGAGCGACACCGCATAAAGGGCTTATAGGAAAAGCAAATAATAAGCATGCCGCAGTCGGGCGTCTGAGCGACACCACATAAAGGGCTTATA
>LR738710.1:172682215-172698605 GCA_902687465.1 Secale cereale | reverse complement strand
TAAATTACAAGCATGCCACAGTCGGGCGTCTGAGCGACACCACATAAAGGGCTTATACGGAAAAATAAATTACAAGCATGCCACAGTCGGGCGTCTGAGCGACACCACATACAGGGCTTATAGGGGAAGTAAATAATAAGCATGCCGCAGTCGGGCGTCTGAGCGACACCACATAAAGGGCTTATATGAGAATAATCACAGGGAATATCCAGGAGGTAGAACCATCCCAGGGATACTCAATAATCCAAATAATACAAATGGTTAGTCCATAATAATAATAATCATAATCATCATATGTCACATGTTATGATCAATGTTCTGGCTTAGCAGTTTTTCCTCCAAAGACCGACACTAAGGCCGACACTTGACCCATCCCAGACTGTAATCCTTAACCGCGGACACGGCTATTCGAATAGATATAACCTCTGCAGAGGGTGTACTCTTTACCCACGAGTAACGGATTCCTTTAGTCCATCGGGACTAATTCCATTTACGGTCTTTTAGTTGAAAACACACCTGACCCGCACACACCAGCTTAACTTACCGGTGACTGGAATCACCCACGACACCTGTTAAGTAAAACTCTAAGTGGGGAGGCTACAACCTCGCGTAGCATGGGATCACAGAATTTATAATGCGCGCAAACTAGGGGAGCTACCCCTCGGCCCCAACCGGAAACACCCATGCCCCCGGACCATGTGGCATGCCTACCGGATGCATCCGGTATCTTCCACCATGGCCTCTCTGTACGGTGTGTGCCAAGAAAGGGGTTGACAACTTACTGGACTGTACCCTACCTGCGGCAGGGACAAGTGGTAGCACGAAACAAGTATGGGGGTTACCGGAACAAGACTCGATCTATGGTCGACTCAGGAGGTTAACGCATTACCTGCATGATTAGCATAGCAAATACATTTCACACCAACAGGCAGGATCACTACTCATCATACCTCAACATGCCTTACTGACTATACTCGTCTCAACGAAATATCAGTAGCAAGCTCATGTCTACCCAAGACAGAGACTTTCCCGGATTCCTTGCAGTAGGCATGAGAGGTAGACGAGGGTGGTTACTATCACAAGTATATCAATTCCCAACAGCAAGGAATCTTCATCATGCACTTATGAGCATGTTCATACCATCACATAAAATAACGAGTACTCCGTGTCAAGGTGGTGTCGTAAACGTATCAAACAGCACACAACAATATTATGCCGGGGTTCAGAATGCTTGCCTTCCAAGAGTATGAAGGAGGGGTGCACTTTGAAAGTTTTCATCTTCCCTCCAAAAATCCTATTTTAAGAAAATTCAAATTAACACATAATCTAAAAACAGTACACAAAAGTTGTTCAGAAATTTTTCGAATAAATATGAAAATAAACTAGACAAAATTTTAGAAACAACAGAAAAAGAATCAAGTCAAAAGGACTTATATTTTAAAAGTTATGGACAGTCAAAGTTTGGTCAAACTCTGTTTTTAAATAAAACAGAAAAGGAAAACGGTTCAAGGAAGAATACGCTTTTGAGACAGAGAAGACGTACTCCTGTTAGTTACGTTTTCACTTAAACCAGCGCGGGCCGTCGCTGGGTCACTGACAGTGGGTCCTTCGGGCCCACTGGTCAGGTTTGACCAGTCGCCCGCGCCCTCTTCCTCCTCTGGCCGAGCCGAGGCGGGGCTCCGGCGATCGACGCCGGCGAACGGCGGCTCCTCGCGGGGTTCTGAGGGCGGGGATGGATCCGCCAGTCCAGAGCGGTCCTTCCGGTGGTTGCTAGGTCTGCGGGGGTGGAGGGAGTCGCCGGCGGCGAGCTCTGCGGCGGACGGCGTCTCGGGAGGATTTGGGGTTTCGAGCTATGGTGGCTCCTGATCGGGCTAGCGAGGTGGGGCGGCTCCGCACGATCTAGGGGAAGAGAATGGGGGCACTGGAAGGGGCTAGGGGCCTCGGTCTTGGCCGGATTTTACCGGAGCGCGGCGTCGGCCGAACTTGCCGGAGATGGGGAAGATGACGGCCACTGGTCAAGCTGAGGGGTAGGGGGGCTTCCTACCACTTGAACGTGGCTGCTGTCGAGCTTAAGCGTGATCGGGAGTGCTATTTATAGCCCAGGGAGGTCGGTTCCCGCGGCTGCGGATAAGAACGCCGGCGTACCACCGTTCTGTTGCTAGCAGGGCGACGCGGCGATGGTCGGCACTAACCAACGAGCTCGAGGATGAGCTCGAGCTGTTCCTCAGGGCAGCTGGCGAGCTGGGGTGGTCGGGGCGGCGCCGGCCAGGGCAGGGGCCTGCTGCGGCCGGCCGCTAGCTGCCGTGGCCGACCTGACTGCGGCGCTGTAAAGCTCCAGGGGTTGGCTTGGAGGGTTCCGACGTGTGGACGAGGGCGGCGTGGCTCTGCAGGTGAGCAAGGGCCAGGGGCACGACGCGGCGGCTCGGGCGCGCGCGCGTGCAAAACGTGCGCTCTGGGCGCGCCCAGAGCACGCACGCCAGGTGCTCGACGATATGCCAAGGCTAGCTAGAGGGCTTGGGTGAGGCTGGGAATTAACAGGGCTAGGTTAGAGTTAGTTAGGAGATTAGTGGACATGTTGGTTAGGCAAAGCAAGCAGGTTCATAATGCAAACTCAAAACTATGCCAAAACTGATCATGCACTATAGGTGTTCGACATAATGCCAGAGCCACCTGTAGGGCTTTGCTAGAGATGCAAATTGGCAGAATGGGGTCTCTTTAGGAGAGAAATATGATGGTGAAGTTGGATTGGATAAACAAGAAACTTAGTAATGCAACTTTGGTCAGAATCCAATTCTGGACAGAAACTGCTGAGGATGATTTGGTGGACTAAAAAGATGAGATAGGGTCTAATCTCTTGGACTTAGGAGTTTAGTAGGGTATACTAATAGCAGGAGAAATCTCATGGACAATGGGGCAAGATAAAAAGGGGTTGCAGTAGAAAATGGCAAACTGGACCAGAGAGCAAAAGAGGATGTTCTGCTCAATTTTTCCAAAGAACACCCATGGATTTTTGCATAGAGTTGAATTATATGCCTCTACTAACATCTCCAAATTTTGGTGAAATTTTTAAATGCATTTATCAAAGGGTTGCAGTGCAAAAGAGACTCCAAGACTTATGAGATACTAATTTAAAAGCAATAAAGCTTTAGGAAAACATTTATAGAAATAATTCCATTGATAAAAGAAATGATCTTGAGAAGGTATACAAGTCCAACAATATTTTTGAAAAGTTCCCCTTGGAGGGAAAACTCCACAATTCAGAAGAAAAGAATGGTTATGAAATCAAAAGAAACTTCAGAAAAGAAAAATTTAATTTCCTGGCAAAATTTTAATAAATAAATCATGGTTAAATTTTTGGGGTGTTACAACACTACCCCCCTTAAGAAAAATCTCGTCCTCGAGATTTGCTAAGGACGATCTCAAAATATCCATCCTATTATCATAAAGTATTAATTTAAAAGAAACGAACATTCTAAACACGAAATACACTGAGGTTACTGCGAGAGAGCAAATAATTGGCACAACCACAGTGGGGTACTGGTGCTATGTGGGAAAAAAAACTATGGTTGGGGAAATCGAGAAATTACTACTTTCGGCTATGAAAAAAAAATTTAGAACAACAATCTAACTTCACGAATTACACTGGTCGTACCCGAGTGCATAGAGCTCTCTCTGGCTGATAGGTGGACCCGGGGTCCACTGTCAGTCTCTTCTTCTACCTCTGGCTCTCTTTTCTTCCTCTCTATCGCGTGCTCTCCCGCGCTTTCTCCACCGGCGACGCCTAGCGCATAGGGCATCTAGGCCGTACTGCGGTAGTGCGCGGCGTGCTAGCTGCCGGCGCAGCGTGCACTCACCTCGCGGGCCAGTGCGCTGTCGGCACTGCTCGCGGATTCGCCTTCGAACACCGGTGATCGAGCGTCGAGCGGCGCTGGTGGACTTCGCCCACCGTACACCGATCCCGAGCTATAAAATGATCGCGGTGCTCCTCTCTTCTTCCTCACACCTGGCCTCGCATCTTCTTCTCTTTCCTTCTCCTCCATTTCTGTTTGCAGGAGCTCGCGACGAGGCTCTAATGGCGGAGGTGATGCCGGATTGGTACGTGATCCTGATGTGCGGAGGGTTGGCGGCATTGCTGGGGTTCTCCGTGCTCTTGTGCGTGATGATCCTCGATGATCGCCGTGATGCTGCTGCTCGAGTGTTAGCTCTCCGCGGTGGCGGCGATCATGAGAATTAAGTGTGGTTGTGAGGTTCTGACTGCTGTCAGTGTGCTGGAGGCAACTTGCGTTCGAATAATCACCCACAAATTTCTCCTTTAGAGACTGTGGTGTGTTAGCGAGGTGATCAGTTAGGTGCGAAATATGTACGTGGTTATGCAATTAGTGCCTGCAGTCGAGTGGTTGTGGATGTGAGCCTGCTGTCGTGGTGCTGCGTGAATTAAAATACACGTCATGAAGAATTTCTGTGCTGTAATAACATTAAGGAAAAAAGAAAATCCCACCTCTAAATTTACCGAGAGCGAAAACAGTCAATCAAAATGAACAGCAGTAAAAACCACTCACATTAATTCGAAAACAAACATTTAAATCACCGCACAGACTTAGGATACAACGCATAAGCTGTAATACATAAACAAGTGCTAGGATAACAAACATAGCAGTGACGTCTATGATATAAACGGAAAATGGACAGGGTCCTGAGGAAATGTCTCCGGCACTGGGGCACATTCCTCTTCTATCGGGGGAAGCGGATTGACTAGTCGAAAAATGCGTCTCCCCCGTTTTGGCCTCAGTGGCTCGCCAATGGTGATCCGAGGATTTAAATCAGCGAGGCTCTGGAGATAACCCATTACTCGCTGTGTCAAACGCTCTTGAGCGATGACATACTGGGCAAGGTTGGCTAGAGCTGGGTCCCTCTCAACTCGACCACCAGGAAAAGATGCTACTTCTCCGGGTGCTGCACGACTTGGGAAGTAATAATACCCCCGTTCGCTGGCATAGGGTACTGCGAATCGAAGGCGAGCAAGCGCTTCGTACGCAGCAGCTTCTATGGCCATTTGTGGAGTCGGCATAGATTTCCCCATGAAGGATACTTCCGTTGGGTCTTGGTTTGGGTTTGCGGGAGGGATATGCACTACTGCCCAATATTTCGAGGTGGATGGGGTGATCCTCGTTTTGAGCAGCTCGTACTGGGGTGGATGGGTAGAACTCATGGTACTGCAGGTAAAGTCCCACAATATTTTAACAAAACTACCTGGGGTTGCATCTGGAGTTCTCAGATGAATACTGGGGCTCGGCATTGTAAAAATGGTTGGGCGAGCTGTGCACAAAGTGAGGGATGCTTGGTAAGGTCACGAGGTGGCCTTTTATAAAGCATCAGGGCTGGGTTATCGAGGATGGTGTGGGACAACTAGTTTGTCGATTCTGCCCTATGGGGTCGGGGTCAATGCCACAGATACACATATCTCATAAAAGTGACGTTTTACTGTGGCACCGTCGGGGTGGTTTTTGGTAGCTACGCCTAGAATTAAAAATGCAACCGTACGCCAACATACTTATGCATGGCTACTATTCAAAATAGAGGCACACAAGCAGACTGCATTTATATAAGGCGATACAAGGTCACACTACTACAAGACGTAGAAATACTAAGACTCGGTACTACTCGAGTGGCTTAGTCTACTACGTTAATATCTAAGCGGGCGTGCCTCGTGGACGTCGAGGCCTCTCCATGGGCTTCTCCGTCGGGGTTAGCTGGGTGGGGTTGAGGATCTGCAGGGTCGGGGTAGCGATGATGACCATCGAGGGGATTGTTGGCCATAATCCCGCTGGAGCGTGTTCCCAAAAGGCGACGAAACACTTCTGGGGACACCAAAGCATTTTGGTCGGTGGCCGGGGCAGATCTTAAGGATTCGATCGGTTGCCCGAATAGTACAACTGGGTTGTCGGCATCGGGCTCCTCTTCCTCTCTTGCCGGGGCTCGGCGAGCAAGTTCCCCACGAGCGGCGATCAGATCAAGGGTGATCTGATCGAACAGTGCCTCTAGTGCACTTACATAGCGCACCAGGTGCAACAACGCAGGGTCCGTCTCGTGGTCTCCGTTGGCAACCTGGGGTGGCCTACCATACCTGTCACGGCTAGGGTAGTAGTAGAACGAACGGCAGTTAACTCTGGGCGACAGGTGCCGGAGTTGCACTACAGCCTCTCGAGCGGCCAGCTGGATGGCTTGTGGCTCAAAGGAAGTTGTCCTTCCGGTGAACCTGTAGGGGCATTCGGGCAAAATACCCCTACCATAGACGTGCACCGTGGCCCAGAATTGACGGCTCTCGCCGCCCATGGGCCCTTGGTACACAACATACTCTGGGGGTTCTTCTAATGCAAAGGCACGGCGGGTGAGGTTTGCTAGCACGGTCACAAAACCTCCAAGGTTGGTTGCTGTGGTCTCATTGTGAACAATGGGGCCAGGCATCTTGGCTTGGTTTTGGGGTAGAGGCTGTGCTGTGCTGGGTTGGGGCTAGCGTGTCCTTTTTATAGAAAAAGGAAACGGAGTCTTCCTTCGCACGCTTGCGAATGAGACAATTTAGGTGTCGGTCATTGGCGCGTGATCGACATGCTAGACTGATAGGTTAGGCACCGACTGCCGAAAGGTGCCGGGGTCACTGTGTGGCTATCATGCACGAGAAGTTTGGCTGGGTTTAGGTTAAGGTTTGGTGGGTTGTTTAACCTAGGTTTATCGACCTGGCTAAGATAGGATTAGCCAATGGTCAGCCTGGCTCTGATACCAAGGTTGTCAGGACCGGTTTTCCGGGATATTAATTTCCCAGTAAATGGCCCTTGTGCTCACCAGCCCCAGGATTCTGTTAGCTGATGAGACACAAACTTGATACAGAAATTCCAAGCAAAATACCAAATATGTAGTACAAGACCATTCTGTTCAATGAGTACAACAAAAGGTTTCTAGTGGTTGATGGCGGAAGCGGTTTGTGATACTTCAGCGTCTATGGGACTCCATTTCCCACAGGAACAGCTGACCTGGATAACTCCTATCTTCGCGAGGCTGCTATCTCCGTTGCCTAGGTTCCGGGGCTGTCATCGCAGCGCTCCTCTCCAAGCAAGAAATCTGGCCAAGACAATAGCCAGGGACAAGCCAGTGAGTACTTTGAATGTACTCGCAAACATTATGAACACAGGTGCAATATAACCAATGATAATCATGCACTGAAACATTCCATGATCACTTTGTTAATCATGAAATAAAATTCATGACGCACGCAAGCAGGTTATTCTTATAAAACATGAATAAGCAATCAGAGAATAAAAATAAAATGCACCGATCGGGTGTCTGAAGCGACGCCTCGAAAGGATAATAAAATAAAGCATGCCTCAGTCGGACGTCTGAGCGACGTCACATAAAGGGCTTATAAGAATAAATAATAATAAGCATGCCACAGTCGGGCGTCTGAGCGACACCGCATAAAGGGCTTATAGGAAAAGCAAATAATAAGCATGCCGCAGTCGGGCGTCTGAGCGACACCACATAAAGGGCTTATACGGAAAAATAAAATACAAGCATGCCACAGTCGGGCGTCTGAGCGACACCACATAAAGGGCTTATACGGAAAAATAAAATACAAGCATGCCACAGTCGGGCGTCTGAGCGACACCACATAAAGGGCTTATACGGAAAAATAAATTACAAGCATGACACAGTCGGGCGTCTGAGCGACACCACATACAGGGCTTATAGGGGAAGTAAATAATAAGCATGCCGCAGTCGGGCGTCTGAGCGACACCACATAAAGGGCTTATATGAGAATAATCACAGGGAATATCCAGGAGGTAGAACCATCCCAGGGATACTCAATAATCCAAATAATACAAATGGTTAGTCCATAATAATAATAATCATAATCATCATATGTCACATGTTATGATCAATGTTCTGGCTTAGCAGTTTTTCCTCCAAAGACCGACACTAAGGCCGACACTTGACCCATCCCAGACTGTAATCCTTAACCGCGGACACGGCTATTCGAATAGATATAACCTCTGCAGAGGGTGTACTCTTTACCCACGAGTAACGGATTCCTTTAGTCCATCGGGACTAATTCCATTTACGGTCTTTTAATTGAAAACACACCTGACCCGCACACACCAGCTTAACTTACCGGTGACTGGAATCACCCACGACACCTGTTAAGTAAAACTCTAAGTGGGGAGGCTACAACCTCGCGTAGCATGGGATCACAGAATTTATAATGCGCGCAAACTAGGGGAGCTACCCCCTCGGCCCCAACCGGAAACACCCATGCCCCCGGACCATGTGGCATGCCTACCGGATGCATCCGGTATCTTCCACCATGGCCTCTTTGTACGGTGTGTGCCAAGAAAGGGGTTGACAACTTACTGGACTGTACCCTACCTGCGGCAGGGACAAGTGGTAGCACGAAACAAGTATGGGGGTTACCGGAACAAGACTTGATCTATGTTCGACTCAGGAGGTTAACGCATTACCTGCATGATTAGCATAGCAAATACATTTCACACCAACAGGCAGGATCACTACTCATCATACCTCAACATGCCTTACTGACTATACTCGTCTCAACGAAATATCAGTAGCAAGCTCATGTCTACCCAAGACAGAGACTTTCCCGGATTCCTTCCAGTAGGCATGAGAGGTAGACGAGGGTGGTTACTATCACAAGTATATCAATTCCCAACAGCAAGGAATCTTCATCATGCACTTATGAGCATGTTCATACCATCACATAAAATAACGAGTACTCCGTGTCAAGGTGGTGTCGTAAACGTATCAAACAGCACACAACAATATTATGCCGGGGTTCAGAATGCTTGCCTTCCAAGAGTATGAAGGAGGGGTGCACTTTGAAAGTTTTCATCTTCCCTCCAAAAATCCTATTTTAAGAAAATTCAAATTAACACATAATCTAAAAACAGTACACAAAAGTTGTTCAGAAATTTTTCGAATAAATATGAAAATAAACTAGACAAAATTTTAGAAACAACAGAAAAAGAATCAAGTCAAAAGGACTTATATTTTAAAAGTTATGGACAGTCAAAGTTTGGTCAAACTCTGTTTTTAAATAAAACAGAAAAGGAAAACGGTTCAAGGAAGAATACGCTTTTGAGACAGAGAAGACGTACTCCTGTTAGTTACGTTTTCACTTAAACCAGCGCGGGCCGTCGCTGGGTCACTGACAGTGGGTCCTTCGGGCCCACTGGTCAGGTTTGACCAGTCGCCCGCGCCCTCTTCCTCCTCTGGCCGAGCCGAGGCGGGGCTCCGGCGATCGACGCCGGCGAACGGCGGCTCCTCGCGGGGTTCTGAGGGCGGGGATGGATCCGCCAGTCCAGAGCGGTCCTTCCGGTGGTTGCTAGGTCTGCGGGGGTGGAGGGAGTCGCCGGCGGCGAGCTCTGCGGCGGACGGTGTCTCGGGAGGATTTGGGGTTTCGAGCTATGGTGGCTCCTGATCGGGCTAGCGAGGTGGGGCGGCTCCGCACGATCTAGGGGAAGAGAATGGGGGCACTGGAAGGGGCTAGGGGCCTCGGTCTTGGCCGGATTTTACCGGAGCGCGGCGTCGGCCGAACTTGCCGGAGATGGGGAAGATGACGGCCACTGGTCAAGCTGAGGGGTAGGGGGGCTTCCTACCACTTGAACGTGGCTGCTGTCGAGCTTAAGCGTGATCGGGAGTGCTATTTATAGCCCGGGGAGGTCGGTTCCCGCGGCTGCGGATAAGAACGCCGGCGTACCGCCGTTCTGTTGCTAGCAGGGCGACGCGGCGATGGTCGGCACTAACCAACGAGCTCGAGGATGAGCTCGAGCTGTTCCTCAGGGCAGCTGGCGAGCTGGGGTGGTCGGGGCGGCGCCGGCCAGGGCAGGGGCCTGCTGCGGCCGGCCGCTAGCTGCCGTGGCCGACCTGACGACGGCGCTGTAAAGCTCCAGGGGTTGGCTTGGAGGGTTCCGACGTGTGGACGAGGGCGGCGTGGCTCTGCAGGTGAGCAAGGGCCAGGGGCACGACGCGGCGGCTCGGGCGCGCGCGCGTGCAAAACGTGCGCTCTGGGCGCGCCCAGAGCACGCACGCCAGGTGCTCGACGATATGCCAAGGCTAGCTAGAGGGCTTGGGTGAGGCTGGGAATTAACAGGGCTAGGTTAGAGTTAGTTAGGAGATTAGTGGACATGTTGGTTAGGCAAAGCAAGCAGGTTCATAATGCAAACTCAAAACTATGCCAAAACTGATCATGCACTATAGGTGTTCGACATAATGCCAGAGCCACCTGTAGGGCTTTGCTAGAGATGCAAATTGGCAGAATGGGGTCTCTTTAGGAGAGAAATATGATGGTGAAGTTGGATTGGATAAACAAGAAACTTAGTAATGCAACTTTGGTCAGAATCCAATTCTGGACAGAAACTGCTGAGGATGATTTGGTGGACTAAAAAGATGAGATAGGGTCTAATCTCTTGGACTTAGGAGTTTAGTAGGGTATACTAATAGCAGGAGAAATCTCATGGACAATGGGGCAAGATAAAAAGGGGTTGCAGTAGAAAATGGCAAACTGGACCAGAGAGCAAAAGAGGATGTTCTGCTCAATTTTTCCAAAGAACACCCATGGATTTTTGCATAGAGTTGAATTATATGCCTCTACTAACATCTCCAAATTTTGGTGAAATTTTTAAATGCATTTATCAAAGGGTTGCAGTGCAAAAGAGACTCCAAGACTTATGAGATACTAATTTAAAAGCAATAAAGCTTTAGGAAAACATTTATAGAAATAATTCCACTGATAAAAGAAATGATCTTGAGAAGGTATACAAGTCCAACAATATTTTTGAAAAGTTCCCCTTGGAGGGAAAACTCCACAATTCAGAAGAAAAGAATGGTTCTGAAATCAAAAGAAACTTCAGAAAAGAAAAATTTAATTTCCTGGCAAAATTTTAATAAATAAATCATGGTTAAATTTTTGGGGTGTTACAGTATATTTCAGGTGCGGTTGAATTGACAACTCAACTGTCAAAGCTTATAAATACTCTTTGGCTCCCCGTGTGTCGAATCAATAAATTGGGTTATTCTTACCCGCGAAGACTATCTCGATCCCTTACGGTTGAGGGTTATCAATGACCCGTGGACGAATGCATGTGTTGTATGAGGTGTTTCCTTTGTGTGCTCCGTGCCCGTATCATCTTTTGTCGTGCTCCTCGGTTGCCTCGTCGCCGACCCGTGGGAACCCGGTGACGGGATCACCCCACCTTTCATCTTGTTCGACTCGCTCTCCGTCATCTTTTGCACCGGACTTTCAATGAGTTACCGGAACCGAGATGTTGCGTTGGATCATTTTCGGATCGTTGCCGTGGCACCCTTTCCTTCCACCACGGTGACAAATACTCCTTATCTCTTCATGTCAACTTTTACTTAAAATTGCATAAAACTTGATCATGTCATCCGCATCATGTTAACATCTTTATAATGTGTGAATTGTTGTTTTCTTAAAATTACTAAACATGCATATGGGGTTTTCCGGAATTGTTGTTTGTTTTTCCGGCCTCATTTAAATTGCCTAGATAAGTAGTTTGCTCTTGCTTCACCTCTTGCTATGTTAAAAACATTTAACCTTGTCTTGTAAATAAACGAGAGTCAATTAAATAATTAAAATGTGGTGTTTTGTCAATATGCAACTCGTTGCATATTGAGCTCCACTTAACTTGTAGTTTTTGTTTGTGCTCATTGCCATGCCATGCATAATTAAACCGGACATGCATCATACATGGATGTGCATCGTATGCCATGGTTATGCTTGTGTGTTTACCGTGTTGTTTGCTTCTTTCCGGTTGCTTCTCTTGTTAGCTTTGGTTCCGTTCCGGAGTTGTGAGGATTCACTCGACTATGTTGCTCCGTCTACTTCATGGACTTGTTCTTCTCCCTTGCGGAATCCCAGGCAAGATGATCATACCCTTGGATACCTTTACTACCATTGCCATGCTTAGTTGTCTCGATGCTGTCGTTACATGTCGCGCTACCCATCTTTTATTGTCAGCCCTCTCCTTGTTGCCATGAAACCTCTAACCTTGACACCTTCCTAGCAAAACCACTGTTTGGCTATGTTACCCGCTTGCTCAGCCCCTCTTATAGCGTTGTTAGTTGGAGGTGAAGATGAAGATTGTTCCAGGAGGGAACTTGTTGTTGGAATATCACAATATCTATCTATTATTATTATTAACACACCTATATACTGGGCATGGGTGGAAGGCTTGGCCTTTTGCTCGGTGTTTTGTTCCACTCATGCCACCTTAGGCGCCGATAAACCGGTATTATGTTCCTTGATTTTGCGTTCCTAACATGATGGGTGGATGGGGACCCCTTGACAGTTCGACTTTGAATAAAACTCCTCCAGCAAGGCCCAACATTGGTTTTAATTTGCTCATAATAACAACTTAATTAATTAATTAAATTGCATAGGGAGTTAGCGCTACCCGAGGATTCTTTCTACATAGCAGGGGGGGCCAGTGCTGATGGTGTTGGTCCCAAACGGGGAGCCTGCGGGGCCACCACGGGGAAACTCGAGGATTGGCTCCCGTAGCTTCACCCATCCGGCCGTGGCCTGAGACGAGATATGCACGGCTACTATCAGGGTGTCGACACACCGGGAGGTCTTGCTGGACTTGTTTTACCATTGTCGAAATGTCTTGTGCACCGGGATGCCGAGCCTGATCGGTTTTCCCTAAGATAAGGGGTGATGATATTATATTTATCACTTCAGCTAATCGTGAGAGCTTGTGATGGGCTAAGTTGGAACACCCCTTCAGGGTTATAATCTTTCGATAGCCGTGCCCGCGGTTATGTGGCAGATTGGAATTTGTTAATGTCCGATTGTAGAAAACTTGACAGAGGATCCGAAGTAAAACACACAACTGTGTGAGTAACCGTGACTGTCTCTTTTCACTTTGAGAAGAGAACACGGTGGGGTTATGTTTGACTCGTATGTAGTTCAGGATCTTTAGCGATCACTACTTTTGTGACCGTTTGCGTAGATGCTCATCTTATTCTGGTACTCGTAAGTTAGCCACCATATTATGCTTAGCCGCTGCTGCAACTTCACCACTTTACCTCGTCCTACCCATAAAGCTTTGCTAGTCTTATTACCCATGGTTATGGGATTGCTGAGTCCTCGTGGCTCACAGATACTACAACACCAGATGCAGGTTCAACCGAGTTGAAGCAGGAGCTGGTTCAAGTACTTCACCGGGAGTTCGATGAAGATCGTGGCCGTATGCTTGTGACGTTTTTCGACGATCAGTAGTGGTTTCTACTAGGGGCGATTCTGACCTGTGGCTTTATGTTTTGGTATCTTTCTTTTGGATCTTCGCCCGTAGTCGGGTTGTGATGTTGTGAATGATGTTTTGCTTATGTAATGTATTGAGTGAAGTGGCGAGTTTAAGCCAACTATCTCCTTTTGCAATTTAATCCCTCTTTTACATGAGTCGTGCAAAGATACCAAACTTGAGATCATTCCAAAATGGGCTTATACCTTTAAGTCGTGCCTCGACACGTAGGAGGTATAGTCCCATCCTGGGCATTACAAGAGGCCATCGGGTTAACATTTTGGAGGAGGAGGAGGGGCATCACTTGCACTGCTTCGAGATTGCATAAGAACCTATAAGAGTAGAGTCATTTGAGGGTGGTTCGTCCCTATGTAATGAATCTTCTACTCTAGTATAGATAATGTTCTACCTGTAGCTGATCCTCAAGCAGCTTCAATCTCTTGTTCGTGACTTCCCGTTCCTTTTCTCCGGACTCCTGCTCATCCTTCCGCCTTTGCTCCTCTTCAACAGCCCGCTGCTCCATTAAACCCAGTAACACGGCATTAGGCTCATATAGGTTGGAACGGTGCTATTTCAATACATGGACATAAATGAAAGGTTAGGATGCCAACCTTGAGACGCGCTATGTCACGTGATGCGGCGGTTGGGCGACTCCGTATGGACGGAGTTAAGCTGGTGCTCGACGCGCATATCTCGTGCAGCTTGCGATGCGAGGAGGTGGCGATCGCCCCGTAGCAAAGGAGGTGGCGGCCACGGCCCTTCCCCTGGCCAGCAATGATCAGAAGCTCAGGATTAAGGGGCTTGGACGTAGGTTCGGTTTCCTGCCCATGCACCTCCTGGAAGACCTCTTTGAAGGTCCCCCACTTCTCCTCCGCCGACTCGCTGCAGAACTCGGCGCCATCCTTCCCCTTGTGGCCTTCTCTCCATGCTTCCAGGATGTGGACCGGGCGACCAACCTGCGCCTCCTGCAAAATTAACCATCAAGTTTAATGAACCAAGATGCACCATGCAAAAAAGTTAACATCTTAATCCACATACCATGTGTTGCTTGAGAGCGGTTAGGTTCCGGCTGCCCTGGACATCAGTCGGGCCTGTCATTTTGGCTCGATCGTTTCCCTTCTCCACATGATGCGCCTGCCATGCTGGGTCACACCACATGTCAACCAGGGCCTCCCAACAATCGTCCTTCATCCAGGGTTCCTTCATCTAGTCAGACAAAATCGAATAATTGAGGAACAAGAGGGATGAATCAAAGTACTAGCAACCGATGTAGTCACTTACCACTGGCAGATATTCTTCTCGCAACAAATTGCTCTGGCAAGCAGTATTCCTTGTCATCTTCTCTCCTTGTCATCGAGCGGCCGACACTGCATCACGACTTTGTACCGTAGCGTGTGCTTGAGGCCAGAGAGTATCGTTCGGGCTGATTTCACGATGCCTTTGATTGCCTTCTGCTGCTCACCATCCACGCAAGCAAATGTTTCCTACAAGAAAGCATATGGCATCTTCTCACCATCCACGCAAGCAAGGATTTGGATATGGAAAAATGATGTGGTCGGAGCGAAGATACTTAGAAAAAAAGTATTGTTGTGTTGGTAATGCTCCCAGGTTAAACCTGGCGATGGCGGATCGTCATCACCCGGCTTGGACAATCCAGGGAAGTGCTTCCCAATGAGGAAGTCGATGACGTGGTTCGGCGGGCGTGCCCCCTTAGGTGGTGTCGGGATGAATGTCCAATGACTGCATGATATAAAAGACAAGCATATGTGAGTGTCAAAGCTGTGGCATCTAAAATATGATGCAAATGAAATGCTTGCTTACCCCTCTCCCGTCGGGCAAATGACAGGACGGTTGCTGGCAGCAGTTGGTTCCGGGACCTTCCCCGGACCACGCCCGGATTTCTTCCTCTTGGAAGTGTTGCTCGAGGCATACCCCGAGCCGTCCGAGGTCTCCATGTCTCCCGACTGGGTAGCGAGCGGATCTAGTTCATCAAAGTCAACTCCGACATCGCCATCCTATGATGACTCGTCCTCGGTTGTGGCCTGGTGGTGGCGGATGACTCGGTCCTACCACTCGGGACTCTCCGGTACTTACTAGCAGTGCTCCCATCAGAATATGAAAAACAAAATATATATGGTGAATATTAACCATACCACTTCAATAGGCATCAGACAATGTTTGTTCTTCAAATTTGAACCATACTACTCTAGGCATTGGTTACGAGATTGGCATATATTTACATGTACATTACTCCAAACTTCCAAAGCAAACTATCATATAAGATATTGGTTACTCTAGGCATTGGTTACAAGACAAGCGCAGTACACCGAGATGAATGGCAACTAAACAGGACCATCTTCCTGTACTACTTTTAATCATGCTAGGAGAGCTCTAGGAGATCCCAGGTCTTCCAGAACAAAGATAGGGCTCTGCCCCACAGCGATCTAAAACATCCGTTTTGATAATTTGAGATCCCTAAACTGAAGTTGGCCGGTTTTCTACTAACCTGAGGGCATCTCCAGCTGCCGCGCTATCGGAGGAGCTCCGATGGGCGGCCGTCCTTGGCCCGCATCGAAGAACCATCGCGCCGGCCGCCGTCCATGAAGCTTGGGGCGGTGGAGGAGGGGGCGGCGGTGGCCGCAGTTGGGAGCAGTGGAGGACGGGTGGCTGCGGCAGATGATCAGTGGCGATTTCGGCGTCGGCGTCGACGGTGGCGCAGGGGACAGAGAAGGAGAAGAATGAAGATAGAAAGAAAGGGGAACGGTTAAGATCTAGGTTAGATTCTTTACCAAGAGTTCCTGTCGGAAAAAAGTGGGCATTACCGAGAGCCAATAATCGACCCTCGGTAACCACTATTCTAATTTTTTCCTTCTCTTTGTGTTTTTGTTTGGCACTATCTTTTTTGTATCTCGTATTTCATATGTTTTTACGACCAAAGTTTGAAAATTCCATGACTTTTGATGAATTTTTTCGATAAAAGACTTTTGATCCACTTATATATATATATATATATATATATATATGTGTGTGTGTGTGTGTGTGTGTGTGTGTGTGTGTGT
>LR738710.1:172647110-172680603 GCA_902687465.1 Secale cereale | reverse complement strand
AAAGTGTAAAGTAAAAAACATGAGAAGAAGCAGTTGTTGACCGTGGCCTACCCCCTCTCTCGGTGCCGGTCAACTTCCTAGACTGGCTCCGAGACAGAACTTTAAAGAGTGTAAAGTAAAAAACATGAGAAGAGGCAGTTGTTAACCGTGGCGTACCCCCTCTCTCAGTGCCGGCCAACTTCCTAGAACGGCACCGAGACAGAACTTTAAAGAGTGTAAAGGAAAAAACATGAGAAGAAGCAATTGTTGACCGGGACCTACCCCCTCTCTCGGTGCTGGGCAATTTTGTAGACCAACACTGAGAGAGAACTTTAAAGAGTGTAAAGTAATAAACATGAGAAGAGGCAGTTATTGACCGTGGCCTACCCCCTCTCTCAGTGCCGGTCAACTTCCCAGACCGCAGGGGCCACCGGATAGCCCATGCATATACATGTGATGGCCTCCTTTGAGAGCACAAGAAGTTTCAAGGCCAACGGAGCAACAGGGCCCGCACTTCCTGCACAAACCGGACACATTCCCTCTCGATACTCATAGACTATCTCGAAGAACGGGCCCAGACTTGGTCTGTCATCTCGCGATGACATGCACTAACACGGAGAAGCAGTTATTCACCATGGACTACACCCTCTCGGTGCCGAACAATGCCCTAGACCGCCGGGGCCACCGGATGGGTGCTCGATATAGAGAACGTCCGAGGGGGGGCACCCTACATGCGTGTGGCCCATGCATATGCATGCAGGGGCGGTGTGCTATTTGAATAAGCAATGAATGTCACTACTAGAAAAAAGGGCTATAGATGGGATTGACACTAATGGCGCACCAGACAAGCGGTGCGCCATTAGTATATACTAATGGCGCACCACCTTCTGATACACCTTAGTGTTGAAACTACTAATGCGCACCTGGCCCAGGGTGCGCCATTAGTATCAATTCTTTTTGAACTAGTGCGCCTGTCCAAACATACTAATGGCGCATCCAGACACAGTGCGCCATTACTAGTTGTAACTAGTAATGGCGCACCTTTCGGAAAGTGCGTCACTAATGTTGTTTTTTTATTATATTTTTTATTCTTTTTTTGCAAAACTACTAATGGCGCACTGTTCCACAGTGCGCCATTACTAGTTTAAACTAGTAATGGCGCACTGTGGAACAATGCGCCATTAGTATGTTTTTTTTTTTGCAAAACTACTAATGGCGCACCACCAGAAGGTGCGCCATTAGTAACCTGGATTACTAATGGCGCATTTAGGGTTGGTGCGCCATTAGTAAGTGGGCAGCAACAAGATATTTTGGACAGCCTCTCCTACCCACACTCACTTTCTCCCCACTTCATTCTCTCCACCTCCTCCTTGTCTCGGGTGCCTCCTCTTTTTCACCTCATTTCCACCATAGATTTATTCAAATTAAGTGGTTAAATTACCTTGTTTTGATAGGTAAGTAAGGGGGGAAGCTATATTTATGTTTTTCTTCCTACAACAATGTGCACATGCACTTTTTATGGCCTAGCTAGATCTATATATGTTCGTGGTGTTGCATATGTTTGTGGTGTTGCATATGTGTTTGTGTTTGGAGGTGTACCGGTATTTGAAATGCGATAGTTGCCAATATTTTGCCGGAATGTTGATTCATTTCCGTTTCGGCAAGAATTTTGGCATTAAACATTCTTTTTGGTCCTATTTTTAGGGAAAGTCATGCCAAATTTTTTCTTGGTTCTAAAATATCGTTTTGCTCTACCCCGCAGGCGACCATGGCCCGCACGATGACCGAAGGCATCGTGAATAGGTTTTTGAGGTCCGCGAAGGCCGAGATGCTTCAAAAGAACGAGACAGAGATAAGATGTCCGTGTCGAAGATGCAAGCTGAAGAGCCTTATTGCGGACCCGGATTTCGGGCAGGTGCGGGACCACCTGCTCTTGCGTGGTTTCATGGATGGCTATCGGTGGCAAGGTGATGAAGATGACTACGAAGTCGTCCATGGGGGCTGGGCAAGAAATGAGGAAGGGCAGCAAGACAACCACCACGGCTCGGGCGGGCGAGAAGACGAAGAATCCCCAGGAAATGATCAGGATGGTGATGATGTACACAGTCAGGATGGCGAGAAGACGAAGAATCCCCAGAAGATGCCGGAGCAGACGACGGGTATGATCATGAAGATGATGATGCCGGCGGAGCAGACGACGCTGGATCATCGATGGGCTGGGTGCAGGACCCTCATATTCAAGAGCTGCTTCTCAAGCAGACGGATAACGCAAGAGCTGCCGCCCGAGAGAAAGCCAAGATGGATCAACTTGAGTTAGACGCGGTTACTCCATTGTATGAAGGATGCAGGCCCGAGGATACCCGCCTGAAAGTAAGGCTCATGGCTCTGGAGATGAAGGTAAAACACAAAATGATCGATGCATGCTTCGACGAGAACATGTCATTCTGGCACGAACGTCTTCCCAAGGGGAACAAGTGCCCGACCAGTTTGGAGGAGGCGAAGAAAATCGTGTGTCCTCTTGATTTACCGCACGTGAAATACCATGTGTGCATGAACAATTGCATCATTTATCGGGACGAGCACGCGGAGTCTACCATATGTCCGGTGTGCGGCGTCACTCGATACAAGAAGAGGAAGAAAGCTCCTCGAAAAGTGGTCTGGTACTTTCCGATCACTCCTCGTCTGCAGCGGTATTTCGCGGACCCTAAGGTAGCAAAGCTCCTGCGTTGACACGCGGATAGGGAGGAGAAGAAGCGAGAAGATGACGCAAATGATCCGGAGATAGATAAAAAAGATAAGATGCTGAGTCACCCTAAGGATGCGAGCCAGTGGCAAGCGTTGAACTTCGAAGACCTAGAATTTGGGAACGATCCAAGGAACATCGTGCTAGGCGCGAGCACCGATGGAGTCAATCCGTTTGGCAGCCAGAGAAGCACACATAGCACCTGGCCTGTGTTTGTGTGGATGTACAACCTTCCCCCCTGGTTGTGCATGAAGAGGAAGTACATTCACATGAGTATGCTAATTGAAGGACCGAAATAACCAGGGAACGACATCAATCTGTATCTGGGGCTGTTGAAAGAGGAGCTTCACACGCTGTGGAAAACGCCAGCCAATATGTGGGACGCCGCAGAGAAAGAATATTTCCCTATGAGAGCCGCGCTGCTCACGACGGTGCACAACTATCTTGGTTACGGATATGTCGCGGGGCAGGTGGTCCACGGATTTTCTGGATGCGTGAGGTGCATGGATGACACAACGTATCGCTAGCTAGATAGAGATCCCGGGTCTTCGAAAACCGTGTTCATGGGACATTGAAGGTGGCTTCGCGACGATGACCTGTGGAGAAAACGCAAGGATCTGTTCGATGGTGAAACCGAACCCCGAGGATGCCCGCGTACGAGGAGCGGCGAGGAAATAGACGAGCTGTTGAAAAATTGGAAAGATTGCCCACTGCCGGGAAAGAAGCAAAAGGCGCCAGAGCCGGGAAACAAGCGAAAGGCGCCAGAGCTGCTGCTGAAGGTATGGAAAACGAGGTCTGTTTTCTAGGACTTGCCGTACTGGAAGATCCACCGTGTGCCTCACAGCCTTGATGTAATGCATATCACGAAGAACATGTGCGAGAGTCTGCTTGGTACCCTGCTCAACATGCCAGAGAGGACGAAAGATGGGCTGTAAGCAAGGGCAGACTTGAAATCAATGGGCATCAGGCAGGAGCTTCACGCTATATATGATGATCATGATGACGATGATGATGATGATGATGATGAGGCGAAGAAGGACACGGAAAGTCGTCGCAAAGGCAAAATGGCCAAGAAGACCGGAAATGACTACCCTCCCGCGTGCTTCACTCTAAGTCAGGAGGAGATCGAGCAGTTTTTCACCTGCCTCGTAGGAGTAAAACTTCCTTACGGTTACGCGGGGAAGATAAGCAGATACCTAGACCCAGCGAAGCTGAAGTTCAGCGGGATGAAGTCTCACGACTGTTACGTGCTGATGACGCAGATACTTCCAGTTGCAATCCGTGGGATCATGGACGCGCACATCCGTGAAACCCTATTTGGCCTATGCAACTTTTTCGACGTCATCTCTCGGAAGTCTGTTGGCGTGAGGCAACTCAGAAGGCTACAGGAAGAGATCGCGGTGATACTATGCGAGCTTGAGATGTACTTCCTGCCCGCATTCTTCGACGTTATGGTGCATCTGCTGGTCCATATCGTGGACGATATCATCCAACTCGGGCCGACGTTCATGCACAGCATGATGCCGTTCGAAAGGATGAATGGTGTCATCAAAGGATACGTTCGCAACATGTCACGTCCAGAGGGAAGCATAGCCAGGGGCTTTCTGACCGAAGAGTGCATCTCCTACTGCATGAATTATCCAGGCATCGAGAACCCCATTGGTCTGCCCGTCAATAGGCACCTCGACAGGCTCGCTGGATGGGGTCACCGTGAGGGTCGCCGCGAAATGCATGTCGACTTCGAGGGTCGACTCGCCGACTTTGAAAGAGCAAACCTAGTCGCGCTACAACACATAGACGTGGTCGATCCTTGGGTTGTAGAGCACAAAACCTTTATTGAGAAGACGTACAATGACCGAGGCCAACAGAGGACGGACGGAGATATAATCAAAGAGCACAACTCATGTTTCACGCGTTGGTTCAAGCAGAAGCTTCTGTCGTACCCTTTACATGAGGATTCTTCCGCGGAAGAACAACTCATATTCGCCTTGTCACAGGGCGCCGAGCACAACCTGATGACCTATGAGGCGTACGATATCAACGGCTACACATTCTACACCGAGGCCAAGGACATGAAGAGCGATGGTTATCAGAACTCCGGGGTAACGATGGAATCCTACACCGGTAATGACAAGGACAGATACTACGGAAGGATCGAGGAGATCTGGGAGCTGAGCTATGCTGAAGAGAAGGTCCCGATGTTCCGTGTAAGATGGGCCAAGAGCGTCCTAAAAGAAGACCGGTATTTCACCACCATGGTTATACCCGAAGCCAAATCCAAGACCGCGGGCGCAAACGTCACCGCGAAAAATGAGCCATGGGTACTGGCTTCCCAAGTTGACCAATGCTTCTTCATTACCGACCCATCAAAGCCCAGTCGTGTTGTCGTGAGGAGAGGCAAAAGGAAGATCATCGGAATGGATGGAGTAGCCAATGAGCAAGACTTCGACAAGTACGGCGACCCGAGGATCGAACATGACGACGATGATGAAGTAGCAGCATACACCACAAGAAGAAGTAGGACCACCCTACCTAAAGGACGTCTGTTCCACAGAAGAACTCCATTTGCGAAAAAGAAGGGCAAGAAGATTGTGAACAGATAGCTAGCTAAGATCGATTGTACTTAAATCGTAGCCTTCATTTCTTGATTGTATTTCATGGGCACTTTTTGAACTATCATGAATATTTTTAAATTTCATGGACACTCGATCTCGATCCCCCTCCATCTCGATCGCTATCCCACCTCGCCAGATCCGGTCCCCCATGCCGTCGAGCACCCCCGGGCCACCGGCCGCCGCCGCCGACCCCCCGCACCCTCGATTCCCCTACTCAACCGCCGCCGCCGACCCCCCGCACCCCTCCCCTACTCAACCGCCGCCGTCGACCCCCCGCACCACCCGCACCCTCCCCCGCTCCACCGGCATTACTATTTGATGATATTTTTAAAAAAATTATTACTGTCTTATAAAAAAATATTACTGTTATGATTTAAACAAGTTTGAACATATTTAAACACAAATAAGTATCAAACATCATTTTAAATGCATAAAAAAAATTGTGGAGCCTGGGAATCGAACCCAGGACCTCCTGGTGTGAGAACTGGCTGCTGACCAGTCGAGCTAGTAGAGGGGACTTGATGTGGATCAGGTCTGGTGGAAGATAACCTGTTGGGTCGAGCAGAAAAAAAATACTAATGGCGCACCAGGGTGAGGTGCGCCATTAGTATGGATGTACTTATGGCGCACCGAGGGGTGGTGCGCCATTAGGATTGTGCCGCCCCCATCCATATTTCCTCCCCGGCCCACTGAACCTATTCCCTCTCTCTTCCTCGCCCTCGCCCTCGATCCCCTTCCCCTCTCCTCTCCCGACGCCGCTGCCCCGCCGCCTCGGCGCCGCCCCGACGCCGCCTCGACGCCTCGACGCCGCCTCGACGCCCCGACGCCGCCTCGCCGCCCCGACGCCGCCTCGACGCCGCCCCGACGCCGCCTCGACGCCTCGATGCCGCTGCCCCGCCGCCTCGACGCCGCCTCGACGCCGCCTCTCCTCCACAACGGCCGCTGCATCAGCCTGATTTGACCAGATCTCATCCACGCACCACCGGCGTTCATCAGCCCAAGTAAGTTCTCCTCCTTCTTCTTCTTTTAGATCCATTAGGGTTCCTGCGAGTTCATCAGAGTTTGTCCTCTTCCTTCCCTACAGTTGCGATTTTGAGCACCCATAGATATCGAGGAAGCCAATCGTGCTTATTACGTAGTTTCAATCACCAGTGCTTCGAATTAAAATGAGAATTACTGACAAAACAATCTTTCATTGCTTCCTGTATATCGAGCTTCCACAAACATGGGTCCACAATTGGCACAGATTCTGTTATTGAAGTTTCATGCTCCCAACTAACACTCATAATGCACCCATGGTATTATTTTCCAGCTTCTTACCTAGGTGCTTCTGTATTGTGATTTTTTTTTTCGAGGGACTATAAAAATGCTTCCATTTAACAACAGAATTCCGGTTCTGTTTTGAAAGTTGGCGACACAGAAGATGCATCAGCGTCTTGCTGCCATGCTTAGTTTTTTTATCCATTCTCAGTTTTCTATCTGTCATACCAATATTAGTTATGTAGAGTTCTCATCTTTTCATCTTCACGTAGTCCCCATTTGGTGGCTATTTTTCTTTTTATTTTATTTTTCAATTTTTCGTATTTCCAAGTAGTGCTACCTGTGAAGCCAATACAATTTTTTGCTTCTCACCCGGTTGATTCTAGTTTGTAAACATTTAGTTTCATTCGCCTATGAATTTGCTTCTATCCATCAAGTGAGAATTTGCTTCTATCCTAAATGATTGTGAGTTGAGAACAAGGTTTAACTTGCTTGGGTTTAAAGTTGAAGACGGAGATGGTAACGTCCTAACAGCTGAACTGCCTAATCCATGCATTTCAGAAAAACCTTCATGAAGTTTTCCCATTATAATTATTGTGTCGATGCTGTGTGCATTATTCTATTTTGACCTTCATTTAGAAGCATAGAAGATTTAGAAGGCATATGTATGATGACTGCTTTACCAATGTACTGAAAGGTTGGAGTCCAGCATCTTTGAAGAGCAGAGTTTTGCTATTTGCATGATCTTACTTATGTAAACGTGGAGATAGATAACCTTGGACACAAGCTTGGAGTTTCCTCCACTTAAATATGCATGCATAATTTGTGAGTTCTAGGACCTTACTCTTTATCTGAATTTTAATTGGTGATGTCAGTAGTTGAAGCCAAGCTTCAGCTTACTCAAATGGTAGGGAGGTCATAGTGTTCCTTTACAAGCATAGTAGAGCATAGTATGGATTCTAATGTTCAACTCTGACTAAACAGGTTCTGCAAACGGTCTTTTACTGCACTTGACTGAAGAAGTAGGTGTCTGCTATATCCTGCACTTGAGGTGAGTTGAGTTCTCAGGTTTACATTGCAATGGACACTCTTCTTGTAAACACAAATACAGATTTATACACTATATCCTGGCATGACTGTTTTTATTAGGCAGGACAGTGCAGTAGTTGATGTATCTTGGGTTGATTATAAAGTTGCTTGGGTTTAATATTACCCAGCATGATGGTGTATCAATGTAGCATTAGCATATGATCCAAGTGCTTGTACTGCTAGTAAATAGCTAATACAGTTAATGAAGAAGAAGAAAAACTGCTAGTACAGTTAATGAAGAAGAAAAAAACTGCTAGTACTGCTAGTAAATAGCATCAGACTGAATGTCTTTTATATATGGCCAATACAGTCTGATGGCCAATACAGTTATTGAAGAAGAAAAAAAACTGCTAGTACTGCTAGTAAATAGCATGAGACTGAATGTCTTTTATATATGGTACTGCTAGTAAATAGCTTCTTCTATATACTAATTTGCATCTGATGGCTTCTCGCCCCTCGTTGGTTACCCCAAGTGGAAGGTTTGAGATGTAGTGTAGCGGAAGTTTTCCCTTGGCAAAGATATCAAGGATCGATTTCCCCTGAGACTCCCAGTTTCAACAAGAAGGTGTCAACTGCTAACGGCGCCAGATATATTAGCAATCAACGTGGACCTGCACACAGATACAAATAACTTTGCTCCCAACGAGTACAGAGAGGTTGTCAATCTCTCCGGCCTTGTAGTTTACAAAGGATCAAACGCAAGTGATAATAGTGATAGGTAATGTTGCAATAGTAATTAAAAGTGTAAAGTAAATAGTGGATGTGATCAATGATGGTAATATGGACCGGGGTTCCATGATGTTCACTAGTGATGTCTCTCTCCCAAAAGACGATAAAACAGCTATGTGAGGTAAACGAATTACAGCTGGGCAATTGACAGAATTATGTGCGCAAACCAATGCTAATTATATTGCAAGAAAGGTAGAGGTTCAAAGCATGGGCGGTATGCCAAGGCAAGTAGACCGAAATCCATCAATATCTACTTCTAATCATCCACCTTGAGATATCTATCCAGAACATCTCGCTGGTATTAAGTTGCGAGTCCCACCCATAGTGTAAACTCAAAGCAACAGACAATTGCATTAAAAGAACTTTGCGTAAAGTAAACAATCCTTGCACCCGCGGGCACAAGCACCGTTGTTTTCCCCCTTGTGGCAACATCACATCCCCTAGACTCATGTTTCTGTCACTCAAGCTAGTCATCGAGGGGCATGAATCCACAATCAAGCATAACGTTCCCTCTTGGAGTCACTACCTACTACTTGGCCAAACCAATAAATAACAACGGGGAACATGCAAGAATTACTTACGAACATAAATATAAAAGAGGTAGATCAAATATATTACTCAAACACAATCTGAACATAATCTCACAATCCATCGGATCCCAGCAAACTCAACATAGCAACAGCATCAGGATTACATATGTGCCTCGATCATGTAGGGCAGCTCACGAGGACTAATTAGTGAAGCACAAGAACGGGAGGAGAACATCACATAGCTACTGGTCATGGACCCATGGTCCAATGGAGACTACTCACAACTCATCCGGGAGGCGTCCATGGTGGTGGAGAGGCTCCCAGTGGTGATCCTCCCCTCCGGCAGGGTGCCGGGAAGAGTTCTCCTGGTGCTCCCGATCTTGGAAGCGGCGGCGGCGGCGGAACAAAGATGAGATCGCGAAAAAGTGTTCCCGTCTCGAGGGTTTCGGGACGCGATATAAATATATGCCAAAGGGAGGCATCAACGGAGGCTTGGGGGGCCCAGGCGCCCCCCCGGCGCGGCCAGGGGGGCCCATGCCACCAGGGCGCCTGGAGCCCTGGTGGCCCCCCTCCGGCTGTCCTTTGGCAGCTGGGAAGCTTCTGAAACACTTATTTTTTATATAATTTTTCCGGGATTTTTCTGGCAGTTCTCGTAACGTGAAAACCTGAAATACAAAAACAGCAGAAAACAGAAACTGGCACTGGGGTGCACTAAGTTAATAGGTTAGTCCAAATATGATCAAAAGTGTATGGAAGTGTATAAATATCATAGCAATATCACCCAAAAGAGGCATGGAGCAAGCAGAGATTATAGATACGTTTTGGACGTATCAACATCCCCAAGCTTAATTCCTGCTCGTCCTCGAGTAGGTAAATGATAACAAGAATAATTTCTGTGGTGACATGCTATTAACCATATAAGGATTTTTCATAGTCATATGACAAAATCTTACCGAGACAATGAATCTGTAGTAATTAAGTTGCCTCATGAGAAAATCACAAAGAACTGAAAGTTTTACAACATGATATTGAAACATCAAATAGATTTGTAATTAGCATGGTGTGCAAATATGATAAAGTGATATCTCGCTTGCCCCCTTTAGTGAAGCAAAACATAAATGCAGGGGCACCTCCAAGGTTTAAGTGATGACTAGATACAATGATTTCAAAATAAATGATATCATAATCATGCAAAAGACAATGCTACTTTGGGACAATGCACATTACACTCAGAATGACAGTCATGCTCTCAGTACTTGGTGCTTTAAAAGAAGGTGGAGACTCTCGAACCGTGGCTTTTGTTGGCAAGGTTGAAAACCCGTAATCGGAAACAAAGACAAAGCATGTACCAGAGCTCTTGGTTTTAAAAAGAAAGGTAATAATTATTTTTTTCTTCTTAGATCATGCATGTTTCGTCAACGAATGCTAGCAGATAACTCAATTACTTTTTGAGACGTACAAGTTTCGAGGAACGGCTCCCGAATGAGGACGATCACATCCTCTTAATCTCCTTTGTTTATCACTGCCAAAGTTTTCTGATTTCTCATGAACAAAGCGTGAAGGAGGGTTTGTTTGTTATATTAATTTTGAGCCGGGCGCACTCAATGCCAGTTCCTTCTCGTGTTATGGGTTTGCACATTATACATGCAATCCCGGGGTGAAGCTTGTCCAACTTAAAAAGATCATGAATTAACTACTACTTCCTCATGGACTTAAAACAGAGGCACAAAATAGGAATGCATTTTTTTCTTTTTCTTTGAATAATTTCGAGATGGTACATGAAAGTCTTCGTTAGGAATGGCAGGTAAATACCATGTATAGGAAGGTATGGTGGACTCATATGGCATAACTGGTTTAAAGGATTTTGGATGCACGAGTAGTCAGTCCGCTTAGTACAGGCGAAGGTTAGCAAAAGACTGGGAGCGACCAACTAAGAGAGCAATGACGGTCATAATCATGCAGAGCAACAAAGCAACATTGAATCAGGCATGGTAGTTATATCGCTACTCAGAAATGAAAGATCATCAAGGCTTGACAGACTTTCTTTACAGTCTTAAATATGCGTGAGCATACGCCAAGTCAATCAAAATAAATTCTTGAAGGAAGATATTACTAAACCATACCACATCATAGGCAAACAAATCATGTTGGTACTCCAATAACACATTGGAAACCCTCCAGCTATTTGAGACTAACCATAAGAAAACATGAATTACTAAGCACCATTATGCACGTACCATCTTTATCATAGACATACCAACCAATGCAACGGAAGCAAACTCTCTTAATAAGATAATCATGATAATTAAAGAGAGTTCAAGCAACCAACTAAACAAAAGCTCTTTAAAAGGATAAGCATGAAAACTAAAAGCTAAGCATGATAGTAGCTATTTGAAAGACAAAGAACACACACAGCAAAGATAGACATGAAAATTCTATGTTATGTTCTAGGTAGAAGTGGAGCGTGTTTCTCTCCCACATAAAGAAATGCTGAGTTCCGACTCGTTATGAAAAGCTAAAGAAAACTAAAAATGAAACTAAAAGCAAGACGCTCCAAGCATAGCACATAACACATGAAGTGATAAAAATATAGTGGAACGAAAGACGAACTGATAATGTTGATGGAGAAGGGGATGCACGGGGGCATCCCCAAGCTTAGACGCTTGAGTCTCCTTGAATATTTCTTGGGGGTGCATGGGGGCATCCCCAAGCTTGAGCGTTTGACACTCCTGAATCTTTTAATCATCTTCCCTCGCACACTTGAAAACTCCCTTCATACATAACTCATCATAAACTGATTAGCGAGGTTAGTACCCTTAATAAAATAATTGTTCCTTGCTGGAAATAAGGATATTCTTGAAGATCTACTGTTTCTCAAGATTGCCAAAAGGTTTTTGCAAAGAAAAGGCAAGCTCTAGGTTTGCAAAATGAAGGAAAGGCAAAACAGGACAGAATATGTGAAAAACAGAACAGCAGGTAGTAAATGATTTTTTCGGGGCACTTCTGCAACTCTAATAAAAAAACTCAAAACAGAACGCACGAAAGACAATTGTATAGAGCACGCTGTCGAAAAAATTTAGACCAAAAAGATGATCTGGTGATTTTATACGGATTTTTCTATCCAAGTACAGAATCTGTTTCCTGGACAGCACGTCACAACTTTTGAACTTTCTTGCAATCAGAGGCTACACTTGGCACAAAATTGAAAAGCAAAGATACAATGATGATGCTACTGTAGTAAAAAACATCATGACACAACAAAAGCAAAATAAAATTTTATTCATGTGGGCTGCCTCCCAAAAGCGCTTTCTTTTATGCCTTTAAGCTAGGCATAATGCAAAGAGATCAAGTTTTATCAAGAGTAAAAGAATAGCTAGCCCATGTAACGGACTCAAAAGGTAACTTAATCTTCTTTCGAGGGAAGTGTTCCATCCCTTTCTTGAGAGGAAACTGGAATTTTATATTCCCCCCTTTCATGTCAATGATAGCACCAACGGTGCGTAGAAAAGGACGTCCCAAAATAATTGGACAAGAAGGTTCACATTCAATGTCCATAATAGTAAAATCAACGGGAACATAATTGTCATTGACAATGATAAGAACATCGTCGATCCTCCCCAAAGGTTTCTTTATGGAAGAATCAATGAGACGAACACCAAAAGAACAAGAATCAAAAGGTTTCAATTTAAGCATATCATATATTCTTTTGGGCATAACAGAGGTACTAGCACCAACATCACATAAAGCATAGCAAGAGAAGTTATTCAACTTAATTTTAATCATAGGATCCCAACAATCTTCTAGCTTTCTAGGTATGGAGGCTTCTACTCTAAGTTTCTCCTCCCTAGCTTTGATGAGAGCATTAGTGATATGCTTTGTGAAGGCAAGGTTAAGCGTGCTAGTGTGGGGATCTTTAGACATCTTGTGAAGGAAATTAATAACTTCGGTAAGAGTGCAATTATCAAAATCAAGGTCACTACTATCAAGTAAGGTGGTAGTGGTGTCCTTTAGGTTCACTTGTTTGGTAGTTTCTATGGTCATAGCATCACCATTAATAGGTCCATTGGGACCAGGAGCGCATTGGGTGCTAAGAGTTTGGATATCCTCAACAACTTGGATAGTAGCAACAATGTGGTGGGTAGGAAGGTTCTTAATTCTATCTTCTTCCTCCCTTTCTCTAGCCCATCTCTCTTTTGGTTTAGCCAACATCCTAATATTTTCGTTAATTTGCACTTGAATAGCATTCATAGGAGTAACCTTCCTCTCCTCAAGAGGATAAGTTTTAATTTTAAGCAATTCTACCTCATTGGCTAAATTGTCTACCTTCAAAGAGAGATCATCTAGTTTGTTTAGTTTTTCTCCTACACTCTTATTAAAGGCTTTTTGGGTAGTGATGAAATCTTTAAGCATAATCTCTAGTTCAGTAGTGGAGTTCTTGGTAATAGGATAAGCATTGTTGTTCCCATAAGAATTAGAGGGGAACGGTCTAGGATTGCTACCAAAGTTACTCCTATAAGCATTGTTATTAAAATTGTTTCTAGAGATAAAGTTCACATCTACTTGTTCTAGAGCAATCAAAGAATTTAAAGGAACATCATGAGGATCAACAGAAGATTGCTTCGAAAGTAGAGACATGATCAAATCAACTTTTTCATTTAGGGAGGAAATCTCCTCGACAGAGTTTACCTTCCTACCTGTTGGAGCGCGTTTGGTGTGCCATTGGGAATAATTGGTCATCATCTCATCGAGAAGCTTTGTGGCAGCACCAAGTGTAGTTGACATAAAGGTTCCTCCCGCGGCTGAATCTAACAAGTTCCGCGAGGTAAAGTTCAAGCCTGCATAAAAAGTTTGGATAACCATCCAACTAGTCAAACCGTGAGTAGGGCAGTTCTTGATAAGAGATTTCATACGTTCCCAATCTTGGGCAACGTGTTCATTATCCAATTGTTTAAAATTCATTATGTTACTTCTTAGTTGGATAATTTTAGCAGGTGGATAGTACTTTCCAATAAAAGCATCTTTGCACTTGTCCGATGAATCTATGCTATTTCTAGGCAAAGACTGAAACCAAATGTTAACTCCTCCTCCCAAGGAGAAAGGAAAAAGCTTAAGCTTAACAATATCACCGTCTATTTCTTGGTACTTTTGCATTTCACAGAGTTCAACAAAATTGTTTAAGTGTAAAGCAGCATCATCTCCAGCACCGGAGAATTGATCTTTCATAACTAGGTTCAGTAAAGCAGGTTTAATTTCATATGAAGGTGCTGAAGTGGCAGGTGTAGTGATAGGGGTGCAGATAAAGTCATCATTGTTGTGACTAGTGAAGTCACACAACTTGGTGTTCTCGGTGGAACCCATAGTAGCAAACAAGCAAGATAACAATTTTTTTGATTTTCGATAAAAGATACTAAAGCAAAACTGAAAGATAAACTAACAAGACTAAAAGCAAAGGTAAAAGATAGCGTGCAACTCCCCTATCCTGAAGGGTGGAGTCCCCGGCAACAGCGCCAAAAAACTTTGCTTGATGGCTTCTCGCCCCTCGTTGGTTACCCCAAGTGGAAGGTTTGAGATGCAGTGTAGCGGAAGTTTTCCCTTGGCAAAGATACCAAGGATCGATTTCCCCTGAGACTCCTAGTTTCAACAAGAAGGTGTCAACTGCTAACGGCGCCAGATATATTAGCAAGCAACGTGGACCTGCACACAGATACAAATAACTTTGCTCCCAACGAGTACAGAGAGGTTGTCAATCTCTCCGGCCTTGTAGTTTACAAAGGATCAAACGCAAGTGATAATAGTGATAGGTAATGCTGCAATAGTAAGTAAAAGTGTAAAGTAAATAGTGGATGTGATCAATGATGGTAATATGGACCGGGGTCCCATGATGTTCACTAGTGATGTCTCTCTCCAAAAAGACGATAAAACAACTATGTGAGGTAAACGAATTACAGCTGGGCAATTGACAGAATTATGTGCGCAAACCAATGCTAATTATATTGCAAGAAAGGTAGAGGTTCAAAGCATGGGAGGTACGCCAAGGCAAGTAGACCGAAATCCATCAATATCTACTTCTAATCATCCACCTTGAGATATCTATCCAGAACATCTCGCTGGTATTAAGTTGCGAGTCCCACCCATAGTGTAAACTCAAAGCAACAGACAATTGCATTAAAAAAACTATGCGTAAAGTAAACAATCCTTGCACCCGCGGGCACAAGCACCGTTGTTTTCCCCCTTGTGGCAACAGCACATCCCCTAGCCTCATGTTTCTGTCACTCAAGCTAGTCATCGAGGGGCATGAACCCACAATCAAGCATAACGTTCCCTCTTGGAGTCACTACCTACTACTTGGCCAAAGCAATAAATAACAACGGGGAACATGCAAGAATTACTTATGAACATAAATATAAAAGAGGTAGATCAAATATATTACTCAAACACAATCTGAACATAATCTCACAATCCATCGGATCCCAGCAAACTCAACATAGCAACAGCATAAGATTACATATGTGCCTCGATCATGTAGGGCAGCTCACAAGGACTAATTAGTGAAGCACAAGAACTGGAGGAGAACATCACATAGCTACTGGTCATGGACCCATGGTCCAAGGGAGACTACTCACAAC
Organism: Secale cereale; assembly: GCA_902687465.1. Lineage (NCBI taxonomy): Eukaryota > Viridiplantae > Streptophyta > Magnoliopsida > Poales > Poaceae > Secale > Secale cereale. The sequence continues at coordinate 172,665,032 of LR738710.1, read as the reverse complement.
TCATCCGGGAGTCGTCCATGGTGGTGGAGATGCTCCCGGTGGTGATCCTCCCCTCCGGCAGGGTGCCGGGAAGAGTTCTCCTGGTGCTCCCGATCTTGGAAGCGGCGGCGGCGGCGGAACAAAGATGAGATCACGAAAAAGGGTTCCCGTCTCGAGGGTTTTGGGACGCGATATAAATATATGCCAAAGGGGGGCATCAGCGGAGGCTCGGGGGGCCCAAGCGCCCCCCGGCACGGCCAGGGGGGGCCCGCGCCACCAGGCCGCCTGGAGCCCTGGTGGCCCCCCTCCGGCTGTCCTTTGGCAGCTGGGAAGCTTCTGGAACGCTGATTTTTTATATAATTTTTCCGGGATTTTTCTGGCAGTTCTCGTAACGTGAAAACCTGAAATACAAAAACAGCAGAAAACAGAAACTGGCACTGGGGTGCACTAAGTTAATAGGTTAGTCCAAATATGATCAAAAGTGTATGGAAGTGTGTAAATATCATAGCAATATCACCCAAAAGAGGCATGGAGCAAGCAGAAATTATAGATACGTTTTGGACGTATCAGCATCAAAGTGTAGAACAAAGCATCAGACTGAATAACTAACAGTGGGTAATTAACCTAACTATTCATTTTTCCTTAGGTTAATATTAAAATATCCAGTGTATATATATATATATTTGAAAATGATTGCTGCTAGATGTTAATTTGCTGGTACTAGCTAGAATTTGGCACTAAAAAGCAAAAGCAAAAGCTAATTAACTGCTGGGTAATAGCACTGGTACTAGGTAGCTAAAATATGTGTTCTGAAACACTGAGAGCAGAAACACTTACTACATACATATGCTCAAGAAGCACTTACTAACCAGAAAAGGTTTTGACTTGAAATGTTAATAGCACAGAGAGCACCACAAGTTAAACACCTCAATCTGTTAGTATTTGTCTGCATTTTCTCACATTCTTCTTGTATCTGATCCAGTATTGCTTGTAGTGGTTTGTCCAAAACGTTAAATGATACTGCTTGGAGATGCATATATTGTTTCACCTCTTCACATGCCAATGTATTTTCCATGTTGTGATGGAGGCCTTTTTTGCCTTGTCCACCCGAGAGGCCCTTGAGTTTGCTGGAATGTCGATTAACTTCCGTTCCGGCAAATCTGGGTACGCCATATGTCCTATTTTCAGCAAAGGTCATGCTGAAATTGTCCGTGAATTTTAGCATGACTTTGCTAAAAATAGGACATATGGGGTACTTGTGACTAATGCATGGGCCGGGGTATCTTAGTAGTTAATTAAGTAGGACCAAGGGCCCCTTTATTCTAGCTGCATTAAACCATAGGCGGCAATAGAGCCAAGTGATTAGGCCCAACTTAGAATTCTCCTTCCCAGCTTAGCTTTTAGGATGCCTCGGTGTCGACAAACCATTAATTATAAAACCTTGGCTTTTATGGTGCCTCGGTGTCGATAAAAACCGAAATGATGAAAGCTTAGGCTTTTAGGGTGCCTCGGCGTCAAAAAACCCTCAATGATAAAAGCTTAGATTTTAGGATGCCTCGGTGTCGACAAACCCTAAGTGATGAGACCATGATCTTGTTCCTTGACAATAACCAACTTTTTGACCAAACTTTGTTCCTATTTAGAGAGAAACATGGCCAACAACGTTGAGGCCGGGGGTTCGGGCGGCAAGGCATTCTGGGAGCTGTCCCAGGAGATGGAGGAACAACCTCACTTGTATGAGGACGCCGCCTTCGCCACCGATCCTGAGACCACTGATGGTACCGCCGAGGATGACCCCACTGATGCCACCACTGATCGTGCCGCCGAGGATGCCACCACTGATGATGGCGGCGCACGCATAGATGGCAGCCAACCGAAGAGGCAACGGAAGGACCGGCGCCCGACCGTGCTCCGCACCCTCAAGGAGGAAGTTACTGAAGTGGACTCCGACGGGAATCCAACGGCGCCCGAACGAATAGTCAAGGGGTACTCGCTTTAGTTCGGGTGCATTCTCCGGAGCACCGTCTCGATCAACACCGAGAACCTGAGGCATCTTGACCGAGGGAATTTGCGCAACCTCCTCTTCACGAAGCTGCACGAACGATACAAGTTCCCCGCTGAATTTGAAAACACAAGCCTCAAAGGGAATAAAGTGAACAATGCTGCCCTCACAAAGATGAGCAAGGCCCTGTCTACTTGGAAAAGCAATGTGAAGAGAATGATCAAGAAAGGTGAGAGTTATGAGAAGATCAAGGAGAAAAATCCTTCGATCATCGAAGATGACTACAACGACTTCAAGATCAATTGCTCGAGCACCGCAAACTCCGGATCAAGTCAGTGGGGGAAAGAAATGCGGGAGCTGAACTTAGGGGAACACACACTCGGTCCCGGCGGTTACAGAGTGGCGGAGCCTATATGGGACAAGGAGGAGGTGGACCGTGTCGAGCAAGGCCTACCGCCCCTCTTCGATAAATACGGTGACAAGCAGACCAGGAACTTTGTCAGGGCCCGGTACAAGAAGGACCCGAAAACAAAGGAGCTTACCACGGATCCGAAGACCAGGGCGCTTGAGCTTGTTCTGGTAAGGAATACACCCCCGCGTAATTAGCTCCATATGGTTGCATTCTAATTAATGAAGCCAAATTTCTAAATGGTTCACATTCCTTCCATAGGCGACTGAAAGCAGTAGCGCGGGGTCGACTAAGAGCAACCCTTGGGACACCACTCTAAATAGGGCGTTGAATGTAATGAAGAACAGGGATAAGCTTAGTAAGCCGACGTCAGCTGGTCGTGTGGCCGGCAAAGGCTTGTCGACAAAATGGTCGTCATACTATAACACTGGTGGGCGAAAGCAGAAAAAGACCAGCTCGGAAAGCCAGGCGCGCGAGGTTCAAGAACTTAAGGTACATGTGGCGCGGATTCTGGAGATTGTCCAAGAGCAAGTGCAACAACAAATTGGAGCGACGATCACCGTCATTGTGCCTACCTTGATCGAGGGGTTGAGTGCGTGGATTGCGGGCGGCCAACAGGGGCCGCCCCCGATTCCTAGCTTCACGGCCAGCAACTCACAGAACGCGATGGCGGGGCCATTGGTGTCTCTGGCGGAGGCGGCATTGGTGTCTCCGACGCCGGCACGGGAGCTGCACCCGGGTGTACGCCGACCGGCACCTCTGCAGCAAGCGGCCCCTCCGTCAACTGCACGCCCGCCGTTGGCAGTGCCTCGACATTAGCCAAGCTCGACGCCATCATCACGGTAACTAATTAAGCCTCTCTCGGCCGAGGACTTCATCTCCTTGCCTTTGACTGGGCATCCCTGATGCCCTACATGTTTTCGCAGGGCGCCGCCGACGTTCCGTGCACTCTCCTGCACTTCGTGAACAATGAGTTGGTCGATGCCGCGAAGGGCAAAATCGTTCAACCAGGCAACCCCATGTTCCACGGTACCCAGATGCCACCCAACTTGTTTAGGGTTCAACTGGTTCGGGTGCTGCCAGGCTGCGACGAGTTGTTACCTCCGATTCGACCCGTCGGGGCCGACGATGATGACGTGATGACCCTCAGCGCCTGCCTGAGCTGGCCCCTTCTTTGGCCGAAGAGCCAGATTCATTTGGGGGCGGGGGACACCACCCCAAAGACAACACCGCCAGTCGTGCCGGCGCCAAGTCGGCCCCATCGCAAGACCGCCGCAACGATGCCGGACATCCCTATGCCACTGGATCCAAACATGCATATGGCACAAGATCAGAACGACGACGACGACGATACATTTGGCAACGTCGATCAGTACTTTGCCGATCATGGGTACGGTGGCGACTTCATGGGGCCTCCTTCTCAAGAACCCAACCCAAAGAAAGGCGTCCGCGATCTAGCTGGTACCGCGGAGAAGCCAAGTTGCAACAGGCGTCGTCTGCCGTTTAGCTCTCAGGAGACGCCTCCAGCTGCCGACTTCACCGAGCCTCAGATAGGCGAGGTGCGAAATATTATCAGCCCCAACACACTCAAGAAGGCGGTCTGTGAGCAGAACTCGATCCCATTACAGGAGAAGAAGAAGGCACGCAAAAGAAAGACTAACAAGGGTGCGAGCCAGCCGGCACCGAGTACGATCCGTGCTCAGGACGGGCCACCTTCACCTGAGGATGTAATGAGGAGGGTGCATGTGGCGGGTAGGCCGATGCTACCGAGAAATATGCTCGATGCTGCAACCGGTGCTATGCGGAGTCTGCATGACAATGTTCTTTCTTTGGAGAAGCGGCGTCTCAAAGAGAAGGATGTGGCATACCCGGTTTTCGCGGCCAAGGTGCTAGCGGGCAAGGGCTTTGTGGATAATTCCATCGGGGGTACGATCGTCCTGCGGTTTGATGACATCCACGCTATGTTGAACCTTCATCCGCTGCACTACACCTTCGTTCGGCTATTTTCGCTGAGTATGGAGATGCAGATCATTCGCGACAAGACCCCGGACATCGTGATAGTCGACCCCTTCTACATGCGTGCCAAGATCTTGGGCAGCGCTGGGGACCGGCAAGTCGTGAGTTCTTACCTCGAAGGCGTCATTCTGGCAAACCGAGATAAGGATAACTTCCTCGTGCCTTACTTTCCCGAGTAAGTCCTCCCCTCAACCGCCCCGTAACATATGAATTCTTAGATTTCGATCGTTTTTCTTTTAACATTCCGTGTTTTCTACAGTGACACACATTGCACGCTCATCCTCCTAAGCCCCAAATATTCCATGGCGATGTATTTCGACCCGGGCCGTCAGTCGAACGTAGACTACACAAATGTCAAGAAGGTTCTTGATGATGTTCTCCCCGGCTACGCCAAATCTGGAGGCACCTTCACCAGGCCTATTCGTAAGTACGACAAGCACGTGTTCTCCCACAATACAACTTTCTGCTACGTCAAGCAGCCGCCTGGCGGTCAGAAGGGTGCCTACTACACCATCCATCACATGCGGGCGATCGTACGGGACCATCATCAACTTCTGCTACCGAGTAAACTCAAAGATTGGGCCGCGAGCGTGTCGGCAATCCAGGACGCGGACATCAGACAAGAATTCTTTCGCATCCAGTCGGAGTTTGCGGAAATCATCCATCAAGATGTCCTTCGTACCTCGGGGCAGTTCTACCTCAGAAATCAACCGTCCAACAGTGACATCGACACAATGCTACAAATGCAGACTGACAACGCCCGTGATTTCATGACTCCCACGATAGACGGCGGCTTCATCCACGCTCCGGTCCCTTGAGTCAAGTCGAAAGCAGTGATGCTGTGTCTAGTTCTGAAACATCGATTGGCTCATGTTGTAATTAAACTTTAATGAACTTGTAGTATGTCTCTTTGGTTTCGAGAGTCGTTCAACTTAGATGTAATCGATGCTATTAATGTCTTGCTTTTCTCTTCCGATCGTTCTGTTGCATACTTATATATTGCTTATGTATTGTCTGTGAATTGGTACTAACGTTTCGTTTGGCCTGTGCATAGCAATGCCGTCATATGTCATGTACAAGGGTAAGGTTCCCGGAGTCTACGACGACTGGGAGGAGTGTCGGAGACAGGTTCACTGATTCAGCGGTAACAGTTACAAAGGGTACACCACTAGGGCCGAGGCCGAATCTAGATACGCCCGCTATCTAGCGGGAGAGGGGAGGGAGCGTTGGAGGAACCGGATGAAGACGAGTTTCATCGTGATGATGCTCATCGTGATGACCGCAACTCTCTTCTATGTGATGGTAGTTTAGATGATCGATATCGACTTGTAATGTGAAGACAAACTCGCTACTCGCGGTCTCGAGACTTGTAATATAATGTTCTATCTTTGTTCGATCTTTTCAATTCGGAGACTAATATGATGAATTGTATTCGGAGACTAATATGATGAATTGTATTCAGAGACTAATCTTCTATTGTATTCGATGAATCTGTTGTTCATGTGTGCTGTCTATATTCTGTCCAATTATACATTTTGTAACCTGTGCAAAAAATAGAAAATTAAAAAAAACCTAATATTCATACTAATGGCGGATCACATCACAGTGCGCCATTAGTATGCCAAAGGATACTAATGGCGCATCATTATACAGTGCGCCATTAGTATGCCGAAGTTACTAATGGCGCATCTTGTTGTTGTGCGCCATTAGTATGCCAAAGCACCTGGGTATACATGGCCCCCTGGGAGGCATACTAATGGCGCACTGTTGTATATACTAATGGCGCAGCTGAGGTGCGCCATTAGTATACCAGATACTAATGGCGCACTAGAGGTGCGCCATTAGTAAAATATACAAATGGCGTGGCACTAATGGCGCACCACTAATGCGCCATTAATGGCCAAATTAGGAGCGCCATTAGTAGGCCTTTTCCTAGTAGTGTGTCCTTGATGTGGCACGTGCCTCACAAACCACACACACGGGTGGGAACGTCGAGGACCGACTACGTTCGTCCCCGAGATAGAGTCTTTGGTGGGCGATCCCGTGACAGAACGGGCCTAGACTTGGTCTGTCATCTCACGATGACATGCACTAACACGAAGAAGTGGTTATTCACAGTGGCCTACACCCTCTCGGTGCCAAACAACACCCTAGACCGACGGGGCCACCGGATGGGTGCTCAATCTAGACACCGCCCGAGGGGGGAGGAGGAAACCTCTACATGCGTGTGGCCCATGCATATGTATGCAGGGGTGGTGTGCTATTTGAATAAACAACACACCTCTTTGACATGGCACGTGCCTCAGAAACCACACAAACGGGTCAGAACGTCAAGGACCGCTGCGTTCGTCCCCGAGACAGAGTCTTCGGTGGGTGATCCCATGACAGGACGAGCCTAGACTTGGTATGTCATCTCGCGATAACATGCACTAACACGAAGAAACAATTATTCCACGTGGCCTACCCCCTCTAGGTGCCGAATAACGCCCTAGACCGTCGGGGGCACCGGAGGGGTGTCGGTCTCTAGAACCGGGCGAGGCCCATCTGAAAAAGAAAACACGTGCAATACGGTAATTATGATGTGCTAAGGTTGTTTGCCAAGCATGGGAGAAAACAAAAAAAAAGTATAATACATATTATCGAGAATTCACAAGAAGGAAAGAGATCTAGGTTAGATTCTTTACCAAGAGCTCCTCTCGGAAAAGGTGGCCATTGCCGAGAGCCGATAATCGACCCTCGGTAACCACTGCCCTATTTTTTCCCTTCTCTTTTTGTTTTTGTTTGGCATTATCTTTTTTGTATCTCATATTTCATATGTTTTTACGACCAAAGTTTGAAAATTCCATGACTTTTGTTGAATTTTTTTGATAAAAGACTTTTGATGCACTCAACTTTAAAGAGTATAAAGTAAAAAACATGAGAATAAGTAGTTGTTGACCATGGCCTACCACCTCTCTCGCTGCCGGTCAACTTTCTAGACCGACAGCGAGAGAGAACTTTAAAGAGTGTAAAGTAAAAACCATGAGAAGAGGCAGTTATTGACCGTGGCCTACCCCCTCGGTGTCGGCCAACTTCCTAGAACGGCACTGAGAGAGAACTTTAAGGAGTGTAAAGGAAAAAACTTGAGAAGAAGAAATTGTTGACCGGGCCTACCCCCTCTCTCGGTGCCGGTCAACTTTCTAGACCGACACCGAGAGAGAACTTTAAAGAGTGTAAAGTAATAAACATGAGAAGAAGAAGTTGTTGACCGTGGCCTATCCCCTCTCTCGGTGCCGGTCAACTTCCAAGACCACAGGGGCCACCAGATAGCCCATGCATATACATGTGATGACCTCCTTTGAGAGCAGAAGAAGTTTCAAGGCCAACGGAGCAACAGGGCCCGCACTTCCTACACAAACCGGACAAACTCCCTCTCGATACCCATATACTATCTCGAAGAACGGGCCTAGACTTGGTCTGTCATCTCGCGATGACATGCACTAACACGGAGAAGCAGTTATTCACTGTGGACTACACCCTCTCGGTTCCGAACAACGCCCTAGACCGCCGGGGCCACCGGATGGGTGCTCAATATAGAGACCGCCCGAGGGGGGAGGGAACCCCTACATGCGTGTGGCCCATGCATATGCATGCAGGGGTGGTGTGCTATTTGAATAAGCAACGCACGTCCTTGACATGGCACGTGCCTCACAAACCACACACACGGGCGGGAACGTCCAGGACCGGCTGCGTTCGTCCCAGAGACAGAGTCTTCGGTGGGTGATCCCGTGACAAAACGGGCCTAGACTTGGTCTGTCATCTCGCGATGACATGCACTAACACGAAGAAGCAGTTATTCACTGTGGCCTACACCATCTTGGTGCCGAACAACGCCCTAGACCGATGGGGCCACCGGATGGGTGCTCGATCTAGAGACCGCCCGAGGGGGGGAGGGCACCCCTAGATGCGTGTGGCCCATGCATATGCATGCAGGGGTGGTGTGCTATTTGAATAAGCAACGCACCTCCTTCACGTGGCACGTGCCTCACAAACCACACACACAGGTCGAAACGTCGAGGACCGGCTGCGTTCGTCCCCGAGACAGTGTCTTTGGTGGGTGATCCCGTGACAGAACAAGCCTAGACTTGGTCTGTCATCTCGCGATGACATGCACTAACAGGAAGAAATAGTTATTCACCGTGGCCTACCCGCTCTAGGTGCCAAACAACACCCTAGACCGTCGGGGCCACCGGAGGGGTGCCGGTCTCTAGAACCGGGTGAGGCCCATCTGAAAAAGAAAACACAAGACGGTAATTATGATGTGCTAAGGTTGTTTGCCAAGCATGGAAGAAAACAACAAAAAAGTATAATACATGTTATCGAGAATGCACAAGAAGGAAGAAGATCTAGGTTAGATTGTTTACCGAGAGCTCCTCTCGGAAAAGGTGGCCATTGCCGAGAGCCGACCGTCGACCCTCGGTAACCACTGCTCTACCAAGGGTCCTCTTGGCATAACTGCAATAGCCAAGTGCCTTCAGCTCCCAGGGCATGGCTCTTTGCCGAGTTCTGCCCTCGGTAAAGTTTTGTTCCCAGTTCTGTTCATACCATTTTTTGCTCGAGTCGGTGCAGCAAAAACATTTATACAATACTCAAACTTGCATTTCAAGTCACACAGGTTAACAACAAACTCACATAAGCATTAATCCATAAGTAGTTCACACAAGTTCCTTTTCAAATCACAAAGTAGCTCTTTAGTACAAGTGCCTACTTACTAATTAAACAACAAAGTGGTCTACATGCATGCACCATATGATAAAAAGCAACGCCACAATTATGACAAACTGAAAGAGAATTATGAAGTTCTTCAATCCACTGAACCAGCTAAGCCGTGTCTGGCTTGCACCATTGCGTAATTCATTGTTTCTCTTTTGCTTAAGAAAATACTAGTTGTAATGATACGCTGCCGTCTCTCTATTGTTGAATGAGTCGTGGGAGTTTCCTTCATAACGAAGTATTTGTTCATTGCATTCCGACCATGAATCGTAGACTCCTGGACATCGTCCTCTGTACACCACATACCACTTCATCTACAAAAAAACAAGAAATAATGCACATCATACATAATCAACATAAGCATTCATCACTCATACAATCAAAAGCATCGCAAGTGGCCATCCAAGTCCATATCAGCAGGTACATAACTATACCACTAAATCAACGTCAAACTATCTAGGTGACTACTCCGAGGTGTAGTTGGTGAAACCAGTGATCGTCGAGTCAGAGCACGTGGGGGCATCCCCCACAGTGGAGGACCAAGTGTCGTCGAGAATGATGGTCGGTGGACTCAATGGCTCCTTACGTGGTGGAGCCTTGCCCTCCTTCGCTGGGTGATTCTTCCTGGCCAGATCTACAAAAAACTTCATTATGATCAGCCGTGGGTTCTTCTCAAGGAGTTCCTCCAAGCAGTCCTCGACGCTCTTCTCTGCATCCGTGGAGTCGACCCTAATGGAAGCTTCGCCGTTGGAGGAAGCCATAGCAAAAAAATCGATCGATGCTAACACATTTCATCACACATGGAAAATAACATAAGAATCAAACATGAAAGATATAACATGAAGAGCTCACATAGATCGACCGCCATCATCAAAAGTTGATTTTCTTCCTCCAAGAACAACTCTCAACGACACTCTCTCATGTATATATGGTGGACACTCTCGCTGCTAGTGGTATATATGGTGGACACTCTCTCACGAGTATTTCAACTTTCGGTGATGGTTGAGCTGGGTGAGCCCCTCGTGCGTTATCAAGATATAACATGAGGAGCTCACGCAGATTAACCGTCATCGCTCAAAAGTTGATTTTTCTTCCTCCAAGAACAATTCTCATCAACATTCTCTCACGTATCTCATCGGTCACATCCACACATAGCATCCATGCATACAACATTATCAACAATTATCTACATTTTTTCTTTTGATATAGAAAAACAGTATCTACATGGCATCCATCCATCTATAAATCCATCCATCTATCTATGCATCCATCTATCAATCCATCCATCTATCTATGCATCCATCTATCAATCTGTCCATCTATCTATGCATCCATCTATCAATCCATCTATCTATGCACACATGGAGAGGAGGACGGGGGCTCACCGGAGGGAGGAGCTCGGTGTGGTGTGGGGGCGGCGGTGGAGGGGACGCCAGTCGGTGGGGAGCAGAGGAGAGGAGAGGAGTGGAGGGGCGTCGGTTGATGGGGAGCAGAGAAAAGAAACAACAGGGGGAATATGCTTAAGTAGTCGACGTCACCTTTACCGAGTGCTTGTTGGTGCGGCTCTCGGAAAGGAAATCAACTCCAGATCTTGGTTACACTTTTAGCGAGAGTAACTCTTGGAAAATATGTCCCCCTAGATCTAGGTTAGATGCGTTACTAACAGTCCCTCTCGGGAAGGTGGCCATTACCGAGAGCCGATAATCGACCCTCAGTAACCATTGGTCTAATTTTTTCCTTGTCTTTTTGTTTTTGTTTGGCACTATCTTTTTTGTATCTCTTATTTCATATGTTTTTACGACCAAAGTTTGAAAATTCCATGACTTTTGATGAATTTTTTCGATAAAAGACTTTTGATGCACTGATGGCTTCTCGCCCCTCGTTGGTTACCCCAAGTGGAAGGTTTGAGATGCAGTGTAGCGGAAGTTTTCCCTTGGCAAAGATACCAAGGATCGATTTCCCTGAGACTCCCAGTTTCAACAAGAAGGTGTCAACTGCTAACGGCGCCAGATATTAGCAATCAACGTGGACCTGCACACAGATACAAATAACTTTGCTCCCAACGAGTACAGAGAGGTTGTTAATCCCTCCGGCCTTGTAGTTTACAAAGGATCAAACGCAAGTGATAATAGTGATAGATATTGCTGCAATAGTAAGTAAAATAGAAAGTAAATAGCGGATGTGATCAGTGATGGTAATATGGACCGGAGTCTCATGATGTTAACTAGTGATGTCTCTCTCCCAAAAGACGATAAAACTGCTATGTGAGGTAAACGAATTACAGCTAGGCAATTGACAGGACCATGTGCGCAAACCAATGCTGACTAAGTTGCAAGAAAGGTAGAGGTTCAAAGCATGGGCGTTACGCCGAGGTAAGTAGACCGAAATCCATCTGCATCTACTACTAATCATCCACCTTGAGATATCTATCCAGAACATCTCGCTGGTATTAAGTTGCGAGTCCCACCCATAGTGTAAACTCAAAGCAACAGACAACTGCATTAAAAGAACTTTGCGTAAAGTAAACAATCCTTGCACCCGCGGGCACAAGCACCGTTGTTTTCCCCCTTGTGGCAATAGCACATCCCCTAGACTCATGTTTCTGTCACTCAAGCTAGTCATCGAGGGGCATGAACCCACAATCAAGCATAACGTTCCCTCTTGGAGTCACTACCTACTACTCGGCCAAAGCAATAAATAACAACGGAGAACATGCAAGAATTACTTACGAACATAAATATAAAAGAGGTGAATCAAATATATTACTCAAACACAATCTGAACATAATCTCATAATCCTTCGAATCCCAGCAAACTCATCATAGCAACAGCATAAGGATTACATATGTGCCTCGATCATGTAGGGCAGCTCACGAGGACTAATTAGTGAAGCACAAGAACGGGAGGAGAACATCACATAGCTACTGGTCATGGACCCATGGTCCAAGGGAGACTACTCACAACTCATCCGGGAGGCGTCCATGGTGGTGGAGAAGCTCCCGGTGGTGATCCTCCCCTCCGGCAGGGTGCCGGGAAGGGTTCTCCTGGTGCTCCCGATCTTGGAATCGGCGACGGTAGAGGAACAGAGATGAGATCGCGAAAAAGGGATTCCGTCTCGAGGGTTTTGGGAGACGGTCTAAATATATGCCAAAGGGGGGCACCAGACGAGGCTCGGGGGGCCCAGGCGCCCCCCGGCGCGGCCCAGGGGGGCGCCACCAGGGCACCTGGAGCCCTGGTGGCCCCCCCGAATGTACTTTGGCTACCGGGAACCTTACGGAACGCTGATTTTTTATATAATTTTTCCGGGATTTTTCTGGCAGTTCTCGTAATGGGAAAAACTGAAATACAAAAACAGCAGAAAACAGAAACTGGCACTGGGGTGCACTGAGTTAATAGGTTAGTCCAAATATGATCAAAAGTGTATGGAAGTGTATAAATATCATAGCAATATCACCCAAAAGAGGCATGGAGCAAGCAGAAATTATAGATACGTTTTGGACGTATCAACATCCCCAAGCTTAATTCCTGCTCGTCCTCGAGTAGGTAAATGATAACAAGAATAATTTCTGTGGTGACATGCTATTAACCATATAGGACTTTTTCATAGTCATATGACAAAAGCTTACTAAGACAATGAATCTATAGTAATTAAGTTGCCTCATGAGAAAATCACAAAGAACTGAAAGTTTTACAATATGATATTGAAACATCAAATAGATTTGTAATGAACATGGTGTGCAAATATGATAAAGTGATATCTCGCTTGCCCCCTTTAGTGAAGCAAAACATAAATGCAGGGGCACCTCCAAGGTTTAAGTGATGACTAGATACAATGATTTCAGAATAAACGATATCACAATCATGCAAAAGACAATGCTACTTTGGGACAATGCACATTACACTCAGAATGACAATCATGCTCTCAGTAGTTGGTGCTTTTAAAAGAAGGTGGAGACTCTCGAACCGTGGCTTTTGTTGGCAAGGTTGAAAACCCGTAGTCGGAAACAAAGACAGAACATGTATCAGAGCTCTTGGTTTTAAAACAGAGGTAATAATAAATTTTTTTAGATCATGCATGTTTCGTCAACGAATGCTAGCAGACAACTCAATCACTTCTTGAGATGGACAAGTTTCGAGGAACGGCTCCCGAATGAGGACGATCACATCCTCTTAATCTCCTTTGTTTATCACTTCCAAAGTTTTCTGATTTCTCATGAACAAAGCGTGAAGGAGGGTTTGTTTGTTATATTAATTTTGAGCCGGGCGCACTCAATGCCAGTTCCTTCTCGTATTATGGGTTTGCACATTATACATGCAATCCCGGGGTGAAGCTTGTCCAACTTAAAAAGATTATGAATTAACTACTACTTCCTCATGGACTTACAACAGAGGCACAAAATAGGAATGCATTTTTTCTTTGAATAATTTCGAGATGGTACATGCAAGTCTCCGTTAGGAATGACAGGTAAATACCATGTAGGAAGGTATGGTGGACTCATATGGCATAACTGGTATAAAAGAATGTGGATGCACAAGCAGTCAGTCCGCTTAGTACAGGTGGAGGTTAGCAAAAGACTGGGAGCGACCAACTAAGAGAGCAATGACAGTCATAATCATGCAGAGCGACAAAGCAACATCGAATCAGGCATGGAAGTTATATCGCTACTCAGAAACAAAAGATCATCAAGGCTTGACAGACTTTCTTTACAGTCTTAAATATGCGTGAGCATACGCCAAGTCAATCAAAATAAATTCTCGAAGGAAGATATTACTAAACCATACCACATCATAGGCAAACAAATCATGTTGGTACTCCAATAACACATTGGGAACCCCCTAGCTATTTAAGACTAACCATAAGAAAACATGAACTACTAAGCGCCATTATGCACGTAGCATCTTTATCATAGACATATCAACCAATGCAACGGAAGCAAACTCTCTTAATAAGATAAGCATGATAACTAAAGAGAGTTCAAGCAACCAACTAAACAAAAGCTCTTTAAAAAGATAAGCATGAATACTAAGAGCTAAGCATGATAGTAGCTATTAAAAGACAAAGAACACACACAGCAAGGATAGACATGAAAATTCTATGTTATGTTCTTGGTAGAAGTGGAGCGTGTTTCTCTCCCACATAAAGATAGCTGAGTTCCGACTCGTTATGAAAAGCTAAAGAAAACTAAAAGGAAAACTAAAACAAGACGCTCCAAGCATAGCACATAACACATGAAGTGATTAAAATATAGTGGAACGAAAGACGAACTGATAATGTTGATGGAGAAGGGGATGCACGGGGGCATCCCCAAGCTTAGACGCTTGAGTCTCCTTGAATATCTCTTGGGGGTGCATGGGGGCATCCCCAAGCTTGAGTGTTTGACACTCCTGAATCTTTTTATCATCTTCCCTCGCACACTTGAAAACTCCCTTCATACATAACTCATCATAATCTGATTAGCGAGGTTAGTACCCATAATAAAATAATTGTTCCTTGCTGGAAATAAAGATATTCTTGAAGTTCTACTGTTTCTCAAGATTGCCAAAAGGTTTTTGCAAAGAAAAAGCAAGCTCTAGGTTTGCAAAATGAAGGAAAGGCAAAATAGGACAGAATCTGTGAAAAACAGAACAGCAGGTAGTAAATGATTTTTTCCGGGGCACTTCTGCAACTCTAATCAAAAAACTCAAAACAGACGCACGAAAGACAATTATATAGAGCACGCTGTCGAAACAATTCAGACCAAAAAGATGAACTAGTGATTTTATACGAATTTTTCTATCCAAGGACAGAATCTGTTTCCTGGACAGCACGTCACAACTTTTGAACTTTCTTGCAATCAGAGGCTATAATTGGCACAAAATTGAAAAGCAAAGATACAATGATGATGTTTCAGTAGTTAACAACATCAAGACTCAACAAAAACAAAATAAAATTTATTCATTGGGCTGCCTCCCAAAAGCGCTTTCTTTTATGCCTTTAAGCTAGGCATAATGCATAGAGATCAAGTTGTATCAATTGAACCATCATCAAGATCATCAAAAAGCTCTTCAATAATACAACTAGTCTTAAGAGGACTTTCAAATAAAGGCCTCATAGAGATACTTCTAGGGAAAAGACCAAAAGGATAAAAGTCAAGGGAAGATTCTTTTATAAATTCATCAAAGAGAGGTGTTTCTTCCAAAGTCTTTACAGTTTCAACCCCTTTGGCAATAGATGGATTACTTTTAGAACGGGGAGCCTTTGGAACGTGAACGAACTTAGGCTCCCTCTTTGCCGGAGTTTCTACCTTTTTGGTTTTGATTGAGGAGAAAGTAGTTCCTAGAGTATCAAAGATTTCCTCAATCTTGTCTATCCTAGAAGAGTCCAAGTCATGGAATTTGACGGTCTCCAAAGTTTTGAAAATTTTATGCATGGAGCTATCAAGCCTATTCAAATTCCCTTGGATCTTACGATCCAACTCATTTATCTTATTAATGCTTGGCATCTGTAGCTCTATTTTTTCAAGTTTTTTCATAACGTGAGCTAGGGTGATGTCCTCTTGAATGCTAACAACAGGGGGATTCCCAACAAGATTTTCAATAATACTAAGAGACTCCCAAACTGGGGCTTCTAGGAAATTCCCATTGATAGCAGTATCTAGAATAAACCTATTCCAAGAAGTAATTCCAACATAAAAAATTCTAAGCAGGATAGTAGTAGGTTGCTTCTTGGTGGCTCTTTTTTGAGAATCATTAATTCTATACCAAGCATCTTTCAGACTTTCCCCACCTCTTTGTTAAAAGGTGAGAACTTCTGCCTCGTCAAAGACAAAAGGACCCGACATAATGACAACTAAAGAATGAGATAACTATTTTTGTGATTTTTGATAAAAGATACTAAAGCAAAACTGAAAGGTAAACTAACAAGACTAAAAAGCAAAGGTAAAAGATAGCGTGCAACTCCCCTATCCTAAAGAGTGGAGTCCCCGGCAACGGCGCCAGAAAACTTTGCTTGATGGCTTCTCGCCCCTCGTTGGTTACCCTAAGTGGAAGGTTTGAGATGCAGTGTAGCGGAAGTTTTCCCTTGGCAAAGATACCAAGGATCGATTTCCCTGAGACTCCCAGTTTCAACAAGAAGGTGTCAACTGCTAACGGCGCCAGATATTAGCAATCAACGTATACCTGCACACAGATACAAATAACTTTGCTCCCAACGAGTACAAAGAGGTTGTCAATCCCTCCGGCCTTGTAGTTTACAAAGGATCAAACGCAAGTGATAATAGTGATAGATATTGCTGCAATAGTAAGTAAAATAGAAAGTATATAGCGGATGTGATCAGTGATGGTAATATGGACCGGAGTCTCATGATGTTCACTAGTGATGTCTCTCTCCCAAAAGACGATAAAACTGCTATGTGAGGTAAACGAATTACAGCTGGGCAATTGACAGGACCATGTGCGCAAACCAATGCTGACTAAGTTGCAAGAAAGGTAGAGGTTCAAAGCATGGGCGGTACGCCGAGGTAAGTAGACCGAAATCCATCTGCATCTACTACTAATCATCCACCTTGAGATATCTATCCAGAACATCCTGCTGGTATTAAGTTGCGAGTCCCATCCATAGTGTAAACTCAAAGCAACAGACAAATGCATTAAAAGAACTTTGCGTAAAGTAAACAATCCTTGCACCCGCGGGCACAAGCACCGTTGTTTTCCCCTTGTGGCAACAGCACATCCCCTAGACTCATGTTTCTGTCACTCAAGCTAGTCATCGAGGGGCATGAACCCACAATCAAGCATAACGTTCCCTCTTGGAGTCACTACCTACTACTCGGCCAAAGCAATAAATAACAACAGAGAACATGCAAGAATTACTTACGAACATAAATATAAAAGAGGTGAATCAAATATATTACTCAAACACAATCTGAACATAATATCATAATCCATCGGATCCCAGCAAACTCATCATAGCAACAGCATAAGGATTACATATGTGCCTCGATCATGTAGGGCAGCTCACGAGGACTAATTAGTGAAGCACAAGAACGGGAGGAGAACATCACATAGCTACTGGTCATGGACCCATGGTCCAAGGGAGACTACTCACAACTCATCCGGGAGGCGTCCATGGTGGTGGAGAAGCTCCCGGTGGTGATCCTCCCCTCCGGCAGGGTGCCGGGAAGGGTTCTCCTGGTGCTCCCGATCTTGGAAGCGGCGGCGGCGGCGGAACAGAGATGAGATCGCGAAAAAGGGTTTCCGTCTCGAGGGTTTTGGGAGACGGTCTAAATATATGCCATAGGGGGGTACCAGACGAGGATCGGGGGGCCCAGGCGCCCCCCCGGCGCGGCCCGGGGGGGCGCGCCACCAGGGAGCCTGGAGCCCTGGTGCCCCCCCCCCCGGCTGTACTTTGGCTACCGGGAACCTTCTGGAACGCTGATTTTTTATACAATTTTTCCGGGATTTTTCTGGCAGTTCTCGTAATGGGAAAAACTGAAATACAAAAACAGCAGAAAACAGAAACTGGCACTGGGGTGCACTAAGTTAATAGGTTTGTCCAAATATGATCAAAAGTGTATGGAAGTGTATAAATATCATAGCAATATCACCCAAAAGAGGCATGGAGCAAGCAGAAATTATAGATACGTTTTGCCGTGGTGGGTCTATTCTCATAACACCCCTTAAGACCTTATTCTCATAGCAAAGGCCTTATTCTCATAACACCCCCCACACCCCTCCCCACCCCCCACTTAACACAGTTTCTAGCGCGGCAGCGCCCGCACACCACG
>LR738710.1:172629614-172644872 GCA_902687465.1 Secale cereale | reverse complement strand
ATATATATATATATATATATATATATATATATATATATAGGAAAATAGTTGTGTACTCCTGGGAGTACGTACTCCCGCTCCTCATATACCATATAGATGAATCTTTTATACCTTTTTATTATTTTTAATATACTTCATTAGTAATTATTAGATACCCCAAAATGATTTTCATGAAAAAATTCATGCGAGTCTACATATTTTAAATGTTTACGTATATACTGATGTGTTCGTACGTTAAAAAGGTATATTACAAAAATTACGTCGCAGATGATATTTTTTCAACAAAATTCGTATTGAGGTATCTTAAAATATTTAATGAAGTATATTCAGAATGATAAAGAGATATAATTAATGCGTATATGAGGTATATTGAGGATGGGAGTGCATACTCCCAGGAGTACAAAAGTGTCTGGGCACCTTGTTCGGATCCAACCCGCTAATGCATTTCCTACTTATAAATAATCACTACCACCCTTCCAAAAATTTTGCTTTCCTTTTCTGCGTGCATGCACTTGTATTCTGCATGGCCATTTATTGTAGATTGATTCCCAGATAATTTATTATATGTATTAGAATCTATACCTACAAACGTATATACCCTATGATTTATTGTAGGTATTTTTAGATATCTACAACTTATATACCCTACAAAAATTTCCAAATAATTTGCATGCACATATATACTTTATGATTTATTCTAGGTATTAGATACATACAGATGTATATACCCTACAATTTATTCCCAGATAATTTATTATATGTATTAGAATCTATACCTACAAACGTATATACCATATGATTTATTGTAGGTATTTTTAGATATCTACAACTTATATACCCTACAATTTATTCGAAATAATTTGCATGCACATATATACTTTATGATTTATTCTAGGTATTAGATACATACAGATGTATATACTCTACAATTTATTCCAAACAATCTGCATGCACTTATACACTCTATGATTTATTTTAGGTATTATATATCTACAAAATGTACTCCGATATATTTGTACGTGGATACTCAAGTTTCTGAAAAAATAATAGTGTATACTCAAGATATTTCTGTAAATACCTCGATGTGAAATTTATTGGTATATACCCATTAATGTCACTACCTATTTTATAAGTGAATACACATACGTGAACTAAATACTAAATACCTCGACAGATGATATGTTACATTTAGATAAATATAAATATTTATACAAAATACCAGGATAGAGATGTATCAAATGTGTGATACTGGATAAATCATGTAAAAAATATGTATTATCCTCACACAATTTTGTGGGCATATACCCTAAAAATTACTAGGTATAGTATAAGGAAAATCTAGGTATTTCTTATACCCATAGCAACTATACGCACACCTCTGTTTAAAAGACATGTCAGCAATAATACTAATATGTACATAA
Source organism: Secale cereale (assembly GCA_902687465.1). Classification (NCBI taxonomy): domain Eukaryota; kingdom Viridiplantae; phylum Streptophyta; class Magnoliopsida; order Poales; family Poaceae; genus Secale; species Secale cereale. The sequence continues at coordinate 172,643,451 of LR738710.1, read as the reverse complement.
AAAATTAGACAATTTTGAATAATTTCCTTCTATGCATTAATCAGTAGAGAAATTTTCTTCTGTTTCACACGCACATGCGTGACCAAATTAGGTAGTGTGTGGTACGTGCATGCTAATTAATGCCTCCATCCAAATTAGAGCATGTGATCACTAATTAACATGCAGTTATATGGAATTAATTAGTAATTTGCAATAAATGTCTAAATTTAATACTGCAAACGGGCATACCCGTTAGCGTCTATACCCAACACAACGCACACATCCTAAAGCAATCCAAAGGTGGACAAGCAAGGAGCCTGGACACCTAGGTGTCCCAAATGGCCGTCCTATATATATATATAGGGTGGGTCTATTCTCATAACACCCCTTAAGACCTTATTCTACACCTCAAAATGCTTATTCTGATAACACCCAACCCACCTCCCGCACGACCACGATCACAATCCCTCCATCTCCTTCTCCACCCACGACCTCTCCCCTCCGGCTCCTTCCTTCAGCCAGGGGTGCGCCCATCCCACCCCTGCAGTACCTCCTTCCACCACCTCCCCCCCTCGCGTCGCCACGCCACCTCCCTCCTCTGCGCTGCACCACCTCCCTCCTCTGCGCTGCACCACCACCTCCCTCCCCCGTGACACCGTCCTACCTCCCTCCCACCGCGCCACGCACCCGCCACCACAGAGCGCGCCGACGGCCGATCTGCCACGGCCGGCTTCCCCAAACCACTGTTGTCGCCCGATGACCTCCTTCAGCGCTCCGGTGGTCGGATCCATAGCACCGCGCGCCGGTGACCACGTTCTACTCTTTGGTCACCGAATCCAGAGCCCTCCCCTGCCTCGTTGACCTCCTTCTGCGCTGACGTGGCCGGATCCACCGGACCTCCAGCTGCCGCCAGATTCAGGCGCCCCGGCCGCCGCACCTTTGCCCCCAGGGGGCTCCTACCCCCTACCTCGTCTGCCCACTGGGTTCTCTGCCGTGGGCCACCATCCCCATGGCGGGTCAGAGAGGAGGATGAGGGTGCTCCACCACACACTAGCGGGGGCACACGCGGGGAACGGAGGACGACGAGCGGCATCGGCTCACTGGAAGGACCAAGAGGTGCTGCACCTTGCATCTCCGGCCATATCCCATCGCTGGTAAGTCAAAATCCCACTCCTACTCCCCTCCCACCCCCTGCCCCCTTTCTCCAACTCACGCTTGCAGTTCATTACGCATGCATTGTGGTTACTTTTCTTTTGTTTTTACAAAGAAATTGTTTTTGTGCAGATGGGATCGGACGTCGATGGCGTGCAGTTTGCATTTGATGTGCTCGTAATTCAGAGCACTCGCGCCGTCTTACCTCCCTGGACTCACAGGCGCATGGGCCATCCGACACCAACCCTGGATCCTCCTCTCTTGTGCTCACCCACCGAGCGCTGCATCCTCCTGACCCCATTTCGTTTTCTCTGTGCAGTTCCGCGGCACGTAGACATGCAGTGCTGTGGCGCAGGGGAGACGGCGACGGAGGACGATGGTGTGTGCCTTGTGGTTCGCCGACTCGTCATTTGCAGCTCACTTTTGCTAGTCCATTTTGCTGCCCACTTTTGCTCGTCCCGACCAGTCGTCAGGGCTCCTGGCCGACCACTTAAGATACTTTTGAAGTTCTGTAATCGTGGTCGTGCACTCTATCACTTTGATTCAGTATGTAAAAATGGGGAAAGTGAAACCATGTAGTTCCTTACTCTTGACAACACAACCCAGATTCGAGTTGTCTACAGATTTGGAACATGAGAAAAATGTTGTTCCCTTGTTGCAAAAAAAAACAGAAAAAATGTTGAAGTTTTTTCATAGTATTCACTCTGTTCTCATAGTCCAGTAAAAAAACATAAAGGAAATGCAGTGCACTTGGGTAAAAAAGAAAGTACACTATGAAGGACTCCTCGGTATAGTTCATTTCGAACAAAATGCATTTAAAAACATGTAAAAAAGCAGTGCACTTTGGTCTACAAAAAATTCCACTGTGAAGGACTTTAAAGTACACACCTTTTAAAAGAAAATACAATTAAAAACTCATGCAAATGCGGTGCACTTTGGTCTTGAAAAAAGTCCACTACGGAAGACTTTTTAGTACAGTCTATTTCAAACAAAATGCATTTAAAAACATGCAAAAATGCAGTGCGCTTTGGTCTACAAAAAATTCCACCGCGAAGGACTTGTCAGTACACACATTTTAAAACAAAATGCATTTACAAAATCATGCAAATGCGGTGCACTTTGGACTTCAAAACAGTCCACCAAGAAGGACTTTTCGTACAATCCATTTAAAAACAATATGCATTTAAAAAACATGCAGTTCCCTTGCACGCCTGATGGAGTGCGGTTTGCACTCTCAAGCAGTGCACTCTTCTGTCTGATGAAGTATGCACGTCGATTTGAGTATCGTGAAAACATAGTGTTCCGCATTTCGGCAATTTTAAAACTGCTCTTAAACCGTAAGGAATTAGAGAGAGTATTCTACATGAAAAAGTTGCGTCTCGACGATATCTTTCCAACGACGTATATATTGAATCATTTCAACCAGCGGTTTGTAAAAATTTCGCCAAAAACTGGTACTGCCCTTCGTAGTCAGCCGCACGATTTTCAAAATTAACTAAAAACCGTAAGGAATTTCGAAAACATTTCAACATATGAAAGTTGCGCCTCGTCCATAGCTTTTCAACGGTATATTACACGCCTTGTTTCGACAAACGGTTAGAAAACTAGAGTGAAAACAGTACCGAAAATTTGAAAAAAATTGAAAAACAGAATTCCATGATTTAGTAAATTTGAAAGTGCTTTTAAACCGTAACGAATTAGACAAAAAATTATATATGAAAAAGATGCGCGCCGATGATATCTTTCCAATGCTGTATCATATGCTTCATTCCGACGAGCGGTTTAGAAAAAACGCAAAAAAAGCTCGCTGCCAATATTCGTCGGTCGCACCGTTTTCAAAACTGCTCTTAAGCCGTGCGGAATCTCGAAAAGTGTTCAATATGGCGAAGTAGTGCATAATCCATACCTTTTCAACGGTATATTACACGCATTGTTCCGACAAACGGTTAAAAAACTAGAGCAAAAAAGGTACCGAAAAAACAACACGTACAGTTTTTTCAACATGAAGTTCACTGGTCTTTGTGTTGCAGTAAGAGTGCAGTGTCCTCGTGTTATGCGTGCAGTGCGGAATTGTTATGACAATATTATTCTCATAATATTATGAGAATAGACCGGCTGTATATATATATATATGCTTTTTGGGTTAGATTTGTTCAAAACTCAACTTTAAAGAGTGTAAAGTAAAAAACATGAGAAGAAGCAGTTGTTGACCGTGGCCTACCTCCTCTCTCGGTGCCGGTCAACTTTCTAGACCGGCACCGAGAGAGAAAATTAAAGAGTGTAAAGTAAAAAACATGAGAAGAGGCAGTTGTTGATCGTGTCCTACCCCCTCTCTCGGTGCCGGTCAACTTTCTAGATCGGCACAAAGAGAGAACTTTAAAGAGTGTAAAGTAATAAACAGGAGAAGAAGCAGTTGTTGACCGTGGCCTACCCCCTCTCTTAGTGCCGGTCAACTTCCTAGACCGCAGGGGCCACCGGATAGCCCATGCATATACATGCGATGGCCTCCTTTGAGAGCACAAGAAGTTTCGAGGCCAACGGAGCAACAGGACCCGCACTTCCGGCACAAACCGGACACATTCCTCTCGATACCCATAGACTATCTCGAAGAACGGGCCTAGACTTGGTATGTCATCTCGCGATGACATGCACTAACACGGAGTAGTAGTTATTCACCTTGACTACACCCTCTCGGTGCCGATCAACGCCCTAGACCGTCGGGGCCACTGGATGGGTGCTTGATATAGAGACCGTCCGAGGGGGAAGGGCACCCCTACACGCGTGTGGCCCATGCATATGCATGCAGGGGTGGTGTGCTATTTGAATAAGCAACGCACGTACTTGACGTGGCACGTGCCTCACAAACCACACACACGGGCGGGAGCGTCGAGGATCGGCTGCATTCGTCCCCGAGACAGAGTTTTCGGTGGGTGATCCCATGACAGAACGGGCCTAGACTTGGTCTGTCATCTCACGATGACATGCGTTAACACGAAGAAGCAGTTATTCCTCGTGGCCTACCCCCTCTAGGTGCCGAACAACGCCCTAGACCGTCGGGTCCACCGGAGGGTCGCCGGTCTCTAGAACCGGGCGAGGCCCATCTGAAAATGAAAACACAAGACAGTAATTATGATGTGTGAAGGTTGTTTGCCAAGCATGGAAGAAAACAACAAAAAAAGTATAATACATATTACCGAGAATGCACAAGAAGGAAGAAGATCTAGGTTAGATGCTTTATCGAGAGTTGCCCTCGGAAAACGTGGCCATTACCGAGAGCCGATAATCGACCCTCGGTAACCACTGCTCTAATTTTTTCCTTCTCTTTTTGTTTCTGTTTGGCACTATCTTTTTTGTATCTCATATTTCATATGTTTTTACGACCAAAGTATGAAAATTCCATGACTTTTGATGAATTTTTACGATAAAAGACTTTTGATGCACTCAAAGATATATATATATATATATATATATATATGCTTTTTGGGTTAGATGTGTTCAAAACTCAACTTTAGAGAGTGTAAAGTAAAAAAACATGAGAAGAAGCAGTTGTTGACCATGGCCTACCCACTCTCTCGGTGCCGGTCAACTTTCTAGACCGGCACCAAGAGAGAAATTTAAAGAGTGTAAAGTAAAAAACATGAGAAGAGGCGGTTGTTGACCGTGGCCTACCCCCTCTCTCGGTGCCGGCTACTTCCTAGAACAGCACCGAGAGAGACCTTTAAAGAGTGTAAAGTAAAAAACATGAGAAGAAGCAGTTGTTGACCGTGGCCTACCCCCTCTCTCGGTGCCGGTCAACTTTCTAGACCGGCACCGAGAGACAACTTTAAAGAGTGTAAAGTAATAAACAAGGGAAGAAGTAGTTGTTGACCGTGGTCTACCCCCTCTCTCGGTGCCGGTCAACTTCCTAGGCCGCAGGGGCCACCGGATAGCCCATGCATATACATGCGATGGCTTCCTTTGAGAGCACATGAAGTTTTGAGGCCAACGGAGCAACAGGACCTGCACTTCCTGCACAAACCAGACATATTCCCTCTCGATACCCATAGACTATCTCGAAGAACGGGCCTAGACTTGGTCTGTCATCTCGCGATGATGTGCACTAACACGGAGAAGCAGTTATTCACCGTGGACTACACTCTCTCGGTGCTGATCATCGCCCTTGACCGCCGAGGCCACCGGATGGGTGCTCGATATAGAGACCGCGCGGGGGGGGGGACCCCTACATGCGTGTGGCCCATGCATATGCATGCAGGGGTGGTGTGCTATTTGAATAAGCAATGCACGTCCTTGACGTGGCACTGATACGTCTCCGTCGTATCTATAATTTTTGATTGTTCCTTGCGAATATTCTACAACTTTCCTATACTTTTGGCATCTTTTTATACTATTTTTTGGGACTAACATATTGGTCAAGTGCCCAGTGCCCAGTTCCTGTTTGTTGCATGTTTTTTGTTTCGCAGAATATCCATATCAAACGGAGTCCAAACGGAATAAAAACAGACGAAGATTTTTTTGGAAATATATGTGAATTTTGGAAAGCAAAACTAACACGAGACGATGCTCGAGTGGGCCTCGAGGGTGGGGGCGCGCAAGAAAGCTAATTTCCGGATAAAAATCATGTCAAAAGATGAGCCCAATTGGAGTTACGGATCTCAGGGAATTTAAGAAACGGTGAAGGGGCAGAATCGGGGAACGCAGAAACAGAGAGACAGTGTTGGAAATATGCCATAGAGGCAATAATAAATTTGTTATTATTATGTTTCCTTGTTCATGATAATTGTTTATTATCCATGATAGAATTGTATTGATAGGAAACTCAGATACATGTGTGGATACATAGACAAACACCATGTCCCTAGTGAGCCTCTAGTTGACTAGCTCGTTGATCAATAGAAGGTTGCGGTTTCCTGACCATGGACATTGGATGTCGTTGATAACGAGATCACATCATTAGGATAATGATGTGATGGACAAGACCAAATCCTAAGCCTAGCACAAGATCGTGTAGTTCGTATGCTAAAGCTTTTCCAATGTCAAGTATCTTTTCCTTAGACCATGAGGTTGTGCAACTCCCGGATACCGTAGGAATGCTTTGGGTGTGCCAAACGTCACAACATAACTGGGTGGCCATAAAGGTTCACTACGGGTATCTCCGAAAGTCTCTGTTGGGTTGGCACGAATCGAGACTGGGATTTATCACTCTGTGTGACGGAGAGGTATCTCTGGGCCCAAGTAGGACATCATCATAATGTGCACAGTGTGATCAAGGAGTTGATCACGGGATGATGTGTTATGGAACAAGTAAAGAGACTTGCCGATAACGAGATTGAACAAGGTATCGGGGTACCGACGATCGAATCTCGGGCAAGTGCTATACCGATAGACAAAGGGAATCGTATACGGGATTGATAGGATCCTTGAGATCGTGGTTCATCCGATGAGATCATCGTGGAACATGTGGGAGCCAACATGGGTATCCAGATCCCGTTGTTGGTTATTGGCCAGAGAGTTGTCTCGGTCATGTCTGCATGGTTCCCGAACCTGTAGGGTCTACACACTTAAGGTTCGATGACGTTAGGGTTATAGGGAATAGATATGCGTGGTTACCGAATGTTGTTCGGAGTCCCAGATGAGATCCCGGACGTCATGAGGAGTTCCGGAATGGTCCGAAGGTAAAGATTCATATATGGGAAGTCCTTTTTTGGTCACCGGAAAAGTTTCGAGCGCTATTGGTAGCGTACCGGGACCACCGGGACGGTCCCGGGGGTCCACCGGTTGGGGCCACCGGCCCCAGAGGGCTGCGTGGGCCAAGTGTGGGAGGGGACCAGCCCCAGGTGGGCTGGTGCGCCCCCCACCAGGGCCCAAGGGAAAGAGAGAAGGGAAGGAGGGGAAACCCTAGGCTCAGATGGGCCTAAGGCCCACCTAGTGGTGCGCCCCCCTCTCTCCCCCTTGTCCGCCCCCTAGATGGGATCTAGGGCTGTTCGCCTCCCCTAGGGGTGGAAACCTAGATGGGGGCGCAGCCCCTCCCTTCCCCCTATATATAGTGGGTGTTTGGGGCTGCCATACACACGAGAACTTCTCCCTCTTGGCGCAGCCCTACCCCTCTCCCTCCTCGTCTCTTGCGGTGCTTGGCGAAGCCCTGCTGGAGTGCCACACTCCTCCATCACCACCACGCCGTTGTGCTACTGCTGGACGGAGTCTTCCCCAACCTCTCCCTCTCTCCTTGCTGGATCAAGGCGTGGGAGACGTCACCGGGCTGCACGTGTGTTGAACGCGGAGGCGCCGTTGTTCGGCGCTTAGATCGGAATCAACCGCGATCTGAATCGCTACGAGTACGACTCCTTCATCCGCGTTCTTGTAACGCTTCTGCATCGCGATCTACAAGGGTATGTCGATGCACTCCCCTCTCCCTCGTTTCTAGATTACTCCATAGATAGATCTTGGTGATGCGTAGGAATTTTTTTGATTTTCCGCTATGATCCCCAACAATGGCATCATTAGCTAGGTTTATGCGTAGTATCTTGCACGAGTTGAATACAAAGTAGTTGTGGGTGTAGATTGGTTCAATTCGCTTGCCTTTACTAGTCTTATCTTGATTCGGCGGCATCGTGGGATGAAGCGGCCCGGACCGACTTTATACGTACGCTTACGTGAGACAGGTTCCACCGACTGACATGCACTAGTTGCATAAGGTGGCTAGCGGGTGTCTGTCTCTCCCACTTTAGTCGGATCGGATTCGATGCAAAGGGTCCTTATGAAGGGTAAATAGAAATTGGCATATCACTTTGTGGTTTTGGCGTAGGTAAGAAACGTTCTTGCTAGAAACCTATAGCAGCCACGTAAAAACTTGCAACAACAATTAGAGGACGTCTAACTTGTTCTTGCAGCATGTGCCGTGTGATTTGATATGGCCAAATGGATGTGATGAATGATATATATATGTGATGTATGAGATTGATCATGTTCTTGTAATAGGAATCACGACTTGCATGTCGATGAGTATGACAACCGGCAGGAGCCATAGGAGTTGTCTTATTTTATTGTATGACCTGCGTGTCACTGAAAACGCCATGTAATTACTTTACTTTATTGCTAACCGTTAGCCATAGTAGTAGAAGTAATGTTTGGCGAGACGACTTCATGAAGACACGATGATGGAGATCATGGTGTCATGCCGGTGACGATGATGATCATGGAGCCCCGAAGATGAAGATCAAAAGGAGCAAAATGATATTGGCCATATCATGTCACTATTTGATTGCATGTGATGTTTATCATGTTTTACATCTTATTTGCTTAGAACGACGGTAGTAAATAAGATGATCTCTCACTAAAATTTCAAGAATTTTCTTCCCCCTAACTGTGCACCGTTGCTAAGGTTCGTTGTTCCGAAGCACCACGTGATGATCGGGTGTGATAGGCTCTAACGTTCACATACAACCGGTGTAAGCCAGATTTACACACGCAATACACTTAGGGTTCACTTGACGAGCCTAGCATGCACAGACATGGCCTCGGAACACGGAAGACCGAAAGGTCGAACATGAGTCGTATAGAAGATACAATCAACATAAAGATGTTCACCGTTGATGACTAGTCCGTCTCACGTGATGATCAGACACGGCATAGTCGATTCGGATCATGTATCACTTAGATGACTAGAGAGATGTCTATCTGAGTGGGAGTTCATTAGATGAACTTAATTGTCATGAAAATTAGTCTAAGTTGTCTTCGCAAATTATGTTGTAGACCAATAGCTTGCATTCTAGCTCCCTGTTTAATATGATCCTAGAGAAAGACTAAGTTGAAAGCTATTGTAAGCAATGATGCAGACTGGGTCCGTAGTCCGAGGAGTGTCCTCACTGCTACACATAAGGCTTCAGTCTTTGATGCACCGCTCGATGTGCAAACCCCTACAACGTCGTCTGTGGATGTTGTGAACACCTGACAGACACGTCCTGATGACTACTTGATATTTTAGTGCACCATACTTTACGGCTTAGAATCGGGTTTCCAATGACGTAAGTTCTTTTACCAACAAGATGGAGGAGAATAGATCAACTAGTGAGCATGTGCTCAGAATGTCTAGGTGCTAAAATCACTTGAACCAAGTGGGAGTTAATCTTCCAGATGAGATAGTGGTTGACGGAATTCTCTAGACACTATCACCAAGCTACTAGAACTTCGTGATGAACTATGACATGCAAAGGATGGAGATGATCACGGAGCTATTAGCGGTGCTTAAGACCGCAGAAGTAGAAATCAAGAAGGAGCATCAAGTTTTGATGGTTTAACAAGACCACTGGTTTCAAAAAGGGCAAGGGCTAGAAGGGAAACTTCACGAATGCCAAACCAGTTGTCGCTCTAATGAAGGAACCCAAGGTTGAACCCAAACCTCAAGACTAAGTGCTTCTATTGTAAGGGGAACGGTCACATGGTAGCAGAACTACCCCAAATACATGGTAGATAAGAAAGCTGGCAACTTCAACAAAGTATATTTGATATAAGTGTTATTGATGTGTACCTTACTAGTACTCCTAGTAGTACCTGGGTATTGGATACCGGTTCAGTTGCTATTATTAGTGACTTGAAGCAAAAGCTACGGACTGAACGAAGACTAGCTAAGGGCGAGGTGACGATGTGTGTTGGAAGCATTTCCAAGGTTGATAAGATCACCATCACACGCTCCCTCTACTTTCAGGATTAGTATTGAACCTAGATAAATGTTATCAGGTGTCTACCTTGAGCATGAATATGACTAGATCATGTTCATTGCAATACGGTTATTCATTTAAATTAGAGAATAATGGTTATTCTGTTTACATGAATAATACCTTTATGGTCATGCACCCAATGGTTTATTGAATCTCGATCATAGTAATACACATGATAATAATATTAAGGCCAAAAGATGTAGAGTTAATAATGATAGTACCACTTTCTTGTGGCACTGCCGCTTAGGTCATTTTGGCATAAAATGCATGAAGAAACTCCATGCTGATGGGCGTTCGGGGTCACTTGATTTTGAATTGCTTGACACATGTGAGCCATGCCTCATGGGCAGGATGACTAAGATATTGTTTTCAGGTACAATGAAACGGGCAAGTGACTTGTTGGAAATCATACATGCTGATGTGTGTGATCCAATGAGAATAAAGGCGTGTGGTTGATATCGTTATTTTCTCATCTTCACTGACGATTTGAGTAGATATGGGTATATTTAGTTAATGAAGCAAAAGTCTGAAATGTTTGAAAAGTTCAAGCAATTTCAGAGTGAAGTTAAGAATCGTCATAACAAGAAGATCATGTTCCTACGATCTGATCAAGGGGAGATTTTCTGAGCTATGAGTTTGGCAATCACTTAAGACATTGTGGAATTGTTTCACAGTTGAAGCCACCAGGGACACCACAGTGTAATGGTGTGTCCGGACGTTGTAATCGAACCTTATGAGATATGGTGCGATCTATGATGTCTCTTAGCAATCTACCGCTATTATTTTGAGGTTATGCATTAGAGACAGCTGCATTCACTTCAGACTGGGCACCATCTAAGTCCGTTGAGACGACGCCGTATGAACTATGGTTTGGCAAGAAACCAAAGTTGTCGTTTCTCAATGTTTGGGGCTGCGATGCTTATGGCTTCAGTCGAAAAAGCTCGAACCCAAAGCGGACAAATACATCTTCATAGGATACCCAAAGGTAACAATTGGGTATACCTTCTATCTCAGATCCAAGGACAAAAATGTTTGCCGCTAAGAACGGGTCCTTTCTCGAGAAGGAGTTTCTCTCGAAAGAATTGAGTGGGAGGAAGATAGAACTTGATGAGGTTGTCGAACCCTCACTTCAACCGGAGAGTAGTGCAACACAGAAAGATATTTCTGTGGAACCTACGACTGTTGAAGAGGAAACTAATGATAGTGATCATGAAGCTTCGGATCAAGTTGCTATCGAACCTCGTAGGTCGACAAGGATATGTACTACTCCTGAGTGGTACAGTGATCCTGTCTTAGATGTCATGTTGTTGGACAACAATGAACCTACGAACTATGGAGAAGTGATGGTGGGACCGTATACCGACAAATGGTTAGAAGCCGAGAAATCCGACATAGGATCCATGTATCAAAACAAAGTATAGACTTTGGTGGACTTGCCTGATGGTCGGCGAGCCATCGAGATAAATGGATCTTTAAGAAGAAGACGGACGTAGACGGTAATGTCACCGTCTATGAAGATCGACTTGTGGCGAAGAGTTTTTCACAAGTTCAAGGAGTTGACTACGATGAGATTTTCTCACCCATAGCGATGCTTAAGTCCGTCGGAATCAAGTTAGCATTAGCTGCATTTATGAAATCTGGCAGATGGATGTCAAAACAAGTTTCCTTACCAGTTTTCGTAAGGAAAGGTTGTATATGATACAATCAGAAAGGTTTTGTCGATCCTAAGGATGCTAAGAGGTATACTACTGGAGCTAGTATCTCGGAGTCGGAATGTACGCTTTGATAGAGTGATCAAAGTTTTTGGTTTTATACAAAGTTTGTTAGAAACTTGTATTTACAATAAAGTGAGTGGGAGCACTACAACATTTCTGATAAGTATATGTGAATGACATATTGTTGATCCAAAATGATATAGAATTTCTGGAAAGCATAAAGGGTTGTTTGAAAGGAGTTTTTCAAAAGAAGACCTGAATAACGCTGCTTACATATTGGGCATCAAGATCTATAGAGATAGATCAAGACGCCCGATGATACTTTCAAAAGGAACACACACATTTTACATGATTTTGAAGGAGTTCAAAATAGATCAGTCAAAGAAGGAGTTCTTACCTGAGTTGTAAGGTGTGAAGTTGAGTAAGACTCAAAGTTTGACCACGGCAGAAGAAAGAGGAAGGACGAAGGTCGTCCCCTATGCTTTTGTCATAGGCTCTATACGGTATGCCATGCTGAGTACCGCACCTGATGTGTGCCTTACCACATGTCTGGCAAGAGGGTACAAAGGTGATCCAGGAGTGGATCACTAGATAGCGGTCAAAATTATCCTTAGAGGAATAAGGAAATGTTTCTCGGTTATGGAGGTGATAAAGAGTTCGACGTAAAGAGTTACATCGATGCAAACTTAACACCTATCCGGATAGCTCTGAGTAGAGATACCGGATATGTATAATGGAGCAAAAATTTGGAATAGCTCCAAGTGGAACATGGTAGCAGCATCTACGATATAACATACAGTTTTGCGAAATACAGAGGGATCTGAATGTTGCAGACCCGTTGACTGCAACCTCTCTCACAAGCATAACATGATCAAACCCAGAACTCATTGAGTGTTAATCACATAGTGATGTGAACTAGATTATTGACTCTAGTAAACTCTTTGGATGTTAGTCACATGGCGATGTGACCTGTGAGTGTTAATCACATGGCGATGTGAACTAGATTATTGACTCTAGTGCAAGTGGGAGACTGTTGGAAATATGCCCTAGAGGCAATAATAAATTGGTTATTATTATATTTCCTTGTTCATGATAATTGTTTATTATCCATGCTAGAATTGTATTGATAGGAAACTCAGATACATGTGTGGATACATAGACAAACACCATGTCCCTAGTGAGCCTCTGGTTGACTAGCTCGTTGATCAATAGAAGTTTGCGGTTTCCTGACCATGGACATTGGATGTCGTTGATAACGAGATCACATCATTAGGAGAATGATGTGATGGACAAGACTCAATCCTAAGCCTAGCACAAGATCGTGTAGTTCATATGCTAAAGCTTTTCCAATGTCAAGTATCTTTTCCTTAGACCATGAGGTTGTGCAACTCCCGGATACCGTAGGAATGCTTTGGGTGTGCCAAAGGTCGCAACATAACTGGGTGGCTATAAAGGTGCACTACGGGTATCTCCGAAAGTGTCTGTTGGGTTGGCACGAATCGAGACTGGGATTTGTCACTCCGTGTAACGAAGAGGTATCTCTGGGCCCACTCGGCAGGACATCATCATAATGTGCACAATGTGATCAAGGAGTTTATCACGGGATGATGTGTTACAGAACGAGTAAAGAGACTTGCCGATAACGAGATTGAACAAGGTATCGGGATACCGACGGTCGAATCTCGGGCAAGTGCTATACCGATAGACAAAGTTAATCGTATACGGGATTGATTGAATCCTTGACATCGTGGTTCATCCGATGAGATCATCGTGGAACATGTGGGAGCCAACCTGGGTATCCAGATCCCGCTGTTGGTTATTGGCCGGAGAGTTGTCTCGGTCATGTCTGCATGGTTCCCGAACCCGTAGGGTCTACACACTTAAGGTTCGATGACGCTAGTGTTATAGGGAATAGATATGCGTGGTTACCGAATGTTGTTCGGAGTCTCGGATGAGATCTCGTACGTCACAACGAGTTCCGGAATGTTCTGGAGGTAAAGATTCATATATGGGAAGTCCCGTTTTGGTCATCGGAAAAGTTTCGGGCGCTATCGGTAGCGTACCGGGACCACCGGGAGGGTCCCGGGGGTCCACCGTGTGGGGCCACCGGCCCCAAAGGGCCGCGTGGGCCAAGTGTGGGAGGGGACCAGCTCCAGGTGGGCTGGTGCGCCCCCCACCAGGGCCCAAGGGAAAGATAGAAGGGAAGGAGGGGAAACCCTAAGCTCAGATGGGCCTAAGGCCCACCTAGTGGTGCGCTCCCCTCTCTCCCCCTTGCCC
>LR738710.1:172605888-172620941 GCA_902687465.1 Secale cereale | reverse complement strand
CACTCCGTCTTCCCCTCGGCGCCCCACCCCATCCGCACCTCAGCGCCCCACCTTGTCCGTAGCCGCCTCCGCCGCCACCCCATCTGCCGTCGCTACCGCCACCCCGTACGCCCCTCAGCGCCCCGCCCCGTCCGCCAAGGTCCACCGTAGCCGCCGCCCCTCATCACCACGGCCACGGCCACCGAGCTCCACCATTGGTTTTTTATATCTATGTGTGTATGTGCATATATAATGAATGGTGTATGTGAGTGCGTGTGTGGGAGAGGGTGCTATTGATGTGTGTGTGTGTGTGTGTGTGCATGTGTGAGTGAGTGTGTGATGTGTGTGTATGGATATGTGAGTGTGTTTGTGTGTGGGGGGTGTGTGAGTGAGTGTTATTGATGTTTGTGTGTTTGACATATGATTAACACAACTTCATTCTTTCATGCAGGACCTGCATCTATTTTGACAATTGAGAGAGTGAATTCAGTTGCACGCTTCAAGGGTAATCTCTTCCCGTTCATTTGTAGGTTTTCATTATTTGTAGATCACCTAAATAGTCGCGTAACCTTGGTGTCTCCCGTTCGGAAGGGTTGTATCTATAAATATGCAAGTCTTTGCATATTTATAACATCAACTCTTTCGAATTGTCCACGTTTTCCATGGACAACACGAGGATTTGTAGGCGGGTTGTTTTCATGATGTACTTAGATCCAAGACAGAATTTCGACAGTGTCTCCTTGTTGTTCTGTAGATACACATCCTCTTGGCTTATTGCTGAGACATGTATTTGGAGAACAGCGGGGAGGTGCTGCCGAAATTTTGTCTCGGGTTGGAGTACGTCATGGAAGCGGACCCAGCCTACACATTCTCGGGTGGGATTAGGACCTATCTTTACCTATTACATAGCTCAGTGCATGTCGTAAAACTTGATGGAACCACTTGTTACATACAAAAAATTATCTGTGTGTTTCACTTTATATCAAAGGATGGAAGAACGTGAGTGGATGTACACCGGACATCCCATCATGGAGGGTATGACCCCTAAGTGGAGGTCGAAGACCAATGATTTCCTGGAATTAGTATTTGCTGGAGAAACACTAGTTCGTGGAATTTGGTGCTCATGCACGGAGTGTGATAGCCAGACTGAAAGAGATAAGATTACTATGAGTAAACACTTAGGCAAATATGGGTTTACGCCAGGCTATTACCGGTGGATCTTTCGCGGTGAGACAGAATAGTCCAGGGCGGAGGTGGTGCGACAACACACCGGTGAATATGATACTTGGATTGAAAACATGTTAGATGGCATCCGTCGTGCGGATTCGTGGGAGGACCCGAACTCTGAGGAGCCGTCGGAAAGCCCTGAAGAGTATCATGCAGTTTTGTTTGCGTCATAGAAACCCTTTCATGCCCCTACATATGTTACTCAACTAGATTGCATTGCACGCCTAATGGCCCTGCAGGCAAACCATAACATGATCATAATTTGCTTCAATGAGTTATTGTCAGTTATTGCTAGCTTGTTGCCTAAAGAAAATATATTGCCAAATAACATGTACGAGTCGAACAAAATCCTCGGTTCACTTAAGATGCCGTGGGAGCAAATACATGCTTGTCCAAACGGATGCATGTTATTTAGAAATGAACATAAAGATACGAATTATTGTGTCAAGTGCAAATCCTCTAGGTATATTGAGGTAATATATGATGATGGTAGCAAGAGGCAGCTCACAATTGCCGTCAATATCCTTCGATATCTTTCATTCACAGAAAGGATCCAGAGGCTTTATATGACCGAGGAAACTACCCAATATATGAGATGGGCCGCCGAAGGGAAGATGTACAATACAAAAGAGATGCAACATCCATAGGATGGTGAAGCATGGAAGAAATTTGTTGAAATTCATAAGAAAACAGATGACTGGAAGAGTGTAGCCATTGGGATAACAACAGACGGGTTCAATCCATATGGTTTGATGGCTGTCATATACAGTTGTTGGCCAGTATATGTTATTCCCGTGAATCTGCCCCTTGGCGTTTGCATGCAACGACATCACATGTTCCTGACATTGATAATTCCAGGTCCTAAGTATCCCGGGAAGCATATCAGTGTGTACATGGAGCCATTGGTGGACGACTTACTTGTTGCTTGGAACAATGGGGTCCGGACATATGATGTCGTTTCAAATAAGCACTTCAATATGCATATCTGGTACCACACATCGCTACATGACCTACCGGCACGTGCGATATTTTGTGGTTGGTGTCTAAGGGGGAAGTGTCCTTGCCCAGTGTGTCGATAGCGTGCGAATTTCATTTGGCTGGCTAAGGGTCACAAGTATGTATGCTTTGACCAACATCAGCAGTTCCTTCGTCTTGATCACCCATACAAGCAAGACGCTATGCACTTCCAAAAAGGTGTTATTGTTGATGACCCGCCACCACCTATTATGACCGGTGCCCAGCTTAAGGATGAGTTAGATGCTCTCGAGGAAAAGCTCGATGGGAAAGGTTTTGTGGGATATGGAGAGACACACCAGTGGACTCACATTCCAAGCTTATGGAGGCTCCCTTACTTTGAAGATCTTCTACTTCCACACAACATTGATGTAATGCACACTAAAAAGAATATCGTGGAGGCCTTACTTGGCACACTCCTCGACACCGAGAAGTCAAAGGATAACATTCATGCTAGGATTGATCAAGCCAAGCTATGCAACATGCCAAAATTAAATTTGGTGCCTCATGCAAAAGGAAATTCTTGGAATAAGCCACCAGCCCCTTTCACCCGTTGGATGCCCCAAAGGAAGGAAATTATCCAATGGATTGTGAACAACTTGTACTTCCCTGATGGATATGCAACTAATATCATGAGGGGAGTGAATATGGCTACAAAGCGAATAGGAGGCCTCAAGAGTCATGACTACCATGTATGGTTTGAGCGGATAATGCCTGTAATGATTCGAGGGTATGTCAGAGAGGATATTTGGCGAGTGCTGGCGGAGTTGAGCTACTTATTCCATTAGCTTTATGCCAAAGAACTAGATTATGAAGTGGTTGCAAAGTTGGAAGAACAAGCACCTGAGTTGCTATGCAAGTTAGAGATGATATTTCCACCAGGTTTCTTTAATCCGATGCAACATATGATCTTACATCCCGCGTATGAGGCTAGAATGGGAGGACCTGTGCAGTTCCGCATTATGCACCTGAACGGGAGTTCAAGCATCTTCGTGGTAAATGTAGGAATAAATCCCGCATTGAAGCCTCCATAGCCGAGGCATACCTGAACGAGGAGGTGGCCATGACCACAACAAAGTACTATCATGACAATATTCAGACTAGGTTAAATCCAGCTCCTTGTTACAATGAAGAACCCACCAGTAATGTTTCCGACCTTAGCCTCTTCAAAGGCCAAGGTGGCAAAGCAAGTGGAGTGAAGCCCA
This sequence comes from Secale cereale, assembly GCA_902687465.1. Lineage (NCBI taxonomy): Eukaryota > Viridiplantae > Streptophyta > Magnoliopsida > Poales > Poaceae > Secale > Secale cereale. Next base: position 172,617,516 of record LR738710.1, on the reverse strand, counting down.
AGAACTTTTCACCTATTGAGTGGTCGACTATTATGATCTATGTCTTGACCAACATGGAAGAAGTGCAACTGTACATAAAGTAAGTGTAGAACACCTTTATTCACAACTACTCAGCAGTCTTGAGTTCTAACTCGAATTCTTCCCATTGCTATGGAATTCCAGAATGAATTCTGGAAGCTACCATGGCCCCCTAGCGACAAAGAATCAGTAGACCTTCTTGAAGATACCAATGCTGATGGCGGTTTCATTTCTTGGTTCTCAAGAAAAGTAACTTTTCTAACTTTATGTTACTTCAAGTTGAACTTACTTGCCGGTAATGCTTCCACTAATGAACCGGACAATCTCCTATTAATCTTGTATGCATATTAGAAGGTTGATATGGACGCCAAAGTGAGAGAAGTAGCCAAAGGTTTTGAATACGAGGCCAAGTCATTTAAGGCTTACGACATGAATGGGTATCGCTTCCACACTGATAAACACATGCGTGAGAGGCCCAACCCAAGGTCAATAAATAGTGCGGTCTATTGTCTAGGGACAGATGGACGTCACTACTATGGAACCATCGAAGGAATTTATGAGCTACAGTATTGCGGTTTACAAGGAGTGAAGCCCATCATATTCAGATGCAGCTGGCTCAATCCTGAGAAAGTGAAACGAACCCCTAGTATTGGCTTTGTCGAAGTTGAACGAGCATCGAAATATGCAGGAAATGATGTCTATATTGTGGCTCAATAGGCTACACACGTGTTTTTTCTCCCATACGCGTGTGCAGCTACGGAATATATCGATCTCTTGAAGTGGGATGTCGTGTACAAGTACCCCCGCGTATCAAGGTACCTACCCCTAACAAGGACGGTTACCATATAAACCCTAACACATACGAGGGAGAGTTCTTTCAAGAAGCATACACTGACGAAGACGAAGATGATGCAGAGGAAGATGATGGCATGCATCACGAACATGATGCTATGGAACATGAGGCCATGGATGACATGGAAGTAGATAATGCAGATGACGAATACGAGGATGTTTCTGACCCTCGAGATTTGGCATTACTTATGTGATGGCACATGGGGCTAGATGAGGATGAGGCCCCCCCCTAAAGACTTCGAGGATGAATGTATGAACGGGCGTGATAGCGATGATGAAAGCCCTGATCCAAATGTTGCACCTAATATTGACCCTTATTTCTAACAACTCCATGTAATCGTGTGAGAACTCTATGTATGTGTGTCACAACTCTATGTATTTGTGTATGTAACAACTCTATGTATTCGTGTGTGCAACAACTCTATGTATTCGTGTGTGCAAGAACTCTATGTATTTGTGTGTGTAACAACTATATGTATTATTGTGACAATTCCAATTATTCTTCATATGTGCTATATTTATTGTATTTACATCAAGTTGTATCATCTGTACTAACTGGTTTCTTCTTATTCGTATCAGGTGATTGAAACATGACAGGTCGCAACAAGATTCCAAAGGAAAGTTTGAAAAAAGTGAATGATCAGTACAATGATCAACTTGCTCGACCGGCGAAAGCGGTGGCCGCTCCTTCATCGGTTGCCACAAATGCCAAGAAGGCCAAAGGATTGGCGGGTCTAGACACCCGTCCGAAAAAACCACAAATGCCAAGAAGGCCAAGGTCGAGTACCACAAGGAGGAGTAGGTGGCGGACGAGGTGGAGGCGGACGAGGAGGGGGAGTAGGTGAGGCAGGAGGAGGAGGCGGACGAGGAGGGGGAGTAGGTGAGGCAGGAGGAGGAGGCGGACGAGGAGGCGGATGAGGAGGGGGGTAGGTGAGGCAGGAGGAGGAGGCGGACGAGGAGGGAGCGAGGAGGCGGAATAGGGGGACAAGGAGGGGGAGTAGGAGGGGGAGTAGGGGGACGAGGAGGGGGAGTAGGTGAGGCAGGAGGAGGAGGCGGGCGAGGAGTACGTAAAGCAGCCCGGAGTAGAGCACCAGTTTCTTCTCCTCGGCCCGCTGATGCAGTGCTTCACCGTACTTAGGAGGAGGAAACAGAGGATGGGGATGAGGCGTGTGAGGAGGAGGACGAGGAGGATTTAGCAGAGTAGGTGGTGCTGGACGACGACGCCGCCGAGAGAAGGCTGGTTGTTTGTCAGGTTTTTGAGGGTGGGGATGGACCCTCACGGTTGACAGAGCACTGATACGTCCATTTTGCATCATGCTTATATGTTGATATTTATTGCAGTATGGGCTGTTATTACATGTTATGTCACAATACTTATGCCTTTTCTCTCTTATTTTACAAGGTTTACATGAAGAGGGATAAAGCCGGCAGCTGGAATTCTGGGCTGGAAAAGGAGCAAACTCTGGAAACCTAATCTGCACAACTCCAAAAGCCCCGAAACTCCACAGAACTCCGTTTCAGAAAATATAAAAAATATCTGGCGAAAGAAGATCACGAGGAGGGCCACTTGCTGTCCACGAGGGTGGGGGGCACGCCCCTTGTCTCGTGGGCCCCCCGAAGGCCCCCCGATGCCCATCTTCTCCTATATTAGTTGTTTTGACCTGGAAAAAAATATCATACGGAGGCTTTCGGGACCAGACGCCGCCGTCTCGAGGCGGAACCGATGCGGAAACCAATCGAGGGCTCCGGCAGAGCTGTTCTGCCGGGGATACTTCCCTCCGGGAGGGGGAATCATCACTGCCGTCATCACCAAAAACTCTCCCATCTTGGGGAGGGCTATCTTCATCAACATGTTCACCAGCACCATCTCCTCTTAAACCCTAGTTCATCTCATGTATCCAATCTTTGTACCCAAACCTCATATTGGTACCTGTGGGTTGCTAGTAGTGTTGATTACTCCTTGTGGTTGATGCTAGTTGGTTTACTGGGTGGAAGATCATATGTTCAGATCCATTATGCATATTAATACCCCTCTGATCATGAAGAATATTATGTCTTGTGAGTAGTTACTTTTTTTCCTGAGGACATGGGAGAAGTCTTGCTATAAGTAGTCATGTGAATTTGGTCTTCGTTCGATATATTGATGAGATGTATGTTGTCTCTCCTCTAGTGGTGTCATGTGAACTTGGACTACATGACACTTCACCATTATTTGGGCCTAGAGGAAGGCATTGGGAAGTAATAAGTAGATGATGGGTTGCTAGAGTGACAGAAGCTTAAACCCTAGTTTATGTGTTGCTTCGTAAGGGGCTGATTTGGATCCAAATGTTTCATGCTATGGTTAGGTTTACCTTAATACTTCTTTTGTAGTTGCGGATGCTTGCATTAGAGGTTAATCATAAGTGGGAGGCTTGTCCAAGTAAGCGCAGCACCCAAGCACCGGTCCACCCACATACCAAATTATCAAAGTACCAAACGAGAATCAGATGATCGTGATGAAAACTAGCTTGACGATAATTCCCATGTGTCCTCGGGAGCGCTTTCCTTTACATAGGAGTTTGTCCAGGCTTGTCCTTTTCTACAAAAAGTATTGGGCCACCTTGCTGCACCTTATTTACTTTTACCTTTTGTCACTTCCTACCAATTACCTTATCACCAAACTATCTGTTACCTATAATTTCAGTGCTTGCAGAAAATACCTTACTGAAAACTGCCTATCATTTCCTTCTGCTCCTCGTTGGGTTCGACACTCTTACTTATCGAAAGGACTGTGCATGGAGGGAATCGCACTTACCCTTGAGTGGTCTACGTTGACGTTCATTCTGGAAACGGATAGCAGTGTTGCAGCTAACATGATTGCAGATTCTGAGCAAAATAGATCCCCTATTGCTGCTTTAGTTGTTGAAGCTAAGAGACTACTTGGGCTTGGCCGTGAGCATGTGATATCACATGTGAGTAGGAGTATAAATAAAGCTAGCCATTCCCTAGCTCAGATGGGGATTTCTGTACCTCGTACTGAGGTTTGGCTTCGTCATGGACCTGATGAAATTGGCAACATCTGCCAACAGGATTGTAATGATCTCCGTTGATTAATACAATCCTTTTTGTTTCGCAAAAAAAAGGACTGCGATAGATCCCCTACACTTGTGGGTCATCAAGCACCACGAGGTGAGCGGCTCGCAATCGAGTGGTTCGAATATCAGCACTACTTCCAGAGGGAAAGTGTGGCTGCGTGGTCCTTCACAGCTTCCAAGACGTCCATATGTGCATAGAGACGTGTTGATTAAACCAATGGGAGAGAAGTAAGTGGTTATCTCGTCTCATCCCATATAAATTGTACCTTTTGTCATTTCCTCACATATAATATGACTTCACTCTTTGTAATGCACAACTTAGTAAAAGGTGGTGAGAGGCGTCTGCCACGGTCGCCGAGTGGCATCATTGGGGGTCTTTGTAGGTTAAATTATCCTGGACTAGTCACTTTGCCGAACAGTATCATTGAGCCAGCTTGGTCATGGGATCACTACAAACTTGCACCGGATTTCCTGGATATGCGTCAGAGGGTTTATGATAAGAGAGCCATGCGAGTGGTCAACGATTTCTGGGTAAGTCCTTTCAAACACCTAAATGTCAATACCAAAAGGTTTAAATTTGCCACAGTCATGATTTAACCATTCTCACATGTATGCATGTTTGTAGGATTTCTATACATGCGTTGAGGGTCAGAAGGATCGTGCAAATGTGGTTGTTGAGAATATTTCCAAGAAACTAGTCCACGACATGCACTGTGAGGAGCGCGTCCAGTTAGTGGTCAAGTATCACACGGACTATCTCGACCATAGGATTTCCAAACAGGATGCTCGAGGGAAGCATCTTTCATGGGACAATTACTTCAAGGCAAGTGACAATGGATGCTTGATATTCCCTACATTACCGCAAAATTAGAATCCTTAATAAGATGTATTTGTTTAATTTATAGGTGATTCTTCGGTGGTGCGCTGACAAACGTCCGTGCTGGGAGAAGATCTTCAAACGATGGACAGATCCAGGGTGGCAGGATGAACACAAAGCAATATCTGAACGGTGTAAGTTGATGGTGGGTCGAGGACATCGTCAAGGCAACCTCACCATCCCAGGTGTCGTCTCAAAACATGTAGGCAACCACATTCTTTTCTTTTCATCATGTTCTCTTTCATCTGTGAGCATTCCCTTGATTGTTTGGTTCACTTTCTTTTGCAGAAAGAAGACACTGGCAAGGATATCACTTACTTCAAGGCATGGACCATCAAACGTACCAAAGACGACAAGGACAAGGACCCTCTCCACCCGGAGAGGGACTGGATTAGCTCTAAAGCCCGGTCAGATGGAGAGAACTACACCAAAAAATTGAGGAGATGTACGGGCGTGACGCTGATCCTCACGTGCTACCGTTTGACCCTCTTGCGGCCATTGCTGCGGCAGGCGGTAGACCGAATGGCCGGATGGCGGTTCACCTCAATTCTGTCATAACCTCCTCCCTTCCGAGAGTCAACACAATCCGTGCTATGAGTACTGGCTCTACTCCTACCGTAGAGCGTCACGTACCACATTCCCTGAGCAATACTGAGGATATTCAGGCCAGTCCTTCTTCATTGATCCTTCATGGTTCTGCATATTTGCATTTCAACATGAATGACATTTGCATTGCCATATTGTATACCCGACTGATTGACACCGAGAAAGAACGAGATGAAAACCGGGCCAAGCTGAAGGCACAAGATGATCTTGTGAAGTCTTTACAACATATGGTGGCCAATCTTTATTCCATGCAAGGCCAACCAGTGCCAAAGATGCTGCCGACGCTAGAGTGGAACATTGTGAATTTCATTCAAACTATTTCTATCACCATTTTCGGCATTACCATATGCATTCATCTCACTATTGGGTCAATCAATCATAGCTCAACCCATCACAAGGGTCGAACAATGTTCCGGTAGTTCCACCTCAAGTTGGTGGAGTTGGGGCAACAAATGGAATGATGCCTTCTAATGTTGGTGTTATCACTCCGGTTGGTGGAGTTGGGGCAGCAAACAGAATGATGCCTTCTAATGTTGATGTTATCACTCCGATCTCCAAAATCGCGTGAACTTCGTGTTATGTTATGTGTGAAACTGTTCCTTGTATGTTGAGAACTCTTGCATCTTGAGACTTGTAAACTTGTGGTAGTTGAGTGTCTTCACTACTATTTCACCTTTTATGCACTATTGCTTTTATGTGGAATGTTTTTCAGAATCATTGCTTCTTTTATTCAATGATGCCTATATGTGACATGTTCTATGTGTGATGAACTATATGTTGCTGATGTATATGTTTCGCTCCAGGAAAGAAACAGAAACGAAAAAGGCTCCTGGGCACACCATTCCCGAGGGTTCCTCTCGGTAATGACTATGAAACTGGACCAGCATGCACCCTTTACCGAGAGGCCTCTCGGTAAACGTGTCCCAACCAGTAGAACCTGACACCTTTACCGAGAGGCCTCTCGGTAAACGATAATAACCTGTGGTGCCCCTGACAACTTTACCGAGAGGCCTCTCGGTAAACGATAATAACCTGTGGTGCCCCTGACAACTTTACCGAGAGGGCTCTCGATAAAGGGAAAAGGATTGCCGAGCGTGGCTCTCGGCAAAATTGGCCCTCGGCCTGCTGTCCTGGTCCCACATGTGAGGAGGCGACACGTGTCAGCCTCCTACTAGTTCTCTTTTCCGAGAGCGGCTCTCGGCAAAGTTGGCCCTCGGCCTGCTGTCGTGGTCCCACATGTCAGGAGGCGACACATGTCAGCCTCCTACTGGTTCTCTTTGTCGAGAGCGGCTCTCGGCAATGTCGGCTCTCGGCTTGTTCTCTTGGTCCCACATGTCAGGAGGCGACACGTGTCAGCCTCCTACTGGTTCTCTTTGCCGAGAGGTGCTCTCGACAAAATTGGCCCTTGGTCTGTTCTCTTGGTCCCACATGTCAGGAGGAGACACGTGTCAGTCTCCTAGTGGTTCACTTTACCGACAGTGGCTCTCGGCAAAGTTGGCCCTCGGCATGTTGTCGTAGTCCCACATGTCAACATGCGACACGTGTCAGCCTCTTATTGGTTATCTTTGCCGAGAGGCGCTCTCGGCAAAGTTGGCCCTCGGCCTGTTCTCTTGGTCCCACGTGTCAGGAGGAGACACGTGTCAGCCTCCTAGTGGTTCACTTTGTCGAGAGTGGCTCTCGGCAAAGTTGGCCCTCGGCCTGTTGTCGTGGTCCCACATGTCAGGAGGCGACATGTGTCAGCCTCCTATTGGTTCTCTTTGCCGAGAATCGCTCTCGGAAAAGTTTACGTGGTCCCACATGTTCGGAGCTAACGGACTTATCCGTTAGCTGCTTTATTTTGCCGAGACGGGCTGTTTAGCTCTTGGCAAAGGCTTTGCCGAGTTCCTGTGTTGTGGCTCTCGGCAAATTCCTGTTTGCCGAATAGGTGTACTCTGGGTGGCTTTTGCCGAAGGTGACACTCGGCAAAGGCGTTGTTGGCAGTTTTTGGGCCTTTGCCGAGTGTCCGTGGCACTCGGCGTATAGGGCGATTCCAGTAGTGATCATAACAATTATTTTGTGTGGGATTTGACGTATTTTCTCTTCATTTTTCATTCTTTTCTGGTGTGGCTGGCATTTTTTCCCGTGAATACGGAAAAGACTCGCGTTTCATTGCATTGATAGCAAAAGGTTTAATGAAGATATTACAGAGATAGCCTTGCAAGCATGAACACAAAGCCGGCGTGAGCAAGGCATACAAGAGTGCATGAGAAGGGCATGCGCAACCTAGCTATACCTACTCTACGCCTCGTTAATCAGCTGGCGAAGAGCCCCCTGGCCCCAGCGCGATCCCAAGCTCTAGCGTCGTATTTTATCTTGTTTATGAGCTGCACCACCGAAGGTGTATCGTCGTTGAACACGCAACCATTGAGGTGCTTCCAAATGTGCCAAGCGGTGAGGCTGAACACGGTGGCTAGCCCGTGTCGAAGTGCAGTTGGTGAGTCTCGGATAGATGTTGAAAATCACTCATGGAACTCGTCATCTGGGCCGCCAGAAGTTGGGTGGCTCTCAGTTCTGGTAGTCCATCGTCCAGCTCCTCCATGTGCTCCGCATTGGTACCTCTATCTCGGTAGGGTCCGGCCTCTCGACGCTCTTCTGGTTTGACCGCTGGGCCGGCGACTCCCCCTTTGCGGCTCGCTTCCCCATCCTCTTCTCTATCTCGGTCGACCCCATGATTTCTGTTGATAGGGCCCTCACTGACTTAGGGCGCCTCGCTTTCCGTCGGCCATTTAGGCCTGCGGAATCCGCCGCCTGGCGTGAGCTGCTTGATTGCGTCGCTCTGCATGAGCCGTTGGTAGATGGAGTCCATGACCGTGTGCGTTGGCATCTGGAGCCGTCTGGCTAGTTCTCTACCAAATCGCTCTACTTGGCCATTGCCCCCTCCCCCGCTCCCCCCCCGGCCTCTCGATGGTGTGGTCCGTCCGTCTCCCTCTGAAGATCCGCATCTTCATGTGGTAGTGGATCCGGGGACGGATCCCTTCCGGTGTGGAGGTCCGCAAGCGTAATGGCCCGGGCACGGGTATTTGCCCCCTCTGTGCCGTCCCCGAGGACTCCAACCACATATTCTTCGCTTGCTCCTTCGCCCGGTTCCTCTGGAGCTGCTTTCGCGAGATTGTCGGGGGAAGTTGGACTCACACCAACTTCCCCGACTTATTTGCTGAACTCCAAGCGTCCCCCTCGTCCTCCGGCCACATTAGGTGGCTGGAGGTTGGGGTCCTAGCCTGGACTCTTTGGACTGTTCATAATAAGCTTGTGATCGAGCATTCCCCTCTTCGTCGTGCTACTGACGCTCTCTACAAATTCTCGGGTTTCCTACAGCTTTGGCGGACGCTTAGCCGTCCCCTGGAGCGCGACGCCATCTCTACCTTCATCGCCGATCTTCGCTCGATGGCCGTCCGCCTATCGCCGCCGCCGCCACCGCCTCCGCCGGAGCCTGACTAGATCCCCTGCGTGGGTCTTGCTCTGTTTTTCTCTGTCTTTGGGCTTGTTGAGCTGTGCCCTCAGCAGAACCTTATGAATGTGGTGTGGTACTTGGGTGTGTGTGTTTGAACCTGGTGTGGATGTATGTCTTGTGGCGGTTTGCTTTATCTATAAAGCGGGGCGAAAGCCTTTTTCGGTATCTGGGCTGGGGAGCACGGTCATGGCATGGCACCAGGACAATATCTCATTCCACACCTAGGGGGGAGGGGGGAGAAGGAACAACCGGCGAGAAGGTGCTTGATGGTTTCTGGTTCCTGGTTGCACATAAGGTAGAGAGGGGCATGTGGCAGGCCGCGGCGTGCCAATCTACCCGCGGTCCAGCATCGGCCCTGGTAACAAACCAGAGATGACTCAATGGTCGATCCAGAAAAGAGCGCCAGGTAACAAGACTTGGCATAATACGGGCCCGAAGAGGTCTAGCGCCAGGTGATGCGGTATGCCTCATCAGAAAGAGTGAAGGCCTGCAGCCACACCCAGAGGGAGACATACTGAACCAGCTCGGCCGGGCCAAGGGTTTCATGGAGGTCATGAATCCACAAGCATTCGAGAAGGCCATCTCGAACCGTGCTCTCTTTCATCTATCCTTCATCAAGGGTGAAGGTCTCTCCCTCCGAAGAAAGCCATATATTCTGCAATCTCACTTGATTTTACTAGTATATAAAATAATATAAATGCATATATTGATACTCCCTCTGTAATCACATGTAAGACGTACTGCCAACACATCTCTTAGTAAAATATGGCAATTCGTGATGCAAATTTGCATCACCAGCCGCGCCCAAACAAATACTAGCTGCTCCGCGTGAATGCCCAACTGTTAGTAAAAAAAATCATTCTGCTTTCCCCGCCACTACAGCACGGTAGACATTAGGAGGCATTTTTAAATGCCTTGAAATGATAAGAAAATGCCTTCAAAGAGCTAACGTGGCATTCCTAGAAAACTCTAAGTATACTCACAAAGGGAAAGCTGTTTGTTGGCACTTTCGAAGAATGCCTCGGTTGGTCAAATGTGGAGGCGATTTAAAAAGGACGCTGCTACACAGCGCCCGAGCGTTATGCGGGTTGATCTCACGGTCACAGTGTAAGGAAAGTAACTCATGTGTTGGTCCCCTGCACATGTGCTAAAAAAGGCAGGTCCACCTACCCACACATTGCCACGTCCGCCAAACAACCACCCTCCCATCACGTGATCTCCCTCTCCTCCCACCGCCAGAAAAGGACCCGAAAAAACCTACGCCCCAGCAACGCTCACCCCTGTGCAACTTCTTCTCCCCCCCAGCCGCCACCCTCCTGCCATGGCCTAGCCGTGTGGAGCTCCCCTCCCACAGCAACAAAGTAGAAAACACAAAAAATCAAGCCAAAATATCCTGGGAATAAATCTGGAAAACAAAGTGTATGCAACTCTTCTGGACGAATTGTGGTCAAAAAAATTGCCAGAGCTGGGCAAATTTCTCCCAGTGAAAACAACAAAGGTAAACAAAGCAGTTCCAATTTTTTTGACGATGAACTTCTTTTAGTTCTAGAACTAGATGATTACCCTCTCTGTACCCCCCCCCTCCCCTCGGATCTACTACTTGAAAAAATTACCCCCTGTACCAAACTGTTGCAGAACCTGACTTAAAAAAATTGTCCCCTGTTCTTGCCTCCGCCCTATCATCCGCAAACTGGATGCTGGATAATAGAAAAATTGATGTCTTAAATTGTAACATGTCTATTGTTTTGCACCTTGCTTGTGCACAACAAACAGAAAAAGAAGCATAAGTATTTGTGTGAGTAATCTGTGTATAGTAAAAATTGGTAAAAAAACTATAGTAGTTGCTTACAAACAAAGCTTGCAGTGAAGTTTATTGCCTACGAAAAACACAAACTGACAAACTAGTAACTAGCAGTACAAAAATTTCTTGCATCATGTACAAAGCTGCTCATTGAGTTTGGTGTGTCCTGGTGATTTTCAGAAGAAAGAAATCACTTATGTCGCTTACATATTAATTTCTTCCTCCATTTTGTCCACTAAAATGTGCATATGGCCAGCCTTGATCTCAATGAGCTCTCCGATGACTTTATTGATTGTGATGGTGGCCCCTTGTACTGCACACAAGCCCAGCCTGAACGGGTACCCATTTCTACCGAGGGGGTGGCGAGTTGCCGGATATGTGTTCTGGCTGCTGCTACTACTGGTGCGTGTGATGCGAGGGCAACTACTGAAACTATCACACCCACCCCTGCCATGTTCAGCCTGACCACAACTCTGCCTAGCAATGGTGTGGAAGGTCATACAGGTGGCGCTGGCTTGTTCGGTTTTGATGAGAACGAGGTGCGATCTAGCCCACATGCACCTTATGTCAGCATGGAGTTTGGCACGTTGGTAGGCGACTTGAATGCTTGGTGAGGCGAGCTAGCACTCCATGATGGGCGAGTTGGTTGCTTGGAACCAACGATTTGGGGGGCGTGTAGTGTTTTCTTAGGCGACTTGAACGCTTGGTGAGGCGACCTAGGATGCCAAGATGGGCGAGTTGGTTGCTCGAAACCGATGATTTTTTGGGGTGTGTAGTTTTCCTTAGGCGACTTGAACCCTTGGTGAGGCGAGCTAGCACTCCATGATGGGCGAGTTGGTTGCTCGACCGGCGATTTTGGGGTGTGTGTAGTTTTTCTTAGGTAGCTTGAACGCTTGGTGAGGTGACCTAG
>LR738710.1:172581702-172598827 GCA_902687465.1 Secale cereale | reverse complement strand
GGCTGTACTTCGGGCGCAGGGTAGGTTCCGGAACGCTGATTTTTTATATAATTTTTCTGGATTTTTCCTGACAGTTCTCGTAACGTGAAAACCTGAAATACAAAATCAGCCGAAAACAGAAACTGGCACCGGGGTGCACTGGATTAGTAGGTTAGTCCAAATATGATCAAAAGTGTATGGAAGTGTATGAATATCATAGCAATATCACCCAAAAGTGGCATGGAGCAAGCAGAAATTATAGATACGTTTTGGACGTATCAACATCCCCAAGCTTAATTCCTGCTCGTCCTCGAGTAGGTAAATGATATCAAGAATAATTTCTGTGGTGACATGCTATTAACCATATATGACTTTTTATAGTCATATGACAAAAGCTTACTGAGACAATGATTCTATAGTAATTAAGTTGCCTCATGAGGAAATCACAAATGACTGAAAGTTTTACAATATGGAACTGAAACATCAAAAAGATTTGCAATGAACATGATGTGCAAATATGATAAAGTGATATCTAGCTTGCCCCCTTTAGTGAAGCAAAACATAAATGCAGGGGCACCTTCAAGGTTTAAGTGATGACTAGATACAATGATTTCAAAATAAACGATATCACAATCATGCAAAAGACAATTCTACTTTGGGACAATGCACATTACACTCAGAATGACAATCATGCTCTCAGTAGTTGGTGCTTTTAAAAGAAGGTGGAGACTCAACATAAAAGTAAAAGAATGGTTATGTGCTAGAGCTTTTTATTTTAAAAACATAGAAGCAATTTTGTCAACGGTAGTAGTACTTCATATGTGTCATGCATAAGACATCCTATAAGTTGCGAGCCTCATGCATCGAATACCAATCGTGCTCGCACCTTGTCCTAATTAGCTCGGATTTCCATGGGTTATCATTGCATTACATATGTTTCAACCAAGTGTCACAAAGGGGTACCTCTATGCCACCTGTACAAAGGTCCAAGGAGATAAATCGCATTTGATTTCTCGTTTTTGATAGATCTCAACTTAAGGACATCCATACCGGGACAACATAGAAAATAGATGATGGACTCCTCTTTAAGGCATAAGCATATTCCCATAAGAGATTGAGGATTAAGTCCAAGCTAAAACTTCCACCATGATACATGGCTTTGGTTGGCGGCCCAATGTTCTTCTCTAACAATATGCATACTCATTCAACCCACAGCAAATCACCCTTACTTCAGACAAGACGAACATGCATAGCAACTCACATGATATTCAACAAAAGTGTGACAGTTGATAGCGTCCCCAGAAACATGGTTACCGCTCAGCAAGCAACTTATAAGAAATAAGATACATAGGCAACATATTCTTTACCACAATAGTTTTTAAGCTACTTTCCCATGAGCTATGTATTGCAAAGATTGAAGGTTTTAAAGGTAGCACATGTAAATTACTTGGAGTGGCGGTGAAATACCACATATAGGTAGATATGGTGGACTCCTATGGCATAACTGGTTTTAAAAGGATATGGATGCACAAGCAGTCGGTCCGCTTAGTACAGGTGGAGGTTAGCAAAAGACTGGGAGCGACCAACTAAGAGAGCAATGACGGTCATAATCATGCAGAGCGACAAAGCAACATTGAATCAGGCATGGTAGTTATATCGCTACTCAGAAATAAAAGATCATCAAGGCTTGACAGACTTTCTTTACAGTCTTAAATATGCGTGAGCATACGCCAAGTCAATCAAAATAAATTCGCGAAGGAAGATATTACTAAACCATACCACATCATAGGCAAACAAATCATGTTGGTACTCCAATAACACATTGGAAATCCCCCAGCTATTTGAGACTAACCATAAGAAAACATGAACTACTAAGCACCATTATGCACGTAGCATCTTTATCATAGACATATTAACCAATGCAACGGAAGCAAACTCTCTTAATAAGGTGAGCATGATAATTTAAGAGAGTTCAAGCAACCAACTAAACAAAAGCTCTTTGAAAAGATAAGCATGAATACTAAAAGCAGAGCACGATAGTAGCTATTAAAAGACAAAGAACACATACAGCAAAGATAGACATGAAAATTCTATGTTATGTTCTAGGTAGAAGTGGAGCGTGTTTCTCTCCCACATAAAGAAAGCTGAGTTCCGACTCGTTATGAAAAACTAAAAAGAAAACTAAAAGCAAGACGCTCCAAGCATAGCACATAACACATGAAGTGATAAAAATATAGTGGAACGAAAGACGAACTGATAATGTTGATGGAGAAGGGGATGCACGGGGGCATCCCCAAGCTTAGACGCTTGAGTCTCCTTGAATATTTCTTGGGGGTGCACGGGGGCATCCCCAAGCTTGAGCGCTTGACACTTCTGAATCTTTTTATCATCTTCCCTCGCACACTTGAAAACTCCCTTCATACATAACTCATCATAATCTGATTAGCAAGGTTAGTACCCTTAATAAAATAATTGTTCCTTGCTGGAAATAAAGATATTCTTGAATTTCTACTGTTTCTCAAGATTGCCAAAAGGTTTTTGCAAAGAAAAAGCAAGCTCTTGGTTTGCGAAATGAAGGAAAGGCAAAACAGGACAGAATCTGTGAAAAACAGAACAGCAGGTAGTAAATGATTTGTTTGGGGTACTTCTGCAACTCAAATCAAAAAACTCAGAACAGACGCACGAAAGACAATTATATAGATAACGCTGTCGAAAAAATTCAGACCAAAAAGATGATCTGGTGATTTTATACGAATTTTTCTATCCAAGGACAGAATCTGTTTCCTGGACAGCACCTCACAACTTTTGAACTTTCTAGCAATCAGAGGCTATACTTGGCACAAATATGAAAAGCAAAGATACAATGATGATGCTACTGTAGTAAACATCATCAAGACACAACAAAAGCAAAATATTTATTCATGTGGGCTGCCTCCCAAAAGCGCTTTCTTTTATGCCTTTAAGCTAGGCATAATGCATATATCAAGTTGTATTAATTGAACCATCGTCAAGATCATCAAAAAGCTCTTCAATAATATAACTAGTCATAAGAGGACTCTCAAATAAAGGCCTCATAGAGATACTTCTAGGTAGAAGACCAAAAGGATAAAAATCAAGGGAAGATTCATTTATAAATTTACCAAAGACAGGTGTTTCTTCCAAGGTCTTTACAGTTTCAACCCCTTTGGCAATAGATGGATTACTTTTAGAACGGGGAGCCTTTGGAACCTGAACAAACTTAGGCTCCCTCTTTGCCGGAGTTTCTACCTTTTTGGTTTTGATCGAGGAGAAGGTAGTTCCTAGGGTATCAAATATTTCCTCAATCTTGTCTATCCTAGAAGAGTCCAAGTCATGGAATTTGACGGTCTCCAAAATTTTTAAAAAATTATGCATGGAGCTATCAAGTCTATTCAAATTCCCTTGGATCTTACGATCCAACTCATTTATCTTATTAATGCTTGGCATCTCTAGCTCTATCTTTTCAAGTTTTTTCATAATGTGAGCTAGGGTGATGTCCTCTCGAATGCTAACAACAGGGAGATTCCCAACAAGATTTTCAATAATACTAAGAGATTCCCAAACTGGGGCATCTAGGAAATTCCCATTGATAGCAGTATCTAGAATAAACCTATTCCAAGAAGTAATTCCAACATAAAAATTTCTAAGCAAGATAGTAGTAGGTTGCTTCTTGGTGGCTCTTTTTTGTGAATCATTAATTCTATACCAAGCATCTTTCAAATATTTCCCCACATCTTTGTTTAAAGGTGAGAACTTCTGCCTCGTCAAAGACAAAAGGACCCGACATAATGACAACTAAAGAACGAGATAACTATTTTTGTGATTTTCGAAAATAGGTACTAAAGCAAAAACTGAAAGGTAAACTAACAAGACTAAAAAGCAAAGGTAAAAGATAGCATGCAACTCCCCTATCCTGAAGAGTGGAGTCCCCGGCAACGGCGCCAGAAAATACTCCTTGATGGGCCTCTAACCCCTCGTTGGTTACCCCAAGTGGAAGGTGAAAGATGAAATGTTGTGGAAGTGTTTTCCCTTAGCAAAGATGCCAAGGATCGAATCCCCAGAGACTCCTAGGTTGTAGGTGTCAACTGCTAACGGCGCCAGATATTAGCAATCAACATGGACCTGCACACAGATACAAATAACTTTGCTCCCAACGAGTACAGAGAGGTTGTCAATCCCTCCGGCCTTGTAGTTCACAAAGGATTAAACGCAAATGATAGTAGTGATAGATAGTGTTTTGCAATAGTAAGTAAAAGCGAAAAGTAAATAGTGGATGTGATCAATGATGGTAATATGGACCGGAGTCACATGATGTTCACTAGTGATGTCTCTCTCCCAAAAGATGATAAAACAGCTATGTGAGGTAAACGAATTACAGCTGGGCAATTGACAGGACCACGAACGCAAACCAATGCTGACTACATTGCAAGAAAGGTTGAGGTTCAAAGCATGGGCGGTACGCCAAAGTAAGTAGACCGAAATCCATCAATATCTACTACTAATCATCCACCTTGAGATATCTATCCAGAACATCTCGCTGGTATTAAGTTGCGAGCCCCACCCATAGTGTAAACTCAAAGCAACAGACAACTGCATTAAAAGAACTTTGCGTAAAGTAAACAATCCTTGCACCCGTGGGCACAAGCACCGTTGTTTTCCCCCTTGTGGCAACAGCACATCCCCTAGACTCATGTTTCTGTCACTCAAGCTAGTCATCGAGGGGCATGAACCCACAATCAAGCATAACGTTCCCTCTTGGAGTCACTACCTACTACTTGGCCAAAGCAATAAATAACAACGGAGAACATGCAAGAATTACTTACGAACATAAATATAAGAGAGGTGAATCAAATATATTACTCAAGAATAATCTGAACATAATCTCATAATCCATCGGATCCCAGCAAACTCATCATAGCAACAGCATAAGGATTACATATGTGCCTCGATCATGTAGGGCAGCTCACGAGGACTAATTAGTGAAGCACAAGAACGGGAGGAGAACATCATATAGCTACTGGTCATGGACTCATGGTCCAAGGGAGACTACTCACAACTCATCCGAGAGGCGTCCATGGTGGTGGAGAAGCTCCCGGTGGTGATCCTCCCCTCTGGCAGGGTGCCGGGAAGAGTTCTCCTGGTGCTCCCGATCTTGGAAGCGGCGGCGGCGGCGGAACAGAGATGAGATCGCGAAAAAGAGTTCCTCCCGCGAGGGTTTCTAGGGACGCTCTAAATATATGCCAAAGGGGGGCACCAGACGGGCTTCGGGGGGCCCAGGCGCCCCCCCGGCGCGGCCCAGGGGGGGCCCGCCGCCAGGGCGCCTGGAGCCCTGGTCCCCCCCCCCCGGCTGTACTTCGGGCGCAGGGTAGGTTCCGGAACGCTGATTTTTTATATAATTTTTCTGGATTTTTCCTGACAGTTCTCGTAACGTGAAAACCTGAAATACAAAATCAGCCGAAAACAGAAACTGGCACCGGGGTGCACTGGATTAGTAGGTTAGTCCAAATATGATCAAAAGTGTATGGAAGTGTATGAATATCATAGCAATATCACCCAAAAGTGGCATGGAGCAAGCAGAAATTATAGATACGTTTTGGACGTATCAGCAATCTAGTAGCAATGTCATATATAGGTAATAATAACAGGACCTTAGATAATTTGTTTTCGTTCTTACTGACACACAAGTTGACAGAATGTACTCAATATATTCTAATAAAAAGGATTGGGAGCAGAAGGAGAGGGAGGTGGAGATGGACGTGCTACCTGCTGCTGCGATAGTGCCTCTTAGTGGTCGTGCTTGAGCTCCTCCTCCTGATGCTGCTCACTAACCTGCAGGGCAAACAAGACCATGGGTGAGCTACATCACATGCACATACAAGAAGTGAAGGTATGGAGAAGAACCTAGAAGAAGAGAGGTGCTCTGTCCTCCTCCGTCCGTGCCCCTCCTCCTGCTCCTCCTCCGTGCCTTTTACTCTCAAGTAACGATAGCAAATGTTGTTTGAAGATTTGTATCTACAGAATGTTGTGTGGAAATTGTTATTTCTCCAGATGAATCCTATATATTACTGTATATATACTCACTAAGTTACAGTAGTTATGGTGCAATGTGCAGGTTATTTTAGAAGATGCCACGTGCAAATTCTTATCTCTGTAGGTGATTCTCAATAATTGGCATCAAGTGAGATCCCGTATGCACAATCTGGTCCTACCTCCGTCGATTTCGATTCAATGCATCTGATTTCTATGCCCAAGCAGCTCATAGATTCAATACAATCAGTCATCCGGCTAAGCACACGACGCATCCAAATCTACCGGAGTTAAGCACTAGTGACGATTCCTCCCAAATAAACGGTGGAACAGGGATATATTTTCTTTGTTGAATGATTGGGCGAAACTGGGATCTAATTCGCCGAGACAAAAGGCGTGAGCTACCTGTTTTCTCCAAGACGGGACGGGACTAAACCAGAGGCTTTCCCCTTCCCGATTCCACGAGGACCCAAGCCAGATTAACAATTCGATGGCGTTACTAGTATACGAGCGCGGAATCCGAGCAAGCAGGAGCAAGAGGAAGCGGGAAGGAGGCGGTAGGTGGGTACCGTGAGCTCGTCGACGTCGATCTTGACGAAGAGGGCGTCGGCGAAGCGGGAGGCCATCTCCTTGAAGGTGGGCTCGATGAAGCGGCAGGGCCCGTACCAGGAGGTGGAGAAGTCGATGACCATCTGTCGGGGCAAGCGCAGCAGATTAGCAAGGTCCGTCAGATCCGGAGGAGCACGCTGCAAGTAGGGGATTGACTACTTGTAAGGAAGAGGAGGAACGGGACAGACCAGCTTGGATGCGTTCTGGTGTTCCTCCCAGTGCTTGTCCCAGGCGGGCTTGGAGTGGACGGTGATGACGGCGGAGTCGGGGTCGTCGCTGGGGAGCGGGGGAGGGGTCCACAAGGACGACAGGAAGGAGCCCATGGTTCCTTGGCTCTGTCCGCGCTTGTCCGTCTCGTCTGTGGGGAGAGAGGCGGATGGGGAGACGACCGACCGCGGCCTCCGGGGACGACGAGGCCGCCGTCGTCGCCGCGGACGCAGCCACCCGTGAGGGCGGCCGGCAGGTGACGCGGTGGGCGCCGCTTCGGGGCGGGGAGGAGGTGGCGGCGGCGAGGAGCCGAGGGAGGAGGAGTGCGGGTGAGGGAGGAGGAGTGCGGCTGAGGGATAGGGTTTGGGTGGTTGGGCTACGGTTAGGTGAGGGGTGAGGGCTGCCGTTGGATCCAGAAGCATCCGACGGAGGTCAAGGCATGATCCGCGTGATATGCCTATGGACCAATCAGAACTTACCAAACAATTTGGAGATTTTTTTACCATATAAATTGGCCAGGAGGTTTTTTTAGTGCCCAAAAGGAGGTTTTTTGTGAAGGACCTCCCAAATAATTGTTGCAAAATTGGACCAAATAATTTTTCTAAAATACTAGGACATATTTAATGGATAATTGACCAAATGGTTGGGTGTAAAAAGTTTTGATCCACCTCTCATGAAAAAGACAAATTTCGGCCGATTCAGTTGGAAGCGGGTCAAATTTGAACTGTAGCTACCTCGTAGTTTGCTCTTTATTTTTTCCAAAAATCATTTGTAGGTATATAAGTATCTATTTAATCAGAGAAACACCAAAAAAATTCCAAGATTCAACCACTAGCTAGGAACGGTCATTCCCGTCGTTTTGACCGCAATTTGAAACGGGCATAAAAAATTCAAAAAAAAAATCAAAAAATTGGAAAACCTTCGCATTGTGTCATTATATATGACCAAGTTACCAGGAAAAATAATAAACTTGTAATACAGCAATTCTTTTTAAAAAATGTTCTCAGAAATGAGCTATCATGCGTGAAGATTCATGGCTTTCAAGCCAAATGATCAATCCTATGGCCACATTCATGGCATAGTTTGTTCAAATGATCTCATATTGTGCACAAGGGTGAATCTTGGAATGGCAAACAATATTGCCTAAGGAAGTTTTCATTTTCTTTGGACAAAAAAATCTTTTTCCATTTTTCGAGTGCCCAAAAGGAGGTTTTTTTGTGAAGGACCTCCCAAATAATTGTTGCAAAATTGGACCAAATAAATTTTCTAAAATACTAGGACATATTTAATGCATAATTGACAAAAATGGTTGGGTGTAAAAAGTTTTGATCCACCTCTCGTGAAAAAGACAAATTTCGGCCGATTCAGTTGGAAGCGGGTCAAATTTGAACTACAGCTGGCTCAAAGTTTGCTATTTATTTTTTCCAAAAATCATTTGTAGGTACATAAGTATCTATTTAATCAGATAAACACCAAAAAAATTCCAAGATTCAACCACTAGCTAGGAACGGTCATTCCCGTCGTTTTGACCGCAATTTGAAACAGGCATAAAAAAATCAAAAAATTGGAAAACCTTCGCATTGTGTCATTATATATGACCAAGTTACCAGGAAAAATAATAAACTTGTAATACGGCAATTCTTTTTAAAAAATGTTCTCAGAAATGAGCTATCATGCGTGAATATTCATGGCTTTCAAGCCAAATGATCAATCCTATGGCCACATCATGGCATAGTTTGTTCAAATGATCTCATATTGTGCACAAGGGTGCATCTTGGAATGGCAAACAATATTGCCTAAGGAAGTTTTTATTTTCTTTGGACGAAAAAATCATTTTCCATTTTTCGAGTGCCCAAAAGGAGGTTTTTTTGTGAAGGACCTCCCAAATAATTGTTGCAAAATTAGACCAAATAAATTTTCTAAAATACTAGGACATATTTAATGCACAATTGACAAAATGGTTGGGTGTAAAAAGTTTTGATCCACCTCTCATGAAAAAGACAAATTTCGGCCGATTCAGTTGGAAGCGGGTCAAATTTGAACTGCAGCTGGCTCATAGTTTGCTATTTATTTTTTCCAGAAATCATTTGTAGTTACATAAGTACCTATTTAATCATAAATACATGGTTTGGTGGCGATACGTCGAGGTTTGGGCGGTGGTCGAGGGCCCCAACTCTAGAGCGCGTAAACTCGCATGCCCGCCGCGTGGTCACCGCGTGACTGTGGCGTTGCCATGTGTTCTGGGCGGCCTAGGCATGTCTAGTGGGATGGGCACTCCCCAGGTAGGTGCTAGGAAGAAAATTACAACATAAGATTCTCACGAGGAGACCGATCGATGCTCGAACATGAATTAGCAGCCAAGTGTTTGATTAGCGGTACGGGAAATGCACATGGCTAATGGGCGTGAGTTTTGGTTGAGGATGATCAGTTACTAAGAAGACCGTATTCACAAATTTTCAGCTCAAAAGAAGGAGTCTAGGTGGTACTTGCTTTGCAAAGTACCACACTGGACATAAATACGAATGTTGAAGATGGGCTCAAAATAATAAATGGATTGAGTTGGTATTTGGTGGAGGATAGTTATTTGGGCATAGGAAAGCACTGTAGAAAATGGATACCATTTGGACATGCCAAAGTGGTACTTCCTTCACAAAGTGTTTTTTTGAATAGAATAGGAAAATGAATATTTTTGAATTATTTTTGAACTAGGCAAGGAAGGTTTTTTACATATTTGACGAAGATATGACCCAAAATTTATGAGATTTTTTGGGGAATTTTGGGAATGACGGAAATATAGGTTGCTTCACAACCTAGGGCAAAAACTGCCACATGGACATGACACATAGGCAAAACTGATGAGGTGGCGCCTAGTCGTAGCAACCCACCACAATTTACAAGGTTATGACCATCTATATTGGTCATGATCAGCTAGAAATAAGGCAGCGGACCAGTGCTATCTGCTTTATGACCATTTCGTGTAAGGAAATTATGACCTTTCTGACCAAAATGGTCGTTATAGTTTAGGGTTTGGAGCCCCCCGAACAGCTTTTGACCAATTGGTCTGAAATGGTCATAGATCTATGACCAATTCTTCCAGGGTCACTAACAGAAGGTCATAAGTTGACATATTTCTTGTAGTGTGCACACAGGTGGTTGGCGGGTGTCAGTTTCTCCAACTTTAGTTGAATTGAGTGTGACTACAACCGGTCCTTGTTGAAGGTTAAAACAGCACACTTGACGAAAAATTGTTATGGTTTTGATGCATAGGTTAGAAGGGTTCTTACTAGAAGCCCGTAGCAGCCACGTAAAACTTGTAACAACAAAGTAGAGGACGTCTAACTTGTTTTTGCAGGGCATGTTGTGATGTGATATGGTCAAGACATGATGAGTTATACGTTATTGTATGCGATTATCATGTTTTGTAAATTATAGGCAACCAGAAGGAGCCTTATGGTTGTCTCTTTATTGTATGAATTGCGAACACCATGTAATTGCTTTACTTTATCACTATGAGTTAGCGATAGTAGTAGAAGCAATAGTTGGCGAGACGACCACGACGCTACGATGAAGATCATGGTGTCAAGCCAGTGACGATGGAGATCATGACGATGCTTTGGAAATGGAGATCAAAAACACGAGATGATGATGGCCATATCATGTCACATATTTTGGTTGCATGTCATGTTTATCTTTTTATGCATATTATTTTGCTTAGTACGACGGTAGCATAATGAGATGACCCCTTACAAAATTTCAAGGTACAAGTGTTCTCCCTGAGTATGCACCGTTGTGACAGTTCGTCGTGCCGAGACACCACGTGATGATCGGGTGTGATAAGCTCTACGTTCACATACAACGAGTCTAAGAAATTTTTGCACATTTAGAATACTCAGGTTAAACTTGACGAGCCTAGCATGTACAGACATGGCCTCGGAACACTGGAGACCGAAAGGTCGAGAGTGAATCATATAGTAGATATGATCAACATATGATGTTCAACATTGGAAACTACTCCATCTCACGTGATGATCGAACATGGTTTAGTTGATTTGGATCACGTGATCATTTAGATGACTTGAGGGATGTCTATCTAAGTGGGAGTTTTTTTGTAATATGATTAAATGAACTTTAATTTATCATGAACTTAGTCCTGATAGTTTTTGCATATCTATGCTGTTGTAGATCAATGGCCCGTGCTACCGTTCCCTTGAGTTTTAATGCGTTCTTAGGGAAAGCTAAGTTGAAAGATGATGGTAGCAACTACACGAACTGGGGCCGTAACTTGAGGATTATCCTCATTGCTGCACAAAAGAGATATGTCCTTGAAACACCGCTAGGTGACAGGCCTGCCGAAGGAGAAACTCCTGACATGATGAATGTCTGGCAAGCTCGGTCTGATGACTACTTGATAGTTCATTGTGCCATGCTTTACGGCTTAGAATCAGGACTTCAAAGACGTTTTGAGCGTCATGGAGCATATGAGATGTTCCAAGAGTTGAAGTTAATATTTCAAGTAAATGCCCGAGTTGAGAGATATGAAGTCTCCAACAAGTTCTATAGTTGCAAGATGGAGGAGAACAGTTCCGTCAGTGAATACATACTCGTAATGTCTGGGTACCACAACCACATGACTCAACTTGGAGTGAAAGTTGATGATGACAGTGTTATTGACAGAGTTCTTCAATCACTACCACCAAGCTATAAAGGCTTCGTGATGAACTATAATATGCAAGGGATGCAAAAGCCAATTCCCGAGCTCTTCGCTATGCTCAAAGGTGCGGAGGTAGAAATCAAGAAGGAGCATCAAGTGTTGATGGTTAACAAAACCACTAGTTTCAAGAAAAAGGGCAAGGGAAAGAAGGGGAACTTTAAGAAGAATAGCAAGACAGTTGCTACTCCCGGGAAGAAACCCAAGTCTGGAGCCAAGCCTAAAACTCAGTGCTTCTACTGCAAAAGGACTCGTCACTGGAAGCGGAACTGCCCCAAGTATTTGGCGGATAAGAAGGATGGCAAAGTGAACAACAGTATATTTGATATACACGTTATTGATGTGTACCTTACTAATGCTCGTATTAGCGCCTGGGTATTTGATACTGGTTTGGTTGCTCATATTTGTAACTCACAACAGGGGCTACAGATTAAACGAAGATTGGCTAAGGACGAGGTGATGATGCGCGTGGGAATTGGTTCCAAAGTCGATGTGATCGACGTCGGCACGCTACCTCTACATCTACCTTCGGGATTAGTTTTAGACTTAAATAATTATTATTTGGTGCCAGCGTTGAGCATGAACATTATATCTAGATCTCATTTATTGCGAGACGGTTATTCATTTAAATCAGAGAATAATGGTTATTCTATTTATATGAGTAGTATCTTTTATGGTCATGCACCCTCGATGAGTGGTCTATTTTTGTTGAATCTCGATCGTAGTGATACACATATTCATAGTATTGAAGCCAAAAGATGCCAAGTTGATAATGATAGTGCAACTTATTTGTGGCACTACCGTTTAGGTCATATTGGTGTAAAGCGCATGAAGAAACTCCATGTTGATGGGCTTTTGGAATCACTTGATTATGAATCGTTTGGTGCTTGCGAACCATGCCTCATGGGCAAGATGACTAAAGACTCCATTCTCCCGAACAATGGAGCGAGCAACTAACTTATTGGAAATCATACATACTGATGTATGCGGTCCAATGAGTGTAGAGGCTCGCAGCGGGTATCATTATTTTATGACCTTCACAGATGATTCGAGCAGATATGGGTATATCTACTTGATGAAACACAAGTCTGAAATATTTGAAAAGTTCAAAGAATTTCAGAGTGAAGTAGAGAATCATCGTAACAACAACAAAAAATTCTACGATCTGATCGCAGAGGCGAATATTTGAGTTACGAGTTTGGTCTTCATTTGAAACAATGTGGAATAGTTTCACAACTCACGCCACCTAGAACACCACAGCGTAATGGCGTGTCCGGACGTCGTAACCGTACTTTATTAAATATGGTGCGATCTATGATGTCTCTTACCGATTTACCACTATCGTTTTGGGGTTATGCTTTAGAGACAGCTGGCACCATCTAAATCCGTTGAGATGACACCTTATGAACTGTGGATTGGCAAGAAACCCAAGTTGTCATTTCTTAAAGTTTGGGGCTGCGATGCTTATGTGAAAAAGCTTTAACCTGATAAGCTCGAAACCAAATAGGAGAAATGTGTCTTCATAGGATACCCAAAGGAAACTGTTGGTTACACCTTCTACCACAAATCCAAAGGCAAGATATTTGTTGCTAAGAATGGATCCTTTCTTGAGAAGGAGTTTATCACGAAAGAAGTGAGGGGGAGGAAAGTAGAACTTGATGAGGTAATTGTACCTTCTCCCAAATTGGAAAGTAGTTCATCATAGAAATCGGTTCCAGTTATTCCTACATCAATTAGTGAGGAAGCTAATGATGATGATCAAGAAACTTCAGATCAAGTTAGAACTGAGCCTCGTAGATCAACCAGAGTACGTTCCGCGCTAGAGTGGTACGGTAACCCGGTTCTGGAAGTCATGTTACTAGACCATGCCGAACCTACGAACTATGACAAGCGATGATGAGCCCAGATTCCGCAAAATGGCTTGAGGCCATGAAATCTGAGATGGTATCCATGTATGAGAACAAAGTGTGGACTTTGGTTGACTTGCCCGATGATCGGCAGGCCGATTTTTAAGAGGAAGACTAATGCCGATGGTAATGTTACTGTCTACAAAGCTCGACTTGTTACGAAAGGTTTTCGAGAAGTTCAAGGAGTTGACTACGATGAGACTTTCTGACCCGTAGCGATGCTTAAGTCTGTCCGAATTATGTTAGCAATTGCTGCACTTTATGACTATGAAATCTGGCAAATGGATGTCAAAACTATATTCCTTAATGGATATCTCAAAGAAGAGTTGTATATGATGCAACCAAAAGATTTTGGCGATCCTAAAGGTGCCAAAAAAGTGTGCAAGCTCCAGCGATCCATCTATGGACTTGTGCAAGCATCTCGGAGTTGGACTATACGCTTTGATGAGGTGATTAAAGCATATGGTTTTATACAAACTTTTGGAGAAGCATGTATTTACAAGAAAGTGAGTGGGAGCTTTGTAGCATTTCTGATATTATATGTGGATGACATGTTGTTGATTGGAAATGATGTAGAATTTCTGGATAGCATAAAAGGATACTTGAATAAGAATTTTTCAATGAAAGGCCTCGGTGAAGCTGCTTATATATTAGGCATCAAGATCTATAGAGATAGATCAAGACGCTTAATTGGGCTTTCACAAAGCATACCTTGATAAATTTTTGAAGAAGTTCAAAATGGATCAGTCAAAGAAACGGTTCTTGCATGTGTTACGAAGTGTGAAATTGAGTCAGACTCAATGCCCAACCACTGCAGAAGATATAGAGAAAATGAAAGTCATTCCCTATGCTTCAGCCATAGGTTCTATCATGTATGCAATGCTGTGTACCAGACCTGATGTGTGCTTTGCTGTAAGTCTAGCAGGGAGGTACCAAAGTCATCCAGGGGTGGATCACTGTACAGCGGTCAAGAACATCCTGAAATACCTGAAGAGGACGAAGGATATATTTCTCGTATATGGAGGTGACAAAGAGCTCGTCGTAAATGGTTACGTCGATGCAAGCTTTGACACTGATCTGGATGACTCGAAGTCACAAACCAGATACGTATTTTTGTTAAACTGTGGAGCTGTCAGTTGGTGCAGTTCCAAGCAGAGCGTCGTGGCGGGATCTACGTGTGAAGTAGGGTACATAGCTGCTTCGGAAGCAATAAATGAAGGATTCTGGATGAAGGAGTTCATGTCCGATCTAGGTGTAATACCTAGTGCATCGGGTCCAATGAAAATCTTTTGTGACAACACTGGAGCAATAGCCTTGGCAAAGGAATCCAGGTTTTAGAAGAGAACCAAGCACATCAAGAGACGCTTCAACTCCATCCGCGATCAAGTCAAGGAGGGAGACATAGAGATTTGCAAAATACACACGTATCTGAATGTTGCAGACCCATTGACTAAGCCTCTTCCACGAGCAAAACATGATCAACACCAAGACTCCATGGGTGTTAGAATCATTACTATGCAATCTAGATTATTGACTCTAGTGCAAGTGGGAGACCGAAGGAAATATGCCCTAGAGGCAATAATAAAGTTGGTATTTATATTTCCTTATATATCATGATAAATGTCTTTTATTCATGCTAGAATTGTATTAACCGAAAACTTGATACATGTGTGAATACATAGACAAATCAGAGTGTCCCTAGTATGCCTCTACTAGACTAGCTTGTTAATCAAAGATGGTTAAGTTTCCTAACCATAGACATGTGTTGTCATTTGATGAACGGGATCACATCATTAGGAGAATGGTGTGATGGACAAGACCCATCTGTTAGCTTAGCATAATGATCATTAAGTTTTAATTCTATTGCTTTCTTCATGAATTATAGATGTTCCTCTAACTATGAGATTATGCAACTCCCGAATACCAGAGGAACACCTTGTGTGCTATCAAACGTCACAATGTAACTGGGTGATTATAAAGATGCTCTACAAGTGTCTCCGAAGGTGATTGTGGTGTTCGCATAGATCAAGATTAGGATTTGTCACTCCGAGTGTCGAAGAGGTATCTCTGGGCCCTCTCAGTAATGCACATCATAATAAGCCTTGCAAGCAAATGACTAATGAGTTAGTCACAAGATGATGTATTACGGAACGAGTAAAGAGACTTGCCGGTAACAAGATTGAACTAGGTAAAGAGACTTGCAAGTAACATACCGATAATAAAGGGAATAATGTATGTTGTTATGCGGTTTGACCGGTAAAGATCTTCGAAGGATATGTAGGAGCCAATATGAGCATCCAGGTTCCGCTATTGGTTATTGACCAGAGATATGTCTCGGTCATGTCTGCATAGTTCTCGAACGTAGGGTCCGCACGCTTAATGTTCGATGATGATTTGTATTATCAGTTATGTGTTTTTGATGACCGAAGTTTGTTCGGAGTCCCAAATGAGATCACGGACATGAAGAGGAGTCTCGAAATAGTCGAGAGATAAAGAAACATATATTGCATGATGTTATTCCGACACCGAATGAGTTCCAAGGGGTACCAGATAATTATCGGAGGGTCGGGGGTTATCGGAACCCCCGGGGGAACTAATGGGCCTTCATGGGCTTTAGGGGAGAAAGAGGAAGGGCCACAAGGGGAGCCCCCCATGGCTAGTCCAAATTGGACTAGGAGGGCGCGGTGCCCTCCTCTTTCCTTCTCCTTCTCTCCATCTCCTTCCTTCCCCCTCTATTCCTTGGAAAGGAATCCTACTAGGACTAGGAAGTCCTAGTAGGACTCCCTTCTTTGGGCGCGCCCTAGGGCCGGTTGGCCTCCTCCTCCTCCTCCTCCTTTATATACGTGGGGAGGGGGCACCCAAGAATACACAAGTTGATCTTTTAGCCGTGTGCGGTGCCCCACTCCACAGATCAACACCTCTGTCATATTGTCGTAGTGCTTAGGTAAAACCCTGGGTGGATCACATCATCAACATCGTCAGCACGCCGTCGTGCTGCCAGAACTCTCCTTCGAGCCTCTGTTGGATCAAGAGCTCGTTGGACGTCATCGTGCTGAACGTGTGCTGAACATGGAGGTGCCGTACATCCGATGCTTGGATTGGTTGGATCGTGAAGACGTTCAACTACATCAACCGCGTTACTAAATGCTACCGCTTTCGGTCTACGAGGGTACGTGGACACACTCTACCCGCTCGTTGCTATGCTTCTCCTAGATAGATCTTGCGTGATCATAGGATTTTTTTGAAATACTATGTTCCCCAACAACGAGGTCACTCTCGGGACGGGGTCGTGCTTGGATAGGCGGCCATGACTGTCTCACAGGGCATTGGACACACCGTTGGTACCCCGTGCCGGTGGTATGTGATGAATATGGGAGCGAGGCTCCACAATTTTAAGATGTGAAATGTTGGGCACGAGGGTTAATACCAATCGAGTGGACTCTATGTTAGTGTCGTCTAGGGAAAGATAGTGATCGGGTGCTTACCCCGGGTACTTGAGGTACCGCGGGTCGTGGATGACACGGAAGTTCCCCAGATGTTATGGGTAAAGTGTGCAACCTCTGCAGAGTGTAAAACTATTCAAATAGTTGTGTCCACAGCCAAGGACAGTTGGGTAACCGCTCTTGGGCTACGTCCAATGTTTGCAAAACCTAGTGTGTGTGTGGGGGGG
>LR738710.1:172478613-172581597 GCA_902687465.1 Secale cereale | reverse complement strand
GGGGGGGGGGGAGAGCTGGGTTGAGTCAAGTCAAAAGACTCGACGTGTTGACTAAGTTGAAGATGATCTAAACTTGGTTATGTTGATATCTATAACATGGTTACATGGATAACTAGACTCTTATGATGCATGCTTTACAAGTAGGTAGTTCATGACATTGCACTCAAAAATTAGCTTTCTGCAAACACTTCCTTATTAGTGATATATCATGCCTTGTCATACATGTTCCAAAAATATGGGTTGCTTGCGAGTACATTCAAAGTACTCATTGGCTTGTCACTGGTTATTTTATTGACCAGGCATGAAATAACATGTGTATGAAGAAGAGTTCTTTGGTAACGATCATGCGAGCTAGGACACTTCCCAGTCAGAATGCCCGTAGGGTTAAGGCAGATGGCATGGGTCCAAATTGTCAACGAAGATTTCCGCTGCAATGATATACTCAAGACTTGACCATAATGCTCCTACTTGTGTAAAACTGTATGTATGAATATAAGAATCTTGTTATTCAGGTTTTGTGTGTTCAGTGAGCATTGATCTCTGGGATCACTGTACACGTGCATTCGATGATCTCGACTTATGAGCCAGGGTCCCCACAATGATCCCCTAGAAGTGCAGGTTGTTGGATTACGATATCTTCACCATGATGTCGATGAAAGATTTCAACTCCACAAAAAATCAAACCAACAAAAAAAAGTTTGGCACACCAACATAAACTCATTAGATCCAAACAATCGGATCTGCGAGGACATAAAACTCTCTAACCTCATGGCACCGCCAAAATAACGAAAAGTAAATTTATTCTCACAAAAACAATGATCACTAGACGATGACGAAGAACAAAGAACTCTTGAAGAACAAAGAAGCTCTCTAACATTATTGCATCGGATAGTTGCTCAATCGCACAAGCTTCACACAAGCCACGTCAAGATTGGCTGGCCCAGTTAGCAAGAGTCGGCCAACCATACACTTTTAGTTTTCCGAAGGTTCTAGTACGGTATTCCGGGTTTTATGACCTTTCTATAATGATTTGATTTGGGTTTTCAAATTCTTTTTCCTGTTATGTTATTTTAATTTGTATTTTTACTTTATTTTACTTTTCTTTTAAAAAATGTTTACAAAATCCAAAAAATGTCCATTTCTTTGGAAAAAAAATCACACTTTTAAAAATGTGTGCAGACATTTTAAAAAATGTTCACAATTTTTTCTAAAAAAGTTTACATTTTTTAAAAAAGGTTTTAAATATTCATTTTTTCAAAAGAAATTCTCACACTTTCAAAACACCACTTTTAAAGACAAAAAATATATCAAAAAGGCCAATTAAGTGCAGTAGAACAAAAACACCCGCTGGAAAATAGCTCGCTAAAAAATATTCAGAAAAGTTTTGAATATGGGTTGTCCCAGTCAGGAGGATGCTCTTTGCGAGCGTCGGATAGGAGGTCCTTTTGATGTCGCAACACCGAAATCTTCGACGAACAAAGCCTAGCTCCTTCTGATGTCGTCGGCAACATCGCTGCTGATATTCTCTTGTGGAGATGGCACTGTTCCCACACCATTTGTAAAATGATTCTCAAAGCCGGGGTGCAATGTATTTTTACTTTGCCCTACAGTATCGTTTGTGGCATGCGGCAGTGCCCCTGTTTCCCTTAAATGGATGCCAAAACCCTGTATTTCTGTATGGTTTGCCGTTATTCGGCTAAATGAAAAATTCAGGGGGGCTTTTTGCCCCCTCGGTGACGCTTAAAAAAAAGAAGAAGTCCCAAAACAAAGGTCGCGCTATTTGTTTTTTTAGAGAGGACATTCTTTTTTCTTTCTGTTTTGAAGTGATTAGGCTTAGGCGAACAGGGCCGTAGGAGCCCATGTTTATTTATTCCTAAGGAAACAGGCAGAATTCAGCCCATCTTTTCGCCAACTTCCCGCCCAAGACAGGCAGCCAGCCGCCAATTCCCAGGTACCATGGCAACACTGGACTATGCCCACGCTTTCTGCGGTAAGCTCCTCAGGTAGGCGGGTAAGATTTCGGGTGCCCATAGCTATCTCCAACGTACGAACGAACGATCTCAGCCGTTCAGGTACAAATCAACGATAGTTTCTCTCTGTGGGCGGACGGAAGAATAGAGAGGGACGAAGGCCTGCCGTGCTTCGCCTTCTCGCCGGCTGTAAAAGAGAGAGAGAGAAAGAGGAGGGGGAGGCGCAGGAGGGAGGAAGAGAGAGACGGAGGGGAGGGAAGGGTAGGATAGTTGGTTGATTTCTTGTGGGGGAAGAAGAAGTCGAGCTCCATGGCGCCGCCCTCCGCCAGGTACTTCTTCGCCTCCGTTGCGGTGGAATGCAAGACCGACGACGACCCAGAGCCAGAGACCGCGAAGGCAGGCAACTCGCTCTGGGAGCGCCTCCAGAAAATCTCCCGGGCCTCCTTCGACTCACCGCTGCATCGCGTAACCCCCTTAACTCCCTGAATCGTGCTATTTTCCATTCGATCTTCATGGAGAACTCGCTTATCCCTGATTTTCTGCTTATTAGTTCCATGTTCCTGCTGTTCTGCCGGGAAGCAGCATATATTCCCTTCTCACGCTGACAGACGAGATCCCGCAGGTTCCTGCTGTTCTGCTTGATTTCTCGTTTGTTATCTTGCTGATTGGCTTTTCAGTCTCCAATTATGTGATGCGAGCCTTCGTATGCAGTTCCATCGCATCGTTGAGGATCTCTCGCAAAAGGTCTCAGGGATGATTGAGGATCTGGACGACAACAAGGGTTCCAAAGCTGGGTATCCGACGGTCCAGGGTGTTGCAATTGATGCATTCGTTGCAAGGTATGGCATGGCAAATTAGCAATGGCATCTTTGGTCAATTGGTTCGCGACTGCAGCGGGTTTGCCATTAGCTTGTTCTTTTTAACTGATGGGAAGGCATTGCCTTTGCGTGGCCATGTGCGCAGTTTCCTTTGGGACTATGATATGTATCCCTTGACATCGTCCCCACGGAACATATTTGAGACCATCAAGGCCGAGATCAGCAAGCTTCAGGATGAAATGGTGGCTGATTCTCAGCATTTTCATGATATCAGAAAGAAATTGCGACTGATACAGAAAGAGCAGTTGGGCAGGCAAGTACCTACCCTGTTCTGAATTATTTAGTGTTAGTACTATATGCCTGCCACCATATTGTGAGTTCCTGCTTGTTGTAGCTTAATTGATTGTTTCATAGAGTTTGACATACCCTGTATGCCTGTACTGAATTGCATTTATTTAGCATCATACCTGCCACCATATTGTGAGTTCCGGCTTGATGTATCTTAATTGATTCTCTTATCCAGTTTGACGGATCGGGATCTCTCCTTGGTAGTCAAACCTGATGACCTGACCTTCTCCGAGTTCCTCACCACACTACTTATTGTGATGCCAAATAAGTATCAGGAAGAATGGCTTTTGAGCTATGAGTTCATGGATGAAGTCTTCGTGGTGATGAGACGTTAAACTTGAATGCTTACAATAGTATTCTGGCACTTTCTCCTTCTACTTGCATGCTAAGTATAGTTCTGTATAGGTTGCAAGGTCCTCTAAACTGCTGTATCAGGATGAACATGAGTCACTGTACAGTGTGACCATGTTCTCACATGTTGCTGACAAATTCACTGCTAATGCTCAGGCAAAAGGGTTCGTGGTACGTTCTCCCCTTTTTGCAATATATATATGCGTGTGCGCAGTGGCGGACCCAGGATTTATCGACGCCCCAGGCGAGAAACTAAAGGCTAAAAGCTACCCAAATAAATCTCCAGTTTAAGGCATACAAAAATCAATCTATATTGCATAACTAAGAAGAACCCAAATATAATATTCAATGGCAACATTTGTTCGATGATTTGTCAACAAATTTATAAAAACAAAAATTACACAATGTCTAAATTGCTTCCCATCTACAACCTCCGTTACATAATAGATGACCCAACTTTGTATTTTGAAACGGAGGGAGTAATAAGCAGTGGCATCAACAAATAACAATGGCATCTAGCAACTAAAAATCATCATCAAACCGTGGCAATATGTCATCTACAAACAAAATTTGCATCAAACTGTACCTTTGCGCCCTCGCCGGACAGTGCAGCAGTTGGCTGATTTATGATGTCTAAAGACCACCTCACCGGACGCCAGGCAGCGTGCAGCCTCGCGCCCTCGTCCGACGCTGCAGAAGAGAACCAGACGGGACGGGCGACGGGGAACTGGAAGCGGGAGAGTCGCGGGAGCGCGGGGGGGGGGGGGGGGGGGGGAGGGGGGCCTTCCGGATTGAGCTGACCGGCGCTGACAACAGGTGGCGGCGGGTTGGCGGCCGGTGGTGGCGGCGCGCGGAGCCTAGGGTTCGTTAAGACGGGGTCGGGAGCAGTCGACCTGGGCGGCTGCGACTGGTGGGTTGCGGCGCTCCTTGCGCGTTCGTGCGTGATGCGGGGCATCGACCAGGGTGGCTGGGCCTGTTGGCCTGGGCTGCCTGGTCTTGGAAGTGGGCTGCGCCCCAGGCCGAACTTATATTTTCTAAACTTTGGGCCGAGAAAAATCCCCACGCCCCAGGCAATGGCCTGGGCTGCCTGGGGCCCAAATCCGCCCATGCGTGTGCGTGTGCGTGTGCGGGTGCGGGTGCGGGTGCGTGTGCGTGTGTGCGTGTGTGCGCGCTTGCGTGTGTGTGTGTGTGTGTGCAGGTCACACTATCAAGGCCAACCTAATACTTGTTTGCTCTGTCCCTGCCTTTGCTTTTCAGGTTCGTAGTGAATATAGCCCTGAAGTGCTGACAGCCAAGCAAAAAGAGTGGGAGACGATGCTGTGTCAAAAACAAGATATGGTCCAGCTTTTGTACAACAGGAATAGCCAGGTGATTATGCAGCTCAAAAAACAATTTTCTTATGATACAATTTATGTAGTGCTGCATGGGAGAGAATGGGTGCATGGACCGTGTGATCTTGTTTAAAAGTCATCTTCGCCAGGAACATAAATATGCAAACAAAAGTTGAATCAGGCTTTTGGTTCATGAAATAAAATAATTTCAAGCTTTGAAATCACATGAAAAAGCATGGGGTGTGTAGTGTGCTGCATGGGAGAGTGGGTGCATGGATGAAATACAAAGAAGAGGTGTGCATGCATCCGAATAACCATCTAAATCCAACAGTAGACCCATGCACGGGACCTTCATTGCTTTTCTCCTCGACTTGGTATGTTGTTTCCCGTTTAATTCATCTGTTTCCGCTCCTTGTATACTTGATAGGTCGTCTCCCGTATGATTCACTTGTCTGCGCTCCGGATCTACATTGAAAGCTATCTAAGATACGGACCAAACTTCTTGGTAATTTTGCTGATCATAACCATTATTTTTAATTATCAGCATGTTTTGCAGCCGTAACTAAAGATTCTTGTGTATAATGTTGCAGTCATTCACAAGTTCATCAACACCAAGAAACCAATTAAGCCTCAAGCAAATTTTTGAAGATCTTACTGCGAATTCTGCCGTCGGAAGAGACCCCTTCAGTTTTGTTATCAAGCTTAGTGGCAGCAGGCCAGTTTAAGCGAGAGAAGAGTGATTACATCAGGATTTGAAAAGTGCTGGTTGCTAAAACAATTGAGAGCTCGTGGTGTTTTGGCTTGTGAAGGGTAAAGAGGTTTTGCTGTTGGCCTCCCCCTGGCACTTTGTATGACAATGTCCTGGAGAATGCCAATGCCTTATACGGTTGGGAAATGGATTTTAAAAGAAATATTTCATCAATATTGTGAATTTCCATATTTTCTTTTGGTCGTCGGTTCCTAACTAGAAACTGTGTACTCATTATTTGTTTTGTGCTGAAGAGCCTTCGCACTCCAGTGAAGGATCTCAACCGAAAGCTCTTCTTCTGTTGGCAAACCATTCATGATGGATGGAACATGTCTATGACGGAGCTCGAAAAACATGCTGAGCTTGATGATTCTTCTTCAAGTTTGCGAACACATAATCACGTAAGGAAATGGAAGAAGGGCGCATGCCTGCTTCCTCTGTTCTGCTTTGTTTTGAATAAGTGTACCCGTATGCTATGCTAGAGTTCTTCTCTGAACAGTTGTACAAGTATATCTTATCTTACTACTAAGATGCCCGTGGCTACGCTACGGGGTCACTACAGGCCAAGTGAAACATTACTTTCGTAAACTATAATAGTCAAGAGCCAATATCAATAGAATCTACTTCAAGGCGTGAGCAACCATTATTGAATATTGCTAAAATAGTTTGCTTAAGTGTATTGTAGTTAAACATGTCACAATCATCAACTGGCCAAAAGAACTCGTTGCGGAGCTGTTGCGGCAACTTCCGCCCCGCACCGGTCGTAGGGCCCGATGCTGCGTGTTCAGGCGTAGCGGTTCTATCCACCACAACGGTGTGGTCTCGGCCCCTCGGCTGGCAACGAGTCTCCATCTAGTGACCGATGTGTGAGGAGCCGCATCAGCGACGGGGGCGCAGCGCTCAACCTCCTAGCCCTCGACCCTTCTCTGGCCCTCTTTGATGGGTGTGTAGGGCTCGACCCTGCGAGCATGGCCATCTAGTGTGAGGTGGGAGCATGACCTCGATGATCATGAGTGTGTGATGTGGCGGCCTGAGGCAGATGCTGCAGCAGCAAGATCGTGCATGAGCCAAAACTCCCCTTCCAATCATGCCACATCAGGTGTCTTTACTCTCTCTACCTACACAAATCGAAAACCACCTTAAATAGAATCAAAACCACTTAAGGGAAAGATTTACCTGGTTATTAGGATTTGAGGGTTAAAATCGTACCAAATTCAAGTTTAGGGGGGTATTTGTCCTTGTGGCCACATTTGACGGTGAAAAATGAACTTCTTTCATTTTTCTTTGAGGGACGAACTTCTTTCATTTGGAGAAGATAAATTAGCATAGGAGATAGGAAGTGGCGCAGCCGCATCCGGCCCAAGGCCCAGAGGAGACAGTAGTAGCGCAGCCGCATCCGCCCCAAGGCCCAGCCGTGGGCTCACACTTCACCGCATCAACCCGAACCCTAGCTCGTTCCTCATCCTCACTCTTTGCCCGATCCCCTGGTCATCTCCTTCGTGCGCCGTCTCATGCTCGAACGAGAGACGGGCCACTTCATTCCCCGTGCTCGCTCACGCGCCCGTCCATTGTCCCGCCGCCGGTGACCAGTGACGCCCCTTTGGCTCCTCTTTGGATTCCCGCGTAGCCGCCTGCCATAGCCGGCCTCCCTGCTTCACCTCCGGTTGCCCCCTCGACCCCCGAGTTGCGCGTCGTCCTTGGCCCTCCTCTCCTTCCCTCCTTCTCCTCGCCCCGCTGCTCATGATCCAATGGCCCTTGCCACCTCGTCCGTCGTGCCACCCGATGGCCTGGGGGGGGGTGGTCGCACGAGATCGATTCCAGTGTCATGGGCTGACGGTTCTTCCAGCTCATTCTAGATGGATTTGGATGAGTTTGGGGAGCGAGAGCTGAATGAGAGAGATGAGACTTGGAGGTGCTATCTGCAAATGTGTTGAGTGAAGCGCGGGTCTTTCTGTAAAATTGCCCAGATTGCTTTGTGTTGTAAGTTAGATGCTGATCCGACGGTCCTAAAGCCAAGATGGCATGCACACCATCATCACCAACTCAGATTTTTATAGAATTAGAGACTAGAGACTAGAGATATCTGGATATCGCCCCGTGTCGCCTTGGCCCAGGGCGACTCGGGCACCGCCATCAACCCTAGTGATACGTCTCCAACGTATCTATAATTTTTTATTGTTCCATGCTATTATTTATGATGTTTTGGATGTTTAATGGGCTTCGTTATACACTTTTATATTATTTTTGGGACTAACCTATTAACCCAAAGGCCCAGTCCAGATTGCTGTATTTTGCCTATTTCAGGGTTTTACAGAAAAGGAATATCAAACGGAGTCCAAACAGAATGAAACTTCAGGAGAGATATTTTTGGAGCAAAATACGCACGGGAGAGTTGAGAACCACGGAATAGGGCACACGTGGCGTCGACGAGGGTGGGGGGGCGCCCCCCCCCCTACAGGGCGCGCCCCCTGCCTCGTGGGCCCCACATTTGGCCCCCGGTGTCCTCCTTCTTCCTATATATATCTACGTACCCCAAAACCATCAGAACAACAGAGAAAACCCTAGTTCCACCGTCGCAACCTTCTGTTCCCGTGAGATCCCATCTTGGGGCTTGTTCCGGAGCTCCACCGGAGGGGGGATCTGTTGGGGAACGTAGTATTTTCAAAATTTTCCTACGATCACGCAAGATCTATCTACCAGATGCATAGCAACGAGGGGAAGAGTGTGTCTACGTACCCTTGTAGACCGAAAGCGGAAGCGTCAAGTGACGCGGTTGATGTAGTCGAACTTCTTCGCGATCTAATCTAACCGATCAAGCACCGAACGTACGGCACCTCCGCGTTTAGCACACGTTCAACTTGATGACGTCCCACGAGCTCTTGATCCAGTTGAGCTTCACGGGAGTGTTTCGTCAGCACGACGCGATGTGGTGACGGATATGATGAAGTTACCGACGCGGGGATTCGCCTAAGCACTGCAACGGTATGACCGAGGTGTGTTTCTGTGGAGGGGGGCACCGCACACGGCTGGAGAGATCAACTTGGGTGCCTATGGGGTGCCTCTACCCCCGTATATAAAGGAGTGGAGGAGGGGAGGGCCGGCCCTCTCTATGGCGCGCCCTAGGGGGAGTAGGATTCCCCCTTTCCTAGTAGAACTAGGAGCCCTTCCAAGTAGTAGGAGTAGGAGAGAAGGAAAGGGAAAAGAGAAGAGAAGGAAGGAGGAGGCGCAGCCCCTCCCCTTAGTCCAATTCGGACTAGGCCTTGGGGGGCGCAGCCTTCCTCTTCTCTCTTTCCCCTAAAGCCCAATAAGGCCCATATACTCCCCGGCGAATTCCCGTAACTCTCCGGTACTCCGAAAAATACCCGAATCACTCGGAACCTTTCCGATGTCCGAATATAGTCGTCCAATCTATCGATCTTTACGTCTCAACCATTTCGAGACTCCTCGTCATGTCCCCGATCTCATCCGGGACTCCGAACTACCTTCGGTATATCAAAACACATAAACTCATAATACTGATCGTCATCAAACGTTAAGCGTGCGGACCCTATGGGTTCGAGAACTATGTAGACATGACCGAGACTCATCTCCGGTCAATAACCAATAGCGGAACATGGATGCTCATATTGGCTCCTACATATTCTACGAAGATCTTTATCGGTCAAACCGCATAACAACATATGTTGTTCCCTTTGTCATCGGTATGTTACTTTCCCGAGATTCGATCGTTGGTATCACCATACCTAGTTAATCTCGTTACCGGCAAGTCTCTTTACTCGTTCCGTAATACATCATCTCGTGACTAACTCATTAGTCATTTGCTTGCAAGGCTTATTATGATGTGTATTACCGAGAGGGCCCAGAGATATCTCTCCGACACTCGGAGTGACAAATTCTATTCTTGATCTATGCCAACACCACGAACACCTTCGGAGACACCTGTAGAGCATCTTTATAATCACCGGGTTACGTTGTGATGTTTGATAGCACACAAGGTGTTCCTCCGGTATACGGGAGTTGATAATCTCATAGTCATAGGAACATGTATAAGTCATGAAGAAAGTAATAGCAGTAAAACTAAACGATCATAGTGCTAAGCTAAAGGATGGGTCTAGTCCATCACATCATTCTCC
This sequence comes from Secale cereale, assembly GCA_902687465.1. Taxonomy (NCBI): domain Eukaryota; kingdom Viridiplantae; phylum Streptophyta; class Magnoliopsida; order Poales; family Poaceae; genus Secale; species Secale cereale. Next base: position 172,571,898 of record LR738710.1, on the reverse strand, counting down.
TAATGATGTGACCCCGTTGATCAAATGACAACTCATGTCTATTGTTAGGAAATATAACCATCTTTGATCAATGAGCTAGTCTAGTAGAGTCATACTAGGGACACTTTGTTTTGTCTATGTATTCACACATGTACTAAGTTTCCGGTTAATACAATTCTAGCATGAATAATAAACATTTATCATGATATAAGGAAATAACTTTATTATTGCCTCTAGGGCATATTTCCTTAAGTCTCCCACTTGCACTAGAGTCAATAATCTAGTTCACATCTCCATGTGATTTAATACCGATAGTTCACATCGTTATGTGAATAACACCCATAGTTCACATCGCCATGTGACCAATACCTAAAGGGTTTACTAGAGTCAATAATCTAGTTCACATCGCTATGTGATTAACACCCGAGAGTAGTAAGGTGTGATCATGTTTTGCATGTGAGAGAAGTTTAGTTAACGGGTCTGACACATTCAGATCCGTATATATTTCGCAAATTTCTATGTCTACAATGCTCTGCATGGAGCTACTCTAGCTAATTGCTCCCACTTCCAATATGCATCCAGATTGATACTTAGAGTCATTTGGATTAGTATAAAGCTTGCATCGGTGTAACTCCTTACGACGAACTCTTTATCACCTCCATAATCGAGAAACATTTCCTTAGTCATCCAGTAACTAAGGATAATTTTGACTGCTATCCAGTGATCTACTCCTGGATCATTTTTGTACCTCCTTGCCAAACTCATGGTAAGGTACACAATAGGTTTGGTACACAGCATGGCATACTTTATAGAACCAATGGCTGAGGCATAGGGAATGACTTTCATTCTTTTTCTATCTTCTGCCGATGTCGGGCTTTGAGTCTTACTCAACTTCATGCCTTACAACTCAGGCAAGAACTCCTTCTCTGACTGATCCATTTTGAACTACTTCAAAAACTTGTCAAGGTATGTACTCATTGAAAAAACGTATCAAGCGTCTCGATTTATCTCTATAGATCTTGAGGCTCAATATGTAAGCAGCTTTACCGAGGTTTTTCTTTGAAAAAAAACTTTCAAACACTCCTTTATGCTTTCCAGAAAATTATACATCATTTCTGATCGACAATATGTCATTCACATATACTTATCAGAAAGGCTGTAGTGCTCCCACTCACTTTCTTGTAAATACAGGCTTCACCGCAAGTCTCTATAAAACTATATGCTTTGATCAACTTATCAAAGTGTATATTCCAACTCTGAGATGCTTGCACCAGTCCATAGATGGATGCTGGAGCTTGCACACTTTGTTAGCACCTTTAGGATCGACAAAACATTCTTGTTGCATCATATACAACTCTTCTTTAAGATATCCATTCAGGAATGCAGTTTTGACATCCATTTGCCAGATTTCATAATCATAAAATGCCGCAATTGCTAACATGATTCAGACAGACTTTAGCATCGCTACGGTGAGAAAGTCTCATCATAGTCAACTCCTTGAACTTGTCGAAAACCTTTCGCAACAAGTCGAGCTTTGTAAACAGTAACATTACCGTCAGTGTCGGTCTTCCTCTTGAAGATCCATTTATTTTCGATGGCTTGCCGATCATCGGGCAAGTCAACCAAAGTCCACACTTTGTTCTCATACATGGATCCCATCTCAGATTTCATGACCTCGAGCCATTTTGCGGAATCTGGGCTCATCATCGCTTCCTCATAGTTTGTAGGTTCATCATGGTCTAGTAACATGATTTCCAGAACCGGATTGTCGTACCACTCTGGCGCGGAATGTACTCTGGTTGATCTACGAAGTTCAATAGTAACTTGATCCGAAGTTTCAGGATCATCATCATTAGCCTTTCTCACTAATTGGTGTAGGAATCACAGGAACTAGTTTCTGTGATGTACTACTTTCCAATTCGGGAGAAGGTACAATTACCTCATCAAGTTCCACTTTCCTCCCACTCACTTCTTTCGAGAGAAACTCCTTCTCTTGAAAGGATCCATTCTTAGCACGAATATCTTGCCTTCGGATCTGTGATAGAAGGTGTACCCAATAGTCTCTTTTGGGTATCCTATGAAGACATATTTCACCGACTTGGGTTCGAGCTTATCAGGTTGAAGCTTTTTCACATAAGCATCGCAGCCCCAAACTTTAAGAAACGACAACTTTGGTTTCTTGCCAAACCACAGTTCATAAGGCGTCGTCTCAACGGATTTTTAGATGGTGCCCTTATTAAACGTGAATGCAGCTGTCTCTAATGCACAACCCTAAACGATAGTGGTAAATCGGTAAGAGACATCATAGATCGCACCATTTTATCTAATAAAGCACGTTTACGACGTTCGGACACACCATTACGCTGTGGTGTTCCGGGTGGCGTGAGTTGTGAAACTATTCCACATTGTTTCAAATGAAGACCAAACTCGTAACTCAAATATTCACCTCCACGATCAGATCGTAGGAACCTTATTTTCTTGTTACGATGATTCTCTACTTCACTCTGAAATTCTTTGAACTTTTCAAATGTTTCAGACTTGTGTTTCATTAAGTAGATATACCCATATCCGCTCAAATAATCAATGAAGGTCAGAAAATAACGATACTCGCCGCGAGCCTTAACACTCATCGGTCCACATACATCAGTATGTATGATTTCCAATAAATCAGTTGCTCGCTCCATTGTTCCGGAGAACGGAGTTTTAGTCATTTTTTCCATGAGGCATGGTTCGCAAGCACCAAGTGATTCGTAATCAAGTGATTCCAAAATTGCATCAATATGGAGTTTCTTCATGCGCTTTACACCAATATGACCTAAACAGCAGTGCCAAAAATAAGTTGCACTATCATTATTAACTTTGCATCTTTTGGTTTCAATATTATGAATATGTGTATCACTACGATCGAGATCAAATAAACTATTTTCATTGGGTGTATGACCATCGAAGGCTTTATTCATGTAAACAGAATAACAATTATTCTATGACTTTAAATGAATAACTGTATTGCAACAAACATGATCAAATCATATTCATGCTCAACGCAAATGCCAAATAACATTTATTTAGGTTCTACACTAATCCCGAAAGTATAGGGAGTGTGCGATGATGATCATATCAATCTTGGAACCACTTCCAACACACATCGTCACTTCACCTTTAACTAGTCTCTGTTCATTCTGCAACTCTCGTTTCGAGTTACTAATTTTAGCAACCGAACCGATATCAAATACCCAGGGGTTGCTATGAACACTAGTAAAGTACATATCAATAATCTGTATATCAAATATACCTTTGTTCACTTTGCCATCCTTCTTATCCGCCAACTATCTAGGGCGGTTCCACTTCCAGTGACCATTTCCTTTGCAGTAGAAGCACTTAGTTTCAGGCTTGAGTTTAGCTTTCGGTTTCTTCACGGGAGTGAAAACTTGCTTGTCATTCTTTTTGAAGTTCCCTTTCTACCCCTTTGCCCTTTACTTGAAACAAGTGGTCTTGTTAACCATCAACACTTGATGCTCTTTCTTGATTTCTACCTTCGCCGACTTCAGCATCGCGAAGAGCTCGGGAATTACTTTCATCATCCCTTGCGTATTATAGTTCATCACGAAGTTCTACTAACTTGGTGATAGTGACTAGAGAACTTTGTCAATTACTATCTTATCTGGAAGATTAACTTCCACTTGATTCAAGCAATTATAGTACCGAGACAATCTGAGCACATGCTCACTGGTTGAGCTATTCTCCTCCATCTTGTAGGCAATGTACTGTCAGAGGTCTTATACCTCTCGACATGGGCATGAGTATGAAATACTAATTTCAACTCTTGGAACATCTCGTATGCTCCGTGGCGTTCAAAACATTTTTGAAGTCCCGGTTATAAGCCGTAAAGTATGGCGCACTAAACTATCAAGTAGTCATTATACCGAGCTTGTCAAACGTTCATAACGTCTACATCTGCTCCTGCAATAGATATGTCACCTAGCGGTGCATGAAGGACATAATACTTCTGTGCAGCAATGAGGAAAATCCTCAGATCACGGAACAAGTCCGCATCATTGCTACTAACATCTTTCAACTTAGTTTTCTCTAGGAACATATCAAAAACATAGGGGAGCTATAACGCGAGCTATTGATCTACAACATAATTTGCAAATACTATCAGGACTAAGTTCATGATAAATTAAAGTTCAATTTAATCATATTACTAAAGAACTCCCACTTAGATAGACATCCCTCTAGTCATCTAAATGATCACGTGATCCAAATCAACTAAACCATGTCCGATCATCACGTGAGATGGAGTAGTTTTCAATGGTGAACATCTTATGTTAATCATATTTACTATATGATTCACGCTTGACCTTTCGGTCTCCAGTGTTCCGAGGCCATATCTGCATATGCTAGGCTCGTCAAGTTTAACCCGAGTATTCTGCATGTGTAAAACTATCTTACACCCGTTGTATTTGAAAGTAGAGCTTATCACACCCGATCATCACGTGGTGTCTCGGCACGACGAACTTCCGTAACTGTGCATGCTCAGGGAGAACACTTATACCTTGAAATTTAGTGAGAGATCATCTTATAATGCTATCGTCGATCTATGCAAAATAAGATGCATAAAAGATAAACATCACATGCAATCAATATAAGTGATATGATATGGCCATCATCATTTTGTGCCTTTGATCTCCATCTCCAAGGCACCGTCATAATCACCATCGTCACCGGCGCGCCACCTTGATCTCCATCGTAGCATCGTTGTCTTCTCGCCAACTATTGCTTCCACGACTATCGCTACCGCTTAGTGATAAAGTAAAGCAATTACATGGCGATTGTCATACAATAAAGCGACAACCATATGGGTCATGCCAGGTGCCGATAACTTTACAAAACATGATCATCTCATACAATAACGTATGCCTCATCACGTCTTGACCATATCACATCACAACATGCCCTGCAAAAACAAGTTAGACGTGCTCTACTTTGTTGTTGCAAGTTTTACGTGGCTGCTACGGGCTTAGCAAGAACCGTTCTTACCTACGCATACAAAACCACAACGATATTTCGTCAAGTATGTGCTGTTTTAACCTTCACAAGGACCGGGCGTAGCCACACTTGATTCAACTAAAGTGAGACAGACAGACACCCGCCAGTCACCTTTAAGCAACGAGTGCTCTTAACGGTGAAACCAGTCTCGCGTAAGCATACGCGTAATGTCAGTACGGGCCGCTTCACCTCACAATACCGCCGAAGCAAAGTATGACATGCTGGTAAGCAGTATGACTAGTATCGCCCACAACTCATTGTGTTCTACTCGTGCATATCATCTACGCATAGACCTGGCTCATGATGCCACTGTTGGGGAACGTAGTATTTTCAAAATTTTCTTACGATCACGCAAGATCTATCTACCAGATGCATAGCAACGAGGGGAAGATTGTGTCTACATACCCTTGTAGACTGAAAGCGGAAGCGTCAAGTGACGCGGTTGATGTAGTCGAACTTCTTCACGATCTAACCGATCAAGCACCGAACGTATGGCACCTTGTAGGATCGAAAGTATGTCTAGAGGGGGGGTGATTAGACTACTTGTAAATATAAAAATTCTGCCTTTTGACAAAGAACAGTTTTTGGCAGATTCACAATTATGATCAAGTCAAGTATCACCCTACACATGCAATTCTAGAGTATAGGCAGCGGAAAGTAAATTGCACATGTAGTAAAGAGAGGTGGAGAAGAGCAAACGCAATTTTGGAGAAGCGGTGATTTTTCCCGTGGTTCCGATAGGTGGTGCTATCGTACATCCACGTTGATGGAGACTTCAACCCACGGAGGGTAACGGCTGCGCGAGTCCACGGAGGGCTCCACCCACGAAGGGTCCACGAAGAAGCAACCTTGTCTATTCCATCATGGCCTACGCCCACGGAGGGCTAGCCTTACTCGGGGTAGATCTTCACGAAGTAGGCGATCTCCTTGCCCTTACAAACTTCTTGGTTCAACTCCACATCTCGATGACGGAGGCTCCCAAGCGACACCTAACCAATCTAGGAGGCACCACCCTCCAAAAGGTAATAGTTGTTGTAGATGATGATGAACTCCTTGCTCTTGTGCTTCAAATGATAATCTCCCCAACACTCAACTCTCCTCACTGATTTGGCTGTGGTGGAAGAAAGGATTGAGTGGAAAGCAACTTGGGAAGGTTAGAGATCAAGTTTCATATGGTAGGAGTGGAGCAACTTGATCTCAACACAAGGGTAGGTAGTTCTCTTCTCAGAAATGTAAGGTAGTAGTGGTAGTTCTTTCTGATGGCTCTCTCCACGAATGAAGAGGGGGTGGAGGGGTATATATAGCCTCCACACAAAATCCAACCGTTACACACATATTTGAGCAATCTCGGTGGGACCGAAGTGGACAACTCGGTGAGACCGAAAGTTCAAATAATGTGAACGTTGGGGTTTTCGGTGGGACCGAAAATACCATCTCGGTTAGTCCGATTTGAGTAAAGACAAGAGCATGCCAGTTTCGGTGGGACCGACTTCATCATCTCGGTGACACCGATTTGATGACAGAAGGTTACAGAAGCTTGGCAGCCCATGTTTCGGTGAAACCGATTTCAAAATCGGAATATCCGATTTTTCTAGGGTTTGGCTTATGGCTGAGGTGGTTCATCTCGGTGTGACTGAGTTTGGAATATCGGTGGGACCGAGATTACTTATGAGTGTATTTGATAGTGAAGGTTGCTGATAGTTTAAGGAGATATATCACTAAGCACTTGAGCAACCAGATCATCAACACAACCTCATCCCCTTTTAATAGTATTGGCTTTTCCTATGGACTCAATGTGATCTTGGATCACTAAACCAAAAATGGAGTCTTGAGCTTTTGCCAATGCTTGCCTTAGCATTTTGAGGGGTCCACCTCTTCAGTCATTGCCATACCCATATCACTGAACTTCTCTGAAATGATTCTCAAGTAACTATTAGTTCAATGATATATATGTTGTTATTAATTGCCAAAACCACCCGGGGATTAGTTGCACTTTCAATCTCCCCCTTTTTGGTAATTGATGACAACATATAGATCAAAGCTTCGACAAGAGATATAATCAATGAATAATATCGTCGCTTTGAGAAGTATGTGATAAGCAAGAGCTCCCCCTAAATTTGTGCATTATTTAAGATTTGCGTTTGAATGCAAATGCACAATCGATTAGGATCATGGGTCACTCTTCCATGTCACATACATCTTGGTGGAGCGCACAAAATGATAAGAATGGATAACATGCACCCAATCACCAAGACATGAGTAAATAGTCATACAAGATAGGAATAGCATATGATAAGCATTAAGCACACATTAAAGCATAGTACGACTAAGCACTCATTAAGGTAGCATCAAACGTAGTATCAAGCACACTGAAAGTTTCGAAAACCAAAAGTATCTCAAAGAAACCGCAAAAGAACGAAAGAGCAAAAGCGCAAAGATAACAGCACTCTCTCTCTCGAAGCCCTATGATCTATACAATTTCTCCCCCTTTGGCAACAAGTTACCAAAAAGTTTGAAAAAGCATAGAGCTAAACGTCACTGTGGGCTCTGCTAGCGGCTCCCGTCTGGGTTGATGTCGGAGTAGATATGACGGCATCGACGAAGACTTCAGCTGATGTCTGTGCTGGAGGAGTGGACACTGGAGCTGTAGCTGGAGTAACTGCTGGAGCTGTAGGAGGTGCTGAAGTTGTAGTCCTGGTGTCAGTCACTGGAATAGCAGCTGATCGGGATCCTCTGGGAACCGGAGCAGTCTGTCGATGAGAGTCCTGGACTAAGTCATCCTGCACAAGCTCTGCCTTGTCCTGCTTTGCTTCCTCCATGTCTGCCTCAAGCTTGTTGACGGTCACTTGAATTTCAGTCAGCTTCACGTCCAGAGTGTGGATCTTCTCGTCAACAATCCTCTCTAAGCTCTCCTGAGACTGTTCAATGCTGGCCAGGCTTTATTCAATCCTTTGAGTAGCTTCAAGAATCTGCTCTCCGAAACTCTTTGGTTTAGCTGCTGCTGCTGCTGCTTCTTTGTCAGCTTTGGCTTTCCTAGCAGCTTCGATCTTGGCTTGACCCTCAACAGATGTCGGATCCTCCCCATCCATCACAACAACATTGTCTTCATGCTCTGGCTGCAGGGGTAAGTGTTTTCTATCCAACAAGAATTTGCCCGTGCCAAACTTGGCATTGATAAGCATCTGAATCTGTGGGGCAAATCCACATGACCTTTTCTGGTCAGCTGCAGTCCTCCTAATGGTCTCTACCATTAAGTCCATCACCTTGAAAGGTGCTTTCTCATCAAGTATATGCAGCATGTTGATAGAATATCCTCTGATCATGCGATGATCTCCAGACTTGGGCATCAAGGTATGCCTCAAAATAGTATTAGTGGTAGGTAAGCCTGCCTGGAGATGGTAGACTGAGCCGAGCTTCCATACTTCCAAATCTGCTGCGGGGATCTCCTTGTACATGTTCTTCATGGAATCATGATTCTTCTTTGGAATCCCATAGACATCAATATCATCTTCTCGCTGCACTGGAGCATTCAGAATTTCTGCCCATTCTTCAACAGAAGAAGAATACCTTTGACCTTCAGTCATCCATGTGATCTTCCCATCAGGATAGAAGTGAGCTGTGGCATAGAATTGCATAATCATCTCATCGTTCCAACTGGTCAACTTCTGACCCACAAACTCTGCAACTCCACATGCAGTGAAGCTTTCATGCACATGTGGAAAGAAATCTCTGTGCTCTTCGCTGTCAATGTATTCCCAGTCAACATATCTGGTGTCTGCGACTATGGGCTTCTTGTCCATCAGCACAGTCTCATAGAAGTCCTGCTGCTCTCTGGTGTGAAATCTGGGGTCTACAGCAGTTCTTCTCCTCACGGCATATGGATCAGCTTGTCTCCATAGCCTGAGACCTCTATCTTTCCTTGCCTTCATATCCTCGGCTTGAGGATGAGCATCATTGTGAAGTGGCAGTTTTGGACGGAGTTTCAGCAACACTTGTCCTTCCTCATCAGACTCAGCTGGTGGCACATCACCCTTGTTCTTTTCAGATGCTGGAATATTTCTAGTAGTCCTCTTGGGCTTGGCAGCAGGCTTTGCTGGAGCTGCCTTAGCTTGAGCAGATTTCTTGGGCTTTGAAGTGGCTCCGGCCTTAATGGCAGCACCCATGAGCTTCTGCTTCTGAGGAGCAGGCTGGGGTGCTTCTTCATCTTCATCCTCGACTGCTGCATCTGCATGAGAATCACTATACACTACCCTCTTTCTCTTGGAGGTTTTCTTCACTTTGCTTGGAGCTGGCTCTCCCAAATTCAGCTTCTTGACAACAGTTGACTGCTTGACTTTGCTGGTGCCCTTCTTTGATTGCTGACCTTGTTGCTCTTTGGCAACAACCTTTCTCTTAGGCTTGGAGGTCACCTCTTCCTCAGCAACGAAATCAGAATCCTCATCATCGGAATTCTTCTCCTTTCTAGCTCTGGTGGCTGCAGGAGGCATGCCACTTGGTGTACTCCTCTCACCATCATCAAATGGGCTACTAGTCTCAGGACTAGTGTCTGCCTCAGGAATGTCTGCAATAGGTGACTCTGACCTGTTCTGACTGTCACTGGCATCTGACATGGCTGACAACCTGTGAATAGATAAGGTATAGGCAGAGAAGAAGAGTTATCACAAACTGCAGAAGTTTTTGCAAAAAAAATGAGTTCAAATTTTAGTTTTAAGTTTTCACAGAAGACATTTCGGTCAGACCGAGTTTCAGTTTCGGTGAATCCGAAGTGTTAAACAGGGCTTGGCACACCACTTTCGGTTTGACCGAAGTGGGTTTCGGTCCTGCCGATAACACTAGGGTTTCACTAAAACTACATTTCGGTCACACCGATTTGCACAACTCGGTTGGACCGAAGGATGCAGTGCAATGGCCAGAGGCCAAATCGGTCACACCGAAATTTTAAAACCGGTTTTACCGAGATGTGTTCCGTGGAAACCTAACCCTAAGAATTTTACTCGAATCTAGTTCAAACGAACCAATCTGGTGTAAAGGAAGATTTCAATCGTGGCAAGATATTGGGCAATCCAAACGTGCATTGAATCGGAGATGGGAGCACGAGTGGGATCAAGACTCACCCTAACTTGGTGGAGTCTCTCTACGGCGGCAACGGCGCGGAGGAGATGTCCGTTGACGGCGATGGAGACCTGCGGCGAGGGCGCACTGGCGACGACGGCGACGATCCGGAGATCAAGGCGACGGCAGCAGGGGATGTGGGGAGAAAACGTTTGAAGGAGTAATCAACGCGCGCTGCCCTTGGTATATATATCCCTTTGCTGTCGGTGGGACCGAGTTGAAAAACTCGGTGGCACCGAGATGGATAACTGCCAGTCAGTTATGCATTTCGGTCACGCCGAAAATTACAACTCGGTTTCACCGAGATGAAACCTAGATCAGTCTAAATGCTTTCGGTTTGACCGAGTTTGAATGAGTTGGTCTGACCGAAATCACTTAGAAGGTTTTGGAGGTTAGCCCTTGACGGATCGGTGGCTCCGAGTGCTCCTCACTCGGAGGGTCCGAAAATGACTTGTTCAAAGTTTGTGATTTAAGCATGAATAGAATTTGAGACAAGAAAGCATAGATAGCTAGGGTAGGTACTTAGGCATTCTTGTCCATCCATTTGGTCAGAAAAATCAAAACAACCAAAACAACAAATGGATGTCCTCGAATGAATAAAATCATGCATTCAACATGCTCACACAATAAGATAGCAAATGAAATATGTGTCAAACATGCACAACCAAAACTCTAGCTACTAACACACAATTTGTCGATGACTAGGTCATCTTTATATGAGTATTTTGACTTAGGAGCCAAATGAGAACATTTGATCATAGGTCATACTCATCCTTTAAGCACAAGTGGGGTTACCACTTTTACATAAAGCATTGATGTGTTCACATCATTTGAAGATGCTTTATCTCAATTTTTAGAGCAAAGCTCCCCCTAGATGTGAGAACCCCTTTTAAAAGGGTCAAACTAACCTTGGGTTGTCGTAGAAGACTTCGTGTAGATGTTGAAGATGTGGATGCTCAATGTTGATGGAGATCATCAAGAGTTGGGAGCTATCCTTTTGGATTAGGGCACTTTCAATACCTACATGGGTTAGTCCCACAAGGAACAAACAAGGATATCCATGGACATAGAGTGAAGTTCACAATAGATGATGTCCATGAAAGCAATGATTACCTTGTCCCTTGACTTACCAACAAGAGGGTTTGTGACTCCATGAACTAGTGCACGATATGGAAGTTGATTGCACAAGTTGCCAAAATGAATGTGAGTGAAGTATGTTGGCGGAGTCACCCTCAAGAACTTTCTAGTTCTTCTTCTTCGGGATCCACATCATCTTGATGGGAATCCTTGGGGTTGTAGTTGAGCTTGACGAAGTAGAACTTGACGTTTCCTTGGGAACCCACTTGACCATGGCTTGAGGTGCTTCAATGAATGCATCAATCTCCTATTGAAGCTTGTCCTTGGCTTTTAGCTTGTGGTCTTGTGGTGGAAGGTCATCTTGAGCTTGTTCCACATTGGAAGAAGTAGGATCATACTTCTCCTTTTGAGAAACAAACTGTGGAGTAGGGTATTGACCTTCTTCCCACTCAACACCTTCGGCGTTGAACTTTCGCTTAAAACCAATTCCTTGATTCTTCCGGTGCCTTCCTTGCTTGCGAATAATTTCCTCAAAGTTCTTGCTTCCGGCAAGACTCTTGTAGACACCTTTCTCTATGATCCCTTTCAATAAACTGTTCTCTTGCTCAAGTGTAACTTGGCTTGAAACATTGTTAGTGGAATCAAGAGAACTACTAGAAGTAACAACATTAGATTTAACATGGTTATTGTTACTGCTAGAGGAAGAATTTTTCTTATGCTTGTCATGCTTAGTCTTAATGGGTGGCAAGAAATTAGACAATGGAAGTCGTTTGGCAAGATATGAAGAACTCTTCTTTCGAAGATCGTCATTGATCGCTTTTAGAAACTCATGTTCTTGCTCTAGAGTGAGCTTCTCGAAGCGTAGCTTCTCATGAGATCTTAAGAGCTCTCTATGATCTTCTTGAGTTGTTTCATGAGCTAACTTAAGAGTGTTTAGTTCTTTAGTTAGACGCTCAATCTCCTTCATAGCATTGTCATTCGACTCTTCTCGACTGTAAAGACTACTAGCATTTTCATCGTTACTAGGCTCACTAGATTTATCATGCAAGAGCTCATCTTCACCAAGCAAGTCATCCTCATCACTATTGAAGTCAATGAATTCAGGGTGTGATACCTTGGGGCCTTTAGCCATGAAGCATCTTCCAACTCCCTCATTTGGTGAATCAAATAAGTCGTAGGAGTTGGAGTTGGAGGATACGAGAGCAAGACCGGCAACACCTTCATCTTGACTGTAGTCGGAGTCGGAGTGATAGCTTCCATCGGATTGATTGTCGGAGTCGGAGCCGGAGACCCATTCACCTACATGAGCTTGATGTCTTCTTCTTGTGTAGCTCCTTGATGACTAGTCTTTCCTCTCCGAATCCTTGCTTCTCCGAGAGGGTCTTCGTTCATAACGATCATCTCTACTCCTTCTCTCTTTCCGAGGTGACTCATCTCTTGAGCTTCTTCTTCTTGGAGATTCTACTCTTCTCTTGTGGGGAGCCGTACACTCATTTGAGTAGTGTCCGGGTCTTCCACAATTGTAGCAGTTTCGATCACGACTAGAAGATCTCTTTTCATCATATGATCTAGACTTTGAGCTTCTCTCTTTGCCTCTATTCTTGTAGAATTTGTTGAAGTTCTTAACCATTAGGCTTATCTCTTCATTGGAAACTAACTTGTCACTTGAGGTTGTGGGAGCATCACTTGTAGCTTTGTAAGCACCACTTGACTTGTTGTGAAGCTCTTCCTTATCCTTAAGCGTCATCTCATGAGCAACAATTCTTCCAATGACTTCAGTTGGCTTGAGAGTCTTGTAGTTTGGCATCATTTGGATCAAAGTGCACACGGTGTCATACTTTCCATCCAAAGCTCTGAGAATCTTCTTAATGATGAATCGGTCGGTCATTTCTTCGCTTCCTAAGCCGGCAATCTCATTTGTGATGAGAGCAAGCCTAGAGTACATTTCAGTGACTCCTTCACCATCCTTCATCTTGAACTTGTCAAGTTGACCTTGAAGAATATCTAGCTTTGATTCCTTCACAGACTCGGTACCTTCGTGCATTTCAACCAAAGTATCCCAAATCTCTTTTGCATTTTCAAGACGACTGATTTTGTTGAACTCCTCGGGACACAAGGCATTGAAGAGAATGTCACAAGCTTGAGCATTGTTTTGAAACATCCGTAATTCTTCCGGTGTAGCTTCGCGATCCGGAACTTTTCCTTCCTCGGAGAATTCACCTTGCATACCAACACAAATAATGCCCCATGCGGCTGGGTTATGACCAAGAATATGCATTTTCATTTTATGCTTCCAACTAGCAAAATTTGTACCATCAAAGTAAGGACCTCTACGATAATTACCCTCACTAGACGCCATACTCTCCTAGGTTGTGAAACCAAGCTTATGGAGTCCAATGCAATGGAAACCAAAACAATGGAGACCAAAGCTCTAATACCACTTGTAGGATCGAAAGTATGTCTAGAGGGGGGGTGATTAGACTACTTGTAAATATAAAAATTCTGCCTTTTGACAAAGAACAGTTTTTGGCAGATTCACAATTATGATCAAGTCAAGTATCACCCTACACATGCAATTCTAGAGTATAGGCAGCGGAAAGTAAATTGCACATGTAGTAAAGAGAGGTGGAGAAGAGCAAACGCAATTTTGGAGACGCGGTGATTTTTCCCGTGGTTCCGATAGGTGGTGCTATCATACATCCACGTTGATGGAGACTTCAACCCACGGAGGGTAACGGCTGCGCGAGTCCACGGAGGGCTCCACCCACGAAGGGTCCACGAAGAAGCAACCTTGTCTATTCCATCATGGCCTACGCCCACGGAGGGCTAGCCTTACTCGGGGTAGATCTTCACGAAGTAGGCGATCTCCTTGCCCTTACAAACTTCTTGGTTCAACTCCACATCTCGATGACGGAGGCTCCCAAGCGACACCTAAGCAATCTAGGAGGCACCACCCTCCAAAAGGTAATAGATGTTGTAGATGATGATGAACTCCTTGCTCTTGTGCTTCAAATGATAATCTCTCCAACACTCAACTCTCCTCACTGATTTGGCTGTGGTGGAAGAAAGGATTGAGTGGAAAGCAACTTGGGAAGGTTAGAGATCAAGTTTCATATGGTAGGAGTGGAGCAACTTGATCTCAACACAAGGGTAGGTAGTTCTCTTCTCAGAAATGTAAGGTAGGAGTGGTAGTTCTTTCTGATGGCTCTCTCCACGAATGAAGAGGGGGTGGAGGGGTATATATAGCCTCCACACAAAATCCAACCGTTACACACATATTTGAGCAATCTCGGTGGGACCGAAGTGGACAACTCGGTGAGACCGAAAGTTCAAATAATGTGAACGTTGGGGTTTTCGGTGGGACCAAAAATACCATCTCGGTTAGTCCGATTTGAGTAAAGACAAGAGCATGCCAGTTTCGGTGGGACCGACTTCATCATCTCGGTGACACCGATTTGATGACAGAAGGTTACAGAAGCTTGGCAGCCCATGTTTCGATGAAACCGATTTCAAAATCGGAATATCCGATTTTTCTAGGGTTTGGCTTATGGCTGAGGTGGTTCATCTCGGTGTGACTGAGTTTGGAATATCGGTGGGACCGAGATTACTTATGAGTGTATTTGATAGTGAAGGTTGCTGATAGTTTAAGGAGATATATCACTAAGCACTTGAGCAACCAGATCATCAACACAACCTCATCCCCTTTTAATAGTATTGGCTTTTCCTATGGACTCAATGTGATCTTGGATCACTAAACCAAAAATGGAGTCTTGAGCTTTTGCCAATGCTTGCCTTAGCATTTTGATGGGTCCACTTCTTCAGTCATTGCCATACCCATATCACTGAACTTCTCTGAAATGATTCTCAAGTAACTATTAGTTCAATGATATATATGTTGTTATTAATTGCCAAAACTACCCGGGGATTAGTTGCACTTTCACACCTCCGCGTTCAGCACACGTTCAGCTTGATGACGTCCCACGAGCTCTTGATCGAGTTGAGCTTCATGGGAGAGTTTCGTCCGCACGACGGCGTGGTGACGGATATGATGTAGTTACCGGCGCAGGGCTTCGCCTAAGCACTGCAATGGTATGACCGAGGTGTGTTTTGGTGGAGGGGGGCACCGCACACGGCTGGAGAGATCAACTTGTGTGTCTATGGGGTGCCTCTATCCCCGTATATAAAGGAGTGGAGGAGGGGAGGGCCGGCCCTCTCTATGGCGCGCCCTAGGGGAGTCCTACTCCCACCGGGAGTAGGATTCCCCCTTTCCTAGTAGAACTAGGAGCCCTTCCAAGTAGTAGGAGTAGGAGAGAAGGAAAGGGAAAAGAGAAGAGAAGGAAGGAGGGGGCGTAGCCCCTCCCCTTAGTCCAATTCGGACTAGGCCTTGGGGGGGGGGGCACAGCCTTCCTCTTCTCTCTTTTCCCTAAAGCCCAATAAGGCCCATATACTCCCCGGCGAATTCCTGTAACTCTCCGGCACTCCGAAAAATACCGGAATCACTCGGAACCTTTCCGATGTCCGAATATAGTCGTCCAATATATCGATCTTTACGTCTCGACCATTTTGAGACTCCTCGTCATGTCCCCAATCTCATCCGGGACTCCGAACTACCTTCGGTACATCAAAACACATAAACTCATAATACCGATCGTTATCAAACGTTAAGCGTGCGGACCCTACGGGTTCGAGAACTATGTAGACATGACCGAGACCCATCTCCGGTCAATAACCAATAGCGGAACCTGGATGCTCATATTGGCTCCTACATATTATACGAAGATCTTTATCGGTCAAACCGCATAACAACATACGTTGTTCCCTTTGTCATCGGTATGTTACTTTCCCGAGATTCGATCGTCGGTATCACCATACCTAGTTAATCTCGTTACCGGCAAGTCTCTTTACTCGTTCCGTAATACATCATCTCATGACTAACTCATTAGTCATTTGCTTGCAAGGCTTATTATGATGTGTATTACCAAGAGGACCCAGAGATACCTCTCCGACACTCGGAGTGGCAAATCATATTGTTGATCTATGACAACACCACGAACACCTTCAGAGACACCTGTAGAGCATCTTTATAATCATCCAGTTACGTTGTGACATTTGATAGCACACAAGGTGTTCCTCCGGTATACGGGTGTTGCATAATCTCATAGTCATAGGAACATGTTTAAGTCATGAAGAAAGCAATAGCAGTAAAACTAAACGATCATCGTGCTAAACTAACAGATGGGTCTAGTCCATCACATCATTCTCCTAATGATGTGACCCCATTGATCAAATGACAACTCATGTCTATGGTTAGGAAACATAACCATATTTGATCAATGAGCTAGTCTAGTAGAGGCATACTAGGGACACTTTGTTTTGTCTATGTATTGACACATGTACTAAGTTTCCGGTTAATACAATTCTAGCATGAATAATAAACATTTATCATGATATAAGGAAATAACTTTATTATTGCCTCTAGGGCATATTTCCTTCAGGATCTACCACAGAGTGCTTCTACATCATCATCATCGCCTCACCATGAGTTGTGAGTAGTTTACCATAGACCTTCTGGTCCATAGCTAGTATCTAGATGGCTTCTTCTCTCTCTTTGGATCTCAATACCAAGTTCTCCTTGGTCTTCGAGGAGATCTATTCGATGTAATCTCTTTTTGCGGTGTGTTTGTCGAGATCCCGTGAATTGTGGGTTTATGATCAAGATTATCTATGAGAAATATTTGGTTCTTCTCTGAACTCTTTATGTATGATTATAATATCCTTGCAAGTCTCTTTGAATTATTGGTTTGGTTTGGCCTACTAGATCTATAGTTCTTGCAATGGGAGAAGTGCTTGGCTTTGGGTTCAATCTTGCGGTGTCCTTTCCCAGTGACAGTAGGGGCAGCAAGGCACGTATTGTATTGCTGCCAACTTGCCATCGAGGATAAAAAGATGGGGTTTATATCACTATGTTTGAGTTGATCCCTCTACATCATGTCATCTTGCTTAAAGCGTTACTCTGTTCTTTTGAACTTAATACTCTAGATGCATACTGGATAGCGGTCGATGTGTGGAGTAATAGTAGTAGATGCAGAATCGTTTCGGTCTACTTGTGTTGGACGTGATGCTTATATATAATGATCATGCCTAGATAGTCTCATAATTATTCGATTTTCTATAAATTGCTCGACAGTAATTTGTTTACCCGCCGTAGAATATCGCTATCATGAGAGAAGCCACTAGAGAAAACTATGGCCCCCGGGTCTATTCTCAATATATCAATCTACAATATACTTTACTTTTCCGCTTTTACTTTCTTTTCTTATATCCAAAACTACTAAAAATATCAAACTATCATCTCTATCAGATCTCACTTTCGTAAGTGACCGTAAAGGGATTGACAACCCCTTATCGCGTTGGCTGCGAAGTTCTTATTTGTTTGTGCAGGTGCGACGGACTCACGCGTGGTCTCCTACTAGATTGATACCTTGGTTCTCAAAAACTGAGGGAAATACTTACGCTACTGCGCTGCATCACCCTTTCCTCTTCAAGGGAATACAATGCAAGCTCGAGAAGTAGCAAGAAGAATTTCTGGCGCCGTTGCCGGGGAGGCTTACGCAAAAGTCATATACCAAGTACCTATCACAAACCCTTATCCTTCGCATTACCTTTATTTGCATCTCGTTTTCCTCTCCCCCACTTCACCCTTGCCGTTTTATGTGCCCTTCTTTTTGCCGTGTGTTTACCGTTCGCTTTCTTCTTGTTTGCTTGTGTTCCTATGTGCCTTCTATTAGTTTGCATCTTTGCTTGCTAAATTATGGATCGTCATCCACTTGCTAATCTTTTTAAGAGATCCAATTATGTTGAACCTATTGCTAGTGAGTTGAGTGCACTAGATTATCTTTATTGGGTTTTGCTTGAAATTCATGAAACTGAAAATTGTGAGGAATTGTTAAAAGAAAAAGTGATTCATGTTAGTTCCTTTGATGAAAAGCATGATTCCAATGATGTTATTATAAATTCTATTAATGTCAGTTGTGCTAACGATATGCAAAACCCTAAGCTTGGGGATGCTTATTTTGCTATGCCCACTACTTGTTGCAATGATCATGAATGGGGAGATGTTTCTTATGATCTTGAAAATTTATTTAAGCCCCATGATGAATATGAGATTGATAATAATGTTTGCAATAATATTGAAAGTGGGTTTGGAAGAGTGTCAACTTTAGATCCCACGTATTTGGAGAATGTTCAATCTTATGAATTTTTTGATAAAAGTGGGTTTGGAGAGGTCGTGACTTTAGTTAATATTGATCCCACTATTTTGGAAGAGTGTCAACTTTGCATGCATGTGGATCGTGTTGAGAATATGTTATGTGATAGCTATTTTGTTGAATTTGCTTATGATCCTACATGCAATTATTACGAGAGAGGGAAATATGGTCGTAGAAATTTTCATGTTACTAAATTACGTCTCGTTATGTTGAGATTGCTATTGTTTCTTTCTCCTTCCTTGCATATGCTAGATCTCGCTTGTCTTGCTAATTTGTTTTCCTATAAAATGCCTATGCATATGAAGTATGTTAGACTTTGATGTGATTTTCACATGCTATATGATGCTCTCTTTGTGCTTCAATTCTTACCTTTCATGTGAGCATCATTGAATTCTCAAGCCTATCTTAATGGCTATAAAGAAAGAGCTTGTTGGGAGGCAACCCAATTTTATTTTATTTGTTTTTGCTTCTGTTTAGGAATAAATATTGCATCTAGCTTCTGTTTAGATGTGGTTTTGTGTTTTAATTAGTGTTTGTGCCAAGTAGAACCTTTGGGAAGACTTGTGTGAAGTTTATATGATCTTGCTGTAAAAAAAGAAACGTTAGCGCTCACTAGAATAGTCACCAGATTTTACTGGAGAGTTCTATTTAGTTGATTCTTTTTGCAGATGATTAATAGACAAATTCCTCACGTTTACCAATTTTTTTCAATTTTTTCGAGTTACAGAAGTATGCGAAAGTTATAGATTACTACAGACTATGCTAGTTAGTAGTATTGGGAAGTATGAATCATAGAGAAGTTGGAATACAGTAGGTTTAACACCAATATAAACAAAGAATGAGTTCATTACAATACCTTTGAGAAGTGGTTTGTTTTCTTATACTAACGGAGCTCACGAGATTTTTGTCTAAGTTTTGTGTTGTGAAATTTTCAAGTTTTGAGTATTGCTTTGATGTACTATGGAACAAAGAGTGGCAAGAGAATAAGCTTGGGGATTCCCAAGGCACTCCAAGGTAAAATTCAAGGACAACCAAGAGCCTAAGCTTGGGGATGCCCCGGGAAGGCATCCCCTCTTTCGTCTTCATCTATCGGTAACTATACTCGGAGCTATATTTTTATTCACCACATGATATGTGTTTTGCTTGGAGCGTCATGTATAATTTGAGTCTTTGCTTGTTAGTTTGCCACAATTATCCTTGCTGGACACACCTTTTTGAGAGAGTTAAATATGGCCTAGGAATTGTTAGAACACTCTATGTGCTTCACTTATATCTTTTGAGTTGAATAGTTTTTGCTCTAGTGCTTCACTTATATCTTTTAGAGCATGGTGGTGATTATATTTTGTAGAAATTGTTGATCTCTCATGCTTCACGTATATCCTTTTGAGAGTCTATTAAAACAGCATGGTAATGTGCTTTGGCTATAAAACTAGCCTTCACATGATAGACATCCAAGATCAATGTAGTAAAAACTTCAACACTAAGTGCATTGAATATGATGAGAAGTTGGATGCTTGATAATTGTTTTGTGATATGAGGATAGTGATATTAGAGTCATGCTAGTGGAGTTATTATGAAATTGAGAAATTCTTGTGTTAAAGTTAGTGATTCCCGTAGCATGCACGTATGGTGAACCGCTATGTGACGAAGTTAGAGCATGAGGTATTTGTAGAGTGTCATCCTTTGTGTGGAGGTCGGGGGAGCGCGATGGTTAACTCCTACCAACCTCCCCCCTAGGAGCATGCATTGATTGCTTTGTTTTGATGACTCGTAAATTTTTGCAATAAGTATATGAGTTCTTATGACTAATGTTGAGTCCATGGATATTACGCACTCTCACCCTTCCACCATTGCTAGCCTCTCTTGTACCGCGCAACTTTCTCCGGTACCATACACCCACTATATATCCTTCCTCAAAATAGCCATCATATATCTTCCTCAAAACAGCCATCATACCTACCTATCATAGCATTTCCATAGCCATTCCGAGATATATTGCCATGCAACTTTCCACCGTTTCGTTCATATGACACGTTCATATTGTCATATTGCCATGCATGATCATGTAGTTGACATCGTATTTGTGGCAAAGCCACCATGCATAATTTTTCATACATGTCACTCTTGTTTCATTGCATACCCCGGTACACCGCCGGAGGCATTCATATAGAGTCATACTTTGTTCTAGTATCGAGATGTAAATCAATAAAAGTGTGATAATCATCATTATTAGAGCATTGTACCATGTGAGGAAAGTCCAATGAAATAAGAGATGGCCCAAAAAATAGAGAGGGGCTAAAAAAAGAGAAAGCCCCTAAAAAATGAGAGAAAAGAGAGAATGGACAATTGTTACTATCCTTTTCCACACTTGTGCTTCAAAGTAGCACCATATTCTTCATGATAGAGAGTCTCATGCTTAGTCACTTTCATATACTAGTGGGAATTTTCATTATAGTACTTGGCCTGTATATTCCAACGATGGGCTTCCTCAAATGCCCTAGGTATTCATGAGCAAGCAAGTTGGATGCACACCCACTTAGTTTCTTTTGTTGAGCTTTCATACATTTTTAGCTCTAGTGCATCCGTTGCATGGCAATCCCTACTCACTCACATTGATATCTATTGATGCGCATCTCCACAGCCCGTTGATACGCCTAGTCGATGTGAGACTATCTCCCTCCTTTTTTGTCTTCTCCACAACCACCATTCTATTCCACATAGTGCTATGTCCATGGCTCACGCTCATGTATTGCGTGAAAATTGAAAGGTTTGAAAGAATACAGTATGAAGACAAGTGCTTGACTGAAACCGGTGTTGTGCATGATATGAATATTTTGTGTGATGAAGAGGGAGCATAGCCAGACTATATGATTTTGTAGGGATAACTTTCTTTAGCCATAGTATTTTGAGAAGACATGATTGCTTTGTTAGTATGCTTGAAGTATTATTATTTCTTATGTCAATATAGACTTTTGTCTTGAATCTTTCAGATCTGAACATTCATGCCACAATTAAGAGAATTACATTGAAAAACTATGTTGGTTGGCATTCCACATAAAAACATCTATTTTTATCATTTACCTACTCGAGGACGAGCAGGAATTAAGCTTGGGGATGCTTGATACGTCTCCAACGTATCTATAATTTTTTATTGTTCCATGCTATTATTTATGATGTTTTGGATGTCTAATGGGCTTTGTTATACACTTTGAAATTATTTTTGGGACTAACCTATTAACCCAAAGGCCCAGTCCAGATTGATGCTTTTTGCCTATTTCAGGTTTTTACAGAAAAGGAATATCATACGGAGTCCAAACGGAATGAAACTTCGGGAGAGATATTTTTGGAGCAAAATACGCACGGGAGACTTGAGAACCATGGAATAGGGCACATGTGGCATCCACGAGGGTGGGGGGCGCGCCCCCCCTACAGGGCGCGCGCCCCTACCTCATGGGCCCCACGTTTGGCCCCGGGTGTCCTCCTTCTTCCTATATATACCTACGTACCCCGAAACCATCAGAACAACAGAGAAAACCCTACTTCCACCGCCGCAACCTTCTATTCCCATGAGATCCCATATTGGGGCCTGTTCCGGAGCTCCGTCAGAGGGGGTGTCTACCACGGAGTGCTTCATCATCATCATCATCGCCTCACCATGAGTTGTGGGTAGTTTACCATAGACCTTCTGGTCCATAGCTAGTATCTAGATGGCTTCTTCTCTCTCTTTGGATCTCAATACCAAGTTCTCCTCGGTCTTCGAGGAGATCTATTCGATGTAATCTCTTTTTGCGGTGTGTTTGTCGAGATCCGATGAATTGTCGGTTTATGATCAAGATTATCTATGAGAAATATTTGGTTCTTCTCTGAACTCTTTATGTATGATTGTAATATCCTTGCAAGTCTCTTCGAATTATTGGTTTGGGTTGGCCTACTAGATTTATAGTTCTTGCAACGGGAGAAGTGCTTGGCTTTGGGTTCAATCTTTGTTGGGGATCGTAGCAGAAAATCAAAAAATTTCCTATGTATCACCAAGATCTATCTATGGAGTAATCTAGCAACGAGGGGGAGGGGAGTGCATCTACATACCCTTGTAGATCGCGATGCGTAAGCGTTGCAAGAACGCGGATGAAGGAGTCGTACTCGCTGCGATTCAGATCGCGGTTGATTCCGATCTAAGCGCCGAGCAACGGCGCCTCCGCGTTCAACACACGTGCAACCCGATGACGTCTCCCACGCCTTGATCCAGCAAGGAGAGAGGGAGAGGTTGGGGAATACTCCATCCAACAGCAGCACGACGGCGTGGTGGTGGTGGAGGAGTGCGGGACTCCAGCAGGGCTTCGCCAAGCACTGCGAGAGACGAGGAGGGAGAGAGGTAGGGCTGCGCCAAGCGAGAGAGGTCAAAACCGTGTTATGGGCAGCCCCAAAACTCACATATATATAGGGGGAAGGGAGGGGCTGCGCCCCCTCTAGGGTTTCCCACCCCTAGGGGTGCGGCCACCTCAGATCCCATCTGAGGGTGGCGGCCAGAGGGGGAGAGGGAGAGGGGGGCGCACCAGATTGGGCCCTAGGGCCCATACGCCCTAGGGTTTGCCCCCCTCCCCTCTTGGATGCGCATTGGGCCCTTGTGGGGGGGGGCGCACCAGCCCACCTGGGGCTGGTACCCTCCCACACTTGGCCCACGCAGCCCTTTGGGGCCAGTGGCCCCACCCGGTGGACCCCCGGGACCCTCCCGGTGGTCCCGGTACGCTACCGATAGCGCCCGAAACATTTCCGGTGACCAAAACGGGACTTCCCATATATGAATCTTTACCTCCGGACCATTCCGGAACTCCTCGTGACGTCCGAGATCTCATCCGGGACTCCGAACAACATTCGGTAACAGCATACATACTTTCCCTATAACCCTAGCGTCATCGAACCTTAAGTGTGTAGACCCTACGGGCTCGGGAGTCATGCAGACATGGCCGAGACAACTCTCCGGTCAATAACCAACAGCGGGATATGGATACCCATGTTGGCTCCCACATGCTCCACGATGATCTCATCGGATGAACCACGATGTCAAGGATTCAATCAATCCCGTATACAATTCCCTTTGTCTATCGGCATAGTACTTGCCCGAGATTCGATCGTCGGTATACCGATACCTTGTTCAATCTCGTTACCGGAAAGTCTATTTACTCGTTCTGTAACACATCATCCCGTGATCAACTCCTTGATCACATTGTGCACATTATGATGATGTCCTACCGAGTGGGCCCAGAGATACCTCTTCGTCACACGGAGTGACAAATCCCAGTCTCGATTCGTGCCAACCCAACAGACACTTTCGGAGATACCTGTAGTGCACCTTTATAGCCACCCAGTTACGTTGTGACGTTTGGTATACCCAAAGCATTCCTACGGTATCCGGGAGTTGCACAATCTCATGGTCCAAGGAATGGATACTTGACATTGGAAAAGCTTTAGCATACGAACTACACGATTTGTGCTGGGCTTAGGATTGGGTCTTGTCCATCACATCATTCTCCTAATGATGTGATCCCGTTATAAACGACATCCAATGTCCATGGTCAGGAAACCGTGACCATCTGTTGATCAACGAGCTAGTCAACTAGAGGCTTACTAGGGACATGGTGTTTGTCTATGTATCCACACATGTATCTGAGTTTCCTATCAATACAATTCTAGCATGGATAATAAACAATTATCATGAACAAGGAAATATAATAATAACCAATTTATTATTGCCTCTAGGGCATATTTCCAACAGTCTTCCACTTGCACTAGAGTAAATAATCTAGTTCACATCGCCATGTGATTAACACTCGTAGGTCACATCGCCATGGGACCAACATCCTAAGAGCTTACTAGAGTCAGTAATCTAGTTCACATCAATATGTGATTAACACTCAATGAGTTCTGGGTTTGTTCATGTTATGCTTGTGAGAGAGGTTGTAGTCAACGGGTCTGCAACATTCAGATCCCTATGTACTTCGCAAAACTTTATGTCATATCGTAGATGCTGCTACCACGTTCCACTTGGAGCTATTCCAAATTGTTGCTCCATTATACATATCCAGTATCTCTACTCATAGTTATCCGGATAGGTGTTAAGCTTGCATCAACGTAACTCTTTACGTCAAACTCTTTATCACCTCCATAACCGAGAAACATTTCCTTATTTCTCTAAGGATAATTTTGACCACTATCTAGTGATCCACTCCTGGATCACCTTTGTACCCTCTTGCCAGACATGTGGCAAGGCACACATCAGGTGCGGTACTCAGCATGGCATACCGTATAGAGCCTATGACAAAAGCATAGGGGACGACCTTCGTCCTTCCTTTTTCTTCTGCCGTGATCAAGCTTTGAGTCTTACTCAACTTCACACCTTATAACTCAGGTAAGACCTCCTTCTTTGGCTGATCTATTTTGAACTCCTTCAAAATCATGTCAAAGGTGTGTGTTCCTTTTGAAAGTATCATCAGGCGTCTTGATCTATCTCTATAGATCTTGATGCCCAATTATGTAAGAAGCTTTATCCAGGTCTTTCTTTGAAAAACTCCTTTCAAACAACCCTTTACGCTTTCTAGAAATTCTACATCATTTCGGATCAACAATATGTCATTCACTTATACTTATCAGAAATGTTGTAGTGCTCCCACTCACTTTATTGTAAATACAAGTTTCTAACAAACTTTGTATACCCAAAAACTTTGTTCACTCCATCAAAGCATATATTCCGACTCCGAGATGCTTGCTCTAGTCCATAGAAGGATCGCTGGAGCTAGTATATCTTTTAGCATCCTTAGGATCGACAAAACCTTTCTGATTGTATCACATACAACCTTACGAAAACTGGTAAGGAACCTTGTTTTGTCATCCATCTGCCAGATTTCATAAATGCAGCTAATGCTAACATGATTCCGACGGACTTAAGCATCGCTACGGGTGAGAAAATCTCATCGTAGTCAACTCCTTGAACTTGTGAAAAACTCTTTGCCACAAGTAGAGCTTCATAGACGGTGACATTACCGTCCACGTCCGTCTTCTTCTTAAAGATCCATTTATCTCAATGGCTTGCCGATCATCGGGCAAGTCCACCGAAGTCCATACTTTGTTTTGATACATGGATCCTATCTCGGATTTCTCGGCTTCTAACCATTTGTCAGAATACGGGCCCACCATCGCTTCTCCATAGTTCGTAGGTTCATCGTTGTCCAACAACATGACCTCTAAGATAGGATCACCATACCAATCAGGAGTAGTACATATCCTTGTCGACCTACGAGGTTCGTTAGCAACTTGATCCGAAGCTTCATGATCACTATCATTAGTTTCCTCTTCAACAGTCGTAGGTTCCACAGAAACATCTTTCTGTGTTGCACTACTCTCCGGTTGAAGTGAGGGTTCGACAACCTCATCAAGTTCTATCTTCCTCCCACTCAAATCTTTCGAGAGAAACCCCTTCTCGTGAAAGGACCCGTTCTTAGCGACAAACATTTTGCCCTTGGATCTGAGATAGAAGGTATACCCAACTGTTACCTTTGGGTATCCTATGAAGATGTATTTGTCCGTTTTGGGTTCGAGCTTTTTCCGGCTGAAGCCATAAGCATCGCAGCCCCAAACATTAAGAAAACGACAACTATGGTTTCTTGCCAAACCACAGTTCATACGGTGTCGTCTCAACGGACTTTAGATGGTGCCCTATCTAAAGTGAATGCAGCTGTCTCTAATGCATAACCTCGAAATAACAGCGGTAGATCGGTAAGAGACATCATCGATCGCACCATATCTCATAAGGTTCGATTATGACGTCTAGACACACCATTACGCTGTGGTGTTCCAGGTGGCTTCAACTGCGAAACAATTCCACAATGTCTTAAGTGATTGCCAAACTCACAACTCAGAAAATATCCCCTTGATCAGATCGTAGGAACATGATCTTCTTGTTATGATGATTCTTAACTTCACTCTGAAATTGCTTGAACTTTTCAAACGATTCAGACTTTTACTTCATTAAGTAAATATACCCATATCTACTCAAATCGTTAGTGAAGATGAGAAAATAACGATATCCACTACACGCCTTAATTCTAATTGGATAACACACATCAGCATGTATGATTTCCAACAAGTCACTTTCCCGTTTCATTGTACCAGAACACGGGATCTTAGTCATCCTGCCCATGAGGCATGGCTCGCATGTGTCAAGCGATTCAAAAACAAGTGACTCCAAACATCCATCAGCATGGAGTTTTTTCATGCATTTTATGCCAAAATGACCTAAGCGGCAGTGCCACAAGAAAGTGGTAATATTATTATTAACTCTACATCTTTTGGCATTAATATTATCATCATGTGTATTACTATGATCGAGATTCAACAAACCATTGGGTGCATGACCATAAAGGTATTATTCATGTAAACAGAATAACCATTATTCTCTAACTTAAATGAATAACCGTATTGCAATGAACATGATCTAATCATATTCATGCTCAACGTAGACACCTGATATCATTTATCTAGGTTCAACACTAATCCCGAAAGTAGAGTGAGCGTGTGATGGTGATCTTATCAACCTTGGAAACATTTCCAATCACACATCGTCACCTCGCCCTTAGCTAGTCTCGTTCAGTCCGTAGCTTTTGCTTCAAGTCACTAATAATAGAAACTGAACCGGTATCCAATACCCAGGTGCTACAAGGAGTACTAGTAAGGTACACATCAATAACACGTATATCAAACATACTTTGTTGAAGTTGCCAGCTTTCTTATCTACCATGTATTTGGGGTAGTTCCGCTACCATGTGACGTTCCCCTTACAATAGAAGCAATTAGTCTCAAGGTTTGGGTTCAACCTTGGGTTCCTTCATTAGTGCGACAACTGGTTTGTCATTCATAAAGTTTCCCTTCTTGCCCTTGCCCTTTTGAAACCAGTGGTCTTGATAAACCATCAACACTTGATGCTCCTTCTTGATGTCTACTTTTGCGGTCTTAAGAACCGCTAATAGCTCCGGATCATCTCCATCCTTTGCATGTCATAGTTCATCACGAAGTTCTAGTAGCTTGGTGATAGTGTCTAGAGAATTCCGTCAACCACTATCTCATCTGGAAGATTAACTCCCACTTGGTTCAAGTGATTTTAGCACTCAGACATTCTGAGCACATGCTCACTAGTTGAGCTATTCTCCTCCATCTTTTTGGCAAAAGAACTTGTCAGAGGTCTCATACCTCTCAACACGGGCATGAGTCTGAAATCCCAATTTCAGCTCTTAGAACATCTCATATGTTCTATGACATTCAAAACGTGATTTGAATCCCGATTCTAAGCCGTAAAGTATGGTGCACTAAACTATCAAGTAGTCATCAGGACGTATCTGTCAGGTGTTCACAACATCCACAGACAACGTTGTAGGGGCTTGCACATCGAGCGGTGCATCAAAGACGTAAGCTTTCTGTATAGTAGTGAGGACACTCCTCGGACTACGGACCCAGTCCGTATCATTGCTTACATGATCTTTCAACTTAGTCTTTCTCTAGGATCGTATTAAACAGGGAGCTACAACGCAGTTATTGGTCTACAACATAATTTGCGAAGACAACTTAGACTATTGTTCATGACTATTAAGTTCATCTAATGAACTCCCACTCAGATAGACATCTCTCTAGTCATGTAAGTGATACATGATCCGAATCGACTAGGCCGTGTCCGAGCATCACGTGAGAAGGACTAGTCATCAACGGTGAACATCTTCATGTTGATCGTATCTTCTATACGACTCATGTTCGACCTTTCGGTCTTCCGTGTTCCGAGGCCATGTCTGTACATGCTAGGCTCGACAAGTCAACCCTAAGTGTATCGTGTGTGTAAATCTGGCTTACACCCGTTGTATGCGAACGTTAGAACCTATCACACCCGATCATCACGTGGTGCTTCAGAACAACGAACCTTAGCAACAGTGCACAGTTAGGGGGAACACAATTCTTGAAATTTTAGTGAGATATCATCTTATTCACTACCGTCGTTCTAAGCAAATAAGATGTAAAACATGATAAACATCACATGCAATCAAATAGTGACATGATATGGCCAATATCATCTTCCTCCTTTGATCTTCATCTTCGGGGCTCCATGATTATCATCGTCACCGGCATGACACCATGATCTCGATCATCGTGTCTTCATGAAGTCGTCTCGCCAAATTACTTCTACTACTATGGCCAATGTTTAGCAATAAAGTAAAGTAATTGCATGGCGTTATTCAGTGACACGCATGTCATACAATAAATAAGACAACTCCTATGGCTCCTACCGGTTGTCATTCTCATCGACATGCAAGTTGTGATTCCTATTACAAGAACATGATCAATCTCATACATCACATATATATCATTCATCACATCCTTTTGGCCATATCACATCACACCGCACATGCTGCAAGAACAAGTTAGACGCCCTCTAATTGTTGTTGCAAGTTTTTACGTGGCTGCTATAGGTTTCTAGCAAGAACGTTTCTTACCTACGCCAAAAACACAAGGTGATATGCCAATTTCTATTTACCCTTCATAAGGACCCTTTTCATCGAATCCGATCCGACTAAAGTGGGAGAGACATACACCCGCTAGCCACCTTATGCAACTAGTGCATGTTAGTCGGTGGAACTTGTCTCACGTAAGAGTACGTGTAAGGTCGGTCCGGGCCGCTTCATCCCACGATGCCGCCGAATCAAGATAAGACTAGTAACGGCAAGTAAATTGACAAATCCATGCCCACAACTACTTTATGTTCTACTTGTGCAAGATACTACGCATAGACCTAGCTCATGATGCCACTGTTGGGGATCGTAGCAGAAAATCAAAAAATTTCCTACGTATCACCAAGATCTATCTATGGAGTAATCTAGCAACGAGGGTGTCGGGGAAACTAATCGCCCACGAACACCTATGGGACCGGAACCCCTTTTCGGTATGGAAAGGGAGCGGAGGGAGCACAAAGAGCAGATCGAGGGGCACACGCGAGCAGTTTACCCAGGTTCGGGCCGCACGGATGCGTAAAACCCTACTCCTGCCTTGGTTGTATTGAGTTCTTGGCTCGGGAGCAAGAAGATCTACAGTACTAGCTACATCGAACGTGGGAGTGATCAAGCTTCGGAACCCCCTCTACGTTGTGCATGGGCCTCCTTTTATAGTTCAAAGGGGTCACCGACAGGTGTCAACGTAGATGAGGGTAAAAGCGTAAAATTGGTGGTAGTTGTAACAGTGGATGCACAGTGCATGCACAGTGGTCTATACCTAACCCAGACGGTGGGGGACAAGGGCATTGAATGCCCGTCACCGTCGCCCCAAACAGTGTAAAAAGCGTCCGTCCGGGCGTCTCCGTTCGCCACGACGGTAGCTTTGTCATCGTGGCTCGCCATCGTGTACCCCAGGCTACACAGCCATCCGCCACGTGCCCCAGGAAGGGCCCCAGGGCGACGCGTGGCCAGATGAGCTGGAGCGCAGGCACACGGTGGAAGCTTGCCGCGGCAAGAACCTTGCCGCGGTCGCTACCTTGCCGGGCCCGGAAGCTTGCCGCTCTCCGGGTCTTGCCGGGGCGCGCGATGCGCCACGGCATGTCTTCTGAAATGCTGTTCTTTGGCCTTCCTGGCAAGCTCCTCTTGCGAGGGTCTTGTGCAGAAGGGATGATCTCGAGCCTGGAGCGGCCTTCCCGGCAAGCTCCTCTTGCCGGGGTCTTGTTTCTAAACTTGAATACTTTGTTCTTGAATGGCTTCAAGGGAACCAGAGTGGGCTTTGGCGGGCGCGTGGTGAGCCTGACCACGGGACGCTGCTACTGCCCGTGCACAAGTCGGGATACTAAGGTACCCCTACTTTAGTACACCGACAGGAGCCCCCGGGCCTGGGCCACACACGGTGCCGAGCGCTGTTGGGCCAGGCCCAAAACAGTGCACGGGCACACACGGCCCACGGCGTGCCGTTTCCCACTCTGTATTCGCCGCATCCCTCCCTAACGGCACGCGTCGATTGCGGCGTCGTGGGAGAGATTGTGGCCTGTTTCTTTAATGGGAAAATGCGGAACGTCCCCCACTTCCCCCTTAAAAGCAGAGGAAGCAGGGGCAGTTTCCCCCCCCCATTGCTTCATTGCATCTTCAATCTCCAGAAACCCCTGGCGCTCTCCGCCTCCCCAAAGGTCGAAAGAGAGCCGAGCTCCACCCTTCCTCCGCCATCTCCAGCATCCTCAGCGCCGCCGACCCCCCTCGCCATCCCCGCCATGGCCCCGAAGAGCGACAAGGCGAAGAACGCGAAGTCCGAGAAGGCGGCGAAGCTGGCAGCGATGCGGAAGAGGATGGTGGTCTTCCCGCCGAGGCTCGGCGCGAGGGAGCTGAGGGACAAGTACTACTTGTTCTGGGCGAGGGAGACGAAGGCTCACCCGCGCACCAGGGTCCTCCCCGCCGAAGCCTGCGACATGTATCCGGGAGGTTACCATTACTTCGCTCTGTTCTTCCACTGCGGTCTCTGCCCTCCGTACTCTGAGTTCTTCTGCGACGTTATGAACACGTACGGATTCCACCTCCTAGATTTCACCCCGAACGCAGTCTTGACCATGGCCGTTTTCGCACATCTGTGCGAAAACTTTGTCGGAGTCCACCCCAACGTAGCTCTCTTCCGCCATTTCTTCACACCTCGAGTAGAGTCTGGGTCCCCCCTCTCCGGTGGCATCTCTTGGATCTTTAGGCTCAACAAGAAAGAGGCGTACTTGATTGGAGAGCTCCGCGGCAAGTGGGATGAGTGGAGGGCCGATTGGTGCTGGATTGTGGAAGAGGAACCCCAGCAGTTTACATCACCTCGCCGGGCCGCAATAGTGCGCGGCAAGGACTGGAGCGATCTGGCCCCGGAGGACGAGAGGCTGAAGATTGCCCTTACTAGGATCCTTCGTCTCCGGGCCGCCAACCTTACTGTAGGTGAGGTCGGGGCGGATTTCCTTCGCCGCCGCATTGCCCCCTTGCAGGACAGGAAGAGGTCCGCTTGGGAATTCGGCAACGCGGCAGACTGCATGAGGCTACGCCCCGGCCTGAATTACAACTTCACCGTCTTGGAACTCAAAGGAATGGTCCGCTCGTTGTTCAAGCATGACCCCAAGCACACGGAGTAGTTTACCCCGTCGCGGGGAGTAGTTCCATTATGCAACAACTCTTCACTTAGTGCCATCCGTGCGGTAATGCCTCTGTGCGATTCCCACGGGGTGGATCCCACTTGGCTGGCGCCTTCAGAAGAGACCGTGCAAACTTTCTTCGATAACCTGGTTGAGCGGCCGATCAACCCCGAAGAGAAGAAGGGTCTCACCCGCGCGACCACCGACCGGGATGTGGCGTATATCGCTAGCAGAATGGAGGAAGCCGCCGCAGCTGAGGCCGCGGGTGAGTTTGGTTACTCTGTGGAGGAGGCAGAAGCAGCGGATGCAGTGAGCAGGGCCGAGGAGGAAGAGATCCTCAAGCTGTTGAAGCCCGCCGGGGAGCCTGCCGGGAGGAGCGAGGCTGCCGGGCAGGGGACCGAGTCCAGTGAGCCCGCCGAGGAGGACGCCGAATCGTGCGATTCCGACGAAGACTCGGGCGGGTCACTGAACCTCGACGACGCTTCTTCATCCTCGGAGAATTCTCCGCCACCGCCAAGTCCTCCGCCACAGCCAAAGAAGCGCCTCCGCAAGACCACTGAGACGGCGAGGCAGCCGGCGCCCTGACAGCAGCCGAAGCGTCGCTCGACGCGTGCCACCACGACGAGCAAGGTCGTCAAGGAGGCGCCTCGCGCCTCAGCGGCAAGCGGAGGGGGATCTTCCCGAACCGGTTCCGGCGCTCCTTCCGCCCCTCGGTCTTCGGCGACGACCGGAGCGGGGTCTTCTCAGCCCACGGCTCCAGAGCCCGCCAAGCGCCCGAGGGAGCCTACTCCTCCAGCTCCTCGCGCTGGGACGCGTGAGGCAGACTTTGACTTC
Organism: Secale cereale; assembly: GCA_902687465.1. Taxonomy (NCBI): domain Eukaryota; kingdom Viridiplantae; phylum Streptophyta; class Magnoliopsida; order Poales; family Poaceae; genus Secale; species Secale cereale. Next base: position 172,539,420 of record LR738710.1, on the reverse strand, counting down.
TCCGCCCTTAGTTCCGACGAGGAGGAGGAAGAGTAAGCATTTGCAACTTTTATTTCCTTTGATTCTTGTTGCTCTTGTCTTGAATTCTCTTTGCCTAACTCTGATCTTGTTTGGCTTCCAGGACCCTGACCCAGAGGATGGCGAAGAGGGCCAAGATCCCTGTAGTTGATCTTGAGGGGGACGAGCCCGTCGCAGCGGCAGGAGATGCGCCCGCGACAGGCTTGCCGGGCCAGCCTGCTGCTTCGGAGAGCAGCCCCCCGCGTAAGTCTCTTGTTTACTTTTCTGCTTGACGGGCGCGCTTGAGCTTCTTATCCTTACTAATGTCCTGTTCGCTTGTTGACTTGTGCAGAAGTGGAGCCACAGCCGCAGGAGCATCAAGAGGCTGCTCCCGACGAGCCGCTCGTCCCACCCTCCCCGCCAAGGAGGAGTTCCACGGTGAGGGAGGGTGCTCCGCCAAGGGCGGGTACTCCGCCAAGGGCGAGTACCCCGACAAGGGTGGGCACCCCGCCACGGGCAGGCGCCAGCGGCCCTCTGCCGGCGGGAGCCACTACTACGCCGCCAAGGGAGGACTCCCCGGCAAGGATCCTCGTAGAGGACGAGGCCCGCGCAGGTAACCCTTGTACTTTCATTCTCTTGAATTCTTCTTTTTGGATATTTGCTTGACGATTCTTCCTTTCTTTTTCTTCTGCCAGATCCGCCCGCCCCGGAGTCGATGGAGACAGAGGCCATCACCGAGGAGGACGTGCGCGGTGATGCCGGCGACTCCACCACCGCTGAAGGGACGGCCGGCGCTGAAGAACCAGCCGCTGACGAGACCACCGCGACCGCTGACGTGGCAGCTGGGGAAGGGACCGGCGACCACACTGCTGGCCCCGAGGCCGCAGGAGCGCCAGACGCTGCGCCGGCCGCCGACCCCTCCGCCGCCGCGGCTGGGTCGGGTGTTTATCTGGAGGCCGCCAACGGGGTCTTCATCCAAGTCCCGCGGGCGTCCTCATCAAGGGCACCTGCGGAGTGGGAGAGCTTCGATGGAGAAGTCCTCGCCTCTGCCGGGCTAAGGCTTGTCGACGCGCCCGGCGGCAGCAGCGAGTCCGAAGAGGAGCAGCTCCTGCACCGGCTTCTGGCCTTGTACCGGGCCAGGCAGGCCAAGTTGGAGTCCCGAGAGGCTCTGGCTGCCAAGGACGGTGTCGACTTGGAGAAGCGCGCCGCGGAGCTCCGCGCCGCCAACCAAGCGGTCCTCCGGAACTTGGCGGAGGAGCGCGAGGAGCTCGCCGAGGCGCACCAGGCGTTCATCCTCGAGAAGGCCGAGGTTGAGGAGCAGCAGCGACTGGCCGCCGAGGATCTGTCTCGGCAGGAAGGAGAGCTGAACCAGCGGAAGGTCGACCTCGATAGCCACGAGGACAACCTTGCCGCGCGCGAGCAGTCCATTGGTGGGGCTCTGCAGGAGGCGAGGGACGCCACTGCTGCCGCAGAGACCGACAAGAGGGACCTGGAGGCGAGGGTGGCGTAGTTGGAGCTCAATCTGAAGACGAGCGAGGAGAAGGTTGCCGCGCTCAAACTTGAAAGGGAGAAGGACGCCCACAGCCACTCGGAGCTGCAGGTCCGCCTCTCTGACAAGGGAAAGGAGCTCAACGACGCCAAGGACTCCATCGCAGACTTGGAGCTGAAGGTTTCCACCCTCACTGAGTCACTTGACGGTGCCCGGAACCGTGAAACGAAGCTGAAGGAGGATCTTCGCGCTGAGAGGGCATTGCTGGATAGCGCCGCCGTCTCGCAAAATAACTTCAAGCAGACGGTGGAGCAGTGGACCGAGGGGCTCGTCGCTGCTGCCGCCAACATCGACAAGGAGATGGTGGCGCTGGGGACAGAGCATCTCGTGTACTCCCCCGACGAGAACCTCCCCCACAGCGCCAAGCTGAGTTTGTTCTTCAGAGGAGTGGCGCCGGCCCTCGCGCAGCTACGGGAGAAGCTCCCCACGCAGCTGGCTAACGAGGCACGCCGGCTTTGCATGGGTACTATGGAGCGAGTGTTGACGAAGATCGTCTACCGCAACCCCGGGATTAATCTTGAGAACGTCCTCCGGACCTTGTCGCCCGAAGCTGACCAGGAAGCGTTGAAGGCACAAGTTGCCCACATCGTGGCCAAGGTGGGCAAGATCAGGAGGGTTGACGGAGACCTTGTAGACTAGGCTTCCTTCTTTCTGCTTCCCTTGCCGCTGTCGATTAAGTCATGGATAGTAGTTTGTTAGAACAACGACAAGTTATCTTGTAATATAACTTTATTTTGGATAGTCAATGCAGTGTTATCTCCCTTGCTCGATCCCTTTACTTTGTATGCTTCTCACCCTACGCATCTAGGGAGCTTGCCGGCAAAGGGACCCTTGCCGCGAGCGCTAAGTGCGGGACTTCAGCGGCCTGCTGGCAATGCCCTCGCCGGCAAGAAACCTTGCCGCAGCTAGTCGCAGCACACTTAGGTTGTTGAGCGAACTCGAAAACGAAATAAGGGCGCGACACTTGTCGCAGCTCACTTAAGCCGTTGAGCATGCTCGAAACAAAGTAAGGGCGCGGCTACCCACGGGTAGGTTCCTCCGCGCACAGGTTTTCCATACAAAGTGTGGTCGTTCAAGGAAGATAACTAAGAATTTTAAAATTTTGAATGCTCAAACTTTGGCAACTTAGCTTTTGTGTTCTGTTTGCTTCCCGGTAAGGCTTTCCTTCCTTGAACAGCACTTGGTCCATACCACCGTCTCCTTCCCCCCGGCAAACTTGTGCGTGAGGAAGACTTCTTCTGCTTGAGAAAAAAAAAGGAAGAGGGGAGGAAACATAGATATGGAGCCTTGCGGCTTGTTATTGCTTACCGGGATCGTGTGCTGCACAAAGTGTCAGATAATACATGCAATGAAAACAAGAATGCATGAAATGACAAGCCGTGCGAAGCACAAAAGTTTTACTGATGCACGGGGTCTGCGCCCGGCTTTGTACAAAGGTTTACATGCAACAGCGGCAAGACTTGTACAAAAGGTGGTTGCCGGAGCGGATCACGGCAACCGCGCCTCATGGGTGAAACTTGTGAAGATGCTCAATGTTCCAGGAGTTGCTCACCGGTAAGCCTTCTTCGGTCTCAAGGCGGACAGCGCCGGGCCTTGTGACTTGTCTCACCCGATAAGGGCCTTCCCACTTTGGCGTCAACTTGTTGGAGTTCTTGGCGGACTGAACGCGCCGAAGAACAAGGTCGCCTTCCTCGAGACTCCTGGCCTTGACTTTGCGGCTATGATAGCGACGCAAAGCTTGCTGGTATCGAGCAGCTCGTACAGCAGCCTGGAGACGGTTCTCCTCGAGGAGCAATGCATCATCTTGCCGCAGCTGCTCCTGCTCAAGCTCATCGTAAGAGAGCACTCGAGGAGACCCGTATACGAGTTCCGTGGGGAGAACTGCCTCTGCTCCATAGACAAGAGCAAAGGGTGTCTGTCTGGTGGCTCGATTTGGTGTCGTCCTGATTGACCAAAGAGCCGCCGGCAACTCCTCGATCCAGTTTCTTCCGCACTTGTGCAGCCTGTCGAGGGTTCTTGTCTTGAGTCCGCGCAGCACTTCAGCATTTGCCCTCTCCGCTTGACCATTGCTCCTCGGGTGAGCAACAGTAGCGAAGCAGACCTTGGCGCCAAGGTCTTGGACGTATTGCATGAAGGTGCGACTTGTGAACTGTGTGCCGTTGTCGGTGATGATCCTGTTAGGGATTCCGAAACGGCAAACGATTGATCTGAAGAACCTGACTGCTGACAGTGCGGTCACCTTTCTCACTGGTTCCACTTCCGGCCACTTTGTGAACTTGTCGATAGCAACGTACAAGTACTCAAAGCCCTCGACAGCGCGGGGAAAGGGGCCGAGGATGTCGAGCCCCCAGACCGAAAAGGGCCAGGACAAAGGGATCGTCTGGAGAGCTTGAGCTGGCTGGTGTATTTGCTTGGCATGGAACTGGCACGCTTCGCACTTGGTTACTTGTGCAGTTGCATCTTGGAGGGCTTCTGGCCAAAAGAAACCTTGCCGGAACACCTTCCCGGCAAGTGCTCTTGCGCCAATGTGGTGTCCACATATGACTCCGTGTATCTCTGCCAACAGCTTCTGTCCATCTTCCCGGGAAATGCATTTCAATCTGACACCATAGAGTCTTCTTCTGTATAGTTCGTTGCCGACGAACTGGTACATACTTGACTGCCTGGTTATCCTCTCTATCTCTTCTGGTTCTTCGGGAAGTTCTCCAGTTTGAAGGAAATGGACAATTTGTTGCGCCCATGCTGGAGCTTGAGGCTCAACAACAAGGACTAAAGGCATCAGTGCCGCTGTGGGAACGTCAGCTTCCACGATAAAGACTTGCGTCTCTGCCGGAGCTTGACGTCCCCCGGCAAGCCTGCCGGGGCAAGACTTGTCGGGAACGCCTGCTTGAACTGTACAGACCCTTGGTTCCGCAGGAGCAGACTGTTCCTCAGCAACTTGGTCGTTGATCTTGGGAACCTTGGCGGTGACTTCAGGAAGATCTGCCGGCAAGTAGTTACCGGAGACCAACTTTCTCTTCTTGTTTTTCCCAACTGATGGTGTAACGGATGGTTGAGTTAGCTTGAGCACGAAGGTCCCTGGTTCCACAGGTAACTTCGTTGCAGCACACTTTGAGAGGCCATCTGCGATATCATTCTGATCTCTTGGAACGTGCTCCATCTGCAGGCCTTCAAAGTGTTCTTCAAGCTTCCTCACTTCATCGACATAAGCTTCCATCAAAGGACTCTGGTAGCTCTTGTTTACTTGTCGGACCACCAACTGTAAATCTCCCCGCACAATCAGCTTCTTGATCCCAAGTTCGGCTGCAATTCTGAGGCCGGCAAGCAAACCTTCATACTCTGCAGTATTGTTTGTCGCTTGCTCCTTGGGAAAGTGCATTTGAACAACGTACTTGAGGTGCTCCCCGGTGGGCGCTACGAGTAACACACCAGCACCGGCGCCTTGCAACGAGAATGCACCATCGAAGTACATTATCCATTCTTTGCTAGCTTCTTTGACGGGGATGTTTGTTTCTGGAACTTCTTCGTCTGGTGTTGGTGTCCATTCTGCTATGAATTCTGCCAAGGCTCTGCTCTGGATAGTTGAAGTACTTTCAAACTTAAGGCCAAAGCTTGACAGCTCAAGTGCCCACTCGACGATCCTGCCTGTTGCTTCTGGATTTTGCAATATCCTCTTCAACGGAAAGCGAGTGACCACCGTTATCTCGTGTGCTTGGAAGTAGTGGCGCAGCTTTCTCGAGGCCATGAGGAGACCGAAAAGCAACTTCTACACCCCAGAGTATCTTGATCTAGCCCCCTGCAAGAGGGAGCTGACAAAATAGACTAGGCGCTGCACCATCTTCTTTCGCACCCTTTCTTGTTCCTGCGCAAACTCTCCTTTATCGGAGCCAGAGCTTGTCGGGGAAGCCCCCTGCTTGTCGCTGGATGTGCTTGCCGGGGCTGTGGGCTCCTCCTCTGCCTCCCTTTCCGCTACCAACGCAGCACTAACCACTTGATTGGTTGCTGCTAAGTATAGCAGCAACTTCTCTTGCGACTTAGGTGCGACAAGTATAGGAGTGGAGGACAGGTATCCTTTCAAGTCCTGCAGCGCTGCCTCCACTTCCGGAGTCCATTTCATTGGACCTGCCCTTTTCAAGATTTTGAAAAAAGGCAGGGCGCGTTCTGCAGACTTTGAAATGAACCTGCTGAGGGCAGCCACACAACCAGCAAGTCTTCGTACATCCTTAACGCGCTTCGGAGCTTTGATCTACTTAATGGCTTTGATCTTGTCGGGATTGGCTTCAATCCCCCTCTGGGACACAAAGAACCTGAGAAGCTTGCCAGAGGGGACTCCGAAGACGCACTTCTCGGGGTTCAGCTTGAGTTGTATCTTGCGCAGATTTGCAAAAGTCTCATCCAGGTCTTGGATCAGGGTATCCTTGTTCTTGCTCTTGACCACTATGTCATCCATGTAGGCTTCTACATTCCTGTGTATCTGTGGCTCAAAAGCAGTGTGGACCACCCTTGCAAATGTTGAGCCCGCATTCTTCAGTCCAAAGGGCATGCGTATGAAACAGTAAGTGCCACATGGAGTAATGAATGCGGTCTTCCCTTCATCTTCCTCAACCATGAATATCTGGTGATACCCGGAGTATGCGTCAAGAAATGAAAGCAACTCACATCCAGCCGTGGAGTCAACGATCTGGTCAATGCGCGGCAAGGGGAATGGATCCTTGGGACAAGCTTTATTCACATCAGTGAAGTCTATACAAAGTCTCCACTTCCCATTAGCTTTGCGCACGACAACTGGATTGGCCAGCCACGTAGGATGAAGTACACCTCTAACAAGGCCTGCTGCTTCCAACTTCTTGATCTCTTTAGCAATGAACTCTTGGCGCTCCACCGCTTGCTTCCTGACCTTCTGCTTGACGGGCCGCGCGTGAGGACAAACAGCAAGCTTGTGCTCAATTACCTTCCTGGGAACGCCGGGGATGTCAGACGGTTGCCATGCAAACACGTCGACATTCGCCCGCAGGAAGGCAACGAGCGCGCTTTCCTATTTGGGATCGAGCGTAGCACTGATGGTGAAGGTGCCACCAGTGCCGTCCTCCTTAGCGGACACCTTCTTGGTTGCAGGTGGAGCTGCCATTCCTTTCTTGCACTTGACGGTGGAGCTTGATGGTGCGTCCTCGACGGCAGCGCAGCACTCCGAAGAGGTGCGCTTGCCGGAGTGGGCTCCAGAGCTCTTGCCAGACTTGGTCTTGGTCTTCCCCCCGGGAGCTTCAGCGGCAAGTGTCTTGCTGTCTGCCGCGGCCGCTGCGTCCCGGTAGATCTTGTCGGCGCAAATAAGCGCGTCCTTCTTGTCGCCGGGGACAGAGATGACGCTTATTGGCCCTGGCATCTTGAGCATGTTATATGCATAGTGAGAGGCTGCCGTGAACTTGGCGAGCGCAGGACGACCAAGTATCCCATTGTATGGCAATGGGATATCGGCGACGTCGAAGGTGATCCTCTCAGTCCTGAAGTTTAGCTCTCCGCCAAAGGTTACTGGCAGTGTGATCTTCCCCTTTGGCTTGCTCCTTCCCGGGTTGATTCCTTGGAAAGTTCCGGTTTCCTCGAGCTCGCTGTCGGGGATCTGCAGCTTCCGGATTACAGCAGAGGAGATCAAGTTTAGGCCGGCCCCGCCGTCAACCAACATCTTGGTGACCTTGAGGTTGTGGATGGTTGGCGAGACCAACATCGGCAAGCACCCGACCGCAGTTGTGTGGTCAGGGTGGTCCTCAAGGTCGGAAATGATGGGCGTGCTGGACCACTTCAGCAGCTTGCGCGACTCGACGGGTGGCTCAGCTGCATTCACTTCCCGCACCCATTGCTTGAGTTGGCGGTGGGAAGTGTGCAGAGAGGCACCTCCATCGACGCAAAAAACTTCTATGGCCTTGTGGAACTCCTGCTCGCTGTTGTCTCCGTCATCCATGTCCTCGTCATCGTCTTCGTCTTCATCCTTGTCGCGGCCGCGGGGAGGTCTGTCTCCTTGTCGCTGCTTGGCCTTGCCGCGGCGTCCTCCCCGGCCATTGAATGGCCACTTCTTGCCGGACTCACCTCCGCCTCCCTGGGCCTTCTCCTTGTCGCGTCGCTCGTATTCAGCCTTCTGCTGCTCTACGAGGTATTCGACCCTCTTGCAGTTCTGGAGATCGTGGCCCTTGGTGTGGTGGATCTTGCAGTACTGCTTGTCGGAGCCGTCCTGCTTGTCAGCGGCGGCTACAATGGCAGGCTCCTTGCCGGAGCCACCAGCCTGAGTTTTCTTGTCGCCAGCCTCCTTGCCGGACTTCTCCACAACCAGTACTTCCTTGTTCTTCTTCTTCTTATTGTTCCGCCGCCGGTTTTTCCTTGCCGGGGCGGCATCCTCGCTGTCCGTTCCTCCTGCTCCAGTATCCTCTCCGGGGAGTCTCCTCCCTTCTTCAGCGCGCGCACACTTGTCAGCCAGAGCGTAAAGCTCGCTGACGTCCCGGATCTTGGTCATCGCCATCTCCTCCCTCATCCGGCGGTTACGCACGTTCTGGTGGAACGCGCTGATAACCGCGGCAGGGTGGACATCCGGGATGTTGTGCTGAACGGGGCTGAACCTCTGGATGTACTTTCGTAGGGACTCTCCCTCCTTCTGGGCAAGAATGTGGAGATCGCTCTCCTGGCCGTGGGGTTTGTGGCCGCCCGTGAAGGCGCCGACAAACTGGTGGCACAGGTCTGCCCAAGAAGAGATGGAGTTCTCCGGCAAGTGCATAAGCCAAGATCTGACGTTTGGCTTAAGCATGAGCGGGAAGTAATTCGCTAGAATCTTCTCGTCGCGTCCCCCGGCAGCCTGCACCGCAATGGTGTAGATGCTGAGGAACTCCGAGGGATGGGTCTTGCCGTCGTACTTCTCGGGTACGTCGGGCTTGAAGTTCTTCATGCTGGGCCACTGGACTTGCCGCAGCTCTCGGGTGAACGCAGGGCAACCTGCCGCATACGGCAAGTCGCCTGGTTCACCGGGCGCGTGCATGTCGACAGTGGTCCCAGCGCGCTGGTCGGACTGTCGTCGCGCTTCTCTTCGACGCTCGATGCGAGTTCGAGCGTCCTCTTGTCGCCTGTCGTCGAGGACTTGGCGTTGATCGCGGCGAGCTCGCGGGTCTGACGACACCGTGGAGTCGTCGTCGACGTTGATCTGGCGAGTCGGCGACTTTTGCTTCTGCGGCGGGGAGTGCACGGTAGTTGCACCCCCGGCGGTCTTGTCTCCATCAGCCTTCGCTTGGCTGACTTGCCGCGGCCGTGATGTTGCCGGCTGCTGCGGCGAGTCGTTGTTGGCGAAGGCGATGAGGCTCTGGATTATAGCCCTCCAGTCTTCGGCCTTGTCCGCCGCTGGAGGGAAGTCGAGGAGCAGTTGAGCCCTAGCTAGAGCTTCTGCTGGAGAGGAGGGAAGCGGTGGCGAGCGGTGCGAGGAGCGAGATATGCTCAGACTTCTAACAGCATTAGAAGGAGCAGGATCTCGCCCCGGCGACCGTGCCTTGCTCGTATAGACGCGTTGGCCTTGAGCATCCCGCGACCCGCCGGCTTGGCCACGTCCTAGCAAGCGTATGGTACCCTGGGTACCACGCTGCTGCTGGTCCGGCACCTCCTGAGAGGGGCGTGGTGCGTGCACGGACACCGAGGTTTTGGAATGGGCTCGGTCGTCCGTCTTGTCCTTGGACTTGGCGGCGCCGTGAGTTTCCTCGCCGGCGTCCGCCCCTCCGCCAGCGTCTACCCCACCAACCGTTGGTTCTGGTGGTGGCGGGATCGACGCGGACGGGTCTCCGACCTCCGAAGCTTTCTTCTTCGGCGGCATGTCGATGTAGTCGATGAGGTTGATGAAGCTGCTGAAGATTGCGCCCGCGTGAACGCCGGATCAGGTTCGCACAACCTCGACGCCCCCTACCTGGTGCGCCAAGGATGTCGGGGAAACTGATCGCCCATGAACACCTATGGGACCGGAACCCCTTTTCGGTACGGCAAGGGAGCGGAGGGAGCACAAAGAGCAGATCGAGGGGCACACGCGAGCAGTTTACCCAGGTTCGGGCTGCACGGATGCGTAAAACCCTACTCCTGCCTTGGTTGTATTGAGTTCTTGGCTCGGGAGCAAGAAGATCTACAGTACTAGCTACACCGAGCGTGGGAGTGATCAAGCTTCGGAACCCCCTCTACGTTGTGCATGGGCCTCCTTTTATAGTTCAAAGGGGTCACCGACAGGTGTCAACATAGATGAGGGTAAAAGCGTAAAATTGGTGGTAGTTGTAACAGTGGATGCACAGTGCATGCACAGTGGTCTATACCTAACCCAGACGGTGGGGGACAAGGGCATTGAATGACCATCACCGTCGCCCCAAACAATGTAAAAAGCGTCCGTCCGGGCATCTCCGTTCGCCACGACGGTAGCTTTGTCATCGTGGCTCGCCACCGTGTACCCCAGGCTGCACAGCCATCCGCCACGTGCCCCAGGAAGGGCCCCAGGGCGACGCGTGGCCAGATGAGCTGGAGCGCAAGCACACGGTGGAAGCTTGCCGCGGAAAGCACCTTGCCGCGGTCGCTACCTTGCCGGGCCCGGAAGCTTGCCGCTCTCCGGGTCTTGCCGGGGCACGCGATGCGCCACGGCATGTCTTCTGAAATGCTGTTCTTTGGCCTTCCTGGCAAGCTCCTCTTGCCAGGGTCTTGTGCAGAAGGGATGATCTCGAGCCTGGAGCGGCCTTCCCGGCAAGCTCCTCTTGCCGGGGTCTTGTTTCTTAACTTGAATACTTTGTTCTTGAATGGCTTCAAGGGAACCAGAGTGGGCTTTGGCGGGCGCGTGGTGAGCCTGACCACGGGACGCTGCTACTGCCCGTGCACAAGTCGGGATACTAAGGTACCCCTACTTTAGTACACCGACAGAGGGGGAGGGGAGTGCATCTACATACCCTTGTAGATCGCGATGCGGAAGCGTTGCAAGAACGCGGATGAAGGAGTCATACTCGCTGCGATTCAGATCGCGGTTGATTCCGATCTAAGCGCCGAACAAGGGCGCCTCCGCGTTCAACACACGTGCAATCCGATGACGTCTCCCACGCCTTGATCCAGCAAGGAGAGAGGAAGAGGTTGGGGAAGACTCCATCCAACAGCAGCACGATGGTGTGGTGGTGGTGGAGGAGCGCGGGACTCCAGCAGGGCTTCGCCAAGCACTGCGAGAGACGAGGAGGGAGAGAGGTAGGGCTGCGCCAAGCGAGAGAGGTCAAAACCGTGTTATGGGCAGCCCCAAAACTCACATATATATAAGGGGAAGGGAGGGGCTGCGCCCCCTCTAGGGTTTCCCACCCCTAGGGGTGCGGCCACCTCAGATCCCATCTGAGGGTGGCGGCTAGAGGGGGAGAGGGAGAGGGGGCGCACCAGATTGGGCCCTAGGGCCCATCTGCCCTAGGGTTTGCCCCCCTCCCCTCTTGGATGCGCCTTGGGCCCTTGTGGGGGGGGGGGGGCGCACCAGCCCACCTGGGGCTGGTCCCCTCCCACACTTGGCCCACGCAGCCCTCTGGGGCCGGTGGCCCCACCCGGTGGACCCCTGGGACCCTCTCGGTGGTCCCGGTACGCTACCGATAGCGCCCGAAACATTTCCGGTGACCAAAACGGGACTTCCCATATATGAATCTTTACCTCCGGACCATTCCGGAACTCCTCGTGACATCCGGGATCTCATCCGGGACTCCGAACAACATTCGGTAACCGCGTACATACTTTCCCTATAACCCTAGCGTCATCGAACCTTAAGTGTGTAGACCCTACGGGCTCGGGAATCATGCAGACATGGCCGAGACAACTCTCCGGTCAATAACCAACAGCGGGATCTGGATACCCATGTTGGCTCCCACATGCTCCACGATGATCTGATTGGATGAACCACGATGTCAAGGATTCAATCAATCCCGTATACAATTCCCTTTGTCTATCGGCATAGTACTTGCCCGAGATTCAATCGTCGGTATACCGATACCTCATTCAATCTCGTTACCGACAAGTCTCTTTACTCGTTCTGTAACACATCATCCCGTGATCAACTCCTTGATCACATTGTGCACATTATGATGATGTCCTACCGAGTGGGCCTAGAGATACCTCTCCTTCACACGGAGTGACAAATCCCAGTCTCGATTCGTGCCAACCCAACAGACACTTTCGGAGATACCTGTAGTGCACCTTTATAGCCACCCAGTTACGTTGTGATGTTTGGTACACCCAAAGCATTCCTACGGTATCCAGGAGTTGCACAATCTCATGGTCCAAGGAATGGATACTTGACATTGGAAAAGCTTTAGCATACGAACTACACGATCTGTGCTAGGCTTAGGATTGGGTCTTGTCCATCACATCATTCTCCTAATGATGTGATCCCGTTATCTACGATATCCAATGTCCATGGTCAGGAAACCGTGACCATATGTTGATCAACGAGCTAGTCAACTAGAGGCTTACTAGGGACATGGTGTTTGTCTATGTATCCACACATGTATCTGAGTTTCCTATCAATACAATTCTAGCATGGATAATAAAAAATTATCATGAACAAGGAAATATAATAATAACCAATTTATTATTGCCTCTAGGGCATATTTCCAACAATCTTTCGGTGTCCTTTCCCAGTGGCAGTAGAGGCAGCAAGGCACATATTGTATTGTTGCCATCGAGGATAAAAAGATGGGGTTAATATCACTATGTTTGAGTTTATCCCTCTACATCATGTCATTTTGCTTAAAGCGTTACTCTATTCTTTTGAACTTAATACTCTAGATGCATGCTGGATAGCGGTCGATGTGTGGAGTAATAGTAGTAGATGCAGAATCGTTTCGGTCTACTTGTCTCGGACGTGATGCCTATATATAATGATCATGCCTAGATAGTCTCATAATTATTCGCTTTTCTATCAATTGCTCGACAGTAATTTGTTTACCCACCGTAGAATATCGCTATCATGAGAGAAGCCACTAGAGAAAACTATGGCCCCGGGTCTATTCTCAACATATCAATCTACAATCTACTTTACTTTCCCGCTTTTACTTTTTGTTCTTATATCCAAAAATGTCAAATATATCAAACTATCACCTCTATCAGATCTCACTTTCATAAGTGACCGTAAAGGGATTGACAACCCCTTATCGCGTTGGCTGTGAAGTTCTTATTTGTTTGTGCATGTGCGAGGGACTCGCGCGTGGTCTCCTACTGGATTGATACATTGGTTCTCAAAAACTGAGGGAAGTACTTACGCTACTGTGCTGCATCACCCTTTCCTCTTAGAGGGAATACAACGCAAGCTCGAGAAGTAGCACCTAGCACCATTGGGCCTTCCTCCTCCCCTTTCGCCACCGCCGCCGAAGGTCGCCGTCGGGTGAAGCCTTCACGACCGATGGTGGCAGCGGGGACTTCCTCTCGTGACGGCTGATGTCTACTACATAACCTTCTTCTTGTAGACATTGTTGGGCCTCCAAGTGCAGAGGTTTGTAGGACAGTAGCAAATTTCCCTCAAGTGGATGTCGTAAGGTTTATCAATCCGTGGGAGGCATAGGATGAAGATGGTCTCTCTCAAGCAACCCTGCAACCAAATAACAAAGAGTCTCTTGTGTCCCCAACACACCCAATACAATGGTAAATTGTATAGGTGCACTAGTTCGGCGAAGAGATGGTGATACAAGAGCAATATGTATGGTAGATATAGGTTTATGCAATAAGAAAATATAAAAACAGCAAGGTAGCAAGTGGTAAACGTGAGCATAAACGGTGTTGCGATGATAGTAGAAAAGGCCTAGGGTTCATACTTTCACTAGTGCAAGTTCTCTCAACAAGGATAACATAATTGGATCATATTACTAGCCCTCAACATGCAACAAAGAGTCACTCCAAAGTTACTAATAGCGGAGAACAAACGAAGAGATTATGGTAGGGTACGAAACCACCTAAAAGTTATTCTTTCTGATCGATCTATTCAAGAGTCCGTAGTAACGTTCAATCTGTCACAGAGTTCGTACTAGAATAACACCTTAAGACACAAATCAACTAAAACCCTAATGTCACCTAGATACTCCATTGTCACCTCAAATATCCGTGGGCATAATTATAAGATATGCATCACACAATCTCAGAAACATCTATTCAACCAACACATAGAACTTCAAAGAGTGCCCCAAAGTTTCTACCGGAAAGTCCAGACGAAAATGTGTGCCAACCCCTATGCATAGATTCCCAAGGTCACGGAACCCGCAAGTTGATCACCAAAACATACATCAAGTAGATCACATGATATCCTATTGTCTGTAGCGACCACGATCCGAATCGACTGAAGTCTTTGTGTTTCAGTGTCATCCCTGGATCGGTAATGCTGACACACACAGTACTTGAAGGATTTATAACAGAGTGGCAATCACACACTTATTTCATCGAATGTCTCCAAAGAGAACTTATTACATAAGTCTATGGCTTAAGGCCATCTAATAAAATAACAGCGGAAGGCTTGGAAGATAAGTGAGTCCATCAACTCCAACGGCATAGTTGAGTGCATGACAAACGACCTAGAACGTCTTATTCCTCGTCTGAAAAGTCTGCAACGCAATATGTTGCATCCTGAAAACGGGTCAGCACATGGAATATGTTGGCAAGATAACACAGAAGATGCAAGTAACAGAAGTAAAGGCTATACTATATGCATATTTGGCTAGTGGAGGCTCTAAGGTTAAAGTTTTTGCGTAAAGCCAATTTTTCCCTACAACAAAGGAATAAATTTTATTTTAACTATCATGGTAGTTGAAACCTCATTGAGAAGGTGCCTCCAACTCAATCCCAATTAAAGTAATCATTAACCCAACAAATTAACTTTAGAGTGATGAGATCAACCAATAATTCAAATACCAGATACTCAAGATGTCCATAACCGGGGACACGGCTAATCATGATCAGTTTGTACACTCTGCAGAGGTTTGTGCACTTTTCCCACAAGACTCGATCACCTCCATTTGGTTTCTCGCACTGCATGGTGTTTGAGAAACGGATGACCGAGACACAGTCTTTCCGAAGAGGTCCCCTTAACCAGATAGATAGGCCCGTACACCTACAATCCCTCTACATCTGCTAGCCCATCATGGAAAGGTTTCCCACAACTTACTCAACTATGCCAGAGCCCATAATGGCATTGTGGCTGCACACGGAAATTTCTAGCATGAATAGTTTTATGATCCCTATGAGCCTGGGTGGCATTCCAAAGGAAAAATCACACGGAACCCCGGGATTTCCTAGGACAACACTGGATTCCCCAGGTGCCCTGCAACCAATCCACCCAGACGTGTATTCAAGTAGCCACCCTAAGTTGAATCCTTAATTAACAACTCACATCTGTCATGGATTTCACTCAAACCCGAACCACGTCTACGAGCATAGCATGATAACCTAAGCATAGCGTATAATTAACTCACAAGGGTTTGAAAATAATGCAGGTAATAGGTTCTACCACAATCTACTTCCCAGTCCCACAAGTTAAGAGATCCTACTCGTGCAATGTGTGAGGGTTTGATCTAATGCATAAAAACTGGGTAATAAAAGGGTATGATCAAAGTGTTACTTGCCTTGCTAACGATTCACAAAACCTAGAGACTCGTAGTAGCACGCTTCACAGTCCGGGTATTCTATCGCAAGCAAACAATAGCATACATAAGCAAACAAGCAATGATGCACAAAAAAAACTCCAAAAGATAAGATCTAACCAGAAAGTTTAACTTAAGAACTCCGGTTTGCAAAAAGAATCAAATCGAAAGAAGCAACGAAACTCAAACTGCGAAAGAAACGAGATTCGTTTACTAGTTTGATCTAAAGTCAAATTTTACAGTAGCCAAGACTTTGTTCAAGTTGGTTAAATGGAAAGAGGACGTCGAGACGAAGATCTGGGATTTTGAATCACCTGATTCCGACTCTCGAGCGAAAAGAAAAACGAAAAACAAGATCAGGGCAGAAATCACGATCGAAAATAATCGCTGATAACTACCCCGAAAAAGAAAACTGACGAACAGGCTAACGAACGAACGTTCGCTGTCTGCGGCTAACGGACGAACAGCGTTTGTTAAAACGAACGTCCGCTAAATAACTAAACCAAAAAAAACCGATCAAACCTAAAAAAATGGATCTAGGGTTTCTAAAAAAACGATCGGTTAAAAAGAAAAACCGACGGCTACCTCGGAAAAGTCAACACCGGCGGCGGGTCCGGCGACGATGGCGGCGCCGGGTCCGGCGAGCGGCGGCGGCAGCGCGGCGGCGCGGCGAGTGGCGGTGCGGGGCGGCGGCGGCGTGAGGCACTGGCGGCGGTGGCTGGCTAGGGCAGGGGCGGGCGAGCGGGCTGGGGCGGCTTCGCGAGCCGGGGCGGCGCCTTATAAAGGCCCCAGGCCAGGGAGTCCTGGCCGGGTACGCCCCGGAGTCGGTTCCCGTTTTTAAGAGTCCTGACGTAGTAAAACGGGCGGGAAAAATGCTAAACGAAGTCCAAAAATTCCGAAATAAATTTTCACCGTCCTCTAATAATATTTAGGACAAGGTGAACATTTTTCCTGGAACTAAATGCAATTTTGAAAAACACGTATTTTTCCTGTGCAAATAAAATCGCAAATAAATCCAGAAAATACCAAAAGTGATTTTAATATTTTTCCTCCAATATTTCTGTTATTTTGGAGAAGTCATATTATCTCTGCTCATATATTTTGTTTAGAAATATTTTTAGGAGAGAAAAATAATTAAAACCAACACTATCCTCGCACCGGTATTCGAGTAAACTCATATACAAAACGGTAGAATTCCCAACTCTCTCCGTAGGTCCTTGAGTTGCTTAGAATTTCGAGGATCGCCACGCACAAAATGCAAAGAAATATGCAATGCAATATGATCTATGTATAACATTCCAAATTGAAAATTTGGGATGTTACAAACCTACCCCCCTTAGAATGAATCTCGCCCTCGAGATTTGACTTGGCTAGAGAACAGGTGTGGGTGGTCCTTGCGTAGATCATCTTCTCGTTCCTAGGTGGCTTCTTCCTCGGTGTGGTGACTCCACTGAACTTTACAAAACTTGATAACCTTACTACGGGTGACTCTGCTCGAAAATTCGAGAATCTTAACAGGCTTCTCCTCGTAAGTCAGATCACTATCTAACTGAATTGCTTCCAGGGGTACTGTGTCTCTAAGCGGGATATCGGCCATCTCCGCATGGCACTTCTTAAGCTGCGAAACGTGAAACACGTCGTGCACTCCTGACAATCCTTCGGGCAACTCCAACTTATAGGCAACCTCTCCCATGCGTTCCAAAACACGGTAAGGTCCCACAAATCTCGGGGCTAGCTTTCCCTTAACTCCGAAATGTTTAACTCCGCGCAGAGGCGATACTCTCAAGTATGCTCTATCTCCGATTTCGTAAACCATCTCCTTGCGCTTCGAGTCTGCGTAACTCTTCTGTCTGGACTGTGCTACCTTCAGTCTATCCCGAGTCAGCTTAACCTTCTCTTCAGACTCTTTGATCAAGTCCGGTCCAAACAACTGTCGGTCTCCTACTTCATCCCACATTAACGGTGTCCGGCATCTCCTTCCGTACAATGCTTTGAACGGTGCCATCTTCAAACTGGCCTGGCAACCGTTGTTGTATGACAACTCCGCGTAGGGCACATTATCATCCCAACTAGATCCATAATCTAGCGCACAGGCTCTCAACAGGTCCTCCAGAATCTGGTTAACTCTCTCGGTTTGTCCATCGGTGTGCGGATGAAAAGCAATGCTGAATTCCAGCCTCGTTCCCAAAGTTTGGTGTAGCTGATGCCAAAACTTTGAGGTGAACTGCGTTCCTCTATCTGATACAATGGTCCTCGGAACTCCGTGCAGACATACGATCCTGGTCATGTATATCTTGGACAACTTGGCACTGGTGTATGTGGTTTTCACGGGGATAAAATGGGCTACCTTGGTCAATCGATCCACTACTACCTAGATTGAATCATATCCTGATTTGGTCCTAGGCAATCCGGTGATAAAATCCATGCCAAGCTTCTCCCACTTCCATTCGGGTATCGGCATAGGCTGTAGCAATCCTGCTGGCTTTTAATGCTCTACTTTTACTCTCTGGCATACATCACATACGGCTACATACTCGGAAATATCCTTCTTCATTCCCATCCACCAGAAACGTTCCTTCAAATCCAAATACATCTTGGTGTTTCTGGGGTGCATCGAGTATGGCGAATCATGTGCTTCCTACAGTATCAACTTCTTGATCTCCGGGTCGTTGGGCACATAGATTCGATCCTCAAACCACAAGGTGTCGTGTTCGTCCTCACGAAATGCCTTGGCTTTTACTTCACTCATCCTTTTCCTTATCTCGGCAATTTCCTTGTCATCCT
Source organism: Secale cereale (assembly GCA_902687465.1). Classification (NCBI taxonomy): domain Eukaryota; kingdom Viridiplantae; phylum Streptophyta; class Magnoliopsida; order Poales; family Poaceae; genus Secale; species Secale cereale. The sequence continues at coordinate 172,521,459 of LR738710.1, read as the reverse complement.
TCTGGGCTTCGCGTATCTTTTCCAGCGTTGGGACTATCTCCAAACGAAACTCCGTGAGATGTTCTGCTAACTCCTGTGGCAATTCCCCTTTTTCTAGGGTATTTGCATAACCCTTCCGGCTCAAAGCATCTGCCACGACGTTGGCCTTACCTGGATGATAGTGTAGCTTCATATCATAATCCTTTATAAGCTCCAACCATCTCCTTTGTCTGAGGTTCAGCTCCTTCTGGGTGAAAATGTACTTCAAACTCTTGTGATCCGCGTACACATCACAACAATTTCCAATAAGGAAATGTCTCCAAGTTTTCAATGCGTGCACTAGAGCTGCTAACTCCAGATCGTGCGTCGCATAATTCAACTCGTGCGGTCGTAGTTGTCGAGATGCATAAGAAACAACTCTTCCTTCCTGCATAAGTACTCCTCCAAGTCCTAAGCGTGAAGCATCGCAGTACACATGGAAATCCTTACGTATATCTGGCAATATCAGCACTGGGGCTATCGTCAACCGTTTCTTTAACTCCTGGAAACTTTCTTCGCACTCTTCAGTCCAATCGAACTTTGTCTCCTTCTTCAACAACGTCGTCATTGGCTAAGCAATCTTGGAGAAATTTTCTATAAATCTCCGGTAGTATCCCGTGAGTCCAAGAAAACTGCGGATCTCTCCAACTGAAGTGGATGCCAACCATGCAGTGACTGCCTGCACTTTGACGGGGTCCACTTCTATACCTTCTCCCGATATAACATGCCCTAGGAATCCAACTTCCTTCAACCAAAACTCGCATTTGCTAAACTTGGCATACAATTGATGTTCTCTGAGCTTCTCCAATACCAAACGCAAATGCTCTGCATGTTCCTCTTCATTCTTTGAGTACACCAAAATATCGTCAATGAATACCATGACAAACTTATCCAAGAACTCCATGAACACCTTGTTCATCATACTCATGAAATAGGCAGGGGCGTTGGTCAATCCAAATGACATAACCATATACTCATATAGCCCGTACCTTGTGGTGAAGGCTGTCTTAGGTATATCCTTCTCTTAGATCTTCAATTGGCGGTATCCAGATCGTAGATCGATCTTGGAGAATACTTTCGCTCCCTGGAGTTGGTCGAACAAATCATTGATCATCGACAGCGGGTACTTATTCTTAATAGTCACTTCATTCAGCGCATGATAATCAACGACCATTCTTAAAGATCCATCCTTCTTCTCGACCAAAAGCACTGGGCTCCCCAAGGTGATGAACTTCGGCGAATAAAACCTTTCTCCAATAACTCCTTAATATGTTTCTTGATCTCCTCCAGATCATTCGCTGGCATCCGATATGGTCTCTTAGATATTGGTCCGGTGCCAGGCAACAACTCAATCAAAAACTCAATATCTCTATCCGGTGGCATGCCAGGTAACTCCTCTGGAAACACATCCGGGTAATCCTTTACTACCGGCACTTCCTCCTGAACAACTCCCGTGAGCGAATGTACTTGTGTGCTTATAGACGAATGCCTAGATACATACTTAATCCTTTTTCCCTCTGGGGTGGTAAGCAAAATAGACTTACTGGCACAATCGATGTTGCCTCCATTCTTCGATGGCCAATCCATACCTAATATCACATCTAATCCTTGTGACTCCAGAACTATTAGGTCTGAGGGGAAAACATGGCGTTCTATGATCAATGGCGTCTGAAAACACCCTTGGTGTGCCATATACTCTGCTCATGGTGAACTTACTAACATGGGGGTCTTAAGAACTTGGGTGGACATCCTATGTCTATTTATGAATCCCCTTGAAATGTATGAATGCGATGCACCAGTATCGAAAATAACTATTGCGGTAAATGTCTTAACCAAAAACTTACCGACAACAGCATCTGGTTGCTCTTCAACCTCCTCCACAGTCACGTGGTTCACTTGTCCTTTGTTGAACGGGTTGGGCTTCTTCCCGGCGCTTCCATTGCCATTCCCGTTCTTAGCTTCAGGGCACTCATTGGCATAATGTCCATTCTTCCTGCACTTTAAACAGGTGACGTGGCTTAAATCCTTTTTGGCGGGTGTGGATGGGGTAGAGCGACTCTGGTTGTTGCTTGCTCCATTCCCATTTCCATTCTTAGGGCCATTGTGGTTGTGCGAACTTCCTCCTGTGTGGTTGTGGCTTCCATGGTTATGGGTGTATCCTCCCGAATTCGGAGTAAATCGGGGCTTCTGCTGGGCTCCAGAATTATTCCTTCCTTGTCCATACTTCCTTTTGCGGCTCTCAATCTGCTGCTGCTTCCCTTCAATCATAAGAGCTTTATCTACCAACTCCTGGTAGTTGTTGAAGGTTGCCACCATCAACTGTACGCTCATATCATCATTTAGCCCTTCCATAATTCTCTCCTGCTTAGCAGCATCTGTGGCCACATCATCTGGGGCATAACGAGATAGGGTACTAAACTCATCTACGTACCGAGCCACAGTACGATTTCCTTGGCGTAAGTTGCGAAACTCCCGCTTCTTCATGCTCATAGCTCCAGTCGAGACATGGGTAGTACGGAAAGCTTGCTGAAACTGCTCCCAAGTGACATTGGCTATAAGAAAGGTGGCTGAGTAATTCTCCCACCATGGTCCGGCTGGTCCAGACAACTGGTGTGCGGCAAATCGCACTTTCTCAGCATCTGAGCAATTGGCGGTGGTCAAATCCCTTCCAATCTTGCGCAACCAGTGTAACACCCCAAAAATTTAACCATGTTTTATTAATTAAAATTTTGCTAGGAAATTAAAAATTTCATTTGCTGGATTTTCCTTTTGATTTCGGGACCATTCTTTTCCTTTTTATTATGGAGTTTTTTACCCCAAGTGAGAAACTTTCCAAATATATTATTGCACTTGTTTGCCCTCTTAAGAAAACTTTTCTGTTATCAGTAAAATTGATTATGTAATTGTCTCCCTAATCTTCTCTCCTCTAAAAATGGTCTCCCATGATTTTAGGGCCCCATTTGTACTACAACCACTTGATAAGTTTATTTAAAATTTTCAACAAAAATTGGAGATGTCATGTGTTGTTGTTAGATCACTTTTATGCAGGAATATAGTTCATTCATTTAATATTTTGAGCTCCGCACCAGATTTTCAAATCTGGTCCAGTGGGCAATTTTGCACTATAGCCCCTTTATATATTTCCTTAAAGCTTCCACCAAAATTATGGGATGTTCATAGGAGTATATTATTCAACTTTATACAAAACCCAGAGTTGCCCTTTGAATTATTTGAGTGAATCAACCTCATTTTCATTCGGGTCCAGCATGGTGATTTGTACAGCAACCATCATTTAACTTCCCCTTCTAGCTATGATTCCTTTTCCTACTTGTAGCACATCCTGTAAATACCTTAAGTCCGGAAGAGTGGACTCATTGGAGGATTTTAAGTGCGTGCACAAGTGCATTTCCTTTCTCTCCAGAAATCAGTTTTCTCACAAACTTGAACTGACAAGTTTTTGCTTTTAACAAACTAACATTGCCACCCTCTGTATCACCTAAAGAGACCCCAATCTGGAAGATTTGGCCACCCCAAGAGTTGCCTAGTTGTCTCTAGCATTTTGTCAAACACCTGGTGTGCATGGCCCGTTTTGGCAAGATCTTTGCTTTGCACTGTGACCTTGCCCCTCCATGCATATTGGCATGTCTACTAAACTCCGTAAAGCCTCTAGCCTAGACCTGCTAATTTCCAGCTTCACCCAAGCTCTGTGGCATGCCTTGGCATTTCGTCAAACAGCTCACGTGCATGCTCTGGGCGCGCCCAGAGCGCACGTTTTGCACGCGCGCGCATCGAGCCGCCGCGTCCCTCTGCCGACACCCCGCGCCCATTCTGGCCACTCCCCTCGCACAACCTGCACGCCTGCCCCCTCCCCCGCCATAGAGACGCCACTGGAGCCCCACAGTGCCGCCGTCAGGTCGGTCGCGGCAGCTAGCGGCCAGCCACAGCAGCTCCTGCCCCGGACATCGCCGCCCGAGCCACCAGCGCTCGCCACCTGCCCCTGGAGCAGCTCCAGATCATCCGCAAGCTCGTCCCCTAGCGCACGTCGCCGCCACGTCACCCTAGCTACAGAAGGTCGGTCGCCGGCGTCCTTATCCACGGCCGTCGTCGGAACCGACCCCGATCGCCTATTTAAGGAGCTCTGAGCATCTCTGCAACCTCAGACGACCTCAAGCCACCCCGCATAGCACCCCCGTAGCAGCCAATCGTCCAGGGGAGTTCTTCTTCCCCATCTCTGGCGAGTACAGCCGCCGCCGCCCTCCGGTACATTCCATCGCAACCCGAGTCCCTCCCGTCCATCTAGCGCCACCGTTCGACTCCCCATGACTCTGCGGAGCCACCCATCACCTCAAACCTGCTCGGGAACCGCCGTAGCGCGAAGCCCCAATTTCCCCCGAGGCCACCGTCCGCCGCGAAGCTCATCGCCGGAGACTTCCTCCACCCCCGTCGACCCCTCGACCACCGGGAGGACCGCCCCGGTCTGGCGGATCCATCCCCGCCCTCGGATGCCCTCGAGGAGCCGCCGTTCACCGGCGTTGATCGCCGGAGCCTCGCCTCTGTTCGGCCAGAGGAAGAAGGAGGCGGGGGCGACTGGTCAAACCTGACCAGTGGGCCCCCTGGACCCACTGTCAGCGACCCAGCGCCGGTCCACGCGGGCATAAGTGAAGGCGCAGAACCCCGAGTACGTTTCCTCTGCTTCGAAAGTGTATTCTTATCGAAACGTTTTCTTTTTTCTGTTTTATTTAAAAACAGAGTTGACTAAAACTTTGACTGGCTATACCTTTTTAAATATAAATCCAAATGACTTGATTCTTTTTCTGTTGTTTCCCAAATATTGTCTAGTTTATTTTATATTTATTTGAAAATTTTCCAGACAACTTTTTTGTGCTGTTTTGAGTCTTTGTATTGATTTCATATCCTTTCAATTAGGATTTTGAAGAGGGAGAAAACTTCCAAAAAGTTTTGGAATGCATTTCTCCTCCCCTCTACTTGAAGGCAAGCACTTTTGAACCCTGGTCTAATGCATGTGGTTGTTGTTGATACGATTGCAACGATATGAACGCATTCATTTTATTTCATATGTAATATATGATCATACCCATGAGTGCGTAAGGTAAACCCCTTGCTGTGAATAATTAGTATGCATGACGGTGATCCCCTTCGTATGCCTTTCATGCCTAACTGAAGAAAGCCGTGAAAGTCGTGGTCTTGTGTAAATGCGAGCTTGTAACTAGCTCCCCGTCGGGACGGTGGAGTCCGGTATGGCTTGGTGAGGCATGACGGGTGGTGATTCCGACCGTTGATGTGGGATATGTTAGTTATGTTAATCATACCGGTGATGCTTGAACCTCCTAAGTCCACCGTAGATCGAGTCTTGTTCCAGCAACCCACATACTCTTTTCGTGTTGCCACTTGTCCCTGCCATAGGTAGGGTACTGTTTAGTAACTGTCAACCCCTGTCCTAGCACACACCGCATAGAGAGGCCATGGTGGAAGATACCGGTTTCATACGACAGGCATGCCACCTGGTCCGGGGGCATGGGTGTTTCCGGTTGGGACCGAGAGGGGGGCACCCCTTAGAGCGTGCGATAGAAATTTGATCACATGCTACCCGAGGTTGTAGCCTCCCCACTCAGAGTTTGCTTAACAGGTGTCGTGGGTGATTCCCGACACAAGTAAAGTTAAGCTGGTGTGTGCAAGTCAGGCGTGTTTTCGACTAAAAGACCGTAGACGGAATTAGTTCCGATGGACTAAAGAAATCCGTTACTCGTGGGTAAAGAGTACACCCTTTGCCGAGATATTAAATCTATTCGAATAGCCGTGTCCATGGTAAAGGACAACAGTCTAGGATGGGTCGAGTGTCGGTCTTCGAAGGAGAAACTACTAAACTAGAACATTGATTATGACTTGTGACATTTGGTGATTATGATTATTATTGTGGACTAACCATTTGTGTTATTTCATTTAATGAGTATCCCTGGGACGGTTCTACCTCCTGGATATTCACTGTTATTTATTTTCCTTATAAGCCCTTTCTGTGGTATCACCCAGACGCCCGGCTGTGGCATGCTTGCTATTTCTTTTTTTATATAAGCCCTTTCTGTGGTGTCGCTCAGACGCTCGACTGTGGCATGTTTGTTATTTCTTTTATTTAAAAGCCCTTTATGTGGTGTTGCTCAGACGCCCGACTGTGGCATGATCGCTATTTATTTTATTATCACTCCCTGTTTGCATATGCCTTTTTATACGAATGACCTGCTTGCAATATGGACTGTCATATCATAATTATCATAGCGATCATCAATTATTCTCGAGCATGAGTATATCTCACCCATGTTCATAGTGTTTGCGAGTACATTCAAAGTACTCACTGGCTTGTCCCTGGCTATTGTCTTGGCCAGATTTCTTGCGTGGAAAGGAACGATGCGATGACAGCCCTGGAACCTACGCAAATGGAGATAGCAGCCTCGCGAAGATAGGAGTTATCCTGGTCAGCTGTTCCTGTGGGAAATGGAGTCCCATAGTCACCGATGAACCACAAACCGCTTCCGCCATCAGCCACTAGAAACCTTGTGTTGTACTCACAGGCCAGAATGGTCTTGTACTACATATCTTGTATTTTGCTTGAAGTTTCTGTAACGAGTTGGTGCCTCATCAGCTAACAGTAATCCTGGGGCTGGTGAGCACAAGGGCCGCTTTTTGGGAAATTAACACCCCGAAAATCCGGTCCTGATAAACTTGGTATCAGAGCCAGGCTAACCATTGGCTAATCCTATCTTGGCCAGGTCAAAAACCTAGGTAAACCAACCCACCAGACCTTAACCAGACCCCGGCCACGCTTCTCGCATAAGATAGCCACACAGTGACCGACACCCAAATTGTCTCATACGCAAACGTGCGAAGGAAGACTCCGTACGCTTTTTCTATAAAAAGGGCACGCTAGCCTCAACCCAGCACAGCACGGCCTCTACCCCAAACCAAACCAAGATGCCTGGACCCATTGTTCACAATGAAACCACAACAACCAACCTTGGAGGCTTTGTGACAGTGCTAGCAAACCTCACCCGCCGTGCCTTTGCATTAGAAGAGCCCCCAGAATATGTTGTGTACCAAGAGAACCGTCAATTCTGGGCCACCGTGCACGTCTATGGTAGGGGTCTATCGCCAGAACGCCCCTACAGGTTCAGCGGAAGGACAACTTCCTTTGAGCCGCAAGCCCTCCAACTAGCTGCTCGAGATGCTATAGTTCAACTCCGGCACTTGTCACCCGGAGTTAACTGTCGCTCCTTCTACTACTACCCCAGTCGTGATAGGTATGGTAGGCCTTCCCAGGTTGCCAACGGAGATCACGAGACGGATCCTGCATTATTGCATCTGGTGCGCTATGTAAGTGCACTAGAGGAACTGTTCGATCGGATCACCTTTGATCTGATCGCAGCTCATGGAGAACTGATCCGCAGAACCCCAGCGAGAAGAGAAGATGAGCCCAACGCCGACAACCCAGTCGTGTTGTTCGGACAACCGATCGAGACCTTGAGGTCAGCCACAGCACGCAACCAAGATGCTTTGGTGTCCCCAGAAGTGATTCGTCGCCTCTTGGGAACACGCTCCAACGGGATTCTGGCCAACAACCCCCATGATGGTCATCATCGCTACCCCGACCCTGCAGTTCCTCAACCCCCTCCAGCTAACCCCGATGGTGAAAACCGTGGAGAAGCCTCGACGTCCACAAGGCACGCTCGCTTAGATATAAACGAGGTAGACTAAATCGCTCGAGTAGTACCAAGTCTCGATATGTCCACGCCCTGTCATTGTGTGATCTTGTATCGCTATATTTAAATGCGGTCTGCTCTTGCGCCCCTATATTCTTTTGCCATGCATAAGTATGTTGGTGTACGATTGCATTTTAATTCCGGGCATAGCCACCAAAAACCACCCCGACGACACCCACGGTAATACGTCACTTTTGCGAGATATGTGTATCTGTAGCATTGACCCCGACCCCGTAGAGCCGAACCGACAAGATAGTTGCCCACTCACTATAGCCATTTTTTACTGCATGAGTAGGATGATTATTTTTGTGATATTGCTTTGTGATAGTAGGAGTATTTCTTTTCGTAACAGCCTTTAGCAAATCTCGAGGACGAGATTTTTCTTAAGGGGGGTAGTGTTGTAACACCCCAAAAATTTAACCATGTTTTAGTAATTAAAGTTTTGCCAGGAAATTAAAATTTTCATTTGCTAGATTTTCCTTTTGATTTCAGGACCATTCTTTTCCTTTTTATTATGGAGTTTTTACCCCAAGTGAGAAACTTTCCAAATATATTATTGGACTTGTTTGCCCTCTCAAGAAAACTTTTCTGTTATCAGTAAAATTGATTATGTAATTGTCTCCCTAATCTTCTCTCCTCTAAAAATGGTCTCCCATGATTTTAGGGCCCCATTTGTACTACAACCACTTGATAAGTTTATTTAAAATTTTCACCAAAAATTGGAGATGTCATGTGTTGTTGTTAGATCACTTTTATGCAGGAATATAGTTCATTCATTTAATATTTTGAGCTCCACACCATATTTTCAAATCTGGTCCAGTGGGCAATTTTGCACTACAACCCCTTTATATATTTCCTTAAAGCTTCCACCAAAATTATGGGATGTTCATAGGAGTATATTATTCAACTTTATTCAAAAACCCAGAGTTGCCCTTTTAATTATTTGAGTGAATCAACCTCATTTTCATTCTGGTCCAGCATGGTGATTTGTACAACAACCATCATTTAACTTCCCCTTCTAGCAATGATTCCTTTTCCTACTTGTAGCACATCCTGCAAAAACCTTAAGTCCAGGAGAGTGGACTCATTGGAGGATTTTAAGTGCATGCACCAGTGCATTTCCTTTCTGTCCAGAAATCAGTTTTCTCACAAACTTGAATTGACAAGTTTTTGCTTTTAGCAAACTAACATTGCCACCCTCTGTATCACTTAAAGAGACCCCAATCTGGAAGATTTGGCCACCCCAAGAGTTGCCTAGTTGTCTCTAGCATTTTGTCAAACACCTAGTGTGCATGGCCCGTTTTGGCAAGATCTTTGCTTTGCAGTGTGACCTTGCCCCTCCATGCATACTGGCATGTCCAGTAAACTCCCTAAAGCCTCTAGCCTAGACCTGCTAATTTCCAGCTTCACCCAAGCTCTATGGCATGCCTTGGCATTTCGTCAAACATCTCACGTGCGTGCTCTGGGCGCGCGCGCACCAAGCCGCCGCGTCCCTCTGCCGACACCCTGCGCCCGTTCTGGCCACTCCCCTCGCACAGCCTGCACGCCTGCCCCCTCCCCCGCCATAGAGATGCCACTGGAGCCCAACAGTGCCGCCGTCAGGTCGGCCGCGGTAGCTAGCGGCCAGCCACAACAGCTCCTTCCCCGGACAGCGCCGCCCGAGCCACCAGCGCTCTCCACCTGCCCCTGGAGCAGCTCTAGATCATCCGCAAGCTCGTCCCCTAGCGTACGTCGCCACCACGTCGCTCTAGCTACAGAAGGTCGGTCGCCGGCGTCCTTATCCACGGCCGTCGTCGGAACCGACCCCGATCGCCTATTTAAGGAGCTCCGAGCATCTCCGCAACCTCAGACGACCTCAAGCCACCCCGCATAGCACCCCCGTAGCAGCCAATCGTCTAGGGGAGGTCTTCTTCCCCATCTCCGGCGAGTACAGCCACTGCCGCCCTCCGGTACATTCCATCGCAACCCGAGCCCCCCCCCCGTCTATCTAGCACCACCGTTCGACTCCCCATGACCCTATGGAGCCACCCATCACCTCAAACCCGCTCGGGAACCGCCATAGCGCGAAGCCCCAATTTCCCCCGAGGCCACCGTCCACCGCGAAGCTCGTCGCCGGAGACTTCCTCCACTCCCTTCGACCCCTCGACCACCGGGAGGACCGCCCCGGTCTGGCGGATCCATCCCCGCCCTCGGATGCCCTCGAGGATCCGCCATTCGCCGACGTTGATTGCCGGAGCCTCGCCTCTGTTCGGCCAAAGGAAGAAGGAGGCGGGGGCGACTGGTCAAACCTGACAAGTGGGCCCCCTGGACCCACTGTCAGCGACCCAGCGCCAGTTCACGCGGGCATAAGTGAAGGCGCAGAACCCCGAGTACGTTTCCTCTGCTTCGAAAGCGTATTCTTATCGAAATGTTTTCTTTTTTCTGTTTTAATTAAAAATAGAGTTGACTGAAACTTTGACTGGCTATACCTTTTTAAATATAAATCCAAATGACTTGATTCTTTTTCTGTTGTTTCCCAAATATTGTCTAGTTTATTTTCATATTTATTTGAAAAATTTCCAAGCAACTTTTTTGTGCTGTTTTGAGTCTATGTATTGATTTCATATCCTTTCAATTAGGATTTTGAAGAGGGAGAAAACTTCCAAAAAGTTTTGGAATGCATTTCTCCTCCGCTCTACTTGAAGGCAAGAACTTTTGAACCCTGGTCTAATGCATGTGGTTGTTGTTGATACGATTGCAACGATATGAACGCATTCATTTTATTTCATATGTGATATATGATCATACCCATGAGTGCATAAGGTAAACCCTTGATGTGAATAATTAGTATGCATGACGGTGATCCCCTTCGTATGCCTTTCATGCCTAACGGAAGAAAGCTGTGAAAGTCGCAGTCTTGTGTAGACGCGAGCTTGTCACTAGCTCCCCTTCGGGATGGTGGAGTCTGGTATGGCTTGGTGAGGCATGACGGGTGGTGATTCCGACCGTTGATATGGGATATGTTAGTTATGTTAATCATACCAGTGATGCTTGAACCTCCTAAGTCGACCGTAGATCGAGTCTTGTTCCAGTAACCCCCATACTTGTTTCGTGCTGCCACTTGTCCCTGCCATAGGTAGGGTATGGTTCAGTAAGTGTCAACCCCTGTCCTAGCACACACCGTATAGAGAGGCCATGGTGGAAGATACCAGCTGCATCCGGTAGGCATGCCACCTGGTCCGGGGGCATGGGTGTTTCCGGTTGGGACCGAGAGGGGGGCACCCCTTAGAGCGTGCGATAGAAATTTGATCCCATGCTACGCGAGGTTGTAGCCTCCCCACTCAGAGTTTGCTTAACAGGTGTCGTGGGTGATTCCCAACACAAGTAAAGTTAAGCTGGTGTGTGCAAGTCAGGCGTGTTTTCGACTAAAAGACCGTAGACGGAATTAGTTTCGATGGACTAAAGAAATCCGTTACTCGTGGGTGAAGAGTACACCCTTTGCAGAGATATTAAATCTATTCGAATAGTCGTGTCCATGGTAAAGGACTACAGTCTGGGATGGGTCGAGTGTCGGTCTTAGTGTTGGTCTTGGGAGGAGAAACTACTAAACCAGAACATTGATTATGACCTGTGACATATGGTGATTATGATTATTATTGTGGACTAACCATTTGTGTTATTTGATTTAATGAGTATCCCTGGGACGGTTCTACCTCCTGGATATTCACTGTTATTTATTTTCCTTATAAGCCCTTTCTGTGGTGTCACCCAGACGCCCGGCTGTGGCATGCTTGCTATTTCTTTTTTTTATAAGACCTTTCTGTGGTGTCGCTCAGACGCCCGACTGTGGCATGTTTGTTATTTCTTTTATTTAAAAGCCCTTTATGTGGTGTCGCTCAGACGCCCGACTGTGGCATGATCGCAATTTATTTTATTATCACTCCTTGTTTGCATATGCCTTTTTATACGAATGACCTGCTTGCAATATGGACTGTCATATCATAATTATCATAGCGATCATCAATTATTCTCGAGCATGAGTATATCTCACCCATGTTCATAGTGTTTGCGAGTACATTTAAAGTACTCACTGGCTTGTCCCTGGCTATTGTCTTGGCCAGATTTCTTGCGTGGAAAGGAACAATGAGATGACAGCCCCGGAACCTACGCAAATGGAGATAGCAGCCTCGCGAAGATAGGAGTTATCCTGGTCAGCTGTTCCTGTGGGAAATGGAGTCCCATAGTCACCGATGAACCACAAACCACTTCCGCCATCAGCCACTAGAAACCTTGTGTTGTAGTCACAGGCCAGAATGGTCTTGTACTACATATCTTGTATTTTGCTTGGAGTTTCTGTAACGAGTTGGTGCCTCATCAGCTAACAGTAATCCAGGGGCTGGTGAGCACAAGGGCCGCTCTTTGGGAAATTAATACCCCGAAAATCCGGTCCTGACAGCCAGTCATCGGCCACTATTGGTACAATGCTGCTAGCAAACACCGGTGGTTGCAACCTTAAGAAACGTGTTAGGTTGTCCACGGGTGGTGGTGGTGGAGGGTTGTTGTTGTTCTGGTTGTTCTGAGTGTTTTGGACAAGAAGTTGCATCAAAGTGTTCTGCTGCTGGATCAACTGAGTGAGCTCAGGGGGAAACTCAAATCCGGGCTCACGTCTTGGAGGCATCTGATGGGTGTAGAGGGAAGAGATTAGAATAGAATTGAGGTCTAAGGGAAATCACTACCCATATGCACATGAGACAAACACAATCATATCACACCAATCAATTTCAAACAAGGTCTTACAAATCTAACTAACGTTACAAAGGTGCTCTAAATACTACTTTGTGGGGGAAAACTACTTGTCATAGGGTGGTCATCTAGAAATTTTGATCGGCGGAAGATTCCATGATGTCTGCTCCAGCTTCATCTTCATAGTCCTTGTCTTCACTATCATCGGGGTCTGAATCCGTGTCGTCGATGATGATGTAATATTCAGAACGAACCTCCTTGGGCTCTTCCTCTTCTTCTTCTCCTCCTGGTGCTGGATCTCCCATGAATACTCCTAGCTTCCTTGTCAAATCATCATTCTTCTCCACTAGTATCAACATCTCCTCCTCGTATCCGTCACGAGTAGACTTAAGTTCTTCTTCTAGCTCCAAATTCATGTTTAGTGCCTTCTTCAACTCTATCATTCCAGAGCACATCTGGTGCTCTTGTCGTCGAATGTGCTGATTTAACTTCTGGATGAACGCTGCAATGGACCTATCCTTTTGGGTGCTAATCATGTCCCAACGCTCATCTCGACGTCCACAAATCTGGTAGATAGTGTCATTTAGCTCCTGCTTATAGACTTCTCCAATTCTTCCCATAGTGATGTGGGCTGCCATACTCTTGCCTACGCTCCAGGTTGGTGCATCAAAAGAAAACTCTATTGGCTCAGTGGAAGGTGCGAAGGTTCTCCCGGGGATTTGAACTTGAATACTCCATCGCTCCTCTTCTAGTAAGGTGGCGGTGTAGGTCCTGGTAAAGCTTGGTATTCCTATGTTCAGGTACCTAGTGACTTCCTTCAAGTGTCGTCCAAAAGGTGTGTCTTCATCCGGTTGAGTGAACTTGTTCCTTGGGTCCACCATCCTAAAGAAGTAGAAAATGGAGAGAAGTTAGAAATGAGTAGAGAAGAGTGGTCTAGGGTTTGTCTTAGTAGTTGTGTCCTACATTCAGCGTGTGCTCTGATACCATCTTGCACCGACCACGATCCGAATGGACCGAAGTCTCTATGTTTCAGTGTCCTCCCTGGATCGGTAATGCTAACACACACAGTACTTGAAGTATTTATAACAGAGTGGCAATCACACACTTATTACATCGAATGTCTCCAAAGAGAACTTATTACATAAGTCTATGGCTTAAGGCCATCTAACAAAATAACAGCGGAAGGCTTGCAAGATAAGTGAGTCCATCAACTCCAACGGCATAGCTGAGTGCATGACAAACGACCTAGAACTTCTTATTCCTCGTCTGAAAAGTCTGCAACGTAATATGTTGCAGCCCGAAAACGAGTCAGCACATGGAATATGCTGGCAAGCTAACACAGAAGATGCAAGTAACAGAAGTAAGGCTATACTATATGCATATTTGGCTGGTGGAGGCTCTAAGGTTAAAGTTTTTGTGTAAAGCCAATTTTTCCCTACAACAAAGGAATAAATTTTATTTTAACTATCATGGTAGTTGAAACATCATTGAGAAGGTACCTCCAACTCAATCCCAATCAAAGTAATCATTAACCCAACAAATTAACATTAGAGTGATGAGATCAACCAATAATTCAAATACCAGATACTCAAGATGTCCATAACCGGGGACACGGCTAATCATGATCAGTTTGTACACTCTGCAGAGGTTTGTGCACTTTTCCCACAAGACTCGATCGCCTCCGTTTGGTTTCTCGCACTGCCTGGTGTTTGAGAAACGGATGACCGAGACACGGTCTTTCCGAAGAGGTCCCCTTAACCAGATAGATAGGCCGGTACACCTACAATCCCTCTACATCTGCTAGCCCATCATGGAAAGGTTTCCCACAACTTACTCAACTATGCCAGAGCCCATAATGGCATTGTGGCTGCACACGGAAGTTTCTAGCATGAATAGTTTTATGATCCCTTTGAGCATGGGTGGCATTCCATAGGAAAAATCACACGGAACCCCGGGATTTCCTAGGACAACACTGGATTCCCCAGGTGCCCTGCAACCAATCCACCCAGATGTGTATTCAAGTAGCCACCTTAAGTTGAATCCTTAATTAACAACTCACATCTGTCATGGATTTCACTCAAACCCAAACCAAGTCTACGAGCATAGCATGATAACCTAAGCATAGCGTAGAAGTAACTCCCAAGGGTTTGAAAATAATGCTGGTTATAGGTTCTACCTCAATCTACTTCCCAGTCCCACAAGGTAAGAGATCCTCCTCACGCAATGTGTGAGAGTTTGATCTAATGCATAAAAACTGGGTAATAAAAGGGTATGATCAAAGTGTTACTTGCCTTGCTGACGATTCGCAAAACCTAGAGACTCGTAGTAGCACGCTTCACAGTCCAGGTATTCTATCGCAAGCAAATAATAGCATACATAAGCAAACAAGCAATGATGCACAAACAAAACTCCAAGAGATAAGATCTAACCAGAAAGTTCAACTTAAGAACTCTGGTTTGCAAAAAGAATCAAATCGAAAGAAGCAACGAAACTCAAACTGCGAAAGAAACGAGATTTGTTTACTAGTTTGATCTAAAGTCAAATTTTACAGTAGCCAAAACTTTGTTCAAGTTGGTTAAACGGAAAGAGGGCGTCGAGACGAAGATCTGGGATTTTGAATCACCTGATTCCGACTCTCGAGCGAAAATAAAAACAAAAAACAAGATCAGGGCAGAAATCACGATCAAAAATAATCGCGGATAAATACCCCGAAAAAGAAAACTGATGAACAGGCTAACGAACGAACGTTCGCTGTCTGCGTCTAACGGACGAACAGCGTTCGTTAAAACAAACGTACGGACGAACGTCTGCTAAATAACTAAACCGGAAAAAAACACGATCAAACCTAAAAAAACGGATCTAGGATTTCTCAAAAAAACCTATCGGTTAAAAAGAAAAAGCGACGGCTACCTCGGAAAAGTCAACACCGGCGGCGGGTCCGGCGACGACGGCGGCGGCGGGTCCGGCGAGCGGCGGCGGCGCGGGGCGGCGGCGGCGGCGGCTGGCTAGGGCAGGGGCGGGCGAGCGGGCTGGGGCGGCTTCGCGGGCCGGGGCGGCGCCTTATAAAGACCCCAGGCGAGGGAGTCCTGGCCGGGTACGGCCCGGAGTCGGTTCCCATTTTTTTAAGAGTCCTGACGTAGTAAAACGGGCGAAAAAAAATACTAAACGGAGTCCAAAAATTCCGAAATAAATTTTCACCGTCCTCTATTAATATTTAGGACAAGGTGAACATTTTTCCCGGACCTAAATGCAATTTTGGAAAACACGTATTTTTCCTATGCAAATAAAATCGCAAATAAATCCAGAAAATACCAAAAGTGATTTTAATATTTTTCCTCCAATATTTCTGTTATTTTGGAGAAGTCATATTATCTCCGCTCATATATTTTGGTTAGAAATATTTTTAGGAGAGAAAAATAATTAAAACCAACACTATCCTCGCACCGGTATTCGAGTAAACTCAAATACAAAACGGTAGAATTCCCAACTCTCTCCGTAGGTCGTTGAGTTGCTTAGAATTTCGAAGATCGCCACGCACAAAATGAAAAGAAATATGCAATGCAATATGATCTATGTATAACATTCCAAATTGAAAATTTGGGATGTTACATTGTCACCACATATAAACACGTGCAAGACATACATCAAGTGTTCTCAAATCCTTAAAGACTCAATCCGATAAGATAACTTCAAAGGTAAAACTCAATCCATTACAAGAGAGTAGAGGGGGAGAAGCATCATAAAATCCAACTGGAATAGAAAAGCTCGCGATACATCAAGATCGTGCCATCTCAAGAACACGAGAGAGAGAGAGAGAGATCAAACACATAGCTACTGAAACATACCCTCAGCCCCGAGGGTGGACTACTCCCTCCTCATCATGGAGAGCGCCGGGATGATGAAGATTGCCACCGGTGAGGATTCACCCCTCCGGCTGGATGCCGGAATGGGGTCTAGATTGGTTTTTGGTGGCTACAGAGGCTTTCGGCGGCGGAACTCCCGATCTAGGTTAATTTCCGGAGGTTTCAGTATTTATAGGATTTTTTGGCGTATGGCACAAGTCAGGGGGGCCTCCGGGCTTTCCACGAGATAGGAGAGCACGCCCCCTGCCTAGGGCGCGCCCCCACCCTGGTGGGCAGCCCGTGGCTCTCCTACCCCAACTCTTTTACTTCGGGGGCTTCTTTTGGTCTAGAAAAAATTATTAAAAATTGGCACGTCAATTGGACTCCGTTTGATATTCCTTTTCTGTAAAACCCTAAAATAGGAGAAAAACATAAACTGGCATTGGGCTCTGGGTTAATAGGTTAGTCCCAAAAATCATATAAAAGTGTATATAAAAGCACATAAAACATCCTAGAAGGATAATATAATAGCATGGAACAATCAAAAATTATAGATACGTTGGTGACGTATCAAGCAACCCCAAGCTTAATTCATGCTCGCCCTCGAGTGGGTAAATGATAAAAACAGAATTTTCGATGTGGAATGCTAACCAACATAGTTTTCAATGTAATTCTCTTAATTGGGGCATGAATGTTCAGATCTGAAAGATTCAAGACAAAATTCTATGTTGACATAAGAAATAATAATACTTCAAGCATACTAACAAAGCAATCATGTCTTCTCAAAATACTATGGCTAAAGAAAGTATCCCTACAAAATCATATAGTCTGGCTATGCTCCCTCTTCATCACACAAAATATTCATATCATGCACAACCCCGATTTCAGCCAAGCACTTGTTTTCATACTCTATTCTTTCAAACATTTCAACTTTCACGTAATACATGAGCGTGAGCCATGGACATAACACTATGGGTGGAATAGAGGTGGTTGTGGAGAAGACAAAAAGGAGGGAGATAGTCTCACATCGACTAGGCGTATCAACGGGCTATGGAGATGCCCATCAATAGGTATCAATGGGAGTGAGTAGGGATTGCCATGCAACAGATGCACTAGAGCTAAAAATGTATGAAAGCTCAACAAAAGAAACTAAGTGGGTGTGCATCCAACTTGCTTGCTCACGAAGACCCAGGGCATTTGAGGAAGCCCATCGTTGGAATATACAAGCCAAGTTCTATAATAAAAATTCCCACTAGTATATGAAGGTGACTAGACATGAGACTCTCTATCATGAAGAACATGGTGTTACATTGAAGCACAAGTGTGGAAAAGATAGTAACATTGTCCCTTCTCTCTTTTCTCTCATTTTCTTGGAGGGGCTTTCCTCTCTTTTTTTAGCCCATCTCTATTTTTTTGCCATCTCCTTTTTTATTTGGCCTTTATCTTTTTGTTTTGTTTCCTCACACGGGACAATGCTCTAATAATGAAGATCATCACACTTATATTGATTTACAACTCGATACTAGAACAAAGTATGACTCTACATGAATGCCTCCGGCGGTGTACCGGGATGTGCAATGAATCAAGAGTGACATGTATGAAAAATTATGCATGGCGGCTTTGCCACAAATACGATGTCAACTACATGATCATGCATGGCAATATGACAATATGAAGCGTGTCATATGAACAGAATGGTGGAAAGTTGCATGACATTATATCTCGGAATGGCTATGGAAATGCCATGATGGGTAGGTATGGTGGCTGTTTTGAGGAATAATATGGCGGCTGTTTTGAGGAAGGATATATAGTGGGTCTATGGTACCGGCGAAAGTTGTGCGATACAAGAGAGGCTAGCAATGGTGGAAGGGTGAGAGTGCGTATAATCCATGGACTCAACATTAGTCATAAGAACTCATATACTTATTGCAAAAATCTACGAGTCATCAAAACAAAGCAATCAACGCATGCTCCTAGGGGAGAGGTTGGTAGGAGTTAACCATCGCGCACCCCCGACCTCCACACAAAGGTTGACACTTTACAAATACCTCATGCTCTAACTTCGTCACATAGCGGTTCACCATACGTGTATGCTACGGGAATCACTAACCTTAACAAAAGCATTTCTCAATTTCATAATAACTCCACTAGCATGACTCTAATATCACTATCCTCATATCTCAAAACATTTATCAAGCATCCAACTTCTCATCATATTCAATGCACTTAGTGTGAAAGTTTTTACTACATTCATATTGGATGTCTATCATGTGAAGACTAGTTTTATAGCCTAAACACATTACCATGCTATTTTAATAGACTCTCAAAAGGATATAAGTGAAGCATGAGAGTTCATCTATTTCTTCAAAATAAAAGCACCGCCGTGCTCTAACAGATATAAGTGAAGCACTAGAGCAAACAACAAACTACTCCGAAAGATATAAGTGAAGATCAATGAGTAGTTGAATAATTATGTAACTATGTGAAGACTCTCTAACATTTAAGAACTTCAGATCTTGGGATATTATTCAAACAGCAAGCAAAACGAAATAAACTAAATTGACGCTCCAAGCAAAACACATATCATGTGGGGAATAATATAGCTTCGAGTATAGTTACCGATGGATGAAGACGAAAGAGGTGATGCCTTCCCGGGGCATCCCCAAGCTTAGGCTTTTGATTCTCCTTTAATTTTACTTGGGGTGCCTTGGGCATCCCCAAGCTTAGGTCCTTGCTACTCTTTGTTCCATAGTCCATCAAAGCAATACTCAAAACATGAAAACTTCACAACACAAAACGTAGACAAAAATCTCGTGAGCTCCGTTAGTATAAGAAAGCAAACCACTACTCAAAGGTACAGCAATGAATTTGTTCTTTGTTTATATTGGTGTTAAACATACTGTATTCCAACTTCTCTATGATTCATACTTCCCAATACTACTCATAGATGCATCGAAATAAGCAAACAACACACGAAAAACAGAATCTGTCAAAAACAGAACAGTCTGTAGTAATCTGCAGGTTTCGCATACTTCTGTAACTCCAAAAAAAATCAAACTAAATTGGTAAACGTGAGTAATTTGTCTATTAATCATCTGCAAAAAGAATCAACTAAATAGCATGCTCCAGTAAAATCTGACGACCATTCTAGTGAGCGCTAACGATTATGTTTTTCACAGCAAGATCACATAAACTTCACACACATCTTCCCAAAGGTTCTACTTGGCACAAACACTAAAAAAACATGAAACCACATCTAATCAGAGGCTAGATGCAATATTTGTTCCTAAACAGAAGCAAAAGCAAAGAAAACAAAATAAAGTTGGGTTGCCTCCCAACAAGCGCTATCGTTTAACGCCCCTAGCTAGGCATGATGATTTCAATGATGCTCTCATAAAAGATAATAATTGAAACATAAAGAGAGCATCATGAAGAATATGACTAGCACATTTAAGTCTAACCCACTTCCTATGCATAGGGATTTTGTGAGCAAACAACTTATGGGGACAATAATCAACTAGCATAGGAAGGGAAAACAAGCATAGCTTGAAAACTTTAAGCACATAGAGAGGAAACTTGATAACCAGCACATAAAGCATTCTTTTCATGATCTACTTGCATAGAAATTTTACTACTCTCCACATAAGCAAAATTCTTCTCATTCATAGTAGTGGGAGCAAATTCAACAAAATAACTAGCATGTGAAGAATAATCCAATTGAAAATTAAAATCATGATGACAAGTTTCATGGTTATCTTTATTCTTTATAGCATACGTGTCATCACAATAATCATCATAGATAGCAACTTTGTTCTCATAATCAATTGGAACCTCTTCCGAAATAGTGGATTCATCACTAAATAAAGTCATGACCTCTCCAAATCCACTTTCATCAATATAAACATCAAAAATAGGAGGCATGCTTTCATCATAATAAATTTGTTCATCAAAACTTGGGGGACTAAAAATATCATCTTCATCAAACATAGGTTCCCCAAGCTTGTGGCTTTGCATATCCTTAGTATCATGGGTATTCAAAGAATTCATACTAACAACATTGCTATCATGCTCATCATGCACATATTCTATGCCAAGCATTCTATGTAATTTTTCTTCTAGTACTTGAGCACAATTTTCCTTTCCATCATTTTCACGAAAGATATTAAAAAGATGAAGCATATGAGGTAACCTTAATTCCATTTTTTGTAGTTTTCTTTTATAAACTAAACTAGTGATAAAACAAGAAACTAAAAGATTCGATTGCAAGATCTAAAGATATACCTTCAAGCACTCACCTCCCCAGCAACAGCGCCAGAAAAGAGCTTGATGTCTACTACACAACCTTCTTCTTGTAGACGTTGTTGGGCCACCAACTGCAGAGGTTTGTAGGACAGTAGAAAATTTCCCTCAAGTGGATGACCTAAGGTTTATCAATCCGTGGGAGGCATAGCATGAAGATGGTCTCTCTCAAGCAACCTTGCAACCAAATAACAAAGAGTCTCTTGTGTCCCCAACACACCCAATACAATGGTAAATTGTATAGGTGCACTAGTTCGGCGAAGAGATGGTGATACAAGTGCAATATGGATGGTAGATATAGGTTTTTGTAATAAGAAAATATAAAAATAGCAAGGTAGCAAGTGGTAAACGTGAGCATAAACGGTGTTGCGATGATAGTAGAAAAGGCCTAGGGTTCATACTTTCACTAGTGCAAGTTCTCTCAACAAGGATAACATAATTGGATCATATTACTAGCCATCAACATGCAACAAAGAGTCACTCCAAAGTCACTAATAGCGGAGAACAAATGAAGAGATTATGGTAGGGTATGAAACCACCTCAAAGTTATTCTTTCTGGTCGATCTATTCAAGAGTCCGTAGTAACGTTCAATCTATCATAGAGTTCGTACTAGAATAACACCTTAAGACACAAATCAACCAAAACCCTAATGTCACCTAGATACTCCATTGTCACCTCAAGTATCTGTGGGCATGATTATATGATATGCATCACACAATCTCAGAAACATCTATTCAACCAACACATAGAACTTCAAAGAGTGCCCCAAAGTTTCTACAGGAAAGTCAAGAGGAAAACGTGTGCCAACTGATACGTCCATTTTGCATCATGCTTATAAGTTGATATTTATTGCACTATGGGTTGTTCATACATGTTTTGCCACAATACTTATGCCTTTTCTCTCTTATTTTGCAAGGTTTACATGAAGAAGGGGGAATGCCGGCAGCTGGAATTCTGGGCTGGAAAGGGAGCAAACTCTGGAAACCTATTCTGCGCAACTCCAAAAGCCCTGAAACTCCACAGAACATTGTTTCGGAAAATATAAAAAATATCTGGCGAAAGAAACCCACGAGAGGGGCCACTGGCAGGCCTCGAGGGTGGTGGGCGCGCCCCCTGCCTCGAGGGCCAGCCGGTGGGCCCCGGTGTCCATCTTCTCCTATATGAAGAGTTTTAACCTGGAAAAAATCAAAGAGAAGCTTTCGAGACCAGACACCGCCGTCTCGAGGCGGAACCAAGGCGGAAACCAATCTAGGGCTCCGGCAGAGCTGTTCTGTCAGGGATACTTCCCTCCGGGAGGGGGAAATCATCACCGCCGTCATCACCAACAACTCTCCCATCTTTGGGAGAGCTATCTTCATCAACATCTTCACCGACACCATCTCCTCTCAAAACCTAGTTCATCTCTTGTATCCAATCTTTGTATCCAAACCTCAGATTGGTACCTGTGGGTTGCTAGTAGTGTGGATTACTCCTTGTAGTTGATGCTAGTTGGTTTATTGGTGGAAGATCATATGTTCAGATCCATTATGCATAGTAATACCCCTCTGATCATGAACAATATTATGTCTTGTGAGTAGTTACTTTTGTTCCTGAGGACATGGGAGAAGTCTTGCTATTAGTAGTCATGTGAATTTGGTCTTCGTTTGATATTTTGATGAGATGTATGTTGTCCCTCCTCTAGTGGTGTCATGTGAACGTCGACTACATGACACTTCACCATTATTTTGGCCTAGACGAAGGCATTGGGAAGTAATAAGTAGATGATGGGTTGCTAGAGTGACAGAAGCTTAAACCCTAGTTTATGCGTTGCTTCGTAAGGGGCTGATTTGAATCCATATGTTTCAGGCTATGGTTAGGTTTACCTTAATACTTATTTTGTAGTTGTGGATGCTTGCATTAGTGGTTAATCATAAGTGGGAGGCTTGTCCAAGTAAGGGCAGCACCCAAGCACCAGTCCACCCACATACCAAATTATCAAAGTACCGAACGCGAATCAGATGATCGTGATGAAAACTAGCTTGACGATAATTCCCATGTGTCCTCGGGAGCGCTTTACCTTGCATAATAGTTTGTCCAGGCTTGTCCTTTGCTACAAAAAGGATTGGTCCACCTTGCTGCACCTTATTTACTTTTACCTTTTATTACTTGCTACCAATTATCTTATCACAAAACTATTTGTTACCTATAATTTCAGTGCTTGCAGAAAATACCTTACTGAAAACTGCCTATCATTTCCTTCAGCTCCTCGTTGGGTTCGACACTCTTACTTATCGAAAGGACTATGATAGATCCCCTACACTTGTGGGTCATCAAGACTCTTTTCTGGCGCCGTTGCCGGGGAGTGAAGCGCCTTTGGTAAGTGGAATTTGGTAAGGAAAAATTTATAGAGTGTGCTGAAATTTATTGTCACTTGTTACTATGGCTCAAAATCCTTTGAGGGACTTGTTTGGGGTATCTTCACCCCGATCAGAAGAGCAAAGAGTTGCTCCTCAACCTATTGCACCTATTGAAAATGTTTGCTTTGAGACTCCTTCGGGTATGATAGAGAAACTGCTTGAAAATCCCTATACAGGAGACAGAACACTTCACCCCGATTTACACCTAATCTATGTGGATGAAGTTTGTGGATTGTTTAAGCTTGCAGGTATGCCCGAGGATGTTATCAAGAAGAAGGTCTTCCCTTTATCTTTGAAGGGAGATGCATTGACATGGTTTAGGCTATGCGATGATATGGGATCTTGGAACTATAATCGTCTAAAGTTGGAATTTCATCAGAAGATCTACCCTATGCACCAGATTCATAGTGATCATAATTATATTTATAACTTCTGGCCTCGCGAAGGAGAAAGCATCGCTCAAGCCTGGGGGGGATTAAGTCAATGTTATATTCATGCCCCAATCATGAGCTTTCAAGAAAAATGATCATCCAAAATTTTTATGCTCGGCTTTCTCTCAATAATCACACCATGCTCGATAATTCTTGTTCTGGCTCTTTTATGATGAATATTGTTGAATTCAAATGGGATTTATTGGAAAGAATTAAATGCAACTCCGAAGATTGGGATCTTGACGAAGGTAAGGAGTCAGGTATGATCCCTAAGTTTGATTGTGTTAAAGCTTTTATGGATACCGATGTTTTCCATGACTTTAGCACTAAATATGGACTTGACTCTGAGATAGTAGCTTCTTTCTGTGAATCCTTTGCTACTCATGTTGATCTCCCCAAGGAGAAGTGGTTTAAATACCATCCCCCTATTGAAGTAAAAGTAGTTGAACTTATTAAAGTTCAAGAAAATACTATCACTTATAAAGTTGATCCTGTTATACCTACTGCTTATATTGAAAAACCACCTTTCCCTGTTAGGATAAAGGATCATGCTCAAGCTTCAACTGTAGTTCGTAAGAGTAATACTAGAACGCCTACACCCTGTGAGCAAATTAAAGTTGAACCTATTGTTGCTATGGTTAAAGATCTCTTGGTAGAAGATTTAGATGGACATGTTATTTACCTCCAAGAAGAGTCTGCTAGAATAGCCAAACCCAATGCTAGGAATAAACATAAACTTGTCATAGGCTTGCCTGTTATCTCTGTCAAGATAGGAGATCATTGCTATCATGGTTTATGTGATGTAGGTGCTAGTGCGAGTATTATCCCTCTTGACTTGTATAACAAAATCATGCATGATATTGCACCTGTTGAGTTAGAAGGGATTGATGTTACTATTAAGCTTGCTAATAGAGATACTCTTTCACCAGTTGGGATCGTTAGAGATATTGAAGTCTTGTGTGGGAAGGTTAAATGCCCTGCTGATTTTCTTGTTCTTAGTTCCCCACAAGATGCTTTCTGTCCCATTATATTTGGTAGACCCTTCTTGAATATTGTTAATGCCAAGATAGACTGCGTGAAAGATATTGTCACTGTCAAATTAGGGGATATGTCTCATGATTTTAATGTTGCTAAATTCCATAGACAACCCCTTGAAAAGGCACCACCTAGTAAGGATGAACTTATTGGTCTCACTTCTATTGCAGTACCACCTAATGACCCTTTAGAGCAATACTTGCTAGACCATGAAAATGATATGCATATGAATGAGAGAAGGGAGATAGATGAAATATTCCTTACACAGGGACCCGTATTGAAAAACAACTTGCCTGTTGAAATCCTAGGGGATCCTCCTCCACCCAAGGGTGATCCCGTGTTTGAACTTAAACCTTTACCTGATAATCTTAAGTATGCTTATCTTGATGAAAAGAAGATATATCATGTTATTATTAGTGCTAACCTTTCAGAGCAGGAAGAAGAAAGATTATTGAAAACTCTGAAGAAGCACCGAGCTGCTATTGGATATACTCTGGATGATCTTAAGGGCATTAGTCCCACTATATGCCAACACAAGATAAAATTGGAAGAAAATGCTAAACCAGTTATCGATCATCAGCGATGGTTAAATCCTAAGATGAAAGAAGTGGTAAGGAAGGAAATTCCAAAGCTTCTAGAGGCAGGTATTATCTACCCCATTGCTGACAGCCAGTGGGTAAGTCATGTCCATTGTGTTCCTAAGAAAGGAGGTATGACTGTCGTCCCTAATGATAAAGATGAATTGATCCCGCAAAGGATAGTTACAGGTTATAGGATGGTAATTGATTTCTGTAAGTTAAACAAGGCTACTAAGAAAAATCATTACCCCTTACCATTTATTGATCAAATGCTAGAAAGGTTATCCAAACATACTCATTTCTTCTTTCTAGATGGTTATTCTGGTTTCTCTCAAATACCTATGTCAAAAGGGGATCAAGAAAAGACCACCTTTACTTGTCCTTTCGGTACCTTTGCTTATAGAAATATGCCTTTTGGTTTATGTAATGCACCTGCTACCTTTCAAAGATGTATGATGGCTATATTCTCTGACTTTTGTGAAAAGATTGTTGAGGTATTCATGGATGATTTCTCCGTTTACGAAACTTCTTTTGATGAGTGCTTAAGCAACCTTGATCGAGTTTTGCAGAGCTGTGAAGACACTAACCTTGTCTTGAATTGGGAGAAGTGCCACTTTATGGTTAATGAAGGCATTGTCTTGGGACATAAAATTTCTGAAAGAGGTATTGAAGTTGACAAAGCTAAAGTTGATGCTATTGAAAAGATGCCATGACCTAAGGATATCAAAGGTATAAGAAGTTTCCTTGGTCACGCCGGGTTTTATAGGAGGTTCATTAAGGACTTCTCCAAAATCTCCAGGCCCCTGACTAATCTTTTATAGAAAGATATTCCTTTTGTCTTTGATGATGATTGTCTCGAAGTATTTGAAATACTTAAGAAATCATTGATCTCTGCACCTATTGTCCAGCCTCCTGACTGGAATTTACCCTTTGAGATTATCTGCGGTGCTAGTGATTATGTTGTAGGAGCTCTTCTAGGGCAAAGAATTGATAAGAAATTGAATGTTATCCAGTATGCTAGTAAAACTCTAGATAGTGCCCAAAGAAATTATGCTATCACTGAGAAATAATTTTTAGCAGTTGTGGGTGCTTGTGATAAGTTTAGACCCTACATCGTTGATTCTCAAGTAACTATTCACACTGATCATGCTGCTATCAAATACCTTATGGAAAAGAAAGATGCTAAACCTAGACTTATTAGATGGTTTCTCTTGCTGCAAGAATTTGACTTGCATATTATTGATAGAAAGGGAGCTGAGAACCCCGTAGCATATAACTTGTCTAGGTTAGAGAATATACTTGATGACCCACAACCTATTGATGATAGCTTTCCTAATGAACAACTAGCTGTCATAAGTACTTATCGTACTGCTCCTTGGTATGCTGATTATGCTAATTACATTGTTGCTAAGTTTATACCTCCTAGCTTCACATACCAGCAAAAGAAAAAGTTCTTCTATGATTTGAGGTATTACTTCTGGGATGACCCACGTCTTTATAAAGAAGGAGTAGATGGTATTATTAGACGTTGTGTACCTGAGCATGAACATGAACATATTCTACGCAAGTGCCACTCCGAAGCTTATGGAGTACACCATGCGGGAGATAGAACTGCACACAAGGTATTGCAATCCGATTTTTATTGGCCTACTCTCTTCAAGGATGCCCGTAAGTTTGTCTTATCATGTGATGAATGTCAAAGAATTGGTAATATTAGTGGACGTCAAGAAATGCCTATGAATTATTCACTTGTTATTGAACCATTTGATGTTTGGGGCTTTGATTATATGGGACCTTTTCCTTCCTCTATTGGGTACACACATATCCTAGTTGTTGTTGATTATGTTACTAATGTTGGGGAACGTAGTATTTTAAAATTTTCCTACGATCACGCAAGATCTATCTACTAGATGCATAGCAACGAGAGGGAAGAGTGTGTGTCTACGTACCCTTGTAGACCGGGAGCGGAAGCGTCAAGTGACGCGGTTGATGTTGTCGAACTTCTTCGCGATCCAACCGATCAAGCACCGAACGTACGGCACCTCCGCGTTCAGCACACGTTCAGCTTGATGACGTCCCACGAGCTATTGATCCAGTTGAGCTTCACGGGAGAGTTTCGTCAGCACGACGGCATGGTGACGGATATGATGTGTTCACCGGCGCAGGGCTTCGCCTAAGCTCTGCGACGGTATGACCGAGGTGTGATTCTGTGGAGGGGGGCACCGCACACGGCTAAAACAATTCAACTTGTGTGTCTTTGGGTGCCCCCCTGCCCCCGTATATAAAGGAGCAAGGGAGGGAGGCCGGCCGGCCCTTCCTGGTGCGGCTAGGGAGAGGACTCCTACTAAGAATAGGATTGCAATCCTATTCCTAGTAGGATTCACCAAAAGAAGGAAGAGGGAAAGGAATAGGAGAGGTGGCGCCCCCCCCCCCCAATCCTAGTCCAACTAGGAACCCTAGGTGGGGGCGCCGGCCAGCCCTATGGGCTGCCTCTCTCTTTCCCTTTAGGCCCACTATGGACCATCCCCTCTCGTAGGGGGTTCCGGTAACCCCCTCCGGCATTCCCGATAAATCCGAAACTTTTCCGGTATACTTCCGGTGTCCGAATATAGCCGTCCAATATATCAATCTTTATGTCTCGGACATTCCGAGACTCCTCGTCATGTCCGTGATCTCATCCGGGACTCCGAACTACCTTCGGTACATCAACACTTATAAACTCATAATACCGATCGTCATCAAACGTTAAGCGTGCGGACCCTACGGGTTCGAGAACTATGTAGACATGACCGAGACTCATCTCCGGTCAATAACCAATAGCGGAACCTGGATGTTCATATTGGCTCCTACATATTCTACGAAGATCTTTTATCGGTCAGAACCGCATAACAACATACGTTGTTCCTTTTGTCAAACGGTATGTTACTTGCCCGAGATTCGATCGTCGGTATCTTTATACCTAGTTCAATCTCGTTACCGGCAAGTCTCTTTACTCGTTCCGTAACACATCATCTCATGACTAACTCATTAGTCTTTTGCTTGCAAGGCTTATTGTGATGTGTGTTACCGAGAGGGCCCAGAGATACCTCTCCGACACTCGGAGTGACAAATCCTAATCTTGATCTATGCCAACACCACGAATACTTTCGGAGATACCTGTAGAGCATCTTTATGATCACCCAGTTACGTTGTGACGTTTGATAGCACACAAGGTGTTCCTACGGTATTCGGGAGTTGCATAATCTCATAGTCATAGGAACATGTATAAGTCATGAAGAAAGCAATAGCAGTAAAACTAAACGATCATAGTGCTATGCTAACGGATGGGTCTTGTCCATCACATCATTCTCCTAATGATGTGATCCCGTTGATCAAATGACAACTCATGTCTATGGTTAGGAAACGTAACCATCTTTGATCAATGAGCTAGTCTAGTAGAGGCATACTAGGGACATACTGTTTTGTCTATGTATCCACACATGTACTAAGTTTCCGGTTAATACAATTCTAGCATGAATAAAAGACATTTATCATGATATAAGGAAATACAAATAACATCTTTATTATTGCCTCTAGGGCATATTTCCTTCAGTCTCCCACTTGAACTAGAGTCAATAATCTAGATTACAAAGTGATGATCCTCACACCCATGGAGTCCTGGTGCTGATCATGTTTTGCCCGTGGAAGAGGCTTAGTCAACGGGTCTGCAACATTCAGATCCGTATGTAATTTGCAAATCTCTATGTCTCCCTCCTTGACTAGATCGCGGATGGAATTGAAGCGTCTTTTGATGTGCTTTGTTCTCTTGTGAAACCTGGATTCCTTTGCCAAGGCTATTGCTCCAGTGTTGTCACAAAAGATTTTCATTGGACCCGATGCACTAGGTATTACACCTAGATCGGATATGAACTCCTTCATCCAGACTCCTTCATTTGCTGCTTCTGAAGCAGCTATGTATTCCGCTTCACACGTAGATCCCGCCACGACGCTCTGCTTGGAACTGCACCAACTGACAGCTCCACCGTTCAATAAAAATACATATCCGGTTTGTGACTTTGAGTCATCCGGATCAGTGTCAAAGCTAGAATCGACGTAACCGTTTACGACGAGCTCTTTGTCACCTCCATATACGAGAAACATATCCTTTGTTCTTTTCAGATACTTTAGGATGTTTTTGACCGATGTCCAGTGATCCACTCCTGGATTACTTTGGTACCTCCCTGCTAGACTTATAGCAAGGCACACATCAGGTCTGGTACACAGCATTGCATACATGATAGATCCTATGGCTGAGGCATAGGGAATGACTTTCATTTTCTCTCTATCTTCTGCAGTGGTCGGGCATTGAGTCTTACTCAACTTCATACCTTGTAAAACAGGCAAGAACCATTTCTTTGACTGATCCATTTTGAACTTCTTCAAAATCTTATCAAGGTATGTGCTTTGTGAAAGTCCAATTAAGCGTCTTGATCTATCTCTATAGATCTTGATACCTAATATATAAGCAGCTTCACCGAGGTCTTTCATTGAAAAACTCTTATTCAAGTATCCTTTTATGCTATCCAGAAATTCTATATCATTTCCAATCAACAATATGTCATCTACATATAATATTAGAAATGCTACAGAGCTCCCACTCACTTTCTTGTAAATACAGGCTTCTCCAAAAGTCTGTATAAAACCATATGCTTTGATTACCTCATCAAAGCGTATATTCCAACTCCGAGATGCTTGTACCATTCCATAGATGGATCGCTGGAGTTTGCATACATTGTTAGCACCTTTTGGATCGACAAAACCTTCTGGTTGCATCATATACAACTCTTCTTTGAGATATCCATTTAGGAATGCAGTTTTGACATCCATTTGCCAGATTTCATAATCATAAAATGCGGCAATTGCTAACATGATTTGGACAGACTTAAGCATCGCTACAGGTGAGAAAGTCTAATCGTAGTCAACTCCTTGAACTTGTCGAAAACCTTTCGCAACAAGTCGAGCTTTGTAAACAGTAATATTACCGTCTGCGTCGGTCTTCCTCTTGAAGATCCATTTATTTTCGATGGCTTGCCGATCATCGGGCAAGTCAACCAAAGTCCACACTTTGTTCTCATACATGGATCCCATCTCAGATTTCATGGCTTCAAGCCATTTTGCGGAATCTGGGCTCATCATCGCTTCCTCATAGTTCGTAGGTTCATCATGGTCTAGTAACATGATTTCCAGAACTGGGTTGCCGTACCACTCTGGTGCGGAACGTACTCTGGTTGATCTACGACGTTCAGCAGAAACTTGATCTGAAGTTTCATGATCATTATCATTAACTTCCTCACTAATTGGTGTAGGAATCACTGGAACAATTTCCTGTGATGTACTACTTTCCAATCCGGGAGAAGGTACAATTACCTCATCAAGTTCTACTTTCCTCCCACTCACTTCTTTCGAGAGAAACTCCTTTTCTAGAAAGGATCCGTTCTTAGCAACGAATATTTTGCCTTCGGATCTGTGATAGAAGGTGTACCCAACAGTCTCTTTTGGGTATCCTATGAAGACACATTTTTCCGACTTGGGTTCGAGCTTATCAGGTTGAAGTGTTTTCACATAAGCATTGCAGCCCCAAACTTTAAGAAACGACAACTTTGGTTTCTTGCCAAACCATAGTTCATAAGGTGTCGTATCAATGGATTTAGATGGTGCCGTATTTAACGTGAATGCAGCTGTCTCTAAAGCATAACCCCAAAACGATAGTAGTAAATCGGTAAGAGACATCATAGATCGCACCATATCTAATAAAGTACGGTTACGACGTTCGGACACACCATTACGCTGTGGTGTTCCAGGTGGCGTGAGTTGTGAAACTATTCCACATTGTTTCAAATGAAGACCAAACTCGTAACTCAAATATTCTCCTCCACGATCAGATCGTAGAAACTTTATTTTCTTGTTACGATGATTCTCTACTTCACTCTGAAATTCTTTGAACTTTTCAAATGTTTCAGACTTGTGCTTCATTAAGTAGATATACCCATATCTGCTCAAATCATCATTGAAGGTCAGAAAATAACGATACCCGCCGCGAGCATCAACACTCATTGGTCCACATACATCAGTATGTATGATTTCCAACAAATCTGTTGCTCGCTCCATAGTTCCGGAGAACGGAGTTTTAGTCATCTTGCCCATGAGGCATGGTTCGCAAGCACCAAGTGATTCATAATCAAGTGATTCCAAAAGTCCATCATTATGGAGTTTCTTCATGCGTTTTACACCAATATGACCTAAACGGCAGTGCCACAAATAAGTTGCACTATCATTATTAACCTTGCATCTTTTGGTTTCAATATTATGAATATGTGTATCACTACAATCGAGATCCAATAAGAATAGACCACTCTTTAAGGGTGCATGACCATAAAAGATATTATTCATAAAAATAGAACAACCATTATTCTCTGATTTAAATGAATAACCGTCTCGCAATAAACAAGATCCAGATATAATGTTCATGCTCAACGCTGGCACCAAATAACAATTATTTAGGTCTAAAACTAATCCCGAAGGTAGATGTAGAGGTAGCGTGCCGACGGCGATCACATCGACTTTGGAACCGTTTCCCACGCGCATCGTCACCTCGTCCTTAGCTAATCTTCGTTTAATCTGTAGTCCCTGTTTCGAGTTACAAATATTAGCAACCGAACCGGTATCAAATACCCAGGTACTACTACGAGCATTAGTAAGGTACACATCAATAACATGTATATCACATATACCTTTGTTCATCTTGCCATCCTTCTTATCCGCCAAATACTTGGGGCAGTTCCGCTACCAGTGTCCAGTCCCCTTGCAGTAGAAGCACTCAGTTTCAGGCTTGGCTCCAGATTTGGGTTTCTTCGTGGAAGTAGCAACTGACTTGCTATTCTTTTTGAAGTTCCCTTTCTTTCCCTTGCCCTTTTTCTTGAAACTAGTGGTCTTGCTAACCATCAACACTTGATGCTCCTTTTTGATTTCTACCTCCGCAGCTTTGAGCATAGCGAAGAGCTCGGGAATTGTCTTTTGCATCCCTTGCATGTTATAGTTCATCACGAAGCCTTTATAGCTTGGTGGCAGTGATTGAAGAACTCTATCAATAACACTATCCTCGTCAACTTTGCAACCAAGTTGAGTCATATGATTGTAGTACCCAAACATTCTGAGCAAGTGTTCACTGATAGAACTATTCTCCTCCATATTGCAGCTGTAGAACTTATTGGAAATCTCATATTTCTCAATTCGGGCATTTGCTTGAAATATTAACTTCAACTCCTGGAACATCTCATATGGTCCATGACGTTCAAAACGTCGTTGAAGTCCCGGTTCTAAGCCGTAAAGCATGGCACACTGAACTATCGTGTAGTCATCAGACCGCGACTGCCAGACGTTCAAAGCGTCTACATTAGCGGGAGGGGGCTTGTCACCTAGCGGTGCTTCAAGGACATAATTCTTCTGTGCAGCAATGAGGATAATCCTCAGGTTACGGACCCAGTTCGTGTAATTGCTACCATCATCTTTCAACTTAGCTTTCTCTAGGAATGCATTAAAATTCAAAGGAACGGTAGCACGGGCCATTGATCTACAACAACATAGATATGCAAAAACTATCAGCACTAAGTTCATGATAAATTAAAGTTCGATTTAATCATATTAAATTAAAGAACTCCCACTTAGATAGACATCCCTCTGGTCATCTAAATGATCACGTGATCCAAATCAACTAAACTATGTCCGATCATCACGTGAGATGGAGTAGTTTCAATGGTGAACATCTTATGTTGATCATATCTACTATATGATTCACGCTCGACCTTTCGGTCTCCAGTGTTCCGAGGCCATATCTGTATATGCTAGGCTCGTCAAGTTTAACCCGAGTATTCTGCGTGTGCAAAACTGGCTTACACCCGTTGTATTTGAACGTAGAGCTTATCACACCCGATCATCACGTGGTGTCTCGGCACGACGAACTTTCGCAACGGTGCATACTCAGGGAGAACACTTATACCTTGAAATTTAGTAAGGGATCATCTTATAATGCTACCGTCGATCTAAGCAAAATAAGAAGCATAATAAGATAAACATCACATGCAATCAAAATATGTGACATGATATGGCCATCATCATCTTGTGCTTTTGATCTCCATCTTCAAAGCACCGTCATGATCACCTTCGTCACCGGCTTGACACCTTGATCTTTATCGTAGCATCATTGTCGTCTCACCAACTATTGCTTCTACGACTATCGCTACCGCTTAGTGATAAAGTAAAGCAATTACATGGCGATTGCATTTCATAAAATAAAGCGACAACCATATGGCTCCTGCCAGTTGCCGATAACTTTACAAAACATGATCATCTCATACAAAACCGTATAACTCATCATGTCTTGACCATATCACATCACAACATGCCCTGCAAAAACAAGTTAGACGTCCTCTACTTTGTTGTTGCAAATTTTACGTGGCTGCTACGGGCTTTAGCAAGAACCATTCTTACCTACGCATACAAAAACCACAACGATGTTTCGTCAAGTATGTGCTGTTTTAACCTTCACAAGGACCGGGCGTAGCCACACTTGATTCAGCTAAAGTGAGAGAGACAGACACCCGCCAGTCACCTTTAAGCAACGAGTGCTCGTAACGGTGAAACCAGTCTCGCGTAAGCGTACGCGTAATGTCGGTCCGGGCCACTTCATCTCACAATACCGCCGAAGCAAAGTATGACATGCTGGTAAGCAGTATGACTAGTATCGCCCACAACTCATTGTGTTCTACTCGTGCATATCATCTACGCATAGACCTGGCTCATGATGCCACTGTTGGGGAACGTAGTATTTTAAAATTTTCCTACGATCACGCAAGATCTATCTACTAGATGCATAGCAACGAGAGGGAAGAGTGTGTGTCTACGTACCCTCGTAGACCGGGAGCGGAAGCGTCAAGTGACGCGGTTGATGTTGTCGAACTTCTTCGCGATCCAACCGATCAAGCACCGAACGTACGGCACCTCTGCGTTCAGCACACGTTCAGCTTGATGACGTCCCACGAGCTCTTGATCCAGTTGAGCTTCACGGGAGAGTTTCGTCAGCACGACGGCGTGGTGACGGATATGATGTGTTCACCGGCGCAGGGCTTCGCCTAAGCTCCGCGACGGTATGACCGAGGTGTGATTCTGTGGAGGGGGGCACCGCACACGGCTAAAACAATTCAACTTGTGTGTCTTTGGGTGCCCCCCTGCCCCCGTATATAAAGGAGCAAGGAAGGGAGGCCGGCCGGCCCTTCCTGGTGCGGCTAGGGAGAGGACTCCTACTAGGAATAGGATTGCAATCCTATTCCTAGTAGGATTCACCAAAAGAAGGAAGTGGGAAAGGAATAGGAGAGGTGGCGCCCCCCCCCCCAATCCTAGTCCAACTAGGAACCCTAGGTGGGGGCGCCGGCCAGCCCTATGGCCTGCCTCTCTCTTTCCCTTTAGGCCCACTATGGACCATCCCCTCTCGTAGGGGGTTCCGGTAACCCCCTCCGGCATTCCCGATAAATCCGAAACTTTTCCGGTATACTTCCGGTGTCCGAATATAGCCGTCCAATATATCAATCTTTATGTCTCGGACATTCTGAGACTCCTCGTCATGTCCGTGATCTCATCCGGGACTCCGAACTACCTTCGGTACATCAACACTTATAAACTCATAATACCGATCGTCATCAAACGTTAAGCGTGCGGACCCTACGGGTTCAAGAACTATGTAGACATGACCGAGACTCATCTCCGGTCAATAACCAATAGCGGAACCTGGATGTTCATATTGGCTCCTACATATTCTACGAAGATCTTTTATCGGTCAGAACCGCATAACAACATACGTTGTTCCTTTTGTCAAACGGTATGTTACTTGCCCGAGATTCGATCGTCGGTATCTTTATACCTAGTTCAATCTCGTTACCGGCAAGTCTCTTTACTCGTTCCGTAACACATCATCTCGTGACTAACTCATTAGTCTTTTGCTTGCAAGGCTTATTGTGATGTGTGTTACCGAGAGGGCCCAGAGATACCTCTCCGACACTCGGAGTGACAAATCCTAATCTTGATCTATGCCAACACCACGAATACTTTCGGAGATACCTGTAGAGCATCTTTATGATCACCCAGTTACGTTGTGACGTTTGATAGCACACAAGGTGTTCCTACGGTATTCGGGAGTTGCATAATCTCATAGTCATAGGAACATGTATAAGTCATGAAGAAAGCAATAGCAGTAAAACTAAACGATCATAGTGCTATGCTAACGGATGGGTCTTGTCCATCACATCATTCTCCTAATGATGTGATCCCGTTGATCAAATGACAACTCATGTCTATGGTTAGGAAACGTAACCATCTTTGATCAATGAGCTAGTCTAGTAGAGGCATACTAGGGACATACTGTTTTGTCTATGTATTCACACATGTACTAAGTTTCCGGTTAATACAATTCTAGCATGAATAAAAGACATTTATCATGATATAAGGAAATACAAATAACATCTTTATTATTGCCTCTAGGGCATATTTCCTTCAACTAAGTGGGCAGAAGCTATTCCAACTAGTAGTGCTGATCATAACACCTCTATTAAGATGCTTAAAGAAGTTATATTTCCGAGGTTTGGAGTCCCTAGATATCTAATGACTGATGGTGGTTCACACTTTATTCATGGTGCTTTCCATAAGATGCTTGCTAAGTATGATGTCAACCATAGAATTGCATCACCTTATCACCCACAGACTAGTGGTCAAGTTGAATTAAGTAATAGGGAGTTGAAATTAATTTTGCAAAAGACAGTTAATAGGTCTAGAAAGAATTGGTCCAAGAAACTAGTTGATGCATTATGGGCCTATAGAACTGCATACAAAAATCCTATGGGTATGTCTCCATATAAGATGGTATATGAAAAAGCTTGTCACTTACCTCTTGAGCTAGAACATAAGGCATATTGGGCTATTAAAGAGCTCAATTATGATTTCAAACTTGCCGGTGAAAACAGGCTATTTGATATTAGCTGTCTCGATAAATGAAGAACCCAGGCCTACGAGAATGCCAAGTTATTCAAAGAAAAAGTTAAAAGATGGCATGACAAAAGGATACAAAAGCGTGAGTTTAACGTAGGTGGTTATGTTTTGCTATACAACTCTCGTTTAAGATTTTTTGCAGGAAAACTTCTCTCTAAGTGGGAAGGACCTTACGTTATCGAGGAGGTCTATCGTTCCGGTGCCATAAAAATCAACAACTTCGAGGGCACAAATCCGAAGGTGGAGAACGGTCAAAGGATCAAGCATTACATCTCAGGTAATCCTATAAATGTTGAAACTAATATTATTGAAACCATAACACCGGAGGAATACATAAGGGACACATTCCAGAATGATTCAGCCTCCGAAAAGGTAGAGCTACGTGATACGGTAAGTAAACCAACTCCAAAACAATTCTAAAGGCAATTTTTCTCCGTTTTGGAATATTTAGAAAAATAGAAAAATAAACCGCGGTCTGGAGGAGACACGGGGCCTGCTCGAGGGTAGGGGGTGTGCCCCCCTTCCCAGGGCGCGCCCACTGCCTCGAGGGCACCCCGTGTGTCCTCTGGACTCCGTTTTCTTGTGGGTTACTCCTTTCGTTCGGGAAAAAATCATTATATATAGTCCCAAGGTTTTGACCTCTGTATCACGCAGAAATCCTCTGTTTTCGTTTCAAGCTGTTTCTGTCACAGATACAGGCAACATGTCGTCCCAGGATTCGGAGGGAGAAAGCTATGTGGCTGATTCCCTTGCTAACCCTAAGGTCTATGGTGATTTGGAGCATTATGGTTGGACCACGAAAGAAGAAGAGGACCATGATTCAAAGAGGAAGGATTTGACTAGCTCGGATGAAGATGAAGTCCCACTACCTCAACCGGGGGACATGCATGTGGAATTCAAAAAGTCAAGCCTCCCCGACAGAGTAAAGAAACCTAAGATCGAATTTATCCCTTTTAACCTCTTGCAGGAAAACAAGCACACATTATGCAAGAAGGTATTAAACCTTGAGCAAGAGACCAATGATCTAAAGGAGCAAAATTATGCCCTTAAGCGCAAGCTGAGGAAGAAGTCATCATCACCAACCCCGAAGAAGGAGACATAATCATATGGGTATGGGCACTCCCCTTAGCAACTGCCAAGCTTGGGGGAGTGACCCCGGTATCGTATCACCCTCACTCTTATCTTTACCATTTTGCTTAGTTCGATCCCTTTGGTAGTATCTTGATCTATTAGAATAAAGTCAGCATGATCTAGTTGTGAGCTTTTGCTTTGTGAGCTTTATCCTTTGTAATCGAGTCCGTGAGCTATATAATAAAGTTTAGTGTTGAGTAAAGGGCTTGATTTCCTCACTTGGGTCATGATAAAAAGAAAGAAAACATAAAGAGTATCAAAGAGATCATATCGATCTTATGGGAAGTAATGAATTCACATACAAGAGTATGACTAATAAAAGTTGTTGGGAGGTGACAAACATAGTTTTGGTCATCATTGCAATTAATAGGAAGTAATAAAAGAAGAGAGGCTTCACATACAAATATACTATCTTGGACATCTTTTATGAGTGTGAGCACTCATTAAAGTATGACATGCTAAAGAGTTGATGTTGGACAAGGAAGACAACATAATGGGTTATGTCTTCTTATATCCGAAATAAAGTATATTTTCATGGATCTTCCAACATGTTGAGCTTGCCTTTCTCCCTCATGCTAGCCAAAATTCCTTGCACTAAGTAGAGATACAACTTGTTCTTCCATATATCCTTAAACCCAGTTTTGCCATGAGAGTCCACCATACCTACCTATGGATTGAGAAAGATCCTTCCAAATAAGTTGTCATGTTGTAAATCCGCTAAAATATGTATGATTTATTAGTGTGGGAGAAATTAGCTTTATACGAGCTTGTGATATGGAAGTAATAAAAGCAACGGACTACATAATAAAGGTCCTTATCACAAGTGGCAATATAAAGCGAAGTTCTTCTATGCTAAGACTTTGTGCATCCAACCATAAAAACACATGACAACCTCTGCTTCCCTCTGCGAAGGGCCTATCTTTTATTCTTGTCTTATAAGTGTCAAGGTGAAATCCACCTTTCCTTTTTCATTTTATCCTTTGGCAAGCACATGTGTTGGAAAGATCCTGATATATATACCCACTTGGATGTAAGTTTTCATGATCTATTACTGTTGACATTGCCCTTGAGGTAAAAGGTTGGGTGGCAACACCATAAGCCCCTATCTTTCTCTGTGTCCGATTAAAACTCCATAAACATAAGTATTGCGTGAGTGTGAGAAATTGTGAAAGACTATATGATAGTTGAGTAAGTAGGCTTGCTGAAAAGTTCTTATATTGACTCTTTCCGATGTTACAATAAATTGCAATTTCTTCAATGACCGAGATCAAAGTTTGTTAGTTTCCAATGAAGTTTATGATGCATACTTGATATTGTGGATGAAATGTTACTTTAGCATAAAGATCATATGACTATATTTATATAAGTTGCTGTTATGAGAATGATAATGATGCCCTCATGTCCGTATTCTGTTTTTATCGACACCTCTATCTCTAAACTTGTGAACATATTTTTCGATATCGGCTTTCGCTTGAGGACAAGCGAGGTCTAAGCTTGGGGGAGTTGATACGTCCATTTTGCATCATGCTTATAAGTTGATATTTATTGCACTATGGGATGTTCATACATGTTTTGTCACAATACTTATGCCTTTTCTCTCTTATTTTGCAAGGTTTACATGAAGAAGGGGGAATGCCGGCAGCTGGAATTCTGGGCTGGAAAGGGAGCAAACTCTGGAAACCAATTATGCACAACTCCAAAACCCCTGAAACTCCACAGAACATTGTTTCGGAAAATATAAAAAATATCTGGTGAAAGAAACCCACGAGAGGGGCCACTGGCTGGCCTCGAGGGTGGGGGGCGCGCCCCCCTTCCCAGGGCGCGCCCCCTGCCTTGAGGGCCAGCCGGTGGGCCCCCGTTGTCCATCTTCTCCTATATGAAGCGTTTTGACCTGGAAAAAATAAAAGAGAAGCTTTCGGGACCAGACGCCGCCGTCTCGAGGCGGAACCGAGGCGGAAACCAATCTAGGGCTCCGGCAGAGCTGTTCTGCCGGGGATACTTCCCTCCGGGAGGGGGAAATCGTCACCGCCGTCATCACCAACAACTCTCCCATCTTGGGGAGAGCTATCTTCATCAACATCTTCACCAGCACCATCTCCTCTCAAACCCTAGTTCATCTCTTGTATCCAATCTTTGTATCCAAACCTTAGATTGGTACCTGTGGGTTGCTAGTAGTGTTGATTACTCCTTGTAGTTGATGCTAGTTGGTTTATTTGGTGGAAGATCATATGTTCAGATCCATTATGCATATTAATACCCCTCTGATCATGAACAATATTATGTCTTGTGATTAGTTACTTTTGTTCCTGAGGACATGGGAGAAGTCTTTCTATTAGTAGTCATGTGAATTTGGTCTTCGTTTGATATTTTGATGAGATGTATGTTGTCTCTCCTCTAGTGGTGTCATGTGAACGTCGACTACATGACACTTCACCATTATTTGGGCCTAGAGGAAGGCATTGGGAAGTAATAAGTAGATGATGGGTTGCTAGAGTGACAGAAGCTTAAACCCTAGTTTATGCGTTGCTTTGTAAGGGGCTGATTTGGATCCATATGTTTCAGGCTATGGTTACGTTTACCTTAATACTTCTTTTGTAGTTGCGGATGCTTGCATTAGAGGTTAATCATAAGTGGAAGGCTTGTCCAAGTAAGGGCAGCACCCAAGCACCGGTCCACCCACATACCAAATTATCAAAGTACCGAACGCGAATCAGATGATGGTGATGAAAACTAGCTTGACGATAATTCCCATGTGTCCTCGGGAGCGCTTTACCTTGCATAAGAGTTTGTCCAGGCTTGTCCTTTGCTACAAAAAGGATTGGGCCACCTTGCTGCACCTTATTTACTTTTACCTTTTATTACTTGCTACCAATTATCTTATCACAAAACTATCTGTTACCTATAATTTCAGTGCTTGCAGAAAATACCTTACTGAAAACTGCCTATCATTTCCTTCTGCTCCTCGTTGGGTTCGACACTCTTACTTATCGAAAGGACTACGATAGATCCCCTACACTTGTGGGTCATCACCAACCCCTATGCATAGATTTCCAAGGTCACGGAACCCGTAAGTTGATCACCAAAACATACATCAAGTTGATCACATGATATCCCATTGTCACCACAGATAAACACGTGCAAGACATACATCAAGTGTTCTCAAATCCTTAAAGACTCAATCCGATAAGATAACTTCAAAGGGAAAACTCAATCCATTACAAGAGAGTAGAGGGGGAGAAGCATCATAAGATCCAACTAGAATAGCAAAGCTCGCGATACATCAAGATCGTGCCATCTCAAGAACACGAGAGAGAGAGAGAGATCAAACACATAGCTACTGATACATACCCTCAGCACCGAGGGTGGACTACTCCCTCCTCGTCATGGAGAGCGCCGGGATGATGAAGATGGCCACCGGTGAGGGTTCCCCCCTCCGGCAGGGTGCCGGAATGGGGTCTAGATTGGTTTTCGGTGGCTACAGAGGCTTTCGGCGGAGGAACTCCCAATCTAGGTTAATTTCCGGAGGTTTCAGTATTTATTGGATTTTTTGGCGTAGGGCACAAGTCAGGGGGGGCCTCCGGGCTGTCCACGAGATAGGAGGGCGCGCCCCCCTGCCCAGGGCGCGCCCCCACCCTCGTGGGCAGCCCGTGGCTCTCCTGGCCCAACTCGTTTACTTCGGGGGCTTCTTTTGGTCCAGAAAAAATCATCAAAAATTGGCACGTCAATTGGACTCCGTTTGATATTCCTTTTTTGTAAAACCCTAAAACAGGAGAAAAACAGAACTGGCACTGGGCTCTGGGTTAATAGGTTAGTTTCAAAAATCATATAAAAGTGTATATAAAAGCTCATAAAACATCCTAGAAGGATAATATAATAGCATGGAACAATCAAAAATTATAGATACGTTGGAGACGTATCAACGGCCTCTTGGCTCTGTTGGACAACAGATCTAGAGATGTGTCGGCGCGCTTTGGGACCATGGGTCTCCAGCGACCGAAGACTGAGCGTGGCGTCCGCTCAAGGGGCGTGCGCGGCGGCTATCGGTCGTGTGGCATCCGCTGCGTCGGGGGTGTGGTTGGGACTGCAGGGTTGGCTCGATTTGGGCACGACCCAGATTGGATGGCGCTGTGGTTCTCCAGCTTGGTCAGATGCATGGCAAGTTGCGTTATGGGCTCAACCCTCATGGGCTTGTTCTGCGGTGCTACTTCGGCTGTTGTGGCTACATTTGTGGTTGTGGTGGCTTGGTCCTAGCAATCTTCGTCCATCGTGTCGTCTTTTTGTCGAACGTCGACCTCTTCGATCTGGCCGCTGACACGTTCCGGTCTTTCCGTCAGAGATCTATACGGATTGGTGAATGCCGCCCCTGGATATCTAGATCGGTAAGGCTCTGGTCACGCGCGCTTATATTATCAGCCAACATGGCTTCAAAAGGTGCACGTAGCTATGCTTTATTATCAAAGTCATGGGACATGTCTAAGTCAAGATTCCCAAGGTATTGATAGAGGTGGAGAAAGTCATGGCGGCTGTGATTGAACATCTTGAAACGTTGGCGGAAAGGTGTACTGGATGCGATGAAGACTGTGTGCTAGGTGTTTGGTGGATTGCAACAGCGGCCTTGGCAAGCGGGGGTGACATCAACGGAGGTCTTCAATTTTGGTGGTGCTCCTCGAGTACCGAGTCTCGATTTCCAGGCTGAAACCCCAAGGTCTGACATTTATTGCTTGTACCTGGCAATGGCCTCGTTGAAGGCATTTTTTTTGCTGAACTCGGACTTTCTCCCGGGTGAAAACTCAAGATCTTCGATCGGGCAACAACAACACTTATGCATTGTTTTCTTCTTGGAGGTGTTACTTTTGGAGAACCTCTTTTGTAAGCTGGGTGTTGTCTTTGGTGGTGGTTAGCGGGATGTTGTTGGTAGTGACTGATTACCGTGGCGGGGATTTTTTTCTTCTTTCTTTTATTTTCTTTTTTCGTTGTGTATATTCTTGATGTCTTTGAACATCTTGTTGGTATAGAGACTGGGTGTAATTTGTATCTTTAAGATATTAATATATTCCCTTTCTCGAAAAATACGATAGCTTTCTTTCACAAAAGACACAATATGATGTGGAGGATTCCGTAAAGAAGAGCACATAGGAAAGGAAGATCCTACTTCTATGAAAAGGCTATACCACGATGATCGACGAATTTGGTTCAGCAAAAATGATGCGGTTTCATCCCCACGCTTTTCGAAACGGTATATTGCGTTTGGTTCATGTACTACGTTTTCGGCAACCGCGGTTTACGATAGGCAGCTTCGCAAAGTCGAAACCCGCCGAGCGAAAGGTGGGGCTTTGCTACACATACATGAAGGTTACAGGAGGAAGGGATTAAAGGATGTCATGGCAGTTTCTAATTGATCATTAGTAGACGCATAGGCTCACCTTCATTGAAATCAGGGGGCATGTTTCCGGCGAAAGTTTTTTTTTTCAATTATGGCGAAAGGTGATTAGCAAACCGGACGCCACCGAACCAGGACCGGCCTTGATAGGTGGGGGGGGGGGGGGGGGGG
>LR738710.1:172327031-172478541 GCA_902687465.1 Secale cereale | reverse complement strand
GACCCCCGAAACCAAAGGGCCCCCAACCTGAGCCTGTGCTTCCTAGTCCAACTGACCAAAGGCCGTGCAGGAGATGCACATCTGTCCATAGGCCCGGCCTTTGCGCCTCTGCTTATCGCTCTATTCCGGTGAAGCCTAGCTTCTTGGTTTCTGGGCAGCGACGTCTGGCTGCAACGATGGCGTATGTCGACTTGTGGGACATGTTCGTCTACGGGCTCCTGCAGTTTTCTCACGCCGACCAGTTAGTACGTGGTGACCCCATCCTTCCTTCCTGATTCCCCCTCATCCACGTTTCACCGATCTTTTCGTCCTACCTACGAACCTACGATATAATCTGTTATCTATTGCTCATGTGCATTCATTATGTGGTGAAGATGTGATTAACAAAGTCGGGTTTTTTTCATAACTCGTCGCATGATGGTGCTAATGATGTTTTTTTGGAAAGGCACATGCAGAGCAGCAGCAAAAATGGAAGAAAGGGTTGGTCTGGAGGCAAGCAATAATATCAATCTTGTTCTGAATTCCAATCACGAAGGTCACAACTAGTGACTCCTTCTAACCCTTTTGTTTAGCTGTGAAGAAAATGCAAGGTATCGTTAGATCATTGCCCTGCTACAACATTGTGAATTACACAACCAATGATATAAGATCAAATCTTGACTTCTTTTTTGAAAAAGATAGCCCAATTCACCACTTGCGATTCTGAGTGCACCTGTGTGATGCTTGATCTCCAACCACCCGAATTTGCGCATCTGTGGTGCCATCTAACTCATAGATTTTTCATCGCCACTCCCCACATGGTTATGCCGAAAGGCAAGAGGCCAAGTCGACGGAAGGACACAGCACGTCCTCACACCACCGGGAGTACACAAGGCAAGTCTATTTTTTTTCTTTGTAATTCTAATTTTACTTGATATGAACATTTTCTTTTATGCACCTTTATTTATGCACGTATACATATATGTTTGTGATTATTAGTTTGTATTTGTACTGAGGGCCTCGGATTAAAGTTCCGCCCCGGGCCTTCGAAATCTCAGGACCGACCCTGCACCGAACCAACCAAACAAAGCCTGTATCCCGTAAAAGAGAATCGTAAGCAACGCTTCCCCATACCAAAACTATTATGTTACCTGAGCAGGAACCAGACGCGTCGGATCCAGAGATGCCGGTTTTCAATAATGCTACACTTACGGACTCATGCTACGGACGAAGCGCTACGCGCTGATGTGGAAGCGACGGTTCCTGGTCCACGTCATCCCCATCCCTTTCTCTCGCAGAAAATAAATCAACTCGCACAGAAAACTTATCCCCATCCCCTTTCTCTCCCAGGCAGCCCGACGGCCGACGGCGGAGAGGGCGTTCCCGCAG
The DNA here is from genome assembly GCA_902687465.1 of Secale cereale. Taxonomy (NCBI): domain Eukaryota; kingdom Viridiplantae; phylum Streptophyta; class Magnoliopsida; order Poales; family Poaceae; genus Secale; species Secale cereale. The sequence goes on along the minus strand of LR738710.1, from coordinate 172,477,173 downwards.
TTCAGCCGGTGTGACATCGCGAGGGTCCTCCGAGGCAGCCCGGCCAGCGAGTTCCTCACATGGCCGCTCGGCGGGTCAATCACTTTAGTCGTCAGCGGGCGGAGTGGTGATATCTTGGTCATCGTCCGTGCGGCGGAGGTCGGTCGGCGGCGGCGCGAGCTCTTGGCCGTCGGCGGGTGCCGCGCGAGCTCTCCTTCATCGTCCGTCCGCGGTGTTTCTGGATTGCACCATCAAGATGGCATGATGAATCCTCATTAGCCATTGTGCTCTGTTGACCAAAAAGTTGTCTGAAAGAGTTGAGTCTGATCCTGCATTTTGTCTAAAAGAAGACCAGTTCAGGCTTTTGTCTGAAAGAAGAGCAGCTCAAGGTGAAGCGAGCAGGGTTGTCAAGATGCCAAGAAATGGGGATGTGTCGTCACATGCTAAAATCAGTCTACAGGGTCGCTTAGTTCTAGCAATATTGTTTGGCTGTAGCTTGTATGTTGTGTTCTTTTTTCCAAACGGAATCATGAAATAAATATTTGTCCATCCTTATGTACCTTAAAGAGTGACAAATATACAGTATCAAGCTGAAGATACTAGTGTGATACTTGAACCAGATGATAGACACAAATTCATGTACCTTGCAGAGTGACAAATATACAGCATCAAGTTGGAAATAAACTGATACTTAAACCACATGATAGACACAAATTCAAGTACCTTGGAGAGAAACAAGATGACAAAACATAAATCCATCTACTTTCTAGTGCCCTGTTGCATATCATGCATCAGGTACTACATAGAATGAAAGTTGACAGGTGTAAACAAAAGTACTACATCCAACATCTGGTAACTACATAAATCATGCCTAACTCTGATCCATAGTAATGTTGAGCCCTCCGGTTCCATCAAAGTATAATTCTGGAGAACTGGACACTACAGTCGATCCTTGCTGAACTTGAAACAGCATACTTGTATGTTCTCCCAGAACTTGAGGCATAACCATTGCCGATGAACCTCCAAATGGTACCGTAGTCGATCCTTGGGGTAAGTTGTCAGTTGTAATGCCCAAGACAAATGGTTCCTGCTCCAAAGAAAGTGATAAAATGACATCTTGTTCCATCTTATACTAGAAATAAAAAGATGAGAAACTAGGATACCTGAACTTTGCCATCTTGTTCTAGAATATCGTGCTCTGATGCATTTCCTTTTTTACTGGACCTTTTCCTTTTCAAATTCATGGAGCGAGCCTGAAACAAATACAAATTTAGTGAGCAAACATGTGTGAATTTGGGTTTCTTATTTTTCACAAAAGAAGAATGTAATATAGGCAACAGTACCATTTGTTCAGCTTCCTTCTGTGCAGCATTTTTCTTCTCCCTTTCATCAGCTTTCTTCTTCTTTTCGTTTGCTTGACGGATAAGCTTATCAACCTTAGATTCTTTTCTCAACGAAGGAGGACGGCCAGCACATCTAACAGCTATTGGACTTAGTATAGTATTACTTGCTGTTTTCCCATTACAAGGTGTGTCTTCCTGTGCACCTACCGGATCCTTATTATTTTCACAACTTGAGTTGCAAGAGTACTGAATTTGCAAGGTGTGGAGTTCTTCAATCAAGGAATTGAATGAATCATCTGACATGGCACATATTTCTGCAACTGGGTAAAAAGAATTGCACAATCTATCAAAACGTCTTGCAACAGGAGTGTCTTTTTGAAATTCTTTGAACTTCGAATTTGTATAGATTGATTGAAATTGCTTCTCAATGTCAAAATGTGTGATACAAGGTATGGTTGAGTTGAAAGAATTGAAATCAGCAATATTCTCCTTCTCAACTTTATCACGAAGAGCATTCTCATATTGGCTAACAAAATGCTTCAATGTAGTTTTTGCGTTAACATATCCATCAAAGAAAGCATTCATGCTCTCACTACGTTGTGTAGTAGACATACCTGCCCAAAAGGCGTCTTTCACGAATGCTGGAACCCAACGGTGTCGATGCTCATAAAGCCCTTTAAGCCATTCATTATCACCAAGGTCATATTTCTGAAGCATATGCATCCAAGCAACTTCAAACTCTGAAATTGTTAATGAATCATAAACAGCCCTGCCAATAGCACTCTTGATGTGATCATATTCATCATATCCACCAAACTTCTCGGGTATCTTTTTCATTATATGCCACATGCACCATCTATATCGAGATTCTGGAAATACTATTTCCACACCATTTTGAATTGCTTTTGCTTGATCAGTTACAATTGCTTTTGGTTGGCGGTTTGACATACACTTGAGCCATGCTTGAAATAACCAAACAAATGTTGCAGTATCTTCATTTGATAATAAAGCACATCCTAGCAACACTGATTGGCCATGATGATTGACTCCAACAAAACAAGCAAATGGCATATCATATTTGTTTGTCAAATATGTTGTGTCAAAACTAATGACATCATGAAAAGTGTCATACACTGCTCTACTTCTTGCATCTGCCCAAAAAACATTCCTTAGCCGGGACTCATCATCAAGGTCCATGACCCTAAAAAAATTTGGGTTATCGGATTGCATTTTGACAAAATAGTCACGAACTGCTTCAGCATCACCTCGTCCAAGTTTCAGCCTTCTGGTTTTCTCTAGAAAATTGCGGCAAGTTTTCTCACCAAAAGTTAGGTTCTCATGACCATTTGCTTCCGCAACCAAAGAATTGAAATTCTTGTTTACTTGTATTCCAGACCGATCATTCAGCTCAAGCTTTCGTTTGACATGGAAGTCCAACTTTTTGTTGCATCTGAAGTTTTCTCACCAAAAGTTAGGTTCTCATGACCGTCGAAAGATAGAACTTCCCATCAGGACCACGGGTAATATTAATTTTAGCTTTACATCCTAACCCGGTTGTTGGATTTGGCTTCAACATATTTCTTGAGCTAGACTGAGTCTTACCATAGCGAGAGCAGGAAAGTGTAAGATACTTCAACTGTCCATTATCATCATTATTTGAGCTTCTTCTCGTCACACCAAAGCCTTTTGCTTTAGCATATTTGTTGTAGTACTCTCGCACCTCATTCTCCGTATCAAAGGCCATCCCCAATTTGGGGTCTCCAAGAAACACATCCGGTTGAGCTTCACCATGGTCATGTTCAAGTTCCACATTGCTTTCTTTTTGTGGCTTAATGCCGTCATCATCGCTTGAAATAGACATATCACTTGATTCTTGAGCGGCATAAGTTTCAGCATCCATTCCTATAAATCATGAAAAATTTAAATGCTCATGGTCAAAGGCAATATAACTAAATTGATATGCTGACTTATTCACTGAAATTTGGCGTGTGAACCATGAACTAGACAAGATTTATACAGTTAGAAGCAGAGGGGAAAGGATGAAAAATGTGCTATAGTTCTGTAGATTCAAAAAGAAAAGAAGAAATAATAATAGACCAACATGCAACGGACTGGACCTGATCAAGAAAAACTAGATCGTAGATGCAAAAACTGAACGCAGTATCACAAAATTTTGGAGAAGAACCTCGGCTGCTCCGGCTGCCCCCGTCCATGGGCTCCCAGTCCCAGGCACACGCGTACTCCAGCAGAACGTTGGCCGCGGCGTCGGAGTAAGGCAGTGACCGGCTGCGGCCAAAGGAGTTTAGGCCGGCGGCAACCACGATGCCTTTCGCCCTAGAATCCCAGCGGCCGTCTGGAGAACAGGAGGCGGCGGTCTCGTGAATTGGAAACGACGGAGTCCCAGCGACTGCTCTGGTTTTTTTTTTTTTGGGTTAACAACAGCGGTCTGTTGCCTTTCGGGCTTCCGAACACGTCGGACTAAATCCCAATCAGTGCGTAAGACGTCCGTAACACGTCCGTAAGTGTAGCATTATTGGCCGGTTTTTCATGGAAAAAAAAAAGAGAGGGATGTCGGTTTCGTCAGACCACGGTGGACCTTTGCCTCCACGGACGCCAGGAAGACGGCCGCGTTGGCCACCTGAGCACTGACACCTCCATCTTTCGAAGGAGTTAATTGCATGGAAGTATCACAATTGGGGCATTACATGCAGATAGGTACCAAATTTGCTAATTTTTACATGTCAGTACCAACTTTGACGCGCGCGGTTGCAAAATGGTCTAAACTCTGTATAAACACGTATTGATGCTGAAACTGACTGGCGGGCCCCTCCTGTCAGGGCCCACGTGGCATGTTCTTTTACAAAAAAAAACCATTGATTTATATGTAATCACGCTAATACCCTTGGCGTGTTTGGAAGAAACGGGAGCGCGGGCGCTGACCAATAGGCCACACGCACTTTGTGGTTCTTACAGGCTTCTATATTTATACAAGTTTAAACATTAGACACTTCCGAGCTTATATTCAGTGTTTCGGTTTTTTTTTCTGTATGTGTTTTTTTGGATTTCTTTTATCTTTTATTGCGTGACATCTTTTTCAGATAATTGAATATTCAAAAATTGTTCAGTATATATAACAAAAATGTTCATCGTATAATACGAAAAGATCTTTGTATATTAAAAAATGTTCAATGTATATAACATAAATGTTCTCCGTATATTATATAGTATTTCAGTGTGTATTTATACAATCATATTCAGTGTGTATTTTCCAAAAATATCGCATAATGTAAAAATGTTCAATATATATTTGAAAACTTCATCGTATATTTAATGTATAGTAATGTTCAGTGTGTATTTTTTTTAAAGAAACATTCAACAAAGCCCGGACGTGTCCATAAGCTCCAAGTAGTTTACTGGACAAATTTTCTATAGCTTAGACTAGCATATATATGATTATAAACATGTACCTTAATCCAAGCCAAAGAGTGGCGTAGTGGTCTGCTCGCACTGGACATTAAGAAACTGCATTTTCTGAAGCAGCAGCAAATGTGTTTTTCTCCATTTCGTTCTTTCTTTATTCTTTATAGCTAAAACACTTTGTCTATCTCAGGTGCTAACAGTGAACTTTTTAGTATGCGATATTTTAATTATATATATAGAACATTTTTAATGTACAATGAACTTATTTAAATATAGGATGAACATTTTTGTATATACGATGGAATTTTTTCGCATTATAAAAACGTTCATGGTATATAACCAAGAAATAGATACACCGAAGAAATATTCAGTCTATATTCGATGATCAGTGGAAAGATCTTATTATTACAAACTTGTATATACATGTTTTTAGTTATACAATGTGATAAATATATTTTTCATATTGTATATCATTTAATACGAAAAATTTAATATATACATTTTTTATGTACTGTATAAAAAACAGAATGGCTAGTATATAAATACACGTACGCGTGCACATTTAGGCAAAGACTCTAGGGCAACACTGGGCACCGGTGCGCCGGCTGATTGTTTCGGCCGGTCTGCTCCTAGCCGCCCGATCTGCTCTGTGACACTGTCAGATCGGAGCTCCTTTGCTGTTTTTTCTTTACCTTTTCCTCGTCTCCCCGAGCGCTCGCCGCGCCGACCGCCCGTCGAGGCCGCCCCACGCTTCGGCACTCAGATCGCCTCGACAGCTCGCCGCCCCGGCCGCCGGTTGGAGCTGACCGCTCGCCGCCTCGGCCGCCTGTCGGAGCGCCATGGATGCAGCTCCGCGACTCGGCTCGTCTAGACCGCTCGCCACCCGTCGGGGCCGCCCCGCGCTCCGGGACTCAGCTCGCCCCGACCGCTCGCTGCCCCCGCCGCTCGTCGGAGTGCCATGGATGCAGCTCCGTGCTACCGATGATTGGTTCCAGCAAAAAACAGAGATTCCCCGTGGTAGCATTTTCCCGTGTCAATCGCAGCAAATGAAGACAACGGTTGCAGAAAAAAAATTCATCGGCGTCGCCATTGTAGCAAAAATGTTAATCGGATGTAGCTTCCATGGTTGCCTGTTGCAGCAAAAAATGACGTGTTTGTAGCAAAAAACACATCGTCGTCGCTATCAGGCCACATCATCATCATGTGGTTGCAGCTACAACGAGCAAAAAGGCTACAACCGCTGACGTGAAAAGCTTCAACCGGCTATGAAAAGAAGTTTTAACTCATGTACGAAGAAAACTATGACGACCAAAGGAAATATTACAACCGCTGACAGAAAAAGCTTCGTCTGGCGACGAAAAAAGCTTCATACGGCCATGAAGAAAGTTTCAACTGTGGAGCTGGAAGCCATGGACGACGGACGAAAAGCTGCGACCGGCGGTTCAAAAGCTACAACCGTCATTGAAAAAAGCTTCAAACTTATTGTCTTAGCTGTGACCATAGACGACGGCGAGGAGCGGAGGCGGTGACGCGGGGAGATGTTGCGGCCATGGTGGCCACGAGCTGGAACCGGCTGGCGGGTGAGTTGCAGTCTTATGACATAAGCATGGGGCGGCCGAGGGATGAGCGTGGTCTGCACGGGTGACCGGCGAGCAGGAGCGACGGAACGGCAGCGACGACGGCGGCCGGTGGCGTGAGGAGCTTGCACTGGTTTGTGAGCAGCGACGAGGAGAGAGGAGACATGGTTGTGGAATCTCGGCTGAAGGTAGAAGAAAAGATAAGGGATAAGGATAGAAGAGGAAAAGCTATGTGAGAAAAGGAAAAGTTATGCGAGACCCACCACATACACACGCTTTGCTTCGAGGTGTTCTTGAAAGCTGGGGCTAGCGTGGCGTGCGATCCGGTCGAACGGTTCGACTGGCGCACCGGCCCCAAACGATTACCAAGACTCTAGCTGTTGCAGTGGTAGAGAGCGCGCGCTGCGAACTTTCGGCGCGGGTCGAATCCCGGCTTTTTGCGCGTGTTAATGTTTCTAAAACAAATTAGTATCGTAGTATGAGAGTATAAAACGACTTACGCGCCACTTCAACGGACACTTGTTGTAAGGGCATGTACAATGGTTCTAGCTTAAAGATGCCACGTAAGATAAATGATGAGGTGGAGGAGAGAGAAATCATAAGAGAAGGCTTGTCTTAGCTTATTTAAGCAAAGACAAGAGATGATAGCTTAGCATAATTTGTCTCACCATGTTTTTAGGAATAACTAATTATTGAAGATAAGGCTAAGAGATGACCCATTGTAGACTTGTTTTTTTGTCATCTCTAATTTACATGCAAAACTTAAGATAAGACTATCTTAGCAACCATTGTACATGCCCTAACAGAGCGGCAGCGAGCTAGACTTCCCAATATCCCGGCGCGTGTTCGAATCACGGCAGCCGCGCGCTCTTATTTTTCTAGCCGAATTCTTTTTCGCAAAGAAAAGGATATTTTGCGAGATTAAATAAAAAGCAAGGGTCTTTTTTTGCAAAAGAACATGCAAGGTCAGCACCTTACAGACGGGCCTCAACGGTCAGATACAGTGTCAATACACTGTTATATGCAGTTTATACGAAGTTTAGACCATTTTGTAACCGCGCGCGTCAGAGTTGATACTGACATGTAAAAATTAACAAAAGTTGATACTAATCTACATATAATGCCTAATTGTGGTACTTCCATGCAATTAACTCCTTTCGAAGCCTCTCTTCATTATCGCATGGCTGGGCTGGCCACCCTGAGAGCATGGTTAATAATATAGCCAGCTGCTGGCTATATGATGTTGTCATGTCATATATAGCTAAGCTTATAGCCAACAACTACAATAACTAGATATAAATATGTACTACTTTGTTGATACATGGCCCACCTCATTCTCTCACAAAGTACCTAAGAGCACGTGCTGCAGCCGGCTGTTAACTAGTAGCCCGCTTCTTTTCTCTCTCCTCTTCTCTCTCTTCCAAGTAAGCAAAAATATAATATTTAATATCTTATAGCCCGCCTATATCACCTTATTGTACTTGCTCTGAGCACGGAGCAGCGGCGCCACGACTTGCACATGCTTCGATGCGGTGACCCTGGCGGCCAGTGACCTGCTCCTAGTTCCTGACGAATCCGGCAATGACGAACACCTTTCCCAGCTAACCTGTAAACCAAATTCTTGGTGACTGGTCATCGGATTCGACTCTTGGATGCTTCCGAGAGTGTGCGCCGTGGCTGATGAAGCTAATCAGGCGGCTAGCTCTGCATCTTCGAGTCTTCGTGTATGCAAGTGCATAGCTCACAGTATAACCAATCCTTCCGCGTCTAGTACTTTCTGCAGCCGTCGGCCATTGACACGTACCAACCCGGCACAATATCGCCGCACGTGTCAAGAAAAGTTACTGGCTGGTGGCGCTAGCGAGCACGGGATTTGGAGAAGATGTTTTTTTTCTTTTGTTTGCGAACAATTCGAAAATAGATGTTACTAAAGTATAAAACATACAGTATATATTTGCAAAAGAGAAAACAAAAATATTAAAAAATAGTGGTCAATAGGAAAAATAGATGTTCTTGAGAAATCTTTGCAATAAAGCATACTTGTGCAGCTTGTCTTGATTTAACATGTACAATTTTTCATGAAATCAACTACATGCAACAACAAGCATCAACATCAACACGCAGTAAGTATGTATACATCATAAGATTTGATAATGTTGATCTTAAATCTTATAACAATGGAACTAAAAGGGGAGTATTAGTGAAGAGCAGTAAATGCCGAGTAAAAACAAGATGCACTTAATTTATTTTTGATTAATAATATTAAGTGTGCATCTGGCCTCTGCAACGACACAGTGTCAAGATCTTTTTAAGACATCGAAAATGCTCATAACCAAATAGTTTAAAAGAAAATAAATAAAGAAAAAACATTACACACAATGTTCATGCCAAAGTGGCCAACTACACGCAAAAACAAGCATCAACATCAACATCAACCACAAGGTAATCCACGGACACGAATTCTCTTGCACATTACACCGACTACAAGAAATCATCCACGTACTATGTTTACATCCTTTTCTGTGACTTTTTGCTATGTTTGAACTTTTTGTTTTGATGGAAGGGCATGTCACCTGGAACATCTTCTCAGTGCCTTCTCTCCCTGCAAAACGCATCAGGAAAACGATCGGACGGCCACCAGTTGCTAAACTCTCTCGGCGCCCGACGGGACCTTCGTTTCTTCTCTTTTGATTTGAAAGATTTTTCTTCAAAGATATATTTGAAAAATCAAAGCGTCATTAAAGATAAATGTTCACGTACGGTATTGGCCAAGGACAATCTTGTTAAATATAATTGGTAGGGTTGTAAAAAATGTAGCTTTTGTAAATAAGAGGAAACACTATGTCATCTATGCATGTGGTGTCCATTTTTTATTTGGCGCACTTACATGTAACTTTCAACCAACCACGGTGCCACCTTCAACTAGCATATCTCGGTGGTGTTCATCCTAAGCTTAAGGCGCAATTACATGTCGGCGTATGTACTTTTTACTTTGGGTAATATGGAGGGAAAAGCAATGATTTTGTCTTTTAAGTTTTAACATGTCTGAGCTCCAAAAAAAGTGTGGTTCATTTTGGGACCTACTGGATGAATTCTTACATGGCACATCCTCCCATGCTACTTGTAGAGGTCTAGGTGTTCACAGACTTTGGGTGTAACCGATGGGATATGGTCAGGCATGATCTGTTCAATCGGTTTTGATGGTGATTGTAGAATTTGTCGGATTTAGGGCTCCGCAAAACCCAAGAAGTTCGAACACAGAGGCGTGAACGAAGATCTCCTCAACTCACGTCTACCTAGCGTCTCGCTCTCGTCTCGGTGGAAGGATTCAAGCACACAACAGATATAACACACAAGAGTTTATCCAGGTTCGGGCCACCGCGTGGTGTAAGACCCTACTTCCTGCTTTGGTGGATTAGCCTCGGGCGAGCTGGGAGGTGAACTAGTACAATGGTTCCTGAGCTCAGGAGGTGAGCTCAGGAGGGTCAGGAGGAAAGTGTTCTTGCTCCTTGCGGGGTGGCAGAGTGTATGAGTCGATGCCTTGCATAGTGGGAATCCTAGCTACTTATATAGGCGGCCACGGTCCTCTTCCTCCGAAATGTTTAGGCGGGAAGGGATCCCACAATGGTCATTTTTGAGCGGGAACACAAGAACGTTCCTATCCTGACAAAAGCAGTCTTCGCCTGCAAGAAGATCAGGCGATGACGCGGTGGTGGGCTCGACGGTGACATCCTCCTTGTCGTCCTTGCGGTCTTCGATCTCGTTGCACCAATGAGGAAACCTTTGCCCCGCTCCTTGGGAACCCGCGGCTGCGCTGTCCCCTTTGCACCGAAATGGTAACTGTGCCGTTGGCGGATGCTGGTGTTGAAGTATATTGCACGCCTCCCTCCATCAGTTCGGACTTTTGGATGAGTTGGCTGCAGCATGAATTCAATATGGTATCCGAGCCAAGAGGTCTTGAGTTCAAGACCCTGCCAACGCAGTATTAAATAAAACCGATTCTGCGGCCTACATCGATCCCATGTCTATGGACTAAAATAGTCTAGATGTGAGGAGGAGTGTTGAAGTATATTGCACGCCTCCCTCCATCAGTTCGGACTTTTAGATGAGTTGGCTGCAGCATGAATTCAATAGCTGGCACCCGCTGGCGCGGTGCGTCATCGCTGACATCACTGCTTCCACCTGAGGCAGGCTTGGTCTTGGATTCTCCGCCCCTCCGGAGCACCTGATTGAGGCCGCTCTCGAGGAGGTCTTCACGCCGTTCTCCTTGCGAGGCTTAGCCCCCTCGCGAGGGTCTTGGGCAGTAGGTCGATCAGCTGGGCTGTACCAGGCCGTAGTAGGAGCGCGTCGCGGCCCGTAGACAGGCAAGTCTGGGTACCTTGGTTCCCAATACGCCGACAATAGCCCCCGGGCCCAAGGCACGCGCGGAGTTGGCTTCGGGGCGAAGCCTTAGTCGAGGACGAAGCGCCGCGGGCCCCAAAGGCTGCGGGCCAGGCTGGCATGCGACGGTTGGATGGGACGTGGGCGGTCCCTCCTCCCATGCAGTCTTGGTAGTCGTGCGCCTTGCCAATCGCACGACCGGTAGGGCTTCTTGCCGCCGCCTCTGATTTCTGCCTTCCAATCGCTCCCTTTCTTTTCTTGCCTTCTCTGCCCCTTCCCCCTTGCCGTCATGCTGCGCAAGGCGAAGAAGAGGGGGGACGGCGAGCCTGCCGCGTCGCCGCCGGTGCTCGAGCCGGCGTTGGGCCGCTCCGCCATAGTGAACCAGGAGGGTCTGGACAAGGTGCGCCGCGCCTTGGCCGATGCATCTAACGAGTGGGGGCCGACCCTGTTGGGGAACGTAGTATTTCAAAAATTTCCTACGATCACGCAAGATCTATCTACTAGATGTATAGCAACGAGAGGGGAGAGTGTGTCTACGTACCCTTGTAGACCGAAAGCGGAAGCGTTTATTAACGCGGTTGATGTAGTCGTGCACCTTCACGATCCGTCCCGATCTAGTACCGAACGTACGGTACGTCCGCGTTCAGCACATGTTTAGCTCGATGACGTCCTCGCCTTCTTGATCCAGCAAGACAGGCGAAGTAGTAGATGAGTTCCGGCAGCACGACGGTGTGGTGACGGTTGTTGATGAAGAACAATCTCTACAGGGCTTCGCCAAGCACTGCAGAAACTAGACGGAGGATAAACTAGAGGGTCGGGGTTGCCGGCACACGGCTTGGTGTATCTTGATGTGTTCCAGGTGCTAGCCCCGCCCCTCTATTTATATGTTGAGCCCTGGGGTCGAAACTTGGAGCAAAAGCCTCCTCAAAGTCGGTTTTGCCCAAAAGGCAAGAGTCCCACTCGGACTCCAGGACCAAACGCCACAATCCTTGGCGTCTGGCCCAGGGCCAGACGCCAGGGTCTCCGGCGTTTGGCCCCCTGGCATCCGCAAAACACCTTTTGCACCGACTTAATGCCCTGTGGGCTTGACCCCTTGGCCTAACCATATCATCCTATATATCAATTTTTACCTCCGGACCATTCCGGAGCTCCTCGCCATGTCCGTGATCTCATCCGAGACTCCGAACAACATTCGGTCACCAACATACATAACTCATTCAATATTATATCGTCAACGAAACGCTAAGCGTGCGGACCCTACGGGTTCGAGAACTATGTAGACATGACTGAGACACTTCTCACTACAAGAAATATGTCAACTTATGACCTTCTGTTAGTGACTCTAGAAGAATTGGTCATATATCTATGACCATTTCAGACCAATTGGTCAAAAGTTGTTCGGGGGGCTCCAAACCCTAAACTATAACGACCATTTTGGTCAGAAAGGTCATAATTTCCTTACACGAAATGGTCATAAAGCAGATAGCACGGGCTCGCTGCCTTATTTCTAGCTGATCATGACCAATATAGATGGTCATAACCTTGTAAATTGTGGTGGGTTGCTACGACTAGGCGTCACCTCATCAGTTTTGCCTATGTGTCATGTCCATGTGACAGTTTTGGCCCTAGGTTGTGAAGCAACCTATATTTCTGTCATTCCCAAAATTTCCCAAAAAATCTCATAAATTCTTTGGGTCATATCTTCGTCAAATATGTAAAAAAAAATTCCTTGCCTAGTTCAAAAATAATTCAAAATATTCATTTTCCTATTCTTTTAAAAAAAACACTTTGTGAAGGAAGTACCACTTTGGCATGTCCAAATGGTATCCATTTTCTACAGTGCTTTCCTATGCGCAAATAACTATCCTCCACCAAATGCCAGCTCAATCCATTCATTATTTTGAGCCCAGCTTCAACATTCGTATTTATGTCCAGTGTGGTACTTTGCAAAGCAATTACCACCTAGACTCCTCCTTTTGAGCTGATACTTTGTGAAGACGGTCTTCTTAGTAACTGATCATCCTCAACCAAAACTCAAGCCCATTATCCATGTGCATTTCCCGTACCGCTAATCAAACACTTGGCTGCTAATTCATGTTTGAGCATCGATCGGTCTCCTCGTGAGAATCTTATGTTGTAATTTTCTTCCAAGCACCTACCTGGGGAGTGCCCAACCCACTAGACATGCTTAGGCCTCCCAGAACACATGGCAATGCCACAGTCACGTGGTGACCACGCGGCGGGCATGCGAGTTTACGCGCTCTAGAGTTGGGGCCCTCGACCACCGCCCAAACCTCGACGTATCACCACCAAACCATGTATTTATTATTAAATAGGTACTTATGTAACTATAAATGATTTTTGGAAAAAATAAATAGCAAACTATGAGGGAGCTACAGTTCAAACTTGACCCGCTTCCAACTGAATCGGCGGAAATTTGTCTTTTTCACGAGAGGTGGATCAAAACTTTGTACACCCAACCATTTTGTCAATTGTGCATTAAATATGTCCTAGTATTTTATAAAATTGATTTGGTCCAATTTTGCAACAATTATTTGGGAGGTCCTTCACAAAAAACCTCCTTTTGGGCACTCGAAAAATGGAAAATGATTTTTTCGTCCAAAGGAAATGAAAACTTCCTTAGGCAATATTGTTTGCCATTCCAAGATGCACCCTTGTGCACAATATGAGATCATTTGAACAAACTATGCCATGAATGTGACCATAGGATTCATCATTTGGTTGGAAAGCCATGAATCTTCACGCATGATAGCTCATTTATGAGAACACTTTTTTAAAAGAATTGTTGTATTACAAGTTTATTATTTTTCCTGGTAACTTGGTCATATATAATGACACAATGCGAAGGTTTTCCAATTTTTTGATTTTTTTTTGAATTTTTTTATGCCCCTTTCAAAATGCGGTCAAAACGGCGGGAATGACCGTTCCTAACTAGTGGTTGAATCTTTGTATTTTTTTTGTGTTTCTATGATTAAATAGATACTTATGTACCTAGCAATGATTTTTGTAAAAAATAAATAGGAAACAACAAGGGAGCTGCAGTTCAAATTTGACCCTCTTCCAGCTGAATCGGCCAAAATTTGTCTTTTTCACGAGAGGTGGATCAAAACTTTTTACACCCAACCATTTGGTCAATTGTGCATTAAATATGGCCTAGTATTTTATAAAAATGATTTGGTCCAATTTTGCAACAATTATTTGGGAGGTCCTTCACAAAAAAACCTTCTTTTGGGCACTCGAAAAATGGAAAATGAATTTTTCGTCCAAAGAAAGTGAAAACTCCCTTAGGCAACATTGTTTGCCATTCCAAGATGCACCCTTGTGCACAATATGAGATGATTTGAACAAACTATGCCACGAATGTGGCCATAAGATTGATCATTTGGCTTGAAAGCCATGAATCTTCACGCATGATAGCTCATTTCTGAGAACACTTTTTAAAAGAATTGCCGTATTACAAGTTTATTATTTTTCCTGGTAACTTGATCATATATAATGACACAATACGAAGGTTTTCCATTATTTTTTTAATTTTTTTGAATTTTTTATGCCCATTTCAAAATGCGGTCAAAACGACGGGAATGACCGTTCCTAGCTAGTGGTTGAATCTTGATATTTTTTTGGTGTTTCTCTGATTAAATAGATACTTATGTACCTAGAAATGATTTTTGTAAAAAATAAAGAGCAAACTACAAGGCAGCTACAGTTCAAATTTGACCCACTTCCAACTGAATCGGCTGAAATTTGTCGTTTTCACGAGAGGTGGATCAAAACTTTTTACACCCAACCATTTGGTCAATTGTGCATTAAATATGGGCTAGTATTTTATAAAAATGATTTCGTCCAATTTTGCAACAATTATTTGGGAGGTCCTTCACAAAAAACCCTCCTTTTGGGCACTCAAAAAATGGAAAATGATTTTTTCGTCCAAAGAAAGTGAAAACTACCTTAGGCAATATTGTTTGCCATTCCAAGATGCACACTTGTGCACAATATGAGATCATTTCAACAAACTATGCCATGAATGTGGCCATAAGATTGATCATTTGGCTTGAAAGACATGAATCTTCACGCATGATACCTCATTTCTGATAACACTATTTTAAAATAAATGTTGTATTACAAGTTTATTATTTTTCTTGGAAACTTGGTCACAAATAATGACACAATGCGAAGGTTTTCCAATTTTTTTATTTTTTTTGTATTTTTTATGCCCGTTTCAAAATGCGGTCAAAATGATGGGCTTGACCGTTCCTAGCTAGCAGTTGAATCTTTGAAAACTTTTGATGTTTCTGTGATTAAATAGATACTTATGTACCTAGAAATGATTTTGGAAAAAAATAAAGAGCAAACTATGAGGCAGCTGCAGTTCAAATTTGACCCGCTTCTTGCTGAATCGGTGGGAATTTGTCTTTTTCACCAGAGGTGGATCAAGGCTTTTGACACCCAACCATTTGTTAAATTGTGAATTAAATATGTCCTAGTATTTTATAAAATTGATTTGGTCCAATTTTGTAACAAATATATGGTAGATCCTTCATAAAAAAACTCATTTCAGGCACTCGGAAAATGATTAAAATAGATAGAAAGATCAGAAATGCATAGAAATTGGTCCTTATCCACAAAATGTGGTCTAACTCTAGTAAAAATTTGTGTGGTGCCATTTTGCAAAATATTTTTGATATCTACTTCACAAAATCCCTCTATTTTTAGTACTTAGATACTTTTCAAAATCACTTGTTTTCTGAACCAATCAGGATTCTTCCCACGGATCGATGAGATGGCGCCCATCCATCCATCCATCCATCTCACCATCCCACATCCATCCATCCATCTATCTACAGAAAAAAATAAAAAAAATGAAAAAGAGATACGCCCACAACCCAAACCCTATCTCACCTCACACCCACCGCCATCTTCCCCCATCGCACCCCTCCTCCGGATCTCCTCGGCGCCGCCGCCGCCACCTCCCGATCCAATCTCTCCCCGCCGCCTCCCGATCCTTCCGCCGCTGCCCCGTCCTCCCCTTACTTCCGCCCTCCACCTCTCCCCTCGCCTCCGCCACCCGACGGCCATGGCACGCCTCTTCCTCATCCCAGATCAGATCCAGCGGCCCCCAACCGCATCCATGCGTCAGAGGCGCTGGAGGCGCACTGTGCGGTTCTACTGGGTGGCGACCCGACGGCGTCCTGTGTGCTGCTCACCCATCGGCCTCCAACGCCGACCAGGCGGCCGCTGAGTCTACCACACCCACCCAGCCGCAGCTGGAAGAGCAGGAGGACGGGATGAGCTCCGGGACGGGGAATGTGGTGTGCGTCACCGGCGCGTCGGGCTACATCGTGTCCTGGCTCGTCAAGTTCCTCCTCCAGCGCGGCCACACCGTCCGCGCCCCCGTCATGGACAGCGGTACGGTCAGGATTCATGACCCCACCCCACCTCCTTCCATCCCCTCCCCTTACTTTTTTGCCTGCTCTAGCTGGTGGATCCATGGTTATCGGTGGATTCATCGATTCAATCATTCAGTGGGTGGGGGACCAGGTTTTGTTCAGGATGTGAAATTGGAGCTGATAGTACAAGGAAGAAGAAGAAGAAGAAGAAGAAGTTGACTAAATTTGTTAGCATGCCGTGGGTGAGTGAGTGGCAGTGTTTGCAAGTGAACGCCATCTCCCTATTGCAACTGCCATATACTAATATTATAGTAAATCTATGTTTAAAAGAGTCAAGGGGCAACCATTTTGACATGTGAATTTAAAAATACAGAACTAATTTCCCATAATACTATTGCTAGCGTGTTTTGCTGCGACAGTCAATTTTTTTCATTGTAAATCTTTTAGATTGTTTGAGTTCAAAATTAACATAA
This sequence comes from Secale cereale, assembly GCA_902687465.1. NCBI lineage: Eukaryota > Viridiplantae > Streptophyta > Magnoliopsida > Poales > Poaceae > Secale > Secale cereale. Next base: position 172,460,593 of record LR738710.1, on the reverse strand, counting down.
ATTCCCTTGTATTCTACTGAACTACTGTAGTTAGCAATAACATCCTACGAGTGCTAGTGTCGGGGACTCCCTTAACAAAATTCTGCTCTGGCTCTGTTCACTCACTCCCTACTACTACAACTATATATCCAAGTCTAAATAAAGAGTCAAGTGGCAGCCATTCTGACTTCTGAATTAGAAACTACACAAGTGAGTTCTCATAATAGTGTGGCTAGTGTGTTCGTGTGACAGTCAATATTTTTCATTATAAATCTATTAGTTTAGATTGTTGGAGTTGAAAATCAGCATAAATTGGCACTTGGAATGTTTTCCCATGCTTTTCTTTTTTGTAACAAAATATGCATGCTCGGTGCTAACTCAACTGACGGTTCCTTCTTTCAGCCGACCCCAAGAAAACATTACACCTGCAGGCCCTGGATGGAGCCAAGGACATTGCTAGTATTCTCTACTCCTCCTCCTAACCTTCTCTAAACCAGAAAACTGGTGCTGCTCCTGACGCCCATACTGCTGCCCCTCTTTCTTTCCCAGTTGATTCGTCATCTTGGATCATAATTTTTCTGCATTCCCTGTTGCTGTAGCTTGTTGGATGCATAGTTTGATCTCCCAATGGGAATTATTAGTGAATGGTTATGTCTGTGGTCACAAGATCCTCGGTTGCATATGATTTCTCAGTGCCGTTTCTGCAGTTTGCAAAATGCTGTGATGAATCATGAAATATATGACTTATGTCAGACTTTAGAGATGCCATTTGGCATTGATGCCAAGATATTTCATATTCTGAGAAATAATGTTGCATTTCATACCGATAGTTGCCAAACTATAAATTGTTATAGCCTTTTTTCTTGCTGTCCATGCATGCTTATATGTTTGAGGGTCAAGTGATGAGGAATAAACCATCAACAATATGATGGAGCTCTTCTCCTCTGATTCTTGGTATTTAAGTCCCTGATGGTACCTCAACACCCTGATATGTTTGTGCCTTTCTATGCTATCCACATACTGAAGGAAGTACTGCTATCTTCACAATAAATATAATTTTTCTTGAACGAGTTTATAAATTGAACTATCTCCACAACAAAGATATTTACCATTTGTAGTTCCAATCTAAAGTGTTACTTGATTTCATTTGTGGTTCAAGTGATGATGAGAAACTGCAACAATATGACAGGAGTTATACTCCTGTGAATCGTAGTTTAAAGTTTGATGATTTCTTATCTTCAAATATCCGTTGTCTTGTGAAATGCAATGCTGCTCACGTTCTTGTTTTCTTACGAATTGCTTGATGCAATTTCTAAGACGGGTTTCTTTGACACTGAGGGAGTATTGTCTTAGTACTTGTATATCCATCGGCTGTTACTGTGCCTTTGTGGCGCAGTCTGAATCTCTGTAGACCGATCATATCTGAAGCATGAGCCAAGCACAACATGTTTACAGTTTCAGAACGGAAAACCAATCATGCTATATGTATTAAGAAACTCCATTGCAGTCTAATTTGTTCAGAATGGAGATGAAAACATTGGTTGGTTTGCATCATACCTTATAGCCATATATATATAAAGCCTCCATTTAACGTCCAAAGAATGCATACCTGATTTGAGTTAGACTCTAGTCTTGACTATTCTATGTAGGTGGCAACTGACAAGTTGAGTTTCAGTCTAGCTCATCTGAAGTTTCTCTGTATGCAGGAGGGCGAGCTAGAGGAGCTTGAGAAGGGCGTGGAGCCTGCATGGGAGCGCTTGGACCACACACTCGAGCGCATCGTCGACAGGCTGAACGTCGTTGACCACATCAAGGCGTCAAGGATTCGCCCGACCTCTATGCCGCTGTCGAGGATGTCCAGGTAGTCTCTTCTTCTGTCACGCCGCCTGTGATCTGGACGAACGAAGCCGTTGATTGGTTAGCGCATCATCAGATGATGATGCTGTCTCTGTATTTCTTCTTACTCCATGAATTTATATACACTATTACAGCAGCTTGTTGATCAAGTGCTTGTTCTATCTAAATGTGTGCACAGAAGTTCTGTTACCTTCTAAAAAATTATTGGTGCATTTTTTTGTTTCTCAAATACAAAATAGCTTGCTCATTTAAGCTGTGGGAGCCCTACTATTAGCTTTGATATTGTGTCTCCGTTTTCTTGTATCAGAGTATCTCATTTTAACTAGCTAGAGAACAAAAAGCATGGTACTAGCTCAATTTCTGTTATCTTTCTAAATAACTATCCTTTTCTTGAATGGTCTGTTCATAATATATTTGCCCCAGTTTTTCTGATTCTTCTCTATTGATTCATGTAACAGGGCGACCGAGGAAGGCATGTTGCTGTTTTATTTGTTCCCAGGCTTGACAATGGTTGTCCAGCGAGTCCAGCATGTCATCATTTTCTTGTAAAGCAGTATTGTATCACACTTGTAGAGCTCGTTACACATGTTGATCTTGTGAAGTACTGTATTACACATGGTCATATGTATTGGCAACGTGATCTGGTTGCTTTTATTTGAAGTATCATGTGTGCTTTTCTCTGCCAAGTTAAATACTAGTTGAAATATGAAGAATATGAGCCTGATAGATGGGACTAACTTACGAGACCCAAACCTGACAACTGGGACCCGTCTTACTGATGGACCCATTTAATAAAAAAAGGAAATTAAAATTATTTAGACGAAAAGGCCAAGGCCCGATAATAAAAAAGGCCTGGCCCAAAAATAAAAAAGCTATAATGTTGAGAAAAATCAAAGAAGAAAAATAAAAACTGTTGAGAAAAAAGGCATGGCCCAAAAATAAAAAGGCTATAATGTTGGGCCTGGCCCATGTGGCTGTCCAGAATTAATAGGGAAAACAATATATAAAAGGCCGAATTATTGGGCTCGGCCCATGTAAAACAACGAATTGGACTGGGCTGATTCTTGTGCCACATCAGCTTGCCACGTTGGATTCCTACGTGTCGTGGGGAGGTTGCTAGTGACCAAACCACGACAATAGGCATATTTTGGTCGTAAACGTCTATGACCTTCTCACAGAGAAGGTCGCTAATGTCAGTTTATGACGGCCAGATTTTGACTTTATGTTTTTGGTCACAAAAAGGTCACAAATGGAAAACTATGACCTTTCAGTCACCAATAGTGGTGGTCACAAGTTGACATATTTCTTGTAGTGTCTCTGATCAATAACCAATAGCGGAACCTGGATGCCCATATTGGCTCCTACATATTCTACGAAGATCTTTATCGGTCGAACCGCATAACAATATACGTTGTTCCCTTTGTCATCGGTATGTTACTTGCCCATGATTCGATCGTCGGTATCTCAATACCTAGTTCAATCTCATTACCGACAAGTCTCTTTACTCGTTCCGTAATACATCATCTCGTGACTAACTCATTAGTCATTTGCTTGCAAGGCTTATTATGATGTGCATTACCGAGAGGGCCCAGAGATACCTCTCCGACACTCGGAGTGACAAATCCTATTCTTGATCCATGCCAACACCACGAACACCTTCGGAGACACCTGTAGAGCATCTTTATAATCACCCAGTTACGTTGTGACGTTTGATAGTACACAAGGTGTTCCTCCCGTATTCGGGAGTTGCATAATCTCATAGTCATAGGAACATGTATAACTCATGAAGAAAGCAATAGCAGTAAAACTAAACGATCATAGTGCTAAGCTAACGGATGGGTCTTGTCCATCACATCATTCTCCTAATAATGTGACCCCGTTGATCAAATGACAACTCATGTCTATGGCTAGGAAACATAATCATCTTTGATCAATGAGCTAGTCTAGTAGAGGCATACTAGGGACACTCTGTTTTGTCTATGTATTCACACATGTACTAAGTTTCCAGTTAATAAAATTCTAGCATGAATAATAAACATTTATCATGATATAAGGAAATAAATAATAACTTTATTACTGCCTCTAGGGCATTTTTCCTTCAGTCTCCCACTTGCACTAGAGTCAATAATCTAGATCACATCACCATGTGATTAACACCAATAGTTCACATCACCATGTGACTAACACCCATAGTTCACATCGCCATGCGACCAATACCCAAAGGGTTTACTAGAGTCAATAATCTAGTTCACATCGCTATGTGATTAATACCCAAGAGTAATAAGGTGTGATCATGTTTTGCTTATGAGAGAAGTTTAGTCAACGGGTCTGTCACATTCAGATCCGTATGTATTTCGCAAACTTCTATGTCTACAATGCTCTGCATGGAGCTACTCTAGCTAATTGCTCCCACTTTCAATACGCATCCAGATTGATACTTAGAGTCATCTGGATTTAGTGTCAAAGCTTGCATCGGTGCAACCCTTTACGACGAACTCTTTATCACCTCCATAATCGAGAAACATTTCATTAGTCATCCAGTTACTAAGGATAATTTTGACCGATGTACAGTGATCTACTCCTAGATCACAATTGTACCTCCCTGTCAAACTCATGGCAAGGTACACAACATGTTTGGTACACATCATGGCATACTTTATAGAACCTATGGCTGAGGCATAGGGAATGACTTTCATTCTCTCTATATTTTTCTGCTGTGGTCTGGCTTTGAGTCTTACTCAACTTCACACCTTACAAGTCAGGCAAGAACTCCTTCTTTGATTGATCCATTTTGAACTACTTCAAAATCTTATCAAGGTATGTACTCATCGAAAGTCTTATCAAGCGTCTTGATATATCTCTATAGATCTTGATACCCAATATGTAAGCAGCTTCACCAAGGTCTTTCTTTGAAAAACTCCTTTCAAACACTCCTTTATGCTTTCTAGAAAATTCTACATAATTTCTGATTGACAATATGTCATTCACATATACTTATCAGAAAGGTTGTAGTGCTCCCACTCACTTTCTTGTAAATACAGGCTTCACCACAAGTCTGTATAAATCTATATGCTTTGATCAACTTATCAAAGCGTATATTCCAACTCCGAGATGCTTGCACCAGTCCATAGATGGATCGCTGGAGCTTGCACATTTTATTAGCACCTTTAGGATTGACAAAACCATCTGGTTGCATCATATACAACCCTTCTTTAATAAATCCATTAAAGAACGCAGTTTCGTTATCCATTTGCCAGATTTCATAATGTGGCAATTACTAACATGATTCGGACAGACTTAAGCATCACTACGGGTGAGAAAATCTCATCGTAGTCAACACCTTGAACTTGTCGAAAACCATTCGCAACAAGTCGAGCTTTGTAGACAGTAACATTACCATCGGCGTCAGTCTTCCTCTTAAAGATCCATTTATTTTCAATGGCTTGCCGACCATCGGGCAAGTCAACCAAAGTCCATACTTTGTTCTCATACATGGATCCCATCTCAGATTTCATGGCCTCAAGCCATTTTGCGGAATCTGGGATCATCATCGCTTCCTCATAGTTCATAGGTTCATCATGGTCTAGTAACATGACTTCCAGAACTGGGTTACCGTACCACTCTGGCGCGGAATGCAATCTGGTTAACCTACGAGGTTCGGCAATAACTTGATCTGAAGTTTCATGATCATCATCATTAGCTTCCTCACTAATTGGTGTAGGAATCACCGGAACTAGTTTCTGTGATGTACTACTATCCAATTCGGGAGAAGGTACAATTACCTCATCAAGTTCCACTTTCCTCCCACTCACTTCTTTCGAGAGAAACTTCTTCTCTAGAAAGGATCCATTCTTAGCAACGAATATCTTGCCTTCAGATCTGTGATAGAAGGTGTACCCAATAGTCTCCTTTGGGTATCCTATGAAGACACATTTCTCCGACTTGGGTTCGAGCTTATCAGGTTGAAGCTTTTTCACATAAGCATCGCAGCCCCAAACTTTAAGAAACGACAACTTTGGTTTCTTGCCAAACCACAGTTCATAAGGCGTCGTCTCAACGGATTTAGATGGTGCCCTTATTTAACGTGAATGCAGCTGTCTCTAATGCATAACCCAAAATGATAGTGGTAAATTGGTAAGAGACATCATAGATCGCACCATATCTAATATAGTACAATTACGACGTTCGGACACACCATTACGTTGTGGTGTTCCGGGTGGCATGAGTTGTGAAACTATTCCACATTGTTTCAAATGAAGACCAAACTCGTAACTCAAATATTCACCTCCACGATCAGATCGTTGAAACTTTATTTTCTTGTTACGATGAGTCTCTACTTCACTCTGAAATTCTTTGAACTTTTCAAATGTTTCAGACTTGTGCTTCATCAAGTAGATATACCCATATCTACTTAAATCATCAGTGAAGGTCAGAAAATAATGATACCCGCCGCGAGCCTCAACACTTATTGGTCCACATACATCAGTATGTATGATTTGCAACAAATATGTTGCTCGCTCCATTGTACCGGAGAACGGAGTTTTAGTCATCTTGCCCATGAGGCATGGTTCGCAAGTACCAAGTGATTCATAATCAAGTGATTCGAAAAGTCCATCACTATGGAGTTTCTTCATGCGCTTTACACCAATATGACCTAAACGGCAGTGCCACAAGTAAGTTGCACTATCATTATTAACCTTGCATCTTTTGGCTTCAATATTATGAATATGTGTATAACTACGATCTAGATCCAACAAACTATTTTCATTGGGTGTATGACCATTGAAGGCTTTATTCATGTAAATGGAATAACAATTATTCTATGACTTTAAATGAATAACCGTATTGCAACAAACATGATCAAATCATATTCATGCTTAACGCAAATGCCAAATAATATTTATTTAGGTCTTACACTAACCCCGAAAGTATAAGGAGTGTGCGATGATGATCATATCAATCTTGGAACCACTTCCAACACACATCGTCACTTCACCTTTAACTAGTCTATGTTCATTCTGCAACTCCCGTTTCGAGTTACTAATTTTAGCAATTGAACCGGTATCAAATACCCAGGGGTTGCTATGAACACTAGTAAAGTACACATCAATAATCTATATATCAAATATACCTTTGTTCACTTTGCCATCCTTCTTACCCACCCAATATCTAGGGCAGTTCCACTTCTAGTGACCATTTCCTTTGCAGTAGAAGCACTTAGTTTCAGGCTTGAGTTTAGCTTTGGGTTTCTTCACGTGAGTGACAACTTTCTTGTCATTCTTCTTGAAGTTCCCCTTTTATCCCTTTGCCCTTTACTTGAAACAAGTGGTCTTATTAACCATCAACACTTGATGCTCTTTCTTGATTTCTACCTTTGCCGATTCCAGCATCGCGAAGAGCTCGGGAATTACCTTCGTCATCCCTTGCATATTATAGTTCATCACGAAGTTCTACTAACTTGGTGATAGTGACTAGAGAACTTTGTCAATTACTATCTTATCTGGAAGATTAACTCCCACTTGATTCAAGTAACTGTAGTACCCAGACAATCTGAGCACATGCTCACTGGTTGAGCTATTCTCCTCCATCTTGTAGGCAAAGTACTGTCAGAGGTCTTATACCTCTCGACACGGGCATGAGTATGAAATACTAATTTCAACTCTTGGAACATCTCATATGCTCCGTGGCGTTTCAAAACGTTTTTGAAGTCCCGGTTCTAAGCTGTAAAGCATGGTGCACTAAACTATCAAGTAGTCATCATATCGAGCTTTTGTGAAAACGTTCATAACGTATGCATCTATTCCTGTAATAGGTCTGTCACCTAGCGGTGCATCAAGGACATAATACTTCTGTGCAGCAATGAGGATAATCCTCATATCAAGGAACAATTCCGCATCATTGCTACTAACATCTTTCAACTTAGTTTTCTCTAGGAACATATAAAAAATAAACGTGGAGCAACATTGCGAGCTATTGATCTACAACATAGATATGCTAATACTACCAGGACTAAGTTCATGATAAATTAAAGTTCAATTTAATCATATTACTTAAGAACTCCCACTTAGATAGACATCCCTACGGTCATCTAAATGATCACATGATCCAAATCAACTAAACCATGTCAGATCATCACGTGAGATGGAGTAGTTTCAATGGTGAACATCTTATGTTGATCATATCTACTATATGATTCACGCTCGACCTTTCGGTATCCAGTGTTCCGAGGCCATATCTGCAAATGCTAGGCTCGTCAAGTTTAACCCGAGTATTCTGCGTGTGCAAAACTGGCTTACACCCGTTGTATTTGAACGTAGAGCTTATCACACCCGATCATCACGTGGTGTCTCAGCACGAAGAACTTTCGCAACGGTGCATACTCAGGGAGAACACTTGTACCTTGAAATTTTGTAAGGGATCATCTTATAATGCTACCGTCGTTCTAAGCAAAGTAAGAAGCATAATAAGATAAACATCACATGCAAATCAAAATATGTGACATGATATGGCCATCATCATCTTGTGCTTTTGATCTCCATCTCCAAAGCACCGTCATGATCACCTTCATCACCGGCGCGACACCTTGATCTCCATCGTAGCATCGTTGTCGTCTCGCCAACAATTGCTTCTACGACTATCGCTACCCCTTAGTGATAAGTAAAGCAATTACATGGCGATTGCATTTCATAAAATAAAGCGACAACCATATGGCTCCTGCCAGTTGCCGATAACTATACAAAACATGATCATCTCATACAATAACGTATAACTCATCACGTCTTGACCATATCACATCACAACATGCCCTGCAAAAACAAGTTAGACGTCCTCTACTTTGTTGTTGCAAGTTTTACATGGCTGCTACGGGCTTTAGCAAGAACCATTCTTACCTACGCATACAAAACCACAACGATGTTTCGCCAAGTATATGTTGTTTTAACCTTCACAAGGACCGGGCGTAGGCACACTTGATTCAGCTAAAGTGAGAGAGACAGACACCAACCAGTCACCTTTAAGCAGCGAGTGCTCATAACGGTGAAACCAGTCTCGCGTAAGCGTACGCGTAATGTCGGTCCGGGCCGCTTCATCTCACAATACCGCCGAAGCAAAGTATGACATGCTGGTAGGCAGTATGACTAGTATCGTCCACAACTCACTTGTGTTCTACTCGTGCAAATCATCTACGCATAGACCTGGCTCATGATGCCACTGTTGGGGAACGTAGTATTTCAAAAATTTCCTACGATCACGTAAGATCTATCTACTAGATGTATAGCAACGACAGGGGAGAGTGTGTCTACGTACCCTTGTAGACCGAAAGCGGAAGCGTTTATCAACGCGGTTGATGTAGTCGTGCACCTTCACGATCCGTCCCGATCTAGTACCGAACGTACGGCACCTCCGCGTTCAGCACACGTTCAGCTCGATGACGTCCTCGCCTTCTTGATCCAGCAAGATAGGCGAAGTAGTAGATGAGTTCCGGCAGCACGATGGCGTGGTGACGGTTGTTGATGAAGAACAATCTCTGCAGGGCTTCGCCAAGCACTGCAGAAACTAGACGGAGGATAAACTAGAGGGTCGGGGTTGCCAGCACACGGCTTGGTGTATCTTGATTTGTTCCAGGTGCTAGCCCCACCCCTCTATTTATATGTTGAGCCCTGGGGTCGAAACTTGGAGCAAAACCCTCCTCAAAGTCGGTTTTGCCCGAAAGGCAAGAGTCCCACTCGGACTCCAGGACCAAAAGCCACAATCCTAGGCGTCTGGCCCAGGGCCAGACGCCAGGGTCTCCGGCGTTTGGCCCCCTGGCATCCGCAAAACACCTTTTGCACCGACTTAACGCCCTGTGGGCTTGACCCCTTGGCCTAACCATATCATCCTATATATCAATTTTTACCTCCGGACCATTCCGAAGGTCCTCGTCATGTCCGTGATCTCATCTGGGACTCCGAACAACATTCAGTCACCAACATACATAACTCATTCAATACTATATCGTCAACGAAACGTTAAGCGTGCGGACCCTACGGGTTCGAGAACTATGTAGACATGACCGAGACACTTCTCTGGTCAATAACCAATAGCGGAACCTGGATGCCCATATTGGCTCCTACATATTCTACGAAGATCTTTATCGGTCGAACCGCATAACAATATACGTTGTTCCCTTTGTCATCGGTATGTTACTTGCCCGAGATTCGATCGTCGGTATCTCAATACCTAGTTCAATCTCATTACCGGCAAGTCTCTTTACTCGTTCCGTAATACATCATCTCGTGACTAACTCATTAGTCATTTGCTTGCAAGGCTTATTATGATGTGCATTACCGAGAGGGCCCAGAGATACCTCTCCGACACTCGGAGTGACAAATCCTATTCTTGATCCATGCCAACACCACGAACACCTTCGGAGACACCTGTAGAGCATCTTTATAATCACCCAGTTACGTTGTGACGTTTGATAGCACACAAGGTGTTCCTCCAGTATTCGGGAGTTGCATAATCTCATAGTCATAGGAACATGTATAAGTCATGAAGAAAGCAATAGCAGTAAAACTAAACGATCATAGTGCTAAGCTAACGGATGGGTCTTGTCCATCACATCATTCTCCTAATAATGTGACCCCGTTGATCAAATGACAACTCATGTCTATGGCTAGGAAACATAACCATCTTTGATCAATGAGCTAGTCTAGTAGAGGCATACTAGGGACACTCTGTTTTGTCTATGTATTCACACATGTACTAAGTTTCCAGTTAATACAATTCTAGCATGAATAATAAACATTTATCATGATATAAGGAAATAAATAATAACTTTATTATTGCCTCTAGGGCATATTTCCTTCAGACCCAGGTCTGGCTTGCTTCCCGGTCAGTGGCGGAGCTTCGTGCTAACGACATCCAGCTTCATCTCCATGCTATATTCGGGGGTCTGCTTCCCCCTTTCTCCGACTTCTTCTACGCAGTGCTTACGCATTACCAGATTCAGGCGTTACACCTGGACCCTGGGTTCGTGGTGAAGCTTTCGTTGGCGTTTCCACCTCCGTGGCCTTGCTTCGCCACTTCTTCGCCCTCTCCTTGGTTGATAGGGGGTAGCGCTTGGGGTGCGTGTCTTTGCGCGCGGTGGAAGCGACTGCTGCCTTCGGAATTGACTTCTCACTTCACCCAACCACAGAAGGGTTTCGCCGACAATGGGTGTTTGTTGCGCCGCTGCATATAGCCCCCAATTCCATCTTCCTGATGCACCGGCGGTGCCGAACTCGGGCTGGGGGCATGAGGCCCTTTCAGATCCACAGGCGGAGCCGGTGATGCGTCGACTCGCCAACGTGAGGAGAAGCGGATTGACCCTGGCGATGGTGGTGAGGGACTTCCTTGTCCTCCGTGTCGCCCCACTCCAGCGCCATTCTAGCCCAATGTGGGTTCTTGTTGATGGTGCACATCTGCAGCGGAAGTAGCTCCCTCCTGATACGCTCCAGGGGCTGATGCGACTGCTCGTCGGTGGAGTGCCTGAAGCTCGCCCTGGTTCCGCGGCTCCCTTGTTCTTGGCTCCTGTAGCCGGAAGGGCTCTTGCTGAAAGGATGCCCCGCTTCGATGCGTGGGGGCTGATCCCGGGAGGCGCCCCTGATCCTCATGAAGATACCTTGGTGGTATCCGGGCTTGCGAGCCCGTCCTTCCCTTTCGGGGCGGACGCACCTGGCGGAGCCCCTGGCCTGGGGTCGACTCGGTCCCTGGAGCAAGTGGACGAAGCTCATGCGTCGGTGTTGACGAAGGTGGCGGAAGATGTCGAGGCGCCGCTCGCTCCTGAAGCAACTGAGGGGGAGGCACAGCAGCCTCCGGTTGAGGCGAGTCCGGGGAGTGCCGCATCAAGGAGCGGGGCGTCGACCGCAGGCGCCTACTGCGACCTTGCACTGTGCTACCTCTTGAGCTTGCGTTGTATTCCCTCGAAGAGGAAAGGGAGATGGAGCACAGTAGCGTAAGTATTTCCCTCAGTTTTTTAGAACCAAGGTATCAATCCAGTAGGAGACCACGCGCCAGTCCCTCGCACCTGCACAAACAAATAAGAACTTTACAGCCAACGCGATAAGGGGTTGTCAATCCCTTTACGGTCACTTACGATAGTGAGATCTGATAGAGATGATAATTATACTTTTGGTATTTTTAGGTATAGAAACAGAAAGTAAAGAAAGCAAATAAATAACGGCGGCAGAAATTGGCTAGTTGACGGGAAAGTAATATGATAGAGATAGACCCGGGGGCCATAGTTTTCTCTAGTGGCTTCTCTCATGATAGCGATATTCTACGGCGGGTAAACAAATTACTGTCGAGCAATTGATAGAAAAGTGAATAATTATGAGACTATCTAGGCATGATCATTGTATATAGGCATCAAGTCCGAGACAAGTAGACCGAAACGATTCTGCATCTACTACTATTACTCCACACATCGACCGCTATCCAGCATGCATCTAGTGTATTGAGTTCATACGAACAGAGTAACGCCTTAAGAAAGATGACATGATGTAGAGGGATAAACTCAAGCACTATGATGAAAACCCCATCTTTTTATCCTCGATGGCAACAATACAATACGTGCCTTGCTACCCCTACTTCTCCCATTGCAAGAACTATAGATCTAGTAGGCCAAACCGAACCAATAATTCGAAGAGACTTGCAAGGATATTATGAGCACACATAAAAAGTTCAGAGAAGAACCAAATATCTTTCATAGATAACCTTGATCATAAACTCAGAATTCATCGGATCTCGACAAACACACCGCAAAAAGAGATTACATCGAATAGATCTCCTCGAAGACCGATGAGAACTTTGTATTGAGATCCGGAGAGAGAGAAGAAGCCATCTAGATACTAGCTATGGACCCGAAGGTCTGTGGTAAACTACTCACAACTCATGGTGAGGCCGATGATGATGATGATGAAGGCCTCCGTGATGGATCCCCCTCCCGGAACAGGCTCCAAGATGGGATCTCCACGGGAACAGCAGCTACGGCGGTGGAATTAGGGTTTTCTCTCTGCGTATGGAGTTTCTGGGGTACGTAGGCATATATAGGAGGAAGAGGGGCACCAGGGGCCACCGGGCCTGCCCTCGAGGCAGGGAGGCGCGCCCCCACCCTCGAGGGTGGGCCCACTGTCCTCTGGCTTGGCCCCGAAGTCTATCTCGCATGATTTTCTCCAAAAATATCTCCTGCGAAGGTTTCATTCCGTTTGAACTCCGTTTGATATTCCTTTTCTACAAAACCCTGAAATAGGCAAAAAACAGCAATCTGGATTGGGCCTTTGGGTTAGTAGGTTAGTCCCAAAAATGATATAAAAGTGAATGATAAAGCCCATTAAACATCTAAGACTTCATAAATAATAGCATGGAACAATAAAAAATTATAGATACGTTGGAGTCGTATCACCCCGGGACTAGGCATATCTGTCTCAAGCGGCCTCCAGTCGTCCTTCGTGATGCTAGGCAAGAGGCGGAGGTTGAGGTGCATCTTCGACCCTGCCCCGAGGGCCCTGGAGAGGATGAAGCCGACTGTACCAAGCAGGTGCGTGCTCTTCGGCTCTCCCTATCCTTCCCAATGTGGTTCTGCTAACCTCTTGCTCCGCATGGTCTCTTCCGCTTTGTCCTCGAGTCGCTCGACGAGGCCCGCAGGAGCCTCCGCCTGCATCCCTCCTCCGGACCATGCTGAGCCTTCGGGAGGCCTCGCGCGGGCTCTTGAAATCGCGCCCGGGTCTTATCGCACAGGTCGTGCTCCCAGCCCCTGAGCGCCTCTGGAGCAAGGCAACTCATGGTACATCGGGAGCCCGCTCCGTGTCCCGGGTCTTGCCTTCACTATGGGTCAGCAAGCTCTTGAGGTAGCTCGAGCAGCTGTCCGCCCATCAGGACCATGCCTCCTCCTTGCGCCGGAAGTACTACACGCCCCCGGGGCTAGCCCCGAGGCACACGCTGAACACGAGGGAGAGGGGGAGCCCCCTTTGGGCGGCGCAGATGCCGGGGACGAGCTCGGTCATCTTCTGGAACTTGCAGTGCGCATGAGCATGGTCCGTCATGACCTTGTGCGGGAGGCGTCGGACGCCCTGAAGCATCTCGAAGTCGAGGTTGCTGAAGTAGATGGGCGTGTTGAGGCCGAGGGACTGCTTCTGGCAAAGGGTTGGCGCGAGCTGAGGACCGCCGTCAACCTGAACCAGCTGCGGCACGAAACCACCCTAAGGAAGGCGGAAGCGTCGGCTGCCGCGGCTCAGGAGGCTTGCGATCGTGCCTTGAAGGAGGCCCGAGATGCCGAGCAGCGCTGCACGGCCGCCGAGGAGCAAGAGTGCGAGCTTGAAGCCTCGAACGCCGCGCTCGAGCGCTAGGTTCGGGCACGGAGGGCTGCCCTTGCCGTACCTGTGGTTGATGATGATAGCCCAGTGGGCTTCTCGGCACGGGAGGAGGCGCTGGCACTTGAGGCAATGGATCTGAACGTGGAGCGCGAACGCCTGGAGACGATGGAGCGCCAGATAGCCGAAGCCGAGGGCAACCTTGATGATCGTGAGGTTGACGCGAAGAAGGTGATACGTCCAAAACGTATCTATAATTTCTGCTTGCTCCATGCCTATTTTGTGTGATATTGCTATGATATTTATGCACTTCCATACACTTTTGATCATATTTGGACTAACCTATTAACTCAGTGCACCCCAGTGCCAGTTTATGTTTTCTGCTGTTTTTCTATTTCAGGTTTTCCCATTACTTAAATTGACACAAAAATTCCGGGAAAAATATATAAAAAATCAGCGTTCCGGAAGCTTCCATGCGGCAGAAGTAGGGCCAGAGGGGGACCACAGGGGCTCTAGGCGCCCTGAGGGGGCGGCCCCCATCCTGGCCGCCGCGCCAGGCCGCTTGGGCCCCCCTTACCTCCCCTGGTGCCCCCCTTTGGCATATATTTACACCGCGTCCCGAAACCCTCGAGAACGGAACCCTTTTTTGCGATCTCATCTCTGTTCCGCCGCCGCCGCGCTTCCAAGATCGGGAGCACCAGGAGAACTCTTCCCGGCACCCTGCCGGAGGGGAGAACCACCACCGGGAGCTTCTCCACCACCATGGACGCCTCCCGGATGAGCCGTGAGTAGTCTCCCTTGGACCATGGGTCCATGACCAGTAGCTATGTGATGTTCTCATCCCCTCTTTGATCTTCACCAATTAGACCTCGTGAGCTGCCCTACATGATCGAGGCACATATGTAATCCTTATGCTGTTGCTATGCTGAGTTTGCTGGGATCTGATGGATTATGAGATTATGTTCAGATTGTGTGTGAGTAATATATTTAATTCACCTCTTTTATATTTATGTTCTTGAGTAATTCTTGCATGTTCTCCATTGCTGTTTATTGCTTTGGCCAAGTAGTAGGTAGTAACTCCAAGAGGGAACGTTATGCTTGATTGTGGGTTCATGCCCTTCGATGACTAGCTTGAGTGACAGAAACATGAGTCTAGGGGATGTGCTGTTGCCACAAGGGGGAAAACAACAGTGCTTGTACTTGCGGGTGCAAGGATTGTTTACTTTACGCAAAGTTCTTTTAATGCAGTTATTTGTTGCTTTGAGTTTACACTTTGGGTGGGACTCGCAACTTAATACCAGTGAGATGTTCTGGATAGATATCTCAAGGTGGATGATTAGTAGTAGATGCAGATGGATTTCGGTCTACTTGCCTTGGCGTACCGCCCATGCTTTTGAGCCTATACCTTTCTTTGCAGCATAGTTAGCATTGGTCTGCGCACATAATCCTGTCAATTGCCTAGCTGTAATTTGTTTACCTCCCTTAGCTGTTTTATCGTCTTTTGGGAGAGAGACATCACTAGTGAACATCATGGGACCCCGGTCCATATTACCATCACTGATCACACCCGCTATTTATTTCCTGTTCTTATTTCCTAGTTGCAGTAATACCTATCACTATTATCTCTTGCGTTTGATCCTTTGTAAACGACAAGGCCGGAGGGATTGACAACCTCTCTTTACTCGTTGGGAGAAAAGTTATTTGTATCTGTGTGCAGGTCCTATCAAGCGGAAGTTTCTGGCGCCCTTGACACCTTCTTGTCGATCCTCGGAGTCTCACGGGATTCGATCCTTGGTATCTTTGCCAAGGGAAAACTACCGCTACGCTACATCTCAAACCTTCCACTTGGGGTAACCAACGAGGGGCGAGAAGCCATCAAGCAAAGTTTTCTGGCGCCGTTGCCGGGGACTCCACTCTTCAAGATAGGGGAGTTGCACGCTATCTTTTACCTTTGCTTTTTAGTCTTGTTAGTTTACCTTTCAGTTTTTGCTTTAGTGTCTTCTATCAAAAATCACAAAAATAGTTATCTTGCTTGCTTGCTGCTATGGGTTCCACCAAAAATACTAAGTGGGAGGAGTACACCCCTTCTTCCATCACGCCAATCACCACTGTCGGGATCTACAAAAGTAATAAACCTTGTGATTATGTTAGTTTTAATGGAGAGTTATGCCCATGGCATGGTCTTCCAGGAAAAAAATATGAGCCTCAGTTTAAAGTTTCTCCCATACTTCCCCAAACTTGGGAAGACGTTCAAACTCTTATAATTCTTCTCAATAATGATAAAATTGATTTTGATAATTGTAGTCTCTCAGAAGTTGTCACCTTTTTACAAAGAATGTGTAGAGATCCCCACACTAGCACGCTTAACCTTGCCTTCACAGAGCATATCAATAATGCTCTCACCAAAGCTAGGGAGGAGAAACTTAGGGTAGAAGCCTCCATACCTAGAAAGCTAGAAGATGGTTGGGATCCTATGATTAAAATTAAGTTGAATAACTTCTCTTGCTATGCTTTATGTGATGTTGGAGCTAGTACCTCCGTTATGCCCAAAAGAATATATGATATGCTTAAATTGAAACCTTTTGATTCTTGTTCTTTTGGTGTTCGTCTTGTTGATTCTTCCGTAAAGAAACCTTTGGGGAGGATCGACGATGTTCTTATCATTGTCAATGACAATTATGTTCCCGTTGATTTTACTATTATGGATATTGAATGTGAACCTTCATGTCCAATTATTTTGGGACGTCCTTTTCTTCGCATCGTTGGTGCTATCATTGACATGAAAGAGGGGAATATAAAATTCCAATTTCGTCTCAAGAAAGGGATGGAACACTTCCCTAGAAAGAAGATTAAGTTACCTTTTGAGTCCGTTATACGGGCTAGCTATTCTTTTACTCTTGATAAAACTTGATCTCTTTGCATTATGCCTAGCTTAAAGGCATAAAAGAAAGCGCTTTTGGGAGGCAGCCCACAATGATAAAGTTTTATTTTGCTTTTGTTGTGTCTTGATGTTTGTTACTACAGTAGCATCATCATTGTATCTTTACTTTTCAGCTTTGTGCCAAGTTTAGCCTCTGATTGCAAGAAAGTTCAAAAGTTGTGACGTGCTGTCCAGGAAACAGATTCTGTCCTTGGACAGAAAAATTCTTATAAAATCACCAGATCATCTTTGTGGTCTGAATTTTTTCGACAGCGTGATCTATACAATTGGCTTTCGGGCGTCTGTTCTGAGTTTTTTGATTTGAGTTGCAGAAGTACCCCGAAAAAATTATTTACTACCTGCTGGTCTGTTTTTCACAGATTCTGTCATGTTTTGCCTTTCCTTCGTTTTGCAAACCTTGAGCTTGCTTTTTCTTTGCAAAAACCTTTTGGAAATCTTGAGAAACAGTAGCCCTTCAAGATTATCTTTATTTCCAGCAAGGAAAAATTATTTTATTATGGGCACTAACCTCGGTAATCAGATTATGATGAGTTATGTATGAAGGGAGTTTTCAAGTGTGCGCGGGAAGATGATAAAAAGATTCAGGAGGGTCAAACGCTCAAGCTTGGGGATGCCCCCGTGCACCCCAAGAAATATTCAAGAAGACTCAAGCGTCTAAGCTTGGGGATGCCCCCGTGCATCCCCTTCTCCATCAACAATTATCAGTTCGTCTTTCGTTCCACTATATTTTAATCACTTCATGCGTTATGTGCTATGCTTGGAGCGTCTTGCTTTTAGTTTCCTTTTTAGTTTTCTTTAGCTTTGCTTGCTGTTCATAACGAGTTAGAACCCAGATTTCTTTGTGTGGGAGAGAAACACGCTCCACTTCAACCTAGAACACAACATAGGATTTTCATGCTTATCTTTGCTGTGTATGTTCTTTGTCTTTCAATAGCTACTATCATGTTTAGCTCTTAGTTTTCATGCTTTTCTTTTTAAAGAGCATTTGTTTAGTTGGCTGCTGAACTCTCTTAAGTTATCATGCTTATCTTGTTAAGAGAGTTTGTCTGTGGTACTGGTTGATATGTCTATGATAAAAATGCTATGTGCATAATGGTGCTTAGTAGTTCATGTTTTCTTATGGTTAGTCTCAAATAGCTGGGGGGTTCTTAATGTGTTATTGAAGTACCAGCATGATTTGTTTGCCTATGATGTGGTATGGTTTAGTGATATCTTCCTCCAAGGATTTATTTTGATTGACTTGGCATATGCTCACGCATATTTAAGACTGTAAAGAAAGTCTATCAAGCCTTGATGATCTTTAATTTCTGAGTAGCGATATAACTTCCATGCCCGATTCAATGTTGCTTTGTCGCTCTGCATGATTATGGCCGGCATTGCTCTCTTAGTTGGTCGCTCCCAGTCTTTTGCTAGCCTTCACCTGTACTAAGCGTACTGACTGCTTGTGCATCCAAAATCCTTGAAACCAGTTATGCCATATGAGTCCACCATACCTTCCTATATATGGTATTTACTTGCCATTCCTAACGAAGACTTTCATGTACCATCTCAAAATTATTCAAAAGCATTTCTCTTTTGTGCCTCTGTTTTAGCTCATGAGGAAGTAGTAGTTAATTCATGATCTTTTTAAGTTGGACAAGTTTTACCCCGGGATTGCATGTCTAATCTGCAAACCCCTAATACGAGAAGGAACTGGCAAAGAGTGCGCCCGGCTCATAAAAAATACAACAAACAAACCCTCCGTCACGCTTTGTTCATGAGAAATCAGAAAACTTTTGGCAGTGATAAACAAAGGAGATTAAGGGGATGTGATCGTCCCCGTGCGGGAGCCGTTCCTCGAAACTTATCCAGCTCGAGAAGTAATTGAGTTATCTACTAGCATTCGTTGACGAAATATGCATCTCCCAAAAATCATTTTTACTTCTGTTTTTTAAAAACCGAGAGCTCTGGTACATGTTTAGTCTTTGCTTCCAACCACGGGTTTTCAACCTTACCATCAAAAGCCACGGTTCGAGAGTCTCCACCTTCTTTCTTCAAAGCACCAACTATTGAGAGCATGATTGTCATTCTGAGTGTAATGTAAATTGTCCCAAAGTACCATTGTCTTCTGCATGATTATGATATCGCTTATTCTGAAATCATTGTATCTAGTTTTCACTTAAACTTTGGAGGTGCTCCTGCATTTATGTTTTGCTTCACTAAAGGGGGCAAGCGAGGTATCACTTTGTCATGTTTGCATACCATGCTCACTACAAATCTATTGGGTGTTTTCAGTATCATATTGTAAAACTTTCAGTTCTTTGTGATATTCTCACGAGGCAACATAATTACTACAGATTCATTATCTCAATAAGCATTTGTCATGTGACTGTCAAAAGTTCTTATATGGTTGGTAGCATGTCACCACAGAAATTATGCTTGTTATCATTTACCTACTCGAGGACGAGCATGAATTAAGCTTGGGGATGTTGATACGTCCAAAACGTATCTATAATTTCTGCTTGCTCCATGCCTCTTTTGTGTGATATTGATATGATATTTATGCACTTCCATACACTTTTGATCATATTTGGACTAACCTATTAACTCAGTGCACCCCAGTGCCAGTTTCTGTTTTCTACTGTTTTTCTATTTCAGGTTTTCCCATTACTTAAATTGCCAGAAAAATTCCGGGAAAAATATATAAAAAATCAGCGTTCCGGAAGCTTCCATGCGGCAGAAGTAGGGCGAGAGGGGGGCCACAGGGGCTCCAGGCGCCCTGAGGGGGCGACCCCCCTCCTGGCCGCCGCGCCAGGCCGCCTGGGCCCCCCTTACCACCCCTGGTGCCCCCCTTTGGCATATATTTACACCGCGTCCCGAAACCCTCGAGGCCGGAACCCTTTTTCGCGATCTCATCTCTGTTCCGCCGCCGCCGCGCTTCCAAGATCGGGAGCACCAGGAGAACTCTTCCCGGCACCCTGCCGGAGGGGAGAACCACCACCGGGAGCTTCTCCACCACCATGGACGCCTCCCGAATGAGCCGTGAGTAGTCTCCCTTGGACCATGGGTCCATGACCAGTAGCTATGTGATGTTCTCCTCCCCTCTTTGATCTTCACCGATTAGACCTCGTGAGCTTCCCTACATGATCGAGGCACGTATGTAATCCTTATGCCGTTGCTATGCTGAGTTTGCTGGGATCTGATGGATTATGAGATTATGTTCAGATTGTGTGTGAGTAATATATTTGATTCACCTCTTTTATATTTATGTTCTTGAGTAATTCTTGCATGTTCTCCGTTGCTGTTTATTGCTTTGGCCAAGTAGTAGGTAGTAACTCCAAAAGGGAACGTTATGCTTGATTGTGGGTTCATGCCCCTCGATGACTAGCTTGAGTGACAGAAACATGAGTCTAGGGGATGTGCTGTTGCCACAAGGGGGAAAACAACGGTGCTTGTACTTGCGGGTGCAAGGATTGTTTACTTTATGCAAAGTTCTTTTAATGCAGTTGTATGTTGCTTTGAGTTTACACTTTGGGTGGGACTCGCAACTTAATACCAGCGAGATGTTCTGGATAGATATCTCAAGGTGGATGATTAGTAGTAGATGCAGATGGATTTCGGTCTACTTGCCTTGGCGTACCGCCCATGCTTTTAATCCTCTACCTTTCTTTGCAGCATAGTTAGCATTGGTTTGCGCACATAATCATGTCAATTGCCCAGCTGTAATTTGTTTACCTCGCTTAGCTGTTTTATCGTCTTTTGGGAGAGAGACTTCACTAGTGAACATCATGGGACCCCGGTCCATATTACCATCACTGATCACACCCGCTATTTATTTCCTGTTCTTATTTCCTAGTTGCAGTAATACCTATCACTATTATCTCTTGCGTTTGATCCTTTGTAAACGACAAGGCCGGAGGGATTGACAACCTCTCTGTACTCGTTGGGAGCAAAGTTATTTGTATCTGTGTGCAGGTCCTGTCAAGCGGAAGTTTCTGGCGCCCTTGACACCTTCTTGTCGACCCTCGGAGTCTCACGGGATTCGATCCTTGGTATCTTTGCCAAGGGAAAACTACCGCTACGCTACATCTCAAACCTTCCACTTGGGGTAACCAACGAGGGGCGAGAAGCCATCAGAAGGCCGCCAAGGAGGCGGAGCGTCTCCGGAAGGATTACCGCGAGAAGCTGGGGCTTCACGAGACTTGCTTCGCTGACAAGCGCAAGGGGCTTCGGAAGGAGATCACGGCTCTTAAAAGCAAACTAGAGGATGTCGAGCGTCGTCTGCAGGTGTCGGACAAGGCTCGCGCGGCAGCCGAGCATCGCGAACTGGCGTTGAAGAAGGCGTGTGCCGAGGCGGAACGCCGCGAGCGGGCGTCGGAGGAGGCTCGCGCCACCGCCAGGGCGGAACTGTCCTGCTTTCATAAGAAAGTGGAAGACATTTCCGCCCTCGCAGCTCGAACTTCTGAGGAGGCCGCACGAGTCCGCGAGATGTAGCACACCCGCTCGGAGATGTTTGAGGCCCTGCGGCACCGGGCCGGCCGGGCCCTAGGAGAACTTCTTGGCTCAGGCGTCGCCGGCCCCCTGGTTAATGATGACGCCGGGTATCTCGGGTTCTTTACCAGGGTGGTGGAGCGTCTTGAAGGCGGGGTCAGGAAGGCTCGGCAGCTCGTCGAGGAGCAAAGCCGCGTCATCCTGAGGAGCGCGGTCTCCCGCACCTTTGGCAACTTGCACCATCTTGACCCTCATACGAACTTCGAGGTCCTGCTGGAGCCTGCGCCTGAGGCGGTCCCCGGCCCCTCGGGGAATTGGGTGAGCGACGACGTGGACGCATTGGTGATGGAGCTCGTTCTAGCTATCGATGATGCGCCGATGCTTGAGGGGAGTGACACCGACAGTTCCGGCGAAGGCGTCGATGCTTAGTCCAGTTCCTGCTGTAAATTTGTTTTTGGTTGTGGCTCCAGAGCCGGGTGAGATGGGTGTCACAAGGCTTAAACTCTTGATGATGTAACTGAACACCGTAAGGATAGGTTTTTAGGCACTCCCTTGCTTGTTCCTGGGGCTGTGGCCTCAAGCCCTTGTCGCGTGTCAGGAAGGAGCGTCCGGTGACCTCGTCCGGGCGCGCCTCACGAGTACCTGCTGTGAGGGCAAGAGTGGTTGGCGGTCCGGCCGCGGATCAGATAGAACGTGCGCCCACGCCTCGGCCCCTGCTCGCGAGGAGTGATAAGGCGGGGTTGCGGACGTAGCCCAGCTCGGCTGAGCAAGACGAAAAAATGGACTGGCGAAGGAAACACGGCGGAAATCACAAAACACAGACAAAAATTCTCCCTTTTATTCAAGAAATGAGTCGCGCGGTGGCGAGATCGGCGTGAAAAAGCGGATACAGAGGGAGCAAATGCGAATGGAAAAAAGGAGGGGCCGCGTCCGGCCCCTGAGCAGGTCTTCAGTCTTCTCCCCAGCGCGGAGCATAGGGCTACCACCGTCAGGTGTGGGCATAGCCATTGGGGGGCACTGTCGATGGCCAGCGCGGAGCATGGTGCATCCACTCGGCGTGGGAGGGAGCCCCCGAGGTCCTAGGGCGACGCTCCGGAGACTCCGGGGAGTGTACAGCCCCACTCATTATTACGTGAGAGTGTCACGAGCGGAGATCTTCTGATGTGCCCGCCCCTTCGCTTTGAAGGCCCCGCCCCGCACTAGTCCGCTCCCTCCTGAACTCACCCGAAGGCGGCATTCATGAAGTGGGACACTGTGCATGATGGGGGGATGGGACCTTGGCCATAGGCCCCCCTCCGAGCACCGGGCGCGCCGCTCACGCGATCTCCGAGCACGCTTCGCCCCTAAGGGCTAACGTCGTTCAGAGACGCGGCGTCCTGAAGTGCGACGGGGACCCCGCCCTACGCACGCTCCTAATGGCCCCTGAGACCTTCCTGATCAGGGTCGGGCCCAGCGGGTACGTGATTTCGTGAGCAGGGGGACGAAGCCGCGGTCTTGGGCCCTCCTAGTGTGCATAGGACGAGCTGTCGTACCACCTCCAGACGCACTCTCTGCAGCCCTGGGGGGATGGTACGCTGGGAGGCGCGGCATCTTGAGGTTGAACGGAGGGGGGAGAAGGCCCCTCCCCACGCGCATCATACCCGCTGCCAGCGAGCCCCTGGTGAAATCCAGGGCGGGCTCATGCGCGACAGGTCACGCGCGAGGGGACGATGGCCTGACCCGGGCCTTCCCTTCCCTTTTTGTCTTACCATGGCAACCAGAGTAGTTCCCTGGCCTGCCGAGGCTCGGGGCCAGAGGCACTGTTGGCTCGAGGCCTACAACTGGTGCTACGAGTGCTGGGCCCCCGCAGGCACCAGCGCACGCCTCATCCGCGCTCCATGGGCGTGGGCGACGATGACGAAGGGTTGAGGGCTAAGAGCGGGGGATCTTTCTCCCGACCTTCCGCTCCTGAGCCCCCTGGTGCCGGTGCCTGGTTGCACCCGGCGTTCGGCGTAGTCCTAGGGTCGCCTCCTGATGGCTCCTCGACGGGGGCGGTTCCTGAGTACAAAGGGCTTCGAGGCAGAGGGGCGGCATCATATGCAGGGTTCAGCGGATCATACCCCATGTCGCCCTCGTAGGTCGCCGCGGGTCTTGACCATACGGGAGACCGGGTGTGGCTGGGGCGGCACCCGGTCCCCGACGTCGTCGTGTGGAAGCAGAATGGCTCGGCTCCGGTGCTGGCGGCGTCGAGGAGCTCGGCCATCCCGAGGAGTAGCGCGTCGTGGCCGCTATCGAGCAACCGGCACCTTAGCAGTTCCCTTGCCACCAGTAGCGCGGCCCTCATGTTCGCCATTTTGTGCCGGTCCCGTGAGCTTGCCGTTGCGTGCTCGGTGGCCCGTGCCGCGGCACGGCCTTGGCGTCGAGTGGGCGGTGGGTGCTGCCGGCCCCCGGGTGGCGGGTCGGTGATGCTCATCGTGCCATCGGCCCCGATCAAGGACGGGTGGCGGCGAGTCCCGCGGCCGAAGGGCAATGCCTGAGCGACGCGGGCGCCACGGGCTTCCGCACGCGTCTGGTGCGCCTCCGCCATCGTGGTCGCGGTTTGTTGGAGCTGGGCAACGCGGGGTCGATGGACGAGAGTGGGGCGAGGTCGTCGGAGAGGCGAGATTTTGACACGCCCCCTACCAGGCGCGCCAAATTTCGGATTTAGGGATCCGCAAAACCCAAGAAGTTTGAACACATGGGCGTGAGCGAAGATCTCCCCCACTCACGTCTACTTAGGGTCTCGCTCTCGTCTCGGTGGGGGGATTCAAGCACACAACAGATAGAACACACAAGAGTTTATCCAGGTTCGGGCCATCGCGTGGTGTAAGACCCTACTTCCTGCTTTGGTGGATTAGCCTCGGGCGAGCTGGGAGGTGAACTAGTACAATGGTTCCTGAGCTCAGGAGGTGAGCTCAGGAGGGTCAGGAGGCAAGTGTTCTTGCTCTTTGCGGGGTGGCAGAGTGTATGAGTCGATGCCTTGCATAGTGGGAATCCTAGCTACTTATATAGGCGGCCACGGTCCTCTTCCCCCGAAATGTTTAGGCGGGAAGGGATCCCAGAACGGCCATTTTTGAGCGGGAACACAAGGACGTTCCTACCCTGACAAAAGCAGTCTTCGCCTGCAAGAGGATCAGGCGATGACGCGATGGTGGGCTCGACGGTGACATCCTCCTTGTCATCCTTGCAGTCTTCGGTCACGTTGCACCAATGAGGAAACCTTTGCCCCGCTCCTCGGGAACCCGCGGCTGCACTGTCCCCTTTGCATCGAACTGGTAACTGTGCCGTTCACGGACGCTGGCACCCGCTGGCGCGGTGCGTCATCTCTGACATCACTGCCTCCTCCTAAGGCAGGCTTGGCCTTGGATTCTCCGGCCCTCCGGAGCACCTGGCTGAGGCCGCTCCCGAGGAGGTCTTGACATCGTTCTCCTCGCGAGGCTTAGCCCCCTCGCGAGGGTCTTGGACAGCTGGTCGATCAGCTGGGCGGTACCAGGCCGTAGTAGGAGCGCGTCGCGGCCCGCAGACAGGCAAGTCTGGGTACCCTAGTTCCCAGTACGCCGACAGAATTGTATTGAATAATTGTTGATATAATATTGTGCCGGTACAAGAAGTATATATAAGAGCCAAGCCGCACCTGACCTAGCCTTATTACAAACCGAGTAGGAGTCTTAATCCTATTACAAGTTGTATTCTAACATCCCCCGCAGTGTCAATGGTAGGATCGACGACGTTGAGACTGAAATGAATGTCTTGAAACAGAGTAGTCGCCAAGCCTTTAGTAAAGATATCAACGAACTGAGCAGAAGTAGGCACGTGGAGAACGCGAACTTGACCGAGAGCCATCTTCTCTCGAACAAAATGAATGTCGACCTCAATATGCTTAGTGCGACGGTGTTGAACCAGATTCCCTGACATGTAGACAGCTGAAATATTATCATAGTAAACAATGGTAGCCCGCTCAATAGGATGGTGCAACTCCGACAACAACTGGCGCAACCAAACCGTATCAGCAACCGCATGAGCCACAATGCGGTACTCAGCTTCAGCAGACGAGCGGGAGACCGTAACCTACCTTTTTGAAGACCAAGAAAACACAAAATCCAGATGTGGTCCTACGAGTATCTGGACAACCAGCCCAGTCTGCATCAGAGTAAGCTATCAAGGAGGTGGAAGAGGATTTGTTGATATGAAGACCTAAGTCTAGTGTGCCTTTGAGATACCGAAGAATATGTTTGACATGGTTGTAGTGTGGAATACGGGGATCATGCATGTATAAACAAGCTTGTTGGACAGAAAAAGAAATTTCAGGACGAGTGAGAGTGAGATACTGAAGTGCATCGATGAGACTACGATAAAGAGAAGGATCCGAGAAAGGATCACCGTCGGCGGAGAGTTTGGAACCTATATCAACAGGGGTACGGGAAGTTTGACAATCAAGCATACTAGCACGGGAAAGAAGATCCAGAGTGTACTGACGTTGAGACAAGAAAAGACCAGAGGAGTCACGGATAACAACAATACCTAAGAAGTGGTGAAGAAGACCTAAATCTGTCATAGAGTATTCGTGGCAAAGAAGAGAGATAATACGATCTAAAAATTGTTGTGAGGAAGCTGTGAGGATAATATCATCAACATATAAGAGAAGGTAAGCAGTGTTGGTGTTGTGATGAAAGGTGAAGAGTGAAGTGTCAAAACAGAAAGGGGTAAAACCGATGGTTTGAGCATAAGTAGAAAAGCATTGGAACCAGGCACGTGGTGCTTGTTTAAGACCATAAAGAGATTTTTGAAGAATACAAACATGATTAGGATAGGATGAATGTTTGAAGCCAAGTGGTTTTTGACAATAGACTGTTTCTTGAAGAGAGCCATGAAGAAAAGCATTTTTGACATCTAATTGATGAATTGGCCAGGAAGAAGAGACGGCGATGCTAAGGACAGTGTGAATAGTGCTGGGCTTGACAACTAGGGAGAAAGTCTCATCATAATCAATGTCGTGTTGCTGATCGTAACCACGACATACCCATCAAGCCTTATTACGTGCAAGACTCCCATCAGAATTAAATTTATGGCGAAAAACTCATTTGCCCAAAACAATATTTGTATTGGAAGGATGAGGAACTAACTGACACGTGTTATTCCGAAGAAGGGCATCATATTCATCTTTCATAGCTGCGTCCCAATTAGGATATAGGAGATCTGATTTGTAAGATCTGGGTAGAGAGGAAGGAGACAGAGAGGCATGAAGATTGAGACGATGTTTTGCAGGTAAACGGAACCTGGACTTGGCACGTGTGCGCATGGTATGATCGTTAGCAGGAGCTGGAACGGGAATAGCATTAGCAGGAGGGGTGGGGAAGATGTGGTGGACGCGTCCGGTGCAGCGGAGGAAGCGGATGCGGGAGATGGCGGCGAAGACGGCGGCGGCAGGAGGTCTGCCGCGACAGAGTGTAATGTGTTTTCCTCTGCCGGGACAGAGGTGATGACAGAAGTGGTCGCGACAGAGTCCACTACCGCGGTAGAGAATTCGGTTGGTGTCGCTGCAGGAGTCGGCGGGTGAAACAAGGAAATATGATTGCGACGAGAGGGACTAGTGGATGGCGTGGGTGAGTTAGGATCTAATTGTTGACGCTCGGAAAAGGGAAAAATGTTTTCAGTGAATGTTACAGGACGAGACACATGAACATGACCACTAACAAGATCTAGACAACGATAACCCTTGTGCTCGTCACAAAAACCTAGATGGACACACGAGGTAGAGCGCGGTGAAAGTTTGTTAGGAGAAGTCGAGTAGGAGTTTAGAAAACAAAGAGAACCGAAGACGCGAACGTCGGAGTAATTTGGATGACAGAGAAATAAAGAGAAGTAAGGAGTAGTTTGTGGGTTAAGTTTAGATGGACGAATATTGAGTAAATATGTGGCCGTGTGGAGGGCATCAGCCCAGAATTTTGGAGGCATGGAAGATTGAACAAGAAGAGTGTGAATGATGCCATTAAGAGTACAAAGAGAACGCTCAGCTTTGCCGTTTGGAGGGGAGGTATAAGGACAGGAGAAACGCAAGAGAATTCCATATTGTAGAAAGAAATTGTGATTTTTAAAGTTGTCAAATTCACGACCATTATCACATTGTATGAATCTTATAGGGAGGAAAAATTAGACCGAGACATAGCGCTGAAAGTCAAGGAATATATCATGAACGTCGGATTTGTTGTGTAAAGGAAAAGTCCAAACATAATGAGTAAAATCATTAAGAATCACGAGATAATACCTAAAACCAGATACACTTTCTATTGGTGATGTCCAGAGATCACAAGAAAGTAATTCAAAAGGAAAAGTACTAGAGGATTGAGAGGAACTAAAGGGAAGGCGAACATGTTTGTCCAATTGACATGAGTGACCCATAGAAGAATTATGAGAGTCTCTATTACAAGGTATTGAGAGTTCACTAAGAAGTGTGGATAACACATTTTTATTGGGATGGCCGAGACGTTGGTGCCACGGATCAACAGAGGCCACCATAGATGTTGGAGGAGCAGTGGCCGGAGCACCATGGAGAACATATAAATCACCGAAGCTATTGAATCGAGCGATCTCGGCCTTGGTCTGGTAGTCCTTCACGGACATACCAAAGGGGTCAAACTCGACAGAAACATGATTATCATTGGTGAATTGGTGAACAGAAATCAGATTTTTTATAAGAGCAGGAGCTACAAGAACATCACGAAGAAGCGAAGGCTTAATTGGGGATTGGATGTGAGCCTGACCGACACAGTAAATAGGAATAGAAGATCCATCACCGAGAGTAATAGAGGGAAAATATGAAGGTGTGCAAGAAGAAAGCAAATTACTCGATGCAGACATATGACTAGAAGCACCAGAATCGAAAATCCAATCCGTACCCGAGTTCCCTTATGCAGCAAAGTTGTTCATGGCTTGTAGAAAAGCAGCTTGGTCCCAGCTCGGAGTCGAAGTAGAGGCCGATGTAGTAATGAGAGCTTGCGGGTGTGGTGATGTCGGCAGTAGGGCCGGCATCGGCGTAAAGAGAGAGACACCATCATTGTACTACTGCATGTAGGGGGACGATGGAGCGCCATAGGATGCATAAGGACTATTGTTGTAGATCGGTGGTGCGTAGGAGGAAGCAGCGTGGTACGCGGTCGTCGGCTATCGGGGCGCGAGGATGGGCGCGCCGGTGTGAGGGCGGGCACCGGGCTGCCAGCCACCGGTATAGGCAGGCGGGGCACCGTATGGCGTAGAGGCGGGCCAGGGCATAGGCCACGCCTGGACTAGCCCTGTCCATGGATCAGGAGATGGGCGCCATCCGGGCGGTGGTGGTGGTGCAGTTGATGAAGCCTGAGGCGGTGGTGGTGTAGTTGGTGGAGCCGGTGGCGGAGCAGGAGCGGGCGTCGTGCGGAACTGCGGCGGCCTAGGGTTCTTGCCCCGGTAGTTGGTACTTGGACGCCAGACGGATGGTTGAGGAGGTGTTGTTGGTGGAGGTGGCGGTGGCGGCGTTGACGCAGGCGGGCGAGGAGAAGCAGTGAAGACCTTAGGACGGGAGTCCTTCGTAGTTAGGGCACGATCGGCCCATTGGAGCATCGAGAGAACCTCGGCGAAAGAGGGACGCAGACGCGTCATAGGGATGAAGGAGGCTTGCTTCTCGAACCGCTCGCTGAAGCCGACGAGGAGGACGTTGATGAGTTGGCGATCGTCGATCGGATCACCAAGTTCACGGAGTTAATCCGCGATCGCCTTGAGGCGTTGGCAGTAGACGCCGACTAGTGCATCACCTTGCATTGTATTCCGAAGCTCGGTGTGGAGATTGTTGGCGCGAGTGCCGACGTTGTCCTGGAAGAGCTGACGAAGGGCCGCCCATAGATTGACGGCGGAGGCACCGTCACGGTGGACGAGATTGAAGATCTCTGTGGAGACTCGAATGTAGATCCGTTGAATAATGACGAGTTCATTCTTGACCCATCGCAGATCATGAAGTCGAGGAAGATAGTCGTCGGCAACGTGAGAGCGGAGATTGCATCGCCCAAGGTTGATGTAGAAGAGGTGACGCCAATGGTAGTAGTTGTGAGCAGCGAGGTCTAGGGTTTCGGGGATGTAGGGGCTAATATCGGAGATGGTGTCGATGAAGGAGATGGAAGGGGGTATTGGTGGGGGTAGACCTAGAGTAGAGGTAGAGGCGGAGGAGGCCGCGGCCGCGGCGACCTTGGCGGCTACGATGGCGGCGCGCCGCTCGAAGTAGCCAGGCGGTGGCAGCGGTGGCGGGGCCGGCGGGTTAGCCATACCGTAGGATCGTAAGTCTGATACCATGTAGAATTGTATTGAATAATTGTTGATGCAATATTGTGCCGGTACAAGAAGTATATATAAGAGCCAAGCCGCATCTGACCTAGCCTTATTACAAACCGAGTAGGAGTCTTAATCCTATTACAAGTTATATTCTAACAATGATCAAGTAATAAGTTATGTGATTGAGTCATGTATAATCTCGTGGAGGCTCAAATGTTCGCCTAGTTATCATCGTGCTTTTTTATAACACTTGTGAATATTTGCTAATTAAACATGATTATGCATTAGCTGATGCAGAGGATGAAGAAAACCCTCCTTTTTGAAAAAAAAACAAATCATAAAAAGTAAACTAAAATGGGAGCACACACTTTAGCTAAAGCTCATATGTACTATGTAAAGTTTTTTTAATTCTATATTCCGGAATGCTTTTGTATTGTTGCTTAATCAATAGAAATGCTGACATTCGCTAAGAAAACTGAACGTCCGAGCGTTGCTCATCAGGCGCTCGGTATTTGGGCATCAAGGATATACGATAAGGGAAAGTAGTGGCTGAAACCAATTTCAGTCCACCCACACAATGAACAGTAAATTCAAAATATAGAAGAAAAAAAATCAAAAAATGCTGAAACTTCGTGGATGTGATTATGAACAAATGCTATAGGAGCTTGCAAAGTTTGGTCATCAAAAAACATCAAATGATCTCCATGCAAAATGAAATACAAATGATGCTCTACATCCAAGTTTACCATTCACATGTTTCAGCACAACTTTCTTTTGTACAAAGCCCCCGGATATCATTTGGCCATCAAATTTTGTTAGCACCTAAAACATTTGATTATAATCACATCCACAAAGTTTTATATATTTATAAATGTTTTGCTAACTTTTGTGTCGGGGGTGCAAAGTCCCTGGGTGCACAAATAGCACACTCGATACGAGAAATTTATATGTAAACACATCTATCGGTGTACCCTCCTTTTTTTTTTTGCCGGGGTGTACCCTCCTTGTAAAGCTATATTACTTACTGTTTGTATATACATATATAATGCACATGTACATCCCGTCTATAGCCACATACGTACGTAGACGTAGATCATGGCATCACAAACAAGTCACGAGTCGCAGCCTCGCAGGAGCTCACAGGATAACGTCGGCCGTACGGATCTTCGCAGGCACACTCTCGTTTGATATACTTACAAGTAAACAAGCACACGAGCAACACTACATACGTGCACACCATACATGCATGTAGTATCGACCAAACAACGAAGAAGCCCTCATGGATTGGCCTCCGGCTCCGGCTGTGGAAGAAGAACCCGGTAAGGGTGGGCGTGCGCGTCGCTGGCTTCCACGGCGTTCCCGGGAAAGGCGGTAGGTGCATCTCTGGGAAAGGCGGGAGCTCAAACTTGGGCATCGGCGGCAGCTCGTAGTCTGGCAGCCCCGGCACGGTCAGGTGTGGCGCGGACGGCGCTTCTTCCGTGGGCGGAGCCGTCTCCTGCTCCTGCAGCTTCCTCGCCGTGCTGCTCATGGCGACGCACGAGAGGAGCAACGCGAGGAGGAACACGGGTGCGGGGTTCCTCGAGGCCATGCTGGACTTTCTCTTACGTGCAGCTAGGCTAGCTAGCGGCCGGCCGGTGTGGTTAGCGGTGGATGTGTGATACTGATACTGAGCTGGTGTACGTTGCGTGGTACTTGTATGGTGCGAAAGCTTGCATTGCAGTGCCTCTGCAGCGTGTGTCGCGGGGAGTCCCGCGATTTGGAATAAGGTTGGCCATCTGCGCGTACGTAGTCGGTTTGGTTGGACGATCGGTGTGCCTTTTCTAGATTTAGTTCGATGCCATGGGTGAAAAAGGAGCGGCCGGGCAACGTGCATGTCCAAGGGAGCAGGTAGGATGAGTAGTTGTGATTAGGCCGGCTGTTAAGAAGATATGGCGTCTCTAAGGAGCTCCAGCTCGACCTTGGAAGAACACGTGAGTGTCAACATGACATTTAGCCCCGAAACGAGTTAGTTTAGAACTAAGAACTATGCACTGGAACTTAACAGACGTGTTGCATTTCCCAGAGGTGACCGCATACAGTGTTTCTTTTCCATGTTTCGATTCATTATGAAAAGGATAATTGCTTAATTAATTAACGAAAAAACTGGGTGAAAACTGTCCCAAATCACTAATTGGCACACATAAAATACCCCACACACGGTACTACATGAAATGCCTCGAGGTAGAGTCATTATGACTGCATGCATGCAATTATTAAAAAGTTGGTAGAACGAGAAAACATCATTAATTTTTGCCTCGATTACTATGGTGGCCTTGTATAAATGCAAAATGTATTTTTCATAGTGGCCTTGTCTAAGAGAATGAAGGGAGTACTACATGAAATGCCTTGTCGAGGTAGCACATTGATCGTAATTGTCAATAATGTGACTGTTTCCTTCTTAGTTACCGCCTTACCCGACATTCAGTTTGTTAAACCTCGTGCCATTACCACTAACTATTAAACTTAAACGTGTGTATTGTAGCACGTACTTAACATTTGGTGAAGCATTCGTAGAAACAAAAGGGTGAACCATCTAGTTCTAAAGGTCGTGTGGCTTGGCATGTCTCACATAAATACCACTGCTTGGGTGATGAGGGTCTCGGTGTGGGAATGGTGGACTGGAAACGTTCATATCCGTAGTGAATCCCCCAAGGTGCTTGCTTCGCTGATGATGCTCATGTCTTGAGAGATTTGGTCGAAGCGCAATGCTAGAATCTTCCGCAACACGGCCGTTCCTTCTGCGGTTCTTATTAGCAAGATTAAGGAGTTGTCCCTGCGGGCTTTGGCGGGTGCCAAACACTTGAGTATTATAATGCCGCGAGAGTAGACCTTATATTTTTTGTCGCTTTGTGGCTCTGACTAAACCTTCTTCCTTAATCTATGAAATGGCAAAAATTTTGCCTTGTTTCAAAAGAAAAAAGGTGGGAGACTCTCCTGGTAATGCTACCATAGCAACATTAGGTAACTCGCGTGTTGCTCTCGCCACGGGCAACCCAGAAGAAACCCTAGCCGCAGGCCTTCACCTCGCCATCTTGCTCCATCTGTCCCTCGTCAGTGTCGAAGGGCGTCGTTGAGCAAAGCCCACATGGCGTTAGGGACTACACGGCGGTTTTTTCCTCGAGACTGCTCGGCTGCACACAGATGAGAGTCCGGTTACAGCAACCCGCCGACATGGAGGCATAGTTGAGGTGTGGTTTTTAAAGGTGTTAGAGGGATTGTTGCGTTACCAGCTATAACGAAGGTACGATGGTGGGCTCTCTAGGCTTGCAATGCAACAAGGGATTGATGGCGTACGTGATGGCACGGCCGTGGTGGTTAGGTGTGCGTGGAACCGCGAATTCGCAGGTCAATGGGCATCGCATGTGGCAGCTGGCTGGATGTGGCTCGACCACGGGTGGAACTAGGATCAAGCAGGCCATGGCGTCTATGTGGCACATATTTTGATAGAGGCTTCTAGGTGCTGTTGTGGTGCGCATGTCAACCATCAACAAGAGTAGAACAACAGTGACCAGGAACAATGTGATGATGTTTCTCTTCCGGCGAAATCTTCTTTGGCCGACTAATTCTTTGTGAGCAGGCTAGTAGCCTGGACGGTGACATTGGCGATTGACATGCACGTTATAAACCATCCGTGTGAAAACCATGATTCACCATCGGCGAGAGTAGGCAACGTCGACGCCCACATGGCATTTTCTTACTAAAGGTGTTGCCTTGAAGTTTTGCTTGGGGGTGATTGTCCCCTGTTTGCATTTCTTGGACCATCCAACATTGACGTGCCAACGGCGATTCCATTTTTAAGTTGTTGTTTTGGATTATTGCAAACTATATATAAGCTTGTATATCAATCAATAGGTGGATTGTGGTCCACAGTCATTGAGTTTGTGGTAGGCCCGAGGCCTTTGTGGCCATGTAGGTTGTTTGTATGATTGCTAGGAATTTCAGGATAATTCCAAAACCACTTTGCGAGGAATTTAAGCATTCCGACAACAAACACAAAGGACATTGCACGCGCTCCAAATATTGCATCTTAGAGTTAGTAGTGCGTGTGGTGGTTTGTGGGTGAAACAATATGAAGTGAAAAGCAATTTGTTGGTCGGAATTATTGATAATAAATAGTATGATCGAAGATTTTCAAATGTTTTTAAGAGAAAGGGGAAACAAATGAGATCAACACTTCTATTTTTCATAAACATACATTTGTACATGTACATTCCATCCACAAATAGACGGCATAGATAAGCAATTCACATCACACAAAGACTCACCAGAAATCACACAAAGACACAACACGACCAACAGGTACATGTAAGAGCGCGAGCAAAGAGAAGACAAGTGAAGACAATCTTCATGGCTTAGCCTCCGGCTCAGGGAAGTGGAACTCAGGGATGGTAGGCATATCGGGCTTTGGTGGTAGCTCCACCTTGGGCAGCTCAGGCTTGGCTGGAAGGTGCACCTCCGGGAACGTTGGGAGCTCGGGCTTGGGTGGCAAGTGCACCTCCGGGAACGTCGGCAGCTCTACCTTGGGCAGCTCAGGCTTAGGTGGCAGATGCACCTCCGGGAATGGTGGCAGCTCAACCTTTGGCAGCGTTGGCACCTCGGGCTGGTGCTCCTCACCTTTGGACGGAGCCTTCTCCTCCTCTAGCATTCTTGCTGCGTTGCTCATGGCGAAGGACGAGAGGAACAGTCCGAGGAGGAATACAACGGT
The DNA here is from genome assembly GCA_902687465.1 of Secale cereale. NCBI lineage: Eukaryota > Viridiplantae > Streptophyta > Magnoliopsida > Poales > Poaceae > Secale > Secale cereale. Next base: position 172,425,960 of record LR738710.1, on the reverse strand, counting down.
ATTTCTCAAAGCCATCTTGTTAGACGCATATGGTTGTTCTAGGCTTCTAGCTAGCTCTCATGGTATGGTTTTGATGTGGGAGAGATAGCATGTTTCACGTTCTATTTATAGAGTTCGACAATGCATGCAGTGTGAGGCTTTGCGACAAAGTTGGTCAACTACTGGTGTGCACTACCAGGTTGATGTGTGCACTTTAACTTCTAGTCAAACAGGTTGTACCTTTCCCGCAAAAAAAAAACAGGTTGTACCTGTACGGCTGCAGTTGAGAATGCTGACCTAGCGATCATAGACAATCGTTAATTAGGCTAGCTACTAAGACGATAGAAATACCTTGTCAAGGAGAGACCAGAGAACACAAGCAAGTACATTAGCAATGTTCGTTGCGGCTGTCAACCAGAGTCTTCCCTGGTTATGCTATAATACTAGCACGTAAATGTTTGGTCATCATTTTTTTCCTACATGTGATCTGATTGGTCGAGGTAGTGAAAATTCAATCTACATCTCGTCTAGATGAAAAATAATTATGTTTCATCTAACTCCCACATTGTTGGATTTTAGATGGAGATTCATGGGGATTTTTTTTTCCTTTTAATTTTTTGTTTGTGTAACCAATTAGTGTAGGAGTTTCATTTTTGCGGGCAAAATAGTGCAGGAGTTAGATGATACTTCTCTAATTCTCATCTAGATGAGACTTCTCTAATTCTCATCTAGATGAGAATTGACAAATCTGAAAATCGGAATATTTGAGTTCAATATTTGATCCAGAGCAAGTTTGGTCCACACTGCCACCTAGAGGTCCTAAAGTTGGTCGTTGCCTATTTGGCTATATAACACTTTTTGAGCTTCAAACCCTGGTTATAGTTTGCTTGCTCGATCACTTAACTAGTGGTGTGTTCACAACGCCTAGCGACTCAGTCAATATTTTGTAGAGTTGGGCACTCATAATGTTGTTTGGTTGTTTGTTGTATTATTATTTTTCTTTTGTATATTTGTCGATATGTCAGTTTCATCCTACAGAACAATTTAAACGTATTTGCCCGCTGAAGTGAACACATTCGGGTGAAAGTAAAACGAAAGTTGTCCGACACCCCTTATCAGCATTGTTTATGTTGACACATGACACACAGATATCAGCCACGTATGTTCGCTCGATAGTAGTCATGCATGCACTAGTTAGCCGCTCTAGTGACACCCTAGAGACACCCTCTTGGACCACTAGTGTTCAGACCGTTGACGGAAACTTAATGACTACAATTTATGGGTCCTAATATCAGGTACTAAAGCTGGGACGACTTAAGGTTGAAGAGAAAAATGTATTTATAGTTTTGTGTTTCGTCGATGGAAAATGGATATGTGCAATCAAAGCTTACGGTGAAAACTTAGAAGCACGCATACTTTTGAAATTTTCTTATGACAAAAGGGTGTGAAAGCATATTTCTCGTATATATACCAATATATAAGCAAATCATTCACAACACTCTCTGAAAACCACAACTAAGCAATCAGATCATCAACACAACACATCAATAGGTACAAGTCCGAGCGAGGAAGAACGAAATAACAATGCTGGTAAGGGCGGTCTCATGGCTTGGCCTCCGGCTCCAAGAAGTGGATCCCGGGAACAGTGGGCATCTTGGGCATCGGCGGCAACTCCACCTTCGGCATCTCCGGCTTGGGTGGTAGGTGCACCTCTGGGAACGCTGGCACCTCAACCTTGGGCAACTCCGGCTTGGGTGGCATGTGCACCTCCGGGATAGGCGGCAGCTCTACCTTGGGCATCTCCGGCTTGGGTGGCAAGTGCACCTCAGGGACTGGCGGAAGCTCCACCTTGGGCAGCTCAGGCTTAGGTGGCAGGTGCACTTCTGGGAATGGTGGCAGCTCCACCTTGGGAAGCGATGGCACCTCGGGCTGGTGCTCCTCCTTGGACGGAACGGTATCCTCTAGGATTCTGGCCGCCCCGCTCATGGCAACGCATGAGAGAAGAAGACCAAGGAGGAAAATGGCTGAGTTTTTCAAGGCCACATTTGCTCAATGTCTGCAGCTGCAGCACTGGCTAGCCTGGGCAGTGAGCAATGCGGTTTGACTGTGGGAGAGATAGTAGCTCCTACTTGCTACTTATAGGGTATAGAAGGCAGCATGCACAGAGAGTCGGGAGCTTTGCAACAAGTTAGGTCATCTACTTGTATGCACTTTGTTTTGGAGTCTATATCTGCTCAACGTTTTGCTGTTTAGATTATAGCTGAGGACACTATGCCGCGTGCAGAATAGTAGGTACGATGGTACAAGCACATACAACTGTTAGGTCAGCTGTGAAGACAATGTTTTGTCAAAGGGTCCAACAAATCTTATAAGACAAGCAAGTAGGTATATCAACAGATGTTCCGTCAAAGGGTACCTTCTCGTTGTGGGAGTCTACAGAAGCCAGATTCCACAGCAGCCGGACACGGTCATAAATTGTACGATTGATCTGAGAAAATAGAATAAATATAATCTAAAAGCTGTTCATAGATACTACTCCCTCTGTAAAGAAATATAACAGTGTTTAGATCACTACTTTAATTATCTAAATGCTCTTATATTTCTTTACGGAGGGAGTACAACATTACATTCCGGTCAAATGATCCACCATTCCAGCTTGAATGTGAAAAGAACTGAATAATACTCCCTCCGTCCCAAAATACGTGACTCAAAATGACTCGATTTTGCACTAACTTTAGTACAAAGTAGAGTCACTTTTGAGTCACTTATTTTGGGACGGAGGGAGTAGGTGCTAGCCTTTTTGTTAGAAGAAAAATATATGAGCTAATCAGAACGATGTCCCAACAATGCCATACAGAACATATTGTTTTCTGTATTTACCACGTTTGCTAGGATCAGAAACACCAGTAGCAATTAGTGAAGAGCCCTCACCACCACAAAATTACAAAAAAAAGGAGATAAAAAGGAAATAAGGTTTGTACAGTACTGGACTGGAATCATGTAGTGAGTTATGAAGCAGAACCATACAGCTGCACTAGTCAAATGATTGCTTGATAAAAAAATTGTTTGGACTCTACAGATTAGTCGATGAATACGATTGGCTACCGCCTCAGTTCTCTCGCAAGAGGCAAAATTGTGAGATAAAATAGAAAATCATCACCACAATGTGGGTGCAATATATTGACTTTTTTCACAGCTAGTCAAATAAAATAAAATAGTAGACTACATAATATGCAGCCGACAGATACTTGGCCTACCAAATTCCGTGTTTCTCTCCCTATTTGAGAACCCCATTGCCGAACATGCCCCAACATGCCGAATATACCATTCGCTGCTCAGGCTAGCAACAGAGGAAACACATTGTATATATCTCAGAAGTGTAAAAGATGCTGAAACCTGGAGTGTCGGACAAGCTGGGGCGTGACCGCTTCAGCATCCTCTTGCCATTTGCATTATCATCCGATGTATTGCAATCGATAGGATGTACCATCCCTAAAACAATGGAAGGCTTATTCATTGCCTCAATTGTACGCCTTTTACGATCAACAATTGAACGTGTCAGTTGCTCGTTTAGTTTGCGTTCAAATTACTTCCAAGGACTATTGTGTGTACATTGACAGGGATGAAGAGCGCTCGACTACTAGTGGGAGTCGGACTGGCAAAACGCTAGACTATGTTTGGCATCTAAGCTTCCCTCTCAGACTCCAACTCCAATTCAGGGACCACATCCTCACTACGAGCTTGCTATTCCTGAAATTATGAAACCAAAAAGTTTCTTCTCATTTGTACAAGGTTGGATTTGGAGTGCGTGTGGTGATTTCCCGGTGAAGGAATATGAAGTGAAAAGTGACCTTCTGGTGAGAATTATTGATAGAATGAATCGTGCACGAGGAGAACAGTCCAAACTTCTCAGAAAAGTTTTTGAAGAAAAGGGAAATACATTGATGTAAACATCCATCTGTTTTGTACGTGTATGTTCCATCTAAGTAGACACCATAGGTAATTAAGCGCTTCACATCACACATATAACTCGCCGAAGATCCAAACTAAACAACCACACGAAAGACACAACACGGGCAATGGGTGCATGTAGGAGCACAAGCAAAGAGAAGATAAGTGAAGACAGTCTTCATGGCTTAGCCTTCGGCTCCGGGAAGTGGAACTCCGGGATGGTGGGCATCTCAGGCTTCGGTGGCAGCTCAACCTTGGGCAGCTCCGGCTTGGATGGAACGTGCACCTCCGGGAACGTTGGCAGCTCGGGCTTGGGTGGCAGGTGCACCTCAGGGAACGACGGCAGCTCTACCTTGGGCAGCTCGGGCTTAGGTGGCAGATGCACCTCCGGGAATGGCGGCAGCTCGACCTTGGGCAGCGTTGGCAGCTCCGGCAGGTGCTCCTCGCCTTTGGACGGAGACGTCTCCTCCTCTAGGATTCTTGCCCCGCTGCTCATGGTGACACACGAGAGGAGGAGTCCGAGCAGGAATATAGCAGTGTTTCTCACAGCCATTTTGCTGGAAGTCTATGGTTGTATACTAGCTCGTGTGATGTGGTTTTGATGTGGAAGACATAACAGCTGCTACGTTCTATTTATAGAGTTCGAAAACGCTTGCATGTATTGCGAGAGTCCAATGATTTGCAAGTAGGTCGGTCACCTACTCGCCTGCAGTTCTCGGTTTATGTGTGTTCTTTAGTTTCATATAGTCTAAGTCTGGCCGCCTGCGTACGATCTGATTTGGGTGAAGGGGGAATCTGCCTGGTAGTTCTCTTGGCTGTTAGGTCAGCTGCTAAGACGAAATAACTTGTCCAAGGGACCATCAAATCGCACATGAACACAAGTAAGTTTGGACATCTGCATTGACTCTTGCTACCACCAGTAGGACTCCTCCCCTTTATACCTACTCCCTCCTCCCACATCCGAGCTCGACGGTTAGTGGCGCCCAAACAGTGAGCAGGTGTACGTTGCGTGGTATTTGTAGGGTGCGAAAGCTTGTAGTGCCTCTGCTGCCGGCACCCGGGAGTCCCGCGATTTGGAGCAAGGTTGGCCATCTGCGCATACGTAATTACGTAGTCGGTTTGGTTGGACGATCGGTGTGCGTTTTTTAGCTTCAGCTCGATGCCATGGGTCAGAAAGGAGCGGCCAGGCAACGTGCATGTCCAAGGGAGCAGATAGGATCAGTAGTTGTGATTAGGCCGACTGTTAAGAAGAGATGGCATCTCTAAGGAGTGTTGTTGCCACGGGCTCCGGCACGCGACGACGATCACCGGAGACACGGCCAGAGAGGAGAAGGAGGAACACAGAGAGTTTGTCACGAGCGCCCCCGCACGAACGGGATTCTTTCTTTTTCTCCTCGAGCACGAACTCGATTGCCGTAGCAACTCACACAGGGGGGAGAGGGTCTTATACACCAGCACACGGACATGCCCGAGCTGCTCCACTACCCACCCAACTCCCACTCGCCACGCCCTACACGCACTGGCTCGCGCGCGCCCATCGCGCTCTGACACGATCGCCGCGGCCACTCCGCGCGCCCTACACAGCCCACGCCCTGGTCCTTCGCTAACAACCCCGCGCACACGCGCGCTAACTCACGCACACACACACACCTACACTAGGCAACGCACGCACGCACACGAGCACACCCACGGGTCGAACCCGACGCGGCCACCGCCCGTACGCCCGCGCGCACCGCGCCCTGGCTCGCCGCGGCTTATTGAGCCCAACACTCGCGCCCTAAGCCGCGGCTCAGAGCAGGCCACCGTCCTCGACGCCGCCGTCGACCATCAGCGCATGCTCCGCCGCCGGCGCCTTCCTCCACTGCGGGCAGTCACGTTTGAAGTGACCCCACTCACCGCATTTGTAGCATCGGCCCTTCCTGTTGCCGCCGAAGCCCGACGCCTCGCTGCGCGCCCCGTCGTCGTCGCCCCGAGCTCCGCCTCGCTGACGATCGCGCGCCCGCCACTGCGCCTCTGTGAGCAGAAGCTGTCCGTCCGTCCGCTCGCTGCTGCCCTGCCCGCGACGCCGCACTCGCTCGTCGAAAGCTCGCAAGCGTCCGAGCGCCTCGTCGTACGTCAGTTCTTCAAGCTCGCAGAATTGTTCGATGCCGGCGACGACGGGGAAGAGCCGGTCTGGCACCGTGTCCAGAAGCTTTTTCACCAGCTACATCTCGCCCAGCGTCTCGCCTAGACCTGCAAAACGCGCCGCCATACCCGCAAGACGTCCAGCGTACGCGTCCAGGGATTCGCCGTCTTCCATCCTCATCCGATCGAGCTCGCCGCGCAACGTCGCCCTCCTCGCCGCGCGCACTCGCTCGGCGCCGACGAAGCGCACCTTCAGAGAGTCCCATACCTCTCTGGCGGTGGCTTTCGTCGCCATCGAGAGCAGCACATCCTTCGGTAGCCCTGACAGGAGCAATGCCCTCGCCGTCTTGCACTTTTTTCCGTTCACCGCCGCGTCGGCCGCCGGCGCCACTGCCTCCCACAGCGTGTGTGCGTCCAGGATGGCCTGGGCCTTGATCGCCCAGACAGTGTAGCCGTCCGGCGCGAGCACCGGCATCCCCATGGGCACCGAACCTCCCGCGCCACCTCCGCCATGTGGAACCAGCGCCATCACCGCCGGCGAGCTCCGTAACCTCGCTCCCCTAACCTCGCTCTGATACCAAATGTTGTCGCCACGGGCTCCGGCACGCGACGACGATCACCGGAGACACGGCCAGAGAGGAGAAGGAGGAACACAGAGAGTTTGCCGGCGTACGAACGCCCCCCGCACGAACGGGATTCTTTCTTTTTCTCCTCGAGCACGAACTCGATCGCCGTAGCAACTCACACAGGGGGGGGGGGAGAGGGACTTATACACCAGCACACGGACATGCCCGAGCTGCTCCACTACCCACCCAACTCCCACTCGCCACGCCCTACACGCACTGGCTCACGCGCGCCCATCGCGCTCTGACGCGATCGCCGCGGCCACTCCGTGCGCCCTACGCAGCCCACGCCCTGGTCCTTCGCTAACAACCCCGCGCACACGCGCGCTAACTCACGCACACACACACACACACCTACACTAGGCAACGCACGCACGCACCCGAGCACACCCACGGGTCGAACCCGACGCGGCCACCGCCCGTACGCCCGCGCGCACCGCGCCCTGGCTCGCCGCGGCTTATTGAGCCCAACACTCGCGCCCTAAGCCGTGGCTCAGAGCAGGCCACCGTCCTCGACGCCGCCGTCGACCATCAGCGCATGCTCCGCCGCCGGCGCCTTCCTCCACTGCGGGCAGTCACGTTTGAAGTGACCCCGCTCACCGCATTTGTAGCATCGGCCCTTCCTGTTGCCGCCGAAGCCCGACGCCTCGCTGCGCGCCCCGTCGTCGTCGCTCCGAGCTCCGCCTCGCTGACGATCGCGCGCCCGCCACTGCGCCTCTGTGAGCAGAAGCTGTCCGTCCGTCCGCTCGCTGCTGCCCTGCCCGCGACGCCGCACTCGCTCGTCGAAAGCTCGCAAGCGTCCGAGCGCCTCGTCGTACGTCAGTTCTTCAAGCTCGCAGAATTGTTCGATGCCGGCGACGACGGGGAAGAGCCGGTCTGGCACCGTGTCCAGAAGCTTTTTCACCAGCTCCATCTCGCCCAGCGTCTCGCCTAGACCTGCAAAACGCGCCGCCATGCCCGCAAGACGTCCAGCGTACGCGTCCAGGGATTCGCCGTCTTCCATCCTCATCCGATCGAGCTCGCCGCGCAACGTCGCCCTCCTCGCCGCGCGCACTCGCTCGGCTCCGACGAAGCGCACCTTCAGAGAGTCCCATACATCTCTGGCGGTGGCTTTCGTCGCCACCGAGAGCAGCACATCCTCCGGTAGCCCTGACAGGAGCAATGCCCTCGCCGTCTTGCACTTTTTTCCGTTCACCGCCGCATCGGCCGCCGGCGCCACTGCCTCCCACAGCGTGTGTGCGTCCAGGATGGCCTGGGCCTTGATCGCCCAGACAGTGTAGCCGTCCGGCGCGAGCACCGGCATCCCCATGGGCACCGAACCTCCCGCGCCACCTCCGCCATGTGGAACCAGCGCCATCACCGCCGGCGAGCTCCGTAACCTCGCTCCCCTAACCTCGCTCTGATACCAAATGTTGTCGCCACGGGCTCCGGCACGCGACGACGATCACCAGAGACACGGCCAGAGAGGAGAAGGAGGAACACAGAGAGTTTGCCGGCGCACGAACGCCCCCCGCACGAACGGGATTCTTTCTTTTTCTCCTCGAGCACGAACTCGATCGCCGTAGCAACTCACACAGGGGGGGAGAGGGACTTATACACCAGCACACGGACATGCCCGAGCTGCTCCACTACCCACCCAACTCCCACTCGCCACGCCCTACACGCACTGGCTCGCGCGCGCCCATCGCGCTCTGACGCGATCGCCGCGGCCACTCCGTGCGCCCTACGCAGCCCACGCCCTGGTCCTTCGCTAACAACCCCGCGCACACGCGCGCTAACTCACGCACACACACACACACACACACACCTACACTAGGCAACGCACGCACGCACCCGAGCACACCCACGGGTCGAACCCGACGCGGCCACCGCCCGTACGCCCGCGCGCACCGCGCCCTGGCTCGCCGCGGCTTATTGAGCCCAACACTCGCGCCCTAAGCCGCGGCTCAGAGCAGGCCACCGTCCTCGACGCCGCCGTCGACCATCAGCGCATGCTCCGCCGCCGGCGCCTTCCTCCACTGCGGGCAGTCACGTTTGAAGTGACCCCGCTCACCGCATTTGTAGCATCGGCCCTTCCTGTTGCCGCCGAAGCCCGACGCCTCGCTGCGCGCCCCGTCGTCGTCGCCCCGAGCTCCGCCTCGCTGACGATCGCGCGCCCGCCACTGCGCCTCTGTGAGCAGAAGCTGTCCGTCCGTCCGCTCGCTGCTGCCCTGCCCGCGACGCCGCACTCGCTCGTCGAAAGCTCGCAAGCGTCCGAGCGCCTCGTCGTACGTCAGTTCTTCAAGCTCGCAGAATTGTTCGATGCCGGCGACGACGGGGAAGAGCCGGTCTGGCACCGTGTCCAGAAGCTTTTTCACCAGCTCCATCTCGCCCAGCGTCTCGCCTAGACCTGCAAAACGCGCCGCCATGCCCGCAAGACGTCCAGCGTACGCGTCCAGGGATTCGCCGTCTTCCATCCTCATCCGATCGAGCTCGCCGCGCAACGTCGCCCTCCTCGCCGCGCGCACTCGCTCGGCGCCGACGAAGCGCACCTTCAGAGAGTCCCATACCTCTCTGGCGGTGGCTTTCGTCGCCACCGAGAGCAGCACATCCTCCGGTAGCCCTGACAGGAGCAATGCCCTCGCCGTCTTGCACTTTTTTCCGTTCACCGCCGCGTCGGCCGCCGGCGCCACTGCCTCCCACAGCGTGTGTGCGTCCAGGATGGCCTGGGCCTTGATCGCCCAGACAGTGTAGCCGTCCGGCGCGAGCACCGGCATCCCCATGGGCACCGAACCTCCCGCGCCACCTCCGCCATGTGGAACCAGCGCCATCACCGCCGGCGAGCTCCGTAACCTCGCTCCCCTAACCTCGCTCTGATACCAAATGTTGTCGCCACGGGCTCCGGCACGCGACGACGATCACCAGAGACACGGCCAGAGAGGAGAAGGAGGAACACAGAGAGTTTGCCGGCGCACGAACGCCCCCCGCACGAACGGGATTCTTTCTTTTTCTCCTCGAGCACGAACTCGATCGCCGTAGCAACTCACACAGGGGGGGGGGAGGGACTTATACACCAGCACACGGACATGCCCGAGCTGCTCCACTACCCACCCAACTCCCACTCGCCACGCCCTACACGCACTGGCTCGCGCGCGCCCATCGCGCTCTGACGCGATCGCCGCGGCCACTCCGCGCGCCCTACGCAGCCCACACCCTAGTCCTTCGCTAACAACCCCGCGCACACGCGCGCTAACTCACGCGCGCACACACACACACCTACACTAGGCAACGCACGCACGCACCCGAGCACACCCACGGGTCGAACCCGACGCGGCCACCGCCCGTACGCCCGCGCGCACCGCGCCCTGGCTCGCCGCGGCTTATTGAGCCCAACACTCGCGCCCTAAGCCGCGGCTCAGAGCAGGCCACCGTCCTCGACGCCGCCGTCGACCATCAGCGCATGTTCCGCCGCCGGCGCCTTCCTCCACTGCGGGCAGTCACATTTGAAGTGACCCCGCTCACCGCATTTGTAGCATCGGTCCTTCCTGTTGCCGCCGAAGCCCGACGCCTCGCTGCGCGCCCCGTCGTCGTCGCCCCGAGCTCCGCCTCGCTGACGATCGCGCGCCCGCCACTGCGCCTCTGTGAGCAGAAGCTGTCCGTCCGTCCGCTCGCTGCTGCCCTGCCCGCCACGCCGCACTCGCTCGTCGAAAGCTCGCAAGCGTCCGAGCGCCTCGTCGTACGTCAGTTCTTCAAGCTCGCAGAATTGTTCGATGCCGGCGACGACGGGGAAGAGCCGGTCTGGCACCGTGTCCAGAAGCTTTTTCACCAGCTCCATCTCGCCCAGCGTCTCGCCTAGACCTGCAAAACGCGCCGCCATGCCCGCAAGACGTCCAACGTACGCGTCCAAGGATTCGCCGTCTTCCATCCTCATCCGATCGAGCTCGCCGCGCAACGTCGCCCTCCTCGCCGCGCGCACTCGCTCGGCGCCGACGAAGCGCACCTTCAGAGAGTCCCATACCTCTCTGGCGGTGGCTTTCGTCGCCACCGAGAGCAGCACATCCTCCGGTAGCCCTGACAGGAGCAATGCCCTCGCCGTCTTGCACTTTTTTCCGTTCACCGCCGCGTCGGCCGCCGGCGCCATTGCCTCCCACAGCGTGTGTGCGTCCAGGATGGCCTGGGCCTTGATCGACAAGACAGTGTAGCCGTCCGGCGCGAGCACCGGCATCCTCATGGGCACCGAACCTCCCACGCCACCTCCGCCATGTGGAACCAGCGCCATCACCGCCGGCGAGCTCCGTAACCTCGCTCCCCTAACCTCGCTCTGATACCAAATGTTGTCGCCACGGGCTCCGGCACGCGACGACGATCACCGGAGACACGGCCAGAGAGGAGAAGGAGGAACACAGAGAGTTTGCCGGCGCACGAACGCCCCCCGCACGAACGGGATTCTTTCTTTTTCTCCTCGAGCATGAACTCGATCGCCGTAGCAACTCACACAGGGGGGGGGGAGAGGGTCTTATACACCAGCACACGGACATGCCCGAGCTGCTCCACTACCCACCCAACTCCCACTCGCCACGCCCTACACGCACTGGCTCGCGCGCGCCCATCGCGCTCTGACGCGATCGCCGCGGCCACTCCGCGCGCCCTACGCAGCCCACGCCCTGGTCCTTCGCTAACAACCCCGCGCACACGCGCGCTAACTCACGCGCACACACACACACACCTACACTAGGCAACGCACGCACGCACCCGAGCACACCCACGGGTCGAACCCGACGCGGCCACCGCCCGTACGCCCGCGCGCACCGCGCCCTGGCTCGCCGCGGCTTATTGAGCCCAACACTCGCGCCCTAAGCCGCGGCTCAGAGCAGGCCACCGTCCTCGACGCCGCCGTCGACCATCAGCGCATGCTCCGCCGCCGGCGCCTTCCTCCACTGCGGGCAGTCACATTTGAAGTGACCCCGCTCACCGCATTTGTAGCATCGGTCCTTCCTGTTGCCGCCGAAGCCCGACGCCTCGCTGCGCGCCCCGTCGTCGTCGCCCCGAGCTCCGCCTCGCTGACGATCGCGCGCCCGCCACTGCGCCTCTGTGAGCAGAAGCTGTCCGTCCGTCCGCTCGCTGCTGCCCTGCCCGCCACGCCGCACTCGCTCGTCGAAAGCTCGCAAGCGTCCGAGCGCCTCGTCGTACGTCAGTTCTTCAAGCTCGCAGAATTGTTCGATGCCGGCGACGACGGGGAAGAGCCGGTCTAGCATCGTGTCCAGAAGCTTTTTCACCAGCTCCATCTCGCCCAGCGTCTCGCCTAGACCTGCAAAACGCGCCGCCATGCCCGCAAGACGTCCAGCGTACGCGTCCAGGGATTCGCCGTCTTCCATCCTCATCCGATCGAGCTCGCCGCGCAACGTCGCCCTCCTCGCCGCGCGCACTCGCTCGGCGCCGACGAAGCGCACCTTCAGAGAGTCCCATACCTCTCTGGCGGTGGCTTTCGTCGCCACCGAGAGCAGCACATCCTCCGGTAGCCCTGACAGGAGCAATGCCTTCGCCGTCTTGCACTTTTTTCCGTTCACCGCCGCGTCGGCCGCCGGCGCCACTGCCTCCCACAGCGTGTGTGCGTCCAGGATGGCCTGGGCCTTGATCGCCCAGACAGTGTAGCCGTCCGGCGCGAGCACCGGCATCCCCATGGGCACCGAACCTCCCGCGCCACCTCCGCCATGTGGAACCAGCGCCATCACCGCCGGCGAGCTCCGTAACCTCGCTCCCCTAACCTCGCTCTGATACCAAATGTTGTCGCCACGGGCTCCGGCACGCGACGACGATCACCGGAGACACGGCCAGAGAGGAGAAGGAGGAACACAGAGAGTTTGCCGGCGCACGAACGCCCCCCGGCACGAACGGGATTCTTTCTTTTTCTCCTCGAGCACGAACTCGATCGCCGTAGCAACTCACACAGGGGGGAGAGGGTCTTATACACCAGCACACAGACATGCCAGAGCTGCTCCACTACCCACCCAACTCCCATTTACCACGCCCTACACGCACTGGCTCGCGCGCGCCCATCGCGCTCTGACGCGATCGCCGCGGCCACTCCGCGCGCCCTACGCAGCCCACGCCCTGGTCCTTCGCTAACAACCCCGCGCACACGCGCGCTAACTCACGCGCACACACACACACACACCTACACTAGGCAACGCACGCACGCACCCGAGCACACCCACGGGTCGAACCCGACGCGGCCACCGCCCGTACGCCCGCGCGCACCGCGCCCTGGCTCGCCGCGGCTTATTGAGCCCAACAAGGAGCTCCAGCTCGACCTTGGAAGAACACGTGAGCGTCAACATGACATTAGCCCCAAAACGAGTTAGTTTAGAGCCAAGAACGATGCACTGGAACTTAACAGCCGTGTTGCATTTCCCAAGGTGACCGCTTACAGTGTTTCTTTTCCATGTTCGATTCATTAAGAAAAGGAGAATTGCTTAATTAATTAACCAAAAACTGGGTGAAAACTGTCGCAAATCACTAAGTGGCACACATAAAATACCACACACACAATACTACATGAAAGGCCTCGTGGTCGTCGACGTAGCACACTGACGCCATTGTCAATACTGTGACTGCTTGCTTCTTGGTTACCGGCCATTCAGTTTGGTAAACCTCGTGCCATTACCACGACTTGTTAAACATAAGCGTGTGTATTGTAGCACATACTTAACATTTCGTGAAGCATTCGTAGAAATAAAAATGATGAAGCATCTAGTTCTAAAGGGGGGCGACTCCTGGTCATGCTACCATAGCAACATTAGGTAACTCTCGTGTCGCTCTCACCATGGGCAACCCGGAAGAAACCCTAGCCGCCAGCCTTCACATCCCCATCTCACTCCATCTGTCCCTCGTTGGTGTCAAAGGGCGCCGTTGAGCAAAGCCCACATGACACTGGCGACTACAGGGCCGTTTTTCCCTCTCTAGGCATGGAATGGCTCGAGACTGCTCGGCTGCACACATATGAGGATCCGGGTGCAGCGACCTACCGGCATGGAGGCATAGTAGTCGAGGTGTGGTGTTCAAAGGTGTTAGGGATTGTTGTGTTACCAGCTATAACGAAGGTGCGGTTGCGGGCTCTCTAGGCTTGCAATGCAACACGCGAACGATGGCGTGATGGCACGGCCGTGGTCCACAGTCATTGAGTTTGTGGTAGGACCGTAGGACCGAGGCCTTTGTGTCCATGTAGGCTTTTTATATGATTTCTAGGAATTTCAGAATAGTCTCCAAACCCTGCTTACTTTGCAAGGTATTTAAGCATGCAGACAGTAAACTCAAAGGACATTGCATGCGCTGCAGATATTTCACCTTAGAGTTAATAGTGCGTATGATGGTTTGTGGTGAAAGAATATTAAGTGAAAAGCAATCCCTCGGTGAGAATTATTGATAATAAGTAGTATGATCTAAGATTTTCAAATGTTTATAAGAGAAAAGGGGAACAAATAAGATCAACACTTCTATTTTTCATAAACATACATTTGTACATGTATATTCCATCCACAAATAGACGCGATAGATAAGCACTTCAAATCACACAAAGACTCACTAGAAATCACACAAAGACACAACACGGCCGACAAATACATGGTTTTCTGTAGCTCAGGCTACATGGAACCTCTTATCCTCAACCCTTCAGCTTTGCTTCGAGATCCGTGCACTTCAACTAACTTACAACATGAAGATTTCTCTTTTTTGTTTCTCTCAAACGACACATCATATGAACTTCAAACTTTGCAGATCGAACAAACATTAGAACATCAATGTGTGAAAAAACTTTCAGATTTTATGGTCCGATATAAATATAGAAAATGGCATTTTCTTTGACTAAAAATATTATTCTAAGTATTTAAAATGCATGAAAAAATCTGAAAGTATTTTTCCCACATTGATGTTGTAATGTTTGTTCGGTCTACAAAGTTTGAAGTTCATATGTTGTCTCGTTTGAGAGAAACAAAAAAGACAAATGCATTCGCACGGATCGCGATGCAGAATTGGATGGTGAAGATAAGGGGTACCACGTAGCCTGAGCTACAAAGAAACTTTGTGCAAATACATGTAGGAGCGTGAACAAAGAGAAGACAAGTGAAGACAGTCTTCATGGCTTAGCCTCCGGCTCAGGGAAGTGGAACTCAGGGATGGTAGGCATCTCGGGCTTTGGTGGTAGTTCCACCTTGGGCAGCTCAGGCTTGGCTGGAAGGTGCACCTCCGGGAACGTTGGGAGCTCCACCTTGGGAAGCGATGGCACCCCGGGCTGGTGCTCCTCCTTGGAAGAAACTGTATCCTCTAGGATTCTGGCCGCCCCGCTCATGGCAACGCATGAGAGAAGAAGACCGAGGAGGAAAACGGCGGAGTTTTTCAAAGCCATATTGCTCGAGGTGTGCAACTGTAGCACTGGCTAGCCTGGGCAGTGAGCAGTGTGGTTTGAGTGTTGGAGATATAGCAGCTCCTACTTGCTACTTATAGGGTACAGAAGGCAACATGCACAGTGTCCGGAGCTTTGCAACAAGTTAGGTCATCTACTTGTATGCACTTCGTTTTGGAGTATAATATCTGCTCAACGTTTGGCTGTTTAGGTTGTAGTTGAGGAAACTGTGATGCCGCGTGCAGGGTACAAGCACTTACAGCTATTAGGTCATCTGTGAAGACCAAATGTTCTGTTAAAGGGTCCAACAAATCTTATAAGACAAGCAAGTACGTATATCATCAGCAATGCTTAAGTAGAAAAGGATACCTTCTTGTTGTGAAAGTCTACAGAAGCCAGAGGCCAGAGCAGCAGGACCAAGTCATTAATTGTACGTTTGATCTGAGAAAATAGAACAAATGGAATCTTAAAGCTGTTCATAGATACTACAACATTACATTCCCGTCAAATGTACTTTTTCCCTCTCGTTAGGGTTAGGTCTTTTCTCCCGGGGCGATCTTCCGCCGCCGTCGAGTCTCTTTCCCTGCCGTCGACTCCTACGACAACCGATCCTGGCACTCCGTTGCTGGGTCGGGGTTGGTTCGCTGGGAGACGGCGGACGTAGGGCTGCTCCGAAGAGGTCCGATCTGTGTGTATCGGGCTAGGGATAAAGATGGGAGACAATGAGGCGTCAGGTTCTGGTGGACACGGTTCAGCAGAAGATGTGGCGAAGCTCATGGAAGAGTTGGGACTGAAAGAAGAAGGTTTGGATGATGTTGTCTTCGACGAGAAGGACGCCCCAGAGGTGGAGGCTCGCTGGACAGCGATTGCTAGGGTTTACTCTACTAAAACCTATAGCCAATTTTGGTTCTTTAAGAATATGCGTGCGGCTTGGGATCTCGCGCAGGAGGTGAGATTTAGGCCTCTGGAGGATAATCTGTACACAATCCAGTTTTCTTGCTTAGGAGATTGGGAGAGAGTCATGCAGGATGGGCCTTGGCACTTCAGAGGAGATGCGGTTATCATTAAACCCTATGATGGGGTAACTAAGCCTTCAACTATCAAGCTTGACACGGTGGAGATCTGGGCTCAAATTCATGATGTTCCGGATCTGTACAGCCATCTAGTGCCGTCCCTCGCAGCTAAAATAGGTGAAGTTCTATTCACTGAACAGCTCTCGCAGGATTTCAGAGGTAACTTTCATAGGGTTTGGGTCAGAATAAATGTTGAGAAACCTTTGAAGAATGCTGTGTCGATGATTCGAGAGGGCAGAAGACAGATCTACCGAGTTAAGTACGAAAAACTACCCGATTGGTGTGCTGTTTGTGGTAAACTGGGACACCTGTTCAAAGAACATGGAACGGGACTGCACCCGCCATCGGCCCTAGTCTTTAAAGGTCTGCGAGCGGATTGGTCCATGAAAACAGGTAGAGGCCCAGGGGCTGCAGGTGGCAGGAGAGGAGGTAGAAGAGGAGGACGTACAGGAGGTAGAGGCCGTGGCCAGGCCTCGGAGGCGCATGAGTTTGCTGCTGGATCACATGAGATGGAGGAACTTGATGATGATGCGATGATGGTAGAGGGGGACAATAATAGGAAGAGGACACAGGAGCTATCTATGATCCAGGGGGTTGCTGGTAAGGGGGGTAACCATCGTGCCCTAGCTCTACCACCACCTGTGGTGCCAGCGAGCCCCTCTACCAAGCAAGAACCCAAACGAGCTAAAGTTGGAGGAGAGGAGGATAAGAATATCGGCAAGAAAAGTACTCAAGGCAAGATTGAAACTAAAGTGGCGGGCTACGTTGAGGGGCACCACCGTATCCAATGAGTGCTATATGTTGGAACTGTCGGGGTGCGGGTAAAGCCGCGACAGTTCGTGAACTTCGCGATTTCACGAGGAAGTTTACCCCTGCCCTCTTGTGTATTGTTGAGACTCAACTAGAAGGTTCGAGGGTAGAAGCTTTAGCTAGTTCCATTGGGTTTGATAATGCTTATGCTGTTGATAGTCAGGGTCGGAGTGGTGGTATGTTCCTGTTTTGGAACAATTCAATAATAGTAGAAATTCTTGGTTATTCTGCATACCATCTTGATGTTTCGGTGGAGGAACAGGGCCAGGATAAATGGAGGATGACTTGCGTCTACGGAGAAGCTCAAACTCATCTTCGCCACCAGACTTGGACAGTTTTGAAAAATATTAGCACTTTGAGTACTTTGCCCTGGCTGTGTATAGGTGACTTCAATGAAGTGCTACGTCCAGAAGAGCACGAAGGGATTGGTAATCGCAGTAATGCTCAGATCCAGGCATTTCGTGAAACTTTAGATGTTTGCATGTTGCTAGACATCGGCTATAAAGGTCGTTTCTGGACTTTTGAGAAAAAGGTAACAGGTGGAACATTCACAAGATGCAGATTAGACCGGGCTTTGGTGAGTAGCGACTGGTTGTCCAGATTCCCCAATGCAAGTCTCACACACCTGACGGCGGCCACATCTGACCACGCCCCTCTTCTTTTAGAATTTGATGCTCAACAAGAGGTGCGGAAAACATATGCTTTCAAGTATTAGGTGATGTGGGAGAATCATCAGGGGCTCCGCGATGTGATCTGTGAGGCTTGGGACAATGAGCTTCCTTGTGCCACAGTTGGTGATCTTCGTTGTAAACTACTTAACCTTTCAAAGGGTTTAGGAAAGTGGAACACTGACACCTTTGGGAGTGTCCGCAAGGAAATTAAAAGGCTGAAACATCGATTGGAAGAGCTCAGAGGCGACCCACTCCGGGTAGAGCCATCCCATGTTGAGCTTAAAATAAATGAGCAGCTAATTGAGATGTATCACAGAGAGGAGATTATGTGGAGGCAAAGAGCTCGCATTGAATGGCTAGCGGCGGGAGATAAAAACACAAAATTTTTCCATCTCAGGGCTAGTATAAGAAGGAAGAAGAATATGATTAAAGCCCTTCAGAATTCCCTGGGGGTGGAGGTCTCGGACCCAGCAGAGCTGAAGGCAATGGCGACGGCCTTTTATGAGGGGCTGTATACCACAGAGGGTGTGGAGAATATGGGTCAGGTACTCCAACATGTTCCACAGAAGGTTACGGCAGAGATGAATGCTTCTTTGTGTGCGCCCTATTCAAGGGATGAAGTAAAAACAGCATTATTTCAAATGTTTCCTACTAAGGCACCGGGTCCGGATGGCTTCCCAGCCCACTTTTACCAACGTCATTGGGACGTTTGTGGGGAAGATGTTACAAATATTGTTCTGAGGATAGTAAGGGGGGAGGACAGTCCGGAGTGTATCAATGAGACAGTTTTGGTGCTCATCCCCAAGGTAACAAATCCGACGGCTTTATCTCAATACAGACCTATCAGTTTATGCAATGTTCTGTATAAGGTTGCTTCTAAGGTGGTGGCAAACAGGTTGAAAGTAATCTTGCCAGATATTATTTCAGAAGAACAGTCTGCTTTTGTTCCAGGTAGGCTTATTACAGACAACATTATAAGTGCATACGAGTGTCTTCATTTTATGAAGAGGTGCAGGTCAAAAAGCAATAGCTACTGTGCACTTAAACTTGACATGATGAAAGCTTATGACAGATTGGAGTGGGATTACCTTAAAGCTATAATGCTAAAGTTGGGCTTTGCACGACAATGGGTTGATGTGGTAATGAGTATGGTTTCTTCAGTGTCCTTTTCAGTGCTTTTCAATGGTGAAAGATTAGATAGCTTTATTCCCTCCAGGGGATCAGGCAGGGAGACCCAATCTCCCCTTACTTATTCCTGATAGCAGCAGAGGGCCTTTCGTGCCTCCTGAAATCCAGTTCTCAGTCATCGGTTGAAGGTATTAAGGTGGCTCCTACGGCACCCACCATTAATCATCTTTTATTTGCAGATGACAGCCTGTTGCTTTTCAAGGCTAATGTAGAGGGAGCAGTTGCAGTGTCAAACCTACTGAACATATATACCAGAGCCTCGGGACAGAGAGTTAATCATGATAAATCTTCTATATTTTTTAGTAAAGGATGTCCTAATGCAGCCAGGGAGGAAATCAAGGGTATCCTCCATGTTCAGAATGAATCATTAAGCGAGCGCTACTTGGGAATGCCTACTGATGTTGGCCACTCCAAGAATGGGACATTCAAGTATTTAAGAGATAGGGTGTGGGAGAAGATAAAAGGATGGATGGAGAAAATATTGTCAGCGGCGGGAAAGGAGGTCTTAATTAAATCAGTTGCTCAGGCTATTCCAGTGTTCTCTATGTCATGCTTCAGGCTGCCTCGGGGATTGTGTGACAATATTACATCGATCATAAGGCAATTCTGGTGGGGTTCAAAACAGGGCAAGAGGAAACCGAATTGGGTGGCGTGGGATACCATGATAAAACCCAAGCACTTGGGGGGCCTCGGCTTCAGAGACCTGGAGATTTTTAACTTGGCACTGTTGGCAAGACAAGCATGGCGAGTCATGTCTGATCAAGCCTCCTTGAGTGCGCGATTATTGAAAGCAGTTTATTTCCCGGAGTGTGATTTACTGGAGGCAGAACTAGGGACACATCCTTCTCAGATATGGAGAGCTATCCTCGATGGGCGAGATATTATGGCACAGGGAGTGGTTAGAAGGATTGGAGACGGTAAGAGCACGGGAATTTGGACTCACAACTGGATTCCAAGAGATAGTTTTAAGCGGCCGATCTCATCTCTTGTACCAAACCCACCGATAATGGTTGAGGAGCTTATTGATGAAACAACAACAACATGGAAAGTAGACCTGGTTCGGTCAGTCTTTACTCATTTTGATGCGGAAGAGATTCTTCAGATTCCAATTTGCACAAGGACCATATCTGATTTTTGGGCATGGCATGAGGATAGCCGAGGCAGATTCACCGTACGGTCAGCATATAGGATGATCTTGAGGACCAAGCTTGGAAGGGAAAATTGGATATCGGAGGAGACAGAAACATCCACGGGCCAGAGTGAGAGCAACCAGTGGTGTTCGATTTGGCATATTCAGGTACCCTCAAAACTTCGGATGTTTGTCTGGAGGCTTGCGAGGCAATCAATTCCGTGCGGGGTGTTATTGAATCATCGAAATATGTCTACGACAGAAACATGCACTCTGTGTGGCGCTCGAGACACCTGGAAACATGCTCTCTTAACTTGCCCTATGTCACGAAGTGTTTGGGCGTTGGCTCCAGAAGAGGTGGTTGAGATCATATGGGGATGCACACATGATAGCGCCAAAGACTGGATCTTTACTCTACATAAAATGATGAAAGCTGATGATTTTGTCATGACGGTTGTTACTCTGTGGGCTATATGGAGTGCTAGGAGAAAGGCGATACACGAGGAAATTTTTCTGTCACCTCATGCTACCTATGGCTTCATCACCTCTTTTTTGTCAGAATTGGAGGTCATTAATTCGAAGAGCCCCAAGCAGCAGCTTTCGGGTGGACAGCCAAGGATTTCAGCGTGGATCCCTCCGGTGAATGGCAGTGTGAAGATTAATGTGGATGCCACAGTTGCTAGGGCTAGATGTGGTGCCATTGCAGCTATTTGCAGAGACCAGACAGGAGCTTTCCTGGGTGCTTCGGGTCAAGTTTTCAGACACATCCTGGACCCCCCGTCGCTTGAAGCACTAGCTATCAGGGAAGCCATGGCTTTAGCTGATGATCTTTATGTTCAGAGAATCCAGATAGCATCAGATTGCAAGGGGGTGGTGGAAGATATCCAGAAGAGAAATTCACCAACCTACGGTGCCATCATTCAAGAGATTTTAGTTCATTCTGGTTCTTTCAATCTTTGTAATATAGTTCACGAACGTAGGAGCTCAAACTTTGAAGCTCACAATTTGGCGAAGCATATTCGTACGCTCGGTGATGGCCGCCATGTTTGGTTAGGCCATCCCGGAAACCTTCCTTCCGTCCCAATGAATGTGGTGAGGGCGTAATAAAGCTTCGTTGAATTGTCTCAAAAAAAATTTACATTCCCGTCAAATCATCCTCCATTCCAGCTTGAATGTGAAAAGAACTGAATAATAGGTGCTAGCCTTTTTGTTAGAGGAAAAATATACGAGCTAATCAGAACGTGTCCCAACAATGCCATACAGAACATATTGTTGTCTGTATTTACCACACTTGCTAGGATCAGAAACACCAGTAGTAATCACTGAAGAGCCCTCACCACCACAAATTTACAAAAAAAAAGGAAATAAGGTTTGTACAGTACTGGAATCCTGTAGTGTGCAGCACTGGCACCCATTCTCGAGGCAGATCGACTCAGCCTTATGGTGGATGTCTTGGCTTCGACACGTCGACTATTGTCCTCGTAGTGCCGCTATGCGGCTGCCACTAGGTGGTTTTATTCTTATTTCTTTTATGTTTTCTTGGGCCTGACTGTGATGTGGCCCCAGTCGTTGTCTGTCGGGTGTTTATCGAACATGGATTGTATGGACCGTTGCTTAATTTATAAAGCAGGACGACAGCCTATTTCGAAAGTTATGAAGCAGAACCATACAGCTGCACTAGTCAAATGATTCTTGATAAAAAAAATTGTTTGGACTGTACAGATTAGTCAATGAATAACTGGCTACCGCCTCAGTTCTCGCAAGAGGCAAAATTGTGAGATAAAATAGAAAACAGCACCAAAATGTGGGTGCAATCTATTGCTTTTTTTTCACAGCTAGTCAAATAAAAGAAAAGAGTAGACTACATAATATGCAGCCAACAGATACTTGGCCTACCAAATTCCATGTTTCTCTCCCTATTTGAGAACCCCACTGCCGAACATTCGAAACATGCCGCAACATGCCGAATATACCATTCGCTGCTCAGGCTAGCAACAGAACAAACACATTGTATATATCTCAGAAGTGTTAAAAGATGTTGAAACCTGGAGTGTCGGACAAGCTGGGGCGTGACCGCTTCAGCATCCTCTTGACCTTTGCATTATCATCCGATGTATTGCAATCGATACGATGTACCATCCCTAAAACAATGGAAGGCTTATTCATTGCATCAATTGTACGCCTTTTGCGGTCAACAACAGAACGTCTCAGTTGCTCGTTTAGTTTGCGTTCAAATTACTTTCAAGGACTACTGTGTGTACATTGACAGGGATGAAGAGCGCTCGACTACTGGTGGGAGTCGGACTGGCAAAGCGCTAGACTACGCATGGCATCTAAGCTTCCTTCTACGACTCCAACTCCAATTCAGGGACCACATCCTCGCTACAAGCTTGCTATTCCTGAAATTATAAAATCAAAAAGTTTCTTCTCATTTGTACAAGGTTGGATTAGGAGTGCGTGTGGTGATTTCCCAATGAAAGAATATGAAGTAAAAAGTAACCTTCTGGTGAGAATTATTAATAGAATGAATCCTGCATGAGGAGAACAGTCCAAACTTTTCAAAAAAGTTTTTGAAGAAAAGGGAAATACATTGATGCAAACATCCATCTGTGTGGTACATGTATGTTCCATCTAAATAGACGCCATAGGTAATTAAGCGCTTCACATCACACAAATAACTCGCGGAAAATCCAAACTAAACAACCACATGAATAACACAACACGAGCAATGGGTGCATGTAGGTGCACAAGCAAAGAGAAGATAAGTGAAGACAGTCTTCATGGCTTAGCCTCCGGCTCCGGGAAGTGGAACTCGGGGATGGTGGGCATCTTAGGCTTCAGTGGCAGCTCAACTTTGGGCAGCTCCGGCTTGGCTGGAACGTGCACCTCCGGAAACTTTGGTAGCTCGGGCTTGGGTGGCAGGTGCACCTCAGGGAACGACGGCAGCTCAGGCTTAGGTGTCATATGCACCTCCGGGAACGGCGGGAGCTCGACCTTGGGCAGCGTTGGCAGCTCCGGCAGGTGCTCCTCGCCTTTGGACGGAGCCGTCTCCTCCTCTAGGATTCTTGCCCCGCTGCTCATGGCGACACACGAGAGGAGGAGTCCGAGCAGGAATATAGCGGTGTTTCTCACAACCATTTTGCTGGACGTCTATGGTTGTACTAGATCGTGTGATGTGGTTTTGATGTGGAAGAGATAACAGCTGCTACGTTCTATTTATAGAGTTCGAAAACGGTTGCATGTCTTGCGAGAGTCCAATGCTTTGCAAGTAGGTCGGTCACCTACTCGCCTGCAGTTCTCGGTTTATGTGTGCTCTTTAGTTTAGTCTAAGTCTGGCTGCCTGCTTACGATCTGATTTGGGTGAAGGGGGAATCTGCCTGGTAGTTCTCTTGGCTGTTAGGTCAGCTGCTAAGACGAAATAACTTGTCCAAGGGACCATCAAATCGCACATGAGCACAAGGAAGTTTGGACATTTGCAGTGACTCTTGCTGCCACCAGTAGGACTCCTCCCCTTTCTTCCTACTTCCTTCTCCCACATCCGACCTCGACGGTTAGCGGCGCCCAAATGGTGATGCTATAAGACTAATGCGTGACCATTTGGTCCTTCGATTTTTCTAGATGGGATTCAATTTCTCGATAAGCAAAATTTATTGATATCGAAAAGAGCTACTGGTCTATGCATGCAGAGCAGTTTTAGCATGGTCCCTCTTACCCCCTCTTTTCACATGAGAAGTAAGAGTATGTAGTAGATCTGAGCCGTTGATCACATTAATTGGTGGTCGGATTAACTCTTACCTTCTTACCTCATATGTAAAAATAAGGGGTAAGAGGGAGCATGTTAAAATTTGCCATGCATCAATACGCTGAAGACATGAATGATGCTTTCGACAAAAAAATGAAGGATGCACACAGTGAAATACAGTTTTGGGTCTCTGAACTTGTCCACCCTGATCACCTAGGCCCTGAGAGTACTATTAAGTTCATTTCATAAATTAAGATAAGAGGGAAAGAGAGTACACAGGGGAGAATACAACGGTGGCAGCGACCGGCCAAAAAGACTATTATGATTGTTCCTCAGCTTAAAAGTTAAAACCTACTCCGTACTTAATTTGCTAGCCTGGTCACTTAACTAGTGATGTGTTTATTTTTCTCAAAAAAAAAACTAGTGATTTGTTTACTGTGCCAGTGTGCGTCTGAGTCAATATTCAGGATAGTTGGGCACTCGGTAATCTTGGTATGGTTGGCATCTCGGGCTTTGGCGGAAACTCCACCTTGGGCATCTCAGGCTTCGGCGGAAGCTCCACCTTGGGCATCTCCGGCTTGGGTGGCAGGTGTACCTCCGGGAACGTTGGTAGCTTCACCTTGGGCAGCTCCGGCTTTGGTGGCAAGTGCACCTCAGGGACTGGCGGTAGCTCCACCTTGGGCAGCTCCGGCTTAGGTGGCAGGTGCACCTCCGGGACCGGCGGCAGCTCCACCTTGGGAAGCTCAGGCTTAGGTGGCAGGTGCACTTCCGGGAACGGTGGAAGCTCTACCTTGGGAACCTGTGGCACCTCGGTCTGGTGCTCTTCCTTGGACGGAACAGTCTCCTCAAAAATTCTCGCCACACTACTCATGGCTACGCATGAGAGAAGAAGCCCAAGGAGGAAGACAGCTGAGTTTTTCGGAGCCATAGTGTTAGACATGTGCAGCACCGGCTAGCTCTGACAGTGCAGTTTGAGTGTGGGAGAGATAGCTGGGGCTGCTGGCTACTTATAGGGTGCAAAAGGCGGCGTGGGGAGCGAGTACAGATTTTGCAACAAGTTTGTTCATCTACTTGTCTGAACTTCTGTCCAACGTATGTGTTTCTAAGTCTATATCTGCTCAAGGTTTGGGTGAGGAACAGGAAATAGCACTCTGGTTGTTTGGGCTGCAGTTGTGGACGCCGTGAAGCTGCGTGCAGGGCAGGTACGACCGTTCAAAACATCAACAATGTTAGGTCACCTGTGAAGACGAAATGTTGTGTCCAAGGGTTCGACAAAACAAGCAATGCAACCAGCCTGGAGTTTAACAGGCTATCAACTTACTCGGAACATGAATCACAACACTGTTATAATATGTTGGTTTTTCAGAGTGAAGAGAGATAAGGGCATTTCTAACGCTGACCACAAATTTGCTCCGGCATTTCCGGTCAAAAAAATTTGCTCCGGCATCTGTCCACGGACACAGATGCCAGATGCCGCCATCCAACGTTGTCCGCATAGATTTCAACAATGGTTCAAACTACCGGCCAAAATTCGTGCAAACCGGACGGATTTCATTCAATTTCAAATATAATTTACATAAATGGGCGATTTTTCAACCATTTTACTAAAAACTATAAAATAAACTAAACTCTATATCGGACGACCACCTCGTAAGCGTGACCGCCCAGTCCTGTCGCATTGCCGTCGTCATCCCTCCAGCAGCGCAAGGATGTTGGAGGGCTGCGACAGCCTTGTCCGGCGGCTGCCTGCCGCTTGCGGAGGAGCCACTCCGTCTCCTATTGCACGGTGCGGAGGGCAGCCTTGGCCACTACCGACGGCGCCAGCAAAGCCTAGGCAGCGGCCTTGCCCCTGCGGCGTTGGCGGAGCAGTCGCCAAGTGATCGCTCCTCGCCGACCTTGGCGAGCTCGCCGTCAAGGCAGCGGCAGCGCCTGGCGGTCGTCTCCGCGGTGGTGAGGGAGTGGTCGAGCGCCCACGCAGATGTGAGGTCAGCTTCGTTGCATACCCATTTTGGTGCCACGTCGCTTTTGGCGAATGTGGAGCGGTGATTGGCATTGTGTCGGTCGTACCTCGCTTTCTGCCTCACCGAGCGCTCCGCCTCGGACACGACGGCCCTCGAGCCCGAGGCACCATCGTAACTGCCTTCTCCGAGGTAGTGGAGGATGCGGCCACGTGCCTTCGCGATCACGGGCAACGGCTCCTCCCCTATCGGGCGGCCGTGGCGTTGTGGTGGCGACGATGGCCCATCAATCCGCGTGTAGAGGATGTGCGGCGGAGGCGACGACGGCTCATCCTTGTGACGCCCCGAAACCGATGCGCCAGGTGTCTTCCTCTTATTCACTGTCGTTGCCATGTCATCTGCTTGTGTGTTGCACTTTGTCATGTTATCATGTGCATTGCATCTGCATAGTTTTAAAAACTTGCATCCGTTCGTAGTTGTCGTCTCTCAGTTCTCTCCATTCTCCGTTCTGAGCCCAGACACACTCGCACGCACCCGTCGCACCTCCCAAATCTTGTTTTGTGAGCGGGAGAAAAACATTCTCGGAATGAGCCGAGAGTTGTCGAGTGGTCTTGGTATATCACAGTTAGACCGCCTGTCATATTTCGTCCCGTTTGGAGGTCGTTTGATGCCGCAATGGTTAACCGCGTGAGCCGAAACCCCTCTCTCTTTGCAGCCCAACACCCCCTTCATAACAGCCCACTAGCCCATCTAAACCCCCTCCATGCTCTTCCTCGTTGGATCACGATCGTGTGGGCGAAAACCACACCTCCATAGCCCTCTCCTAGCTCCCTATGCCTATATAAACACCCCATCCCCCTAATTTTCGGGTAAAAACCCTAGATCCTCCTCCTCCCAGCCGCCGGACACGTCCGCCGCTGCCCCCTCGACCAATCGCCAGCCGCTACGTCACCCCCGTCGCCTTCACCGCGCCTCTCACCGCCGCGGCCCGCCAGGCCCATCGAGGGCCGGCGCGAGCCCGCCGCCGCCGCCGGCTGCCTCCCACGCCCGAGGCGCCTCGCCTCGCTCCGGCCCCTCGTCCCCGCCTCGCCGCCGCAGCTAATCCGGCGAGGCTCGCCACCACCGCCTCGCCTCCGCGCGTCGACCGCCGCCCGTTCCCTTGCTGCCTCGCCGCCGGAGTCCCCTGCATCGCCTAGCCGCCGGCTTCAAAGCTCGCCGGAGCAACCCTTGTCTCCGCGCGCCGCCCCACCGTCGGCCACCTCCACCGAGCGCGCCACCCGCCGCCTCATCGCCGGCCCCGCTCGCCTCCGCCGTCGCAGATCGGGATCTCCCGATCCAGCCGCCTCGCCCGCCTCCTCGTGAGTTGACCCGTGCGTGGGCCGCCGCGCCTCGGGGGCCAGCCGCCTCGTGTGTCGGCCCCGTTCCGTCCGGCCCGCACCGCCTCTCCACCGTCGACCTACCTCATCCTTCGAGTTGGGACAAGCCCACATGGCGAGCCTGCCTAAATCCCGCCTGAGCACCTTATAGCTATCCTGCGTCAGTTCGTTTTTTTTTCAGAATTGACTAAGTCCCTGAGTTTTCAAACATTATGTTAGCATCTTTGACATGTCATAACTTTGTGCATGTATATCCGATTGGAGCATATGATATGTCAAAATGTTCGTCTCTAAATGCTCTACATGATAGTTAAATTTTCATGCATGGTAGGTTGCATCTTGACATATAAATTCCCATTACAAAAGTGCTAAGTGATGTTAACTGCTGAAAACTAATATAAATTGCTCATTTGTCTTTTTCATATCTTTTTGTGTGATTTTTGTTTGAGCATCATGTCAACATGTTTTAGGAGCATAATCATGTAATCTTTGCAATGGTGTAATTATTTTTTCATGATATGCCTTGTGTTGAGTGGAACAAGCTCGCAAAGTGACCTACTCACTGTTTGCTGTTTTCTGAGACTTGTTAAAAACTGCTAAGTCTGAAACTGTTATATTGTGATGCCATGTTTGCTTGATGCTACAGTCATATCCATGCATATTTGGAGATGCCCAATGATCATGTGGTGAAGTCCATGTTATGCCATATCCATCCATGCCCTTGTTTGCAATTAAAGCTTGCTGTAGCATGTCTCTTTCTTGCTCTCAATTTGTCATTATGATAAATCTGTCAGCATGTCAACAGCATGTTCAATTTGGCAAAGCTCATTGCTATTAATCTATGCATCATATGGAGTTGTGCCAATGGAGTTATTTGGAGTATGCCATGCCTAATACATGTTCGTGACATTTGCATGCTTATTAGGATTGATATGATTGCTGTTATATGCCTCCAAAGTCAGCATCATAATGTTGTTGTTGCATTCCAAGATTTTCACGAAGTCTGAGAATATGCTATATCATGTTTGCATCTTGTTTTGATGAATGCCTTGAACCTGATTCCCCCATGTATATGACATGTTGTGTTCCTTGAGCTCCATGTTATGTTCTAGCATGCCATACTTTTTCTTGCCATGTTCTTGTGTTGTAGCTTAATTATTTCTTGCCTCCAACATGTCATCATATTAACTCTGCTCATGTGTATATGCTCTGTTTTCCACTAAGTCATAATATGTGATATAGAGTTTGCTTATTACCTTGATCATGTTGGTTTACACTTGATGTCTATGAACCTGATACTTGATGATATTGGAAGCATGTGATCTGTCCTTTGAGTTAATGACATGCTTGTGCCTATCTTGTACTTCTAGCATGTTGTTTTGATGCTTGTAAGATGCCTAGTTGTTGTTTTAGACAGCTTGTCATTTAATCTTGTTTCGTGTGTATGTGTTGAATTGTTGCTCCATTTTGGGCATGCTCTATATGAAACTTGTTTGGTTTTGCATGTAGATGCATCATGCCATGTTGCATCCATGTTTTGAGTGTGTTGGCTTGATGTCTGAATGCATTTTGCATCAATGCCATGTGTAATTTATTTTGCTCATATTTTCTAGGCCGTAGCTCCGAATTAATTGAACTTTATATGTAACTTGACTAGAAATTCATGTAGATCATCATGGTGCATGTTAACTTACTGTTTAACAACTTTAACTTAAGGTTTGTTCAGATCTGGACCAATTTCAAAAATTGCATATGAGGACTTACCGGAATTGTTATATGTTGTTTCCGGCCTCATTTAAACTTGCCTTGTTTGATGTTCTTGTATGCATCATCTCTTACCATGAGTTGCATCATGTAGTCTTTTCTTGCATCATACTTGGTTGAGCGTCATGACTTGTTTATGTGTGGTGTGTTTACCATGTTGTTTGCTTTTTCTCGTTAGTTCCTGTTGCATTGCGATCGTGAGGATTCGTTCAGCTATGCTTGGTTCGTCTTCGTGGCTTCTTCTTCATGGACTCGTTCTTCTTCCTAGCGCGATCTTAGGCAAGATGACCGGCACCTTGGATCTCATTACTATCGATGCTATCGCTATATGTCGCGCTACCCACCATTTGTTTGTCTGACTCTCTTTGTTGCCATGAAACCTCTAACCTTTGACACCATCCCAGCAAACCGTTGTATAGCTATGTTACAGCTTGCTCAGCCCCTCTTATAACATTATTAGTTGCAGGAGAAGATGAAGATAGCTCCATGTCGCATCTTGGATATTTTGGGAATATCACAATATCTATTACTATAATTAATGCACCAATATACTTGGTAATGGGTGCAAGGCTTGGCCTTTTGCTCGGTGTTTTATTCCACTCATGTCGCCTTAAGAACCGATAAACCAGTGTTATGTTCCTTGATTTTGCGTTCCTAACACGGTTGGGGGTATGGGACCCCCTTGATAGTTCGCTTTGAATAAAACTCCTCTAGCAAGGCCCGACATTGGTTTTACCATTTGCCCCACATAATAAACTTAATTAAATTTGACGCATAGGGAGTTAGCGCTACCCGGGGTTCGTACCACATAATACAGGGGGGCCAATGCCGATGGTGTTGGTCCCAAATGGGCAGACTGCGGGGCCGCCTCAGGGAAACTCGAGGTATCTGTCATACCTGTAGGCTGACATATCCGGCCGTGGCCTGAGACGAGATACGCGCGGCTACTATAAGGGTGTCGGCATGCTGGGAGGTCTTGCTGAACTTGTTTTACCATTGTCGAAATGTCTTGTGCATCGGGATTCCGAGTCTGATCGGGTCGTCCCTAAGATAAGAGGTGTTACCTCTGTTTGAGAGCTTGTGATGGGCTAAGTTGGGACACCCCTGTAGGGTTATGATCTTTCGAAATCCATGCCCGCGATTATGTGGCAGATTGGAATTTATTAATGTTCGGTTGCAGAAAACTTGACAGGGGATCTAATATAAAATACCCCAACCGCGTGAGTAACCATGACCGTCTCTTTTCATTTTCAGAAGAGAACACGGTGGGGTTATGTTTGACTCATAGGTACTAGGTAGTTCAGGATCTTTTAGCGATCATTACTAGTTTGTGACTGTTTGCGTAGATGTTATTCTTATTCTTGTACTCGTAAGTTACCCACCATACAATGCTTATCCGCTGCTGCAACCTCACCACTTAACCTCTCCATACCCATTAAGCTTTGCTAGTCTTGATACCCATGGTTATGGGATTTCTGAGTCCTCGTGGCTCACAGATACTACAACAATAGTTGCAGGTGCAGGTTTCCGATGGCTTGACATGAGAGCGATGTTTACTTGTGTTGGATTTCTTTCTTCTTCTTGTTCGTCGATCTTGGGATAGGTTCCTGGACAGCAGCCTGGGATAGCAGGATGGATGTCGTTGTGCTTTTCATGTGTTTCATCCATAGTCGGATGTCTTGTGTATAATGTGTTGTATTCATGTGGCTATTGTATGACTTGCATGTATCCTCATCTATTTATGTAATGGTACGATGTAATGATATCCATCTTGCTAAGCGCCCGAAATGCGGTTGTGCCTCAATCACGAGTTCACCACGTGATCGGGATAGAATTGCATCTTGGGTGTGACAATCCTTCACGCAGATGAGGCGCTAGGGGATGCCAGCTCCTTCACGCGGCCGCCGATGTGGAAGCCGCGATTGCGCGGCAGGGACGACGGCTTGTCCTTCAGCTGTCGAAGTGGGGACACGGCTCCCGCTTCACGTGGATGTGTGGCGGGGATGGTGGCTCCTCATTCACTCGCGCCGGTGATGTTGGCATCAGTCCCATGTGACGGAGCCGAAAATCCATCATGATCTCCATCTGATAGATGAATTCTTTGCCCATTAGAGACGCCTCTAAGAGGAGACGGGCCACTGTTGCGACTGGTCATCCTCATCATCGGAGAAGATGGCTATCTCCTCCTTGCGGGAGGAGCCTGACGGCATGGATGCAGATGGTCCCGGAGAGCGAGGGCGGTGGCGCCATGATCCCCGTGAAGAGAACCTTCCACCGGCGCCTTATAAACCGGAAAGGAGGTAGTATATAAGCATACTTACTGTTGTATATACATATATAATGCACATGTACATCCCGTCTATAGGCACATACGTACGTAGACGTAGATCATGGCATCACTCACAAGTCACGAGTCGCAGCCTCGCAGGAGCTCACAGAGGATAACGTCGGCCGTACGGATCTTTGCAGGCACACTCTCGTTTGATATACTTACAAGTAAACAAGCACACGAGCAATACTACATACGTGCACACCATACATGCATGTAGTATCGACCAAACAACGAAGAAGCCCTCATGGATTGGCCTCCGGCTCCGGCAGTGGGAAGAAGAACCCGGTAAGGGTGGGCGTGCGCGTCGCTGGCCTCCACGGTGTTCCCGGGAACGGCGGCAGGTGCATCTCTGGGAACGGCGGGAGCTCAAACTTGGGCATCGGCGGCAGCTCGTAGTCTGGCAGCCCCGGCACGGTCAGGTGTGGCGCGGACGGCGCTTCTTCCGTGGGCGGAGCCGTCTCCTGCTCCTGCAGCTTCCTCGCCGTGCTGCTCATGGCGACGCACGAGAGGAGCAACGCGAGGAGGAACACGGGTGCGGGGTTCCTCGAGGCCATGCTGGACTTTCTCTTACGTGCAGCTAGGCTAGCTAGCGGCCGGCCGGTGTGGTTAGCGGTGGATGTGTGATACTGATACTGAGCTGGTGTACGTTGCGTGGTACTTGTATGGTGCGAAAGCTTGCATTGCAGTGCCTCTGCAGCGTGTGTCGCGGGGAGTCCCGCGATTTGGAATAAGGTTGGCCATCTGCGCGTACGTAGTCGGTTTGGTTGGACGATCGGTGTGCCTTTTCTAGATTTAGTTCGATGCCATGGGTGAGAAAGGAGCGGCCGGGCAACGTGCATGTCCAAGCGAGCAGGTAGGATGAGTAGTTGTGATTAGGCCGGCTGTTAAGAAGATATGGCGTCTCTAAGGAGCTCCAGCTCGACCTTGGAAGAACACGTGAGTGTCAACATGACATTTAGCCCCGAAACGAGTTAGTTTAGAACTAAGAACTATGCACTGGAACTTAACAGACGTGTTGCATTTCCCAGAGGTGACCGCATACAGTGTTTCTTTTCCATGTTTCGATTCATTATGAAAAGGATAATTGCTTAATTAATTAACGAAAAAACTGGGTGAAAACTGTCCCAAATCACTAATTGGCACACATAAAATACCCCACACACGGTACTACATGAAATGCCTCGAGGTAGCACATTGATCGTAATTGTGACTGTTTCTTTCTTAGTTACCGCCTTACCAGACAATCAGTTTGTTAAACCTCGTGCCATTACCACTAACTATTAAACTTAAACGTGTGTATTGTAGCACGTACTTAACATTTGGTGAAGTATTCGTAGTGTTAGATTTGTTAACGAGGTTCACCGATATGGCTATATCCCCGGGGCATGACTACGGGCGCTCCTCTTCGTGACATCGTCACAATACCGCACACCGGCCACCCGGGCGTCGGCACATGCCGCCGGCTTCCCCTTGCGTGCCTGTGCTATTATGTTGGCATAGGTTACATCGTGTGTCTTGTTGGTGTTAACCATTGTTGTTTAGTAGTTCACCTAGTTTATTTCTGTTTGGGTCTGTTGAGTCTAAGTCTAGTACAGCGATGCATGGCATCATGGTAAAGTGAACTGATGGATCGGCAATGGTGCGAGCTGGTCATCGGTCAGGTGAAGCCAGGAGTTGTGAGTACATGCATAAGTACTAGGTAGATTTGATCGGTTCATGCATGCAGCCGAGAGCGAGATGGATCTATACGTTGCCGTGCCAAGAGACTAGCTCAAAGTGAGCTGAGTTAGTTGAGGCAAAGACGTTGAGTTGATCCATCGGAGTGGCTGGATTTGCATGCGCTTGTTTAGTGGAGTACGTGTGTGTGGAGCGTTAGTATAGGATCAGGCCGGTGTGTGTGACTTGGCCCGTGCGTTTGCTTCCCTTTTAAATACCCTGTAATCACTTTGGTTAATTAAGAGAAAGAGAGTCAGAAAAGGCACAAGTTGTGCGGTGCCAAAACTCCTGTGTGCTCTTCTTCTATCTTGTGTGCGTGACTTCATCTCCTACCCTGGGCAAGGATTACATTTGGTATTCAGAGCCATGGTGAGTGAAGGTTCGCACACTCCGCCGCCTGGTCGCCGTCGTGTCTCGGCGTCGCCGGTGGTGCGCCGAGGCCGGAGCCCGATGCGGCGTGGCTGCCGCGAGGTGGTGGTGCAGCAGGAGGTCGTCCACCAAGCCAGCAGCACCGTCGTCTACCCACCGCTGACGGCGACGAACTACTTTGAGTGGTCGCTGATCATGAAGGTGAACATGGAGGCCCAGCGCGTGTGGGACGCCATCGAGGGAGGTGGAAGCTTCAGCCAGGACAGGGCGGCGCTTGCGGCAATTCTGCGAGCCGTGCCGGAGGAGATGCTCTCCACGCTTGCCGTGAAGGCGATGGCAAAGGAGGCATGGGATGCCATCAAGATCATGCGGGTCGGCGATGCCCGCGTACGTGAGGCCAAGGCGCAGACTCTCTTCAAGGAGTTTGATGCCGTCCGCATGAGGAGTGGCGAGACCCTCGACGAGCTCGCCATGTGCATGAACGGGATCGCCAACAAGCTGCGCACGCTCGGCGAGAACCTCGACAAGGTGAAGGTCGTGAAGAAGCTTCTCCGCATCGTGCCATCCAAGTATACCCAGGTAGCTATTGCCATTGAACAGCTTCTTGATCTTAAAACCATGTCCATGGAAGAGCTTGTGGGAAGGCTCAAAACGGCGGAGGACCGGAGCGACTTGGACGAGGGCGCCAACAACTACGACCAGGGTGGTGGGAGTCGCCTGCTCCTCACAGAGGAGGAGTGGCTTGCTCGCCACCGCAGCGGCGCCGGCAAGAAGAAGGACAACTTCGACATTCGCAAGGTGCGTTGCTACAACTGTCAAGAGTACGGGCATTACTCCAAGGACTGCACCGAGCCAAGGAAGCAGCGGGCGCTTCTTGCTGCCGCGACGGCCGACGACGAGCCCGGGCTGCTGTGATGCTACGGCATGGAGTTCCCAATAAAGAACAACAAGGTTAAGGGGGTGATTGTTGGTGTTAACCATTGTTGTTTAGTAGTTCACCTAGTTTATTTCTGTTTGGGTCTGTTGAGTCTAAGTCTAGTACAGCGATGCATGGCATCATGGTAAAGTGAACTGATGGATCGGCAATGGTGCGAGCTGGTCATCGGTCAGGTGAAGCCAGGAGTTGTGAGTACATGCATAAGTACTAGGTAGATTTTATCGGTTCATGCATGCAGCCGAGAGCGAGATGGATCTATACGTTGCCGTGCCAAGAGACTAGCTCAAAGTGAGCTGAGTTAGTTGAGGCAAATACGTTGAGTTGATCCATCGGAGTGGCTGGATTTGCATGCGCTTGTTTAGTGGAGTACGTGTGTGTGGAGCGTTAGTATAGGATCAGGCCGGTGTGTGTGACTTGGCCCGTGCGTTTGCTTCCCTTTTAAATACCATGTAATCACTTTGGTTAATTAAGAGAAAGAGAGTCAGAAAAGGCACAAGTTGTGCGGTGCCAAAACTTCTGTGTGCTCTTCTTCTATCTTGTGTGCGTGACTTCATCTCTTACCCTGGGCAAGGATTACATGTCTATCCTCGCTATATAAGAGAGGCCTAGGATACAAGTGTCCTATTATGACACGACTCCATATTCTATCTAAACACAATACAACTCAGAGTCCAACTGTAACCTACCTTGTACACTATTCGACACAACTCAAACAAACTTCACCTTGGCGAATATTCTCCATCACCTTGACTTCGTCAATGTGTCAAACTTTCATGTACATTTGACTTGAAGTTATCCCATGAGTACCGCTGCTACTCCAAAGACTCCATGTGACTCCACCTGCAATTTGTTGTCCCTCCCTTTTTTGACAACAGTCAACACTCGAGCAAAATTAAGTTCCTTATTACTCTAGTTTGTGCTCCCAGAGTGTGACGCCCCCAATTTGACCGTACACTAATCATGCACACAAATGTGTACGACCAAGATCAGTGACTCACTGGAAGATGTCACAACACAACTCTAGACACAAATTAAAATAATACAAGCTTTATATTACAAGCCAGGGGCCTCGAGGGCTCGAATACATAAGCTCGAAAAAACAAGAGTCAGCGGAAGCAATAATATCTGAGTACAGACATAAGTTAAACAAGTTTGCATTAAGAAGGCTTGCACAAATATAACAACGATCGAATAGGTAAGGCCTCCTGCCTGGGACCTCCTAACTAGTCCTCGAAGCCGAACTCCACGTAGAAACATCATCGGGATCATCTGGCTCCTAGACTCCACCACCTGGTTCCATCATCCGAGAAGAAAGGAAGAAAAGGGGGAAAAGGGGGAGCAAAGCAACCGTGAGTAGTCATCCAAAGTACTCGCAAGAAAGGATCTACACTACATATGCAATGGTATCTATGTAAGGGGGTAATATCTGTGGACTGAACTATAGAATGCCAGAATAAGAGGGGGATAGCTAATCCAATCGAAGACTACGCTTTTGGCCACCTCCATCTTGCAGCAGTAGATGAGAGTAGCTGGAAGTAACAAGTATCCTCGCATCTCGCAGCCTCCGTCTTGCAGCAGTACAATAGAATAGATGGTAAGTTCACCAAGTAACATCGTATAGCATAATCCTACACGGCGATCCTCCCGCACATCACCCTGTGAGAGAGCAACCACCGACTTATCTCTGGAACTTGTCCGGGTGTGTTTTATTAAGTATCCAGTTCTAGTTGTCATGAGGTCAGAGTACAACTCCGGGTCGTCCTTTTACCGAGGGACACGGCTATTCGAATAGATTAACTTCCCTGTAGGGGTGCACCACCTAACCAAGCACGCTCGATCCCATTTGGCCGGACACACTTTCCAGGGTCATGCCCGGCCTCGGAAGATCAACACGTCGCAGCCCTACCTAAGCACAACAGAGAGGTCAGCACGCCGGTCTAAACCCTAAGCGCACGGGGGTCTGGGCCCATCGCCCAATGCACACCTACACGTTGCGAGGGCGGCCGGTAAGTAGACCTAGCCTCTCCTAATACCAGAGTAGGCGTTCCGGTCCAATCCGGCGCGCGCCGCTAAGTCGCTGACGTCAAGAAGGCTTCGGCTGATACCACGACGTCGAGTGCCCATAACTATTCCCACATAGCTGGTTAGTGCGTATAGGCCAAAGGCCAGACTCAGATCAAATACCAAGATCTCGTTAAGCGTGTTATTATGAAATAACCGCGGACAACGACCAGGGACAGGCCCACCTGTCTCCTAGGTGGTCGCAACCTGCCCTGTCGTTCTGCCACAAAGTAACCATCAGGGGGCTGCCGGGAACCCAGGCCCACCACTATCTGTGTGGAACCACCTGCCCCTTCAGCCCCCATCTCCGAATCATCATCATGTGTATGTAAAGTATGTATATAGTATATACCCGTGATCACCACCCGAGTGATCACGGCCCGAAAGTATAGCATGGCAGACGAACAAGAATGTAGGGCCACTGATGGAGTACTAGCATCATATACTAAGCATTAGGATAGCATGTAAAGGTATCAACAGATGTAGCAACAATGACAGGCTATGCAACAGAATAGGATTCATCGAAAGCAGTAACATGCTACACTACTCTAATGCAAGCAGTAGAGAGAGGAATAGGAGATATCGGGTTGATCAGGGGGGGGGCTTGCCTGGAAGCTCTGCAGACGAAAGGAATCTTCGGAAGCGTAGTCGTAGTCGAACACCGAAGCATCAATGGTCTCGGGGTCTATCGCGGTATCGGGGTCTATCGAAAAGAAACAACGGAGGGGAAACAAATAAATGGCAGAGCAAACAATAGCATCACAAACTATAACAAGGCAATACGCGGTGTTAGGTGTGACCTAACGCAGTACTAGACAATACTGACGAAGGGGGGAAACATCCGAGAAGGTATTCCTGGTGTTTCGCATTATCGGACAAATGGACTAGAGGGGGACGGTTGTAGGTTCGCTATGTTAGGGACGTGCGGTGGACGAATGGACTTTGTATTCGGATTCGTCGTCGTTCTGAGCAACTTTCATATACAAAGTATTTTCATCCGAGTTACGGTTTATTTTATATT
Source organism: Secale cereale (assembly GCA_902687465.1). Taxonomy (NCBI): domain Eukaryota; kingdom Viridiplantae; phylum Streptophyta; class Magnoliopsida; order Poales; family Poaceae; genus Secale; species Secale cereale. Next base: position 172,388,759 of record LR738710.1, on the reverse strand, counting down.
AATTTTCAAAGTTTTAATAATATTCTGAAATTTTTGGAATTACTTTAATTCGAAAATAACAGTAAATACTTTTGCCACCAAGAGCAGTGCCAGCCAGAGTGCATGACAAGTGGGGTCAGTGAGTAGAGTTGACTCGGTCAATATTTGACTAGTCAACAAATAAACAGTGCAAGTGGGTCCATGTGTCATTGACTATGGTTAACTAGACTTTAATTAAATTAGATGAGCTAATAGTGAGGCCACTGTCATTGGCTAGTAGTTAAACTAATTAGTAATTAGCCCCTAAGATAAAATGCACGGCCGGCTGGCGGTGGTTATGCATACACACGCACACCACATGGTTTTGGACATGGCCACGGCCCTAGCAGCAACTAGCATCAGCTGGAACAACTAGCAGCGGGCAATAGGAATCAACATCATCTAGGATCAGCAGTCGCTAGCGCTTAGGAGCAGCAGCGGCGGGCACCAGCAGTGAGCTGCAGCAAGCGGGAGCAGTAGCAGCTTGCGGCAGCGACAGCAGGCGGTAGCAGGGGAGAGCGGCGGCTACGGGCAAGTCCCGTGGCGGCAACCAGCAGTATGCAACAGCCGCAGACGTCAGTTAAGTAGTAGAAGCAGGGAGCAGCTCATGCCCATACGTACGTACGTGTACGCGCGAGATTGGATGTGTTCGGGGATGGCAAAAATACGACCCAATCAAGGCAGAGGAAGGGGGATGCGGAGGAGTTGCTCACCACGAGCGTGATGGCGAGGTCGGGGAGGCTGGAGGTGGACCGGAGTGGTAGCAATCAACGACGAGATGGCGGCGGCCGATGAAGAAGATCGACGATGGTGACGCGTACAGTGGTTGCTCTGCTCGATCCAGATATGCAGTCGAAGGAGACGATGTCGGGGAGGCTACTGGACGTCTTCGCGGGAGTTGGGATGGTCGCGGACCGCGGCATCAGACGACGCGGGCGATCACCGCATCGAGCAATCGAGCTCGATTTCGAGCACACGGGGAGGGCGCGATGGGGAAAAGAGGGGGAATCGGTCGAGGCGGACCTAGGGTTACCAGGGGACGTGTTTATAGTGTTGGGGAGGCAACGTGGAGGCCATCCATGGGGAGGGGACTCAGATGAGCGCCAGGGCTCTCCTCTGCCTCCTGTAGCGGGAGGTGGGAGAAAGGCCGTGGCCGGGTGGGCTGGGCGGCACTGTAGCAATGGGCTATAAGTGCACAGTAGTAGTGCATCTAAACATACTATAAATGTGTGGTTTCTCCACCATAATTCCATATGCATTATCTGGAACCTCTAGAGCATTTTAGTTTTAAAGTTTGAAAACTTTTGTTGTTTTCTTTTGATTCAATTTTTAATTTGGATCTGTTTCGAACTAACACAAGATTAGCAACAGTGATCGTGGTGACGTGGCATCATTAGCGTAGAATTACTGTAGCGTAATTATCCGGGCGTCACACAGAGTATCCGTTCAACGCCATCACACATTGATCACTCACCTGAGTGAAAGTGAACAACTCACATATTGGGTGTCACACATAAAAGGTACCTGAACTCAACATCACCGCTTCTTTCTTGACCGCATGTCTGAAACATGAAGGAATTTCACCATTGCTTGTAGTCATCCCGAGTGAAATTCACGATTATCTCACCACATGTATGACCACCAGAGTCTTGGCCCGTCTCCATGCCCCATGCATACCGCACGCCTCGCCGCTATTACCGCGTCGAGCCTCCGCTGTCCTGGTCGAGTCTCTAGGGTCGTGAACCCACACCACTCAACCCCCACTGCAGAGTACCATCGATCATCGCTGACCGATGACGAGTTTCACGCTTCCATCAGACCACTGGGCTCTAGTCCAAACTGCATGTCACTCGCTTTTCCCCTTGCTGAATAGGCTTCAATTCCCTAGATCCTTACATCATAACCCCTCAATCCAGCTTCACCTTCAACATGACTCCATGGTAGATGATCAGTCCACCCCGCGCCTCATCGACTTCAAGCTCCGTGTATACACCTCCTTGAATCAATCCCGCGCCATAGTCTTGTCGAAGCCACACAAGTCCTGAGACCTGCGTCACATGTTTCCACGTCCAGAAGTCGGCCACCATCAGCATCACGCTCTTATGTCGCCGTCGCCGATTCCATCACCGTCTTCTGTACCAACTGACTTGCGTCGATCCATCAGACTATCTAGTCCAACCCAGGCTTCCAAATCATCTTCCGCAAATTTCTATCCATCACATGATAATTCCATCTTAGCTGACATGACTTCCCGCAACGCCTTCAAGCATCCCTGTTGTGCCAACAAATCTTTCACCTTTGTCTGCCATAACCCAAGGTTTTCAGTTCCACGAACTTCTCCACCTCAAACCTGATACCTGATGGCGCCATGGTTCTTCGTACAGCTGACCTTGTGAACAAATTAACCGAGCTCTACCGCAATGCCCCCAAGTACATGAACAGTCTCCGCGTACTAATAGCAATTCCAACCAAAAAATACTCTTGACCTTCATGTGGTGTGGCTCCTGTGGCTCAAATCCAATGCTAAGCTAATTGCTTTAGCACAACCCTTGCCTTCCCGATGGATGCACCAAACCAATGATGAATTTTCTCTGCTCGATCAATCTGCCTCTGTGCGTCCTTGCGGCTGCCTTTTTAGGTGCGCTTGCACGGCCCGCAGTCCGGCCCGGACACGAGAGCGAACCCTCCAGGGACTCGTCCCTCTTTTGTTTCCAAAAACAAATCTCACAATTGTTGTTTCTCATGGAAATGATTATAATCAACCGGCCGATCTGGCGCGGGCATCTGCCACCTCGTGTGGCTTGCTTGACCACGCACGTTTCTCCCCCTCATCCTTTTTTGCAACAACAATGTTGTTTCAGAATGATTGCAGCGAACGATGACTGCACAAGTGCGCGATGCGGCTGGAGATGTGTTGTAATTTTTGCAACATGTGTCTTGTTGCATAAAATTGGATGCGGCAAAGATGTTGCTGCAATTTTTGTAATAAGGATCTTGTTGCAGTAAATTAGAGAAGAAGAGATTGCACAACAAGGGTCTTGTTGTAGGAAATTAGAGAAAAAAAAGTTTTGCAACAAGACCCTTGTTGCGGAAAATTATACTCCCTCCATCCGAAAATACTTGTCATCAAAATGGACAAAAAGAGATGTATCTACAACTAAAATACATCTAGATACATCCCCTTTTATCAATTTTGATGACAAGTATTTTCGGACGGAGGGAGTACAAGAGAAGATTTTTGCGACAAAAGCCTTGTTGCAAGAAGAATGGACACATGTCCCACGTGACATGTGCCCCTGACTCCTCATGACTTCCCTTAATTTTTTCTGAAACAATATCAATGTTGCAGAACTTCCTCCCGTAACATAAGTTATGTCGCAAAAAAGTGAAGACAATTTTTTTTCAACAAACCTCAATTGTAGAAAAAAAAATACAACAAGACCTCAGTTGCAAAAAAAATCTTCGACAGACTGTGTTTCAGAAAGTTAAATAGCAGTCCCGATATTTTGTAACAAGCATCCTGTTGCGGGACGTATTCTGCAACACTACTCTTGTTGCGAAAGGGAGGTAGCGCTTGTGGATGGGTAGATCGGATGGAGATTCTCGCGTCCATCCAACGGTCAGCGAGGCGGCGGATGTTTTCTATTCATCCGTCGGAGGACGCGTAGCGTGGCCCGTTTCTGATTGCACAGAGAACCGATGAACCTGCCGCTGGCTCGCCCAGCAACAACACGTACGCGCGCCCGCGTTGGGCTCCGCTGGCCCACCTCCAGCCGCCATGCTGGACCGTACCTTGCCAAACAGCGTTGCCGCACACGCTACTGCTGCAGCCTGCACACGCAAGGGGGAGCCGGCGGCATGTGCCGGCGCCCGGGTGGCCGATGTGCGATATTTTGACGGTGTCACGGAGAGGAACGCCCGTATTCATGCATCGGGGATGTAGCCATATCGGTGAACCTCGTTGACAAATCTCGATGTCATGCTGGTGTGATTGCTTGGTCCTCGGATGATCGACGGTATGCCTCGGATTAATTCTAACACGTAGAAACAAAAGGGTGAACCATCTAGTTCTAAAGGTCGTGTGGCTTGTCATGTCTCACATCGATACCGCTGCTTGGGCGATGAGGGTCTCTGTGTGGGAATGGTGGACTGAAAACGTTCATATCCGTAGTGAATCCCCCAAGGCGCTTGCTTCGCTAATGATGCTCATCTCTTGAGAGATTTGGTCGAAGCGCAATGCTAGAATCTTCCGCAACACGGCCATCCCTTCTGTGATTCTTATTAGCAAGATTAAAGAGGAGTTGTCCCTGTGGGCTTTGGCGAGCGCCAAACACTTGAGTATTGTAATGCCGCGAGAGTAGACCTTTTATTTTTTGCCGCTTTGTGGCTCTGACTAAACCTTCTTCCTTAATCAATGAAATGGCAAAAAAATTGCCTTGTTTCAAAAAAAAGGTGGGAGACTCTCCTGGTAATGCTACCATAACAACATTAGGTAACTCGCGTGTTGCTCTCGCCACTGGCAACCCAGAAGAAACCCTAGCCGCCGGCCTTCACCTCGCCATCTTGCTCCATCTATCCCTCGTCAGTGTCGAAGGGCGTCGTTGAGCAAAGCCCACATGGCGTTGGGGACTACACGGTCGTTTTTTCCTCGAGACTGCTCGGCTGCACACAGATGAGAGTCCGGTTACAGCAACCCGCCGACATGGAGGCATAGTTGAGGTGTGGTTTTCAAAGGTGTTAGAGGGATTGTTGCGTTACCAGCTATAACGAAGGTACGACGGTGGGCTCTCTATGCTTGCAATGCAACACGGGATTGATGGCGTACATGATGGCACGGCCGTGGTCGTTAGGTGTGCGTGGAACTGCGAATTCATAGCTCAATGGGCATCGCATGTGGCAGCTGGCTGGATGTGGCTCGACCACGGGCGGAACTAGGATCAAGCAGGCCATGGCGTCTATGTGGCACATATGGTGACAGAGGCTTCTAGGTGTTGTTGTGGTGCGCATGTCAACCATCGACAAGAGTAGAACAACAGTGACCAGGAACAATGTGATGATGTTTCTCTTCCGGCGAAATCTTCTTTGGCCGACTAATTCTATGTGAGCAGGCTAGTAGCCTAGACGGTGACATAGGCGATTGACATGCACGTTATAAACCATCCGTGTGAAAACCATGATTCACCATCGGCGAGAGTAGGCAACGTCGACGCCCGCATGGCATTTTCTTACTAAATGTGTTGGCTTGAAGTTTTTCTTCGGGGGTGATTGTCCCCTGTTTGCATTCCCTTGGACCATCCAACATTGACGTGCCAACGGCGATTCCAATTTTAAGTTGTTATTTTGGATTATTGCACACTATATCTAAGCTTGTATATCAATCAATAGGTGGATTGTGGTCCACAGTCATTGAGTTTGTGGTAGGCCCGAGGCCTTTGTGGCCATGTAGGTTGTTTGTATGATTGCTAGGAATTTCAGGATAATCCCAAAACCACTTTGCGAGGTATTTAAGCATTCCGACAACAAACACAAAGGACATTCCACGCACTCCAAATATTGCATCTTAGAGTTAGTAGTGTTGGGAACGTAGCAGAATTCAAAAAAAATCTACGCTTTCACCAAGATCAATCTAAGGAGTCATCTAGCAACGAGCATACTGGAGTGCATCTACATACCCTTTTGTAGATCGCGTGTGGAAGCGTTCGAAGAAGCGTGGATGAAGTAGTCGTACTCTTCGCTTTCTTCGTCACCGATGATCCTAGCGCCGAACGGACGGCACCTCCGCGTTCAACACACGTACGGTACAGCAACGTCACCTCCTTCTTGATCCAGCAAGGGGGGAGGAGAGGTCGTCGGAGATCCAGCAGCACGACGGCGTGGTGGTGGATGCAGCAGGAAATCCTGCAGGGCTTCGCCGGCGCCCTGCGAAGGAATAGGAAGTGTGACGGGGAGGGGGAGAGGCGCCAGAGGCTTGGGGTGCGGTTGCCCTCTCCCCCCCCCACTATATATAGGGGCCAGGGGGGTGCGCCGGCCCTGGGGAGATCAGATCTCCAGGGGGGCGGCGGCCAGGGGGGTATACTTGCCCCCCAAGGCATGGGGGCGCCCCCTCTCCCTAGGGTTTCAACCCTAGGTGCATGGAGGGGGAGTCCCATGTGGTGCGCCAGCCCACCAGGGGCTAGCCCCTTCCCCCTTGCGGCCTAGGGGCCCCACCGGGATAGGTGGCCCCACCCGATGGACCCCCGGGACCCCTCCGGTGGTCCCGGGACACTCCCGGTGACCCCCGGAGTTCACCCGATGGCCGAAACTGGACTTCCTATATATCATACTTTACCTCCGGACCATTCCGGAACTCCTCGTGACGTCCGGGATCTCATACGGGACTCCGAACAACTTTCAGGTTTCCACGTGCATGTATCTCTACAACCCTAGCGTTATCGAACCTTAAGTGTGTAGACCCTACGGGTTCGGGAGACACGTAGACATGACCGAGACGACTCTCCGGTCAATAACCAACAGCGGGATCTGGATACCCATGTTGATTCCCACGTGTTCCTCAATGATCTTCATCGGATGAACCACTGTGTCAAGGATTCACTCAATCCCGTATGTCATTCCCTTTGTCTATCGGTACGGTACTTGCCCGAGATTCGATCGTCGGTATACCCAATACCTTGTTCAATCTCGTCATGGCAAGTCTCTTTACTCGTTCCGTAATCCATCATCCCGTGACTAACTCCTTAGTCACTTTGAGCTCATTATGATGATGTCATACCGAGTGGGCCCAGAGGTACCTCTCCGTCACACGGAGTGACAACATCCCAGTCTTGGTTCGTACCAACTCAACAGACACTTTCGGAGATACACGATGCGTACCTTTATAGCCACCCAGTTACGTTGTGACGTTTGGCACACCCAAAGTATTCATACGGCATCCGGGAGTTGCACAACCTCATGGTCTAAGGAATAAATACTTGACACCGAAAAGCTTATGCATTACGAACTATACGATCTCGTGCTAGGCTCAGAATTGGGTCTTGTCCATCACATCATTCTCCTAATGATGTGATCCCGTTATCAATGACATCCAATGTCGATGGTCAGGAAACCGTGACCATCTGTTGATCAACGAGCTAGTAACTAGAGGCTTACCAGGGACTCATTGTGGTCTATATATTCACACATGTATCGCTGTTTCCGTACAATACAATTCAAGCATGAATAACAGACAATTATCATGAACAAGGAAATATAATAATAATACTTTTATTATTGCCTCTAGGGCATATTTCCAACAGTCTCCCACTAGCACTAGAGTCAATAATCTAGTTACATTGTGATGAATCGAACACCCATAGAGTTCTGGTGTTGATCATGTTTTGCCCGTGGAAGAGGTTTAGTCAACGGGTCTGCGACATTCAGATCCGTATGCACTTTACAAATATCTATGTCTCCATCTTGAACATAATTCCGGATGGAGTTGAAACGGCGCTTGATGTGTTTGGTCTTCTTGTGAAACCTGGGCTCCTTGGTAATGGCAATAGCACCAGTGTTGTCACAGAAGAGAGTCATCGAGCTTGACGCGCTTGGAATGACTCCTAGGTCGGTGATGAACTCCTTCATCCAGACTCCTTCTTGTGCTGCTTCGCAAGCAGCTATGTACTCCGCTTCACATGTAGAATGCGCCACGACGCTCTGCTTGCAACTGCACCAGCTGACTGCTCCACCATTCAAAATATACACGTATACGGTTTGTGACTTCGAGTCATCCAGATCTGTGTCGAAGCTAGCATCGAGCTAACCCTTTACGATGAGCTCTTCGTCACCTCCATAAACGAGAAACATATCATTAGTCCTCTTCAGGTACTTTAGGATGTTCTTGACCGCTTTCCAGTGTTCCATACCGGGATCACTTTGGTACCTCCCTACCAAACTTATGGCAAGGTTCACATCAGGTCTGGTACACAGCATGGCATACATGATAGAACCTATGGCCGAGGCATAGGGAATGACACTCATCTTTTCTCTATCTTCTGTCGTGGTCGGCGACTGAGCCTTGCTCAATCTCATACCTTGCTAAACAGGCAAGAACCCTTTCTTGGACTGATCCATATTGAACTTCTTCAATATCTTGTCAAGGTATGTACTTTGTGAAAGACCGATGTGTTGGGGAACGTAGCATAATTCAAAAAAATTCTACGCCTTCACCAAGATCCAACTATGGAGACATCTAGCAACGAGCAAGTAAGAGTACATCTACATACCGTTATGTAGATCACATGCCGAAGCTTTCAACGAAGTGTGGATGAAGTAGTCGTACTCTTCACGTTCTTCGTCACCGATGATCTAGCGCCGAACGGACGGCACCTCCGTGTTCAACACACGTATGGTGCAGCAACGTCACCTCCTTCTTGATCCAGCAAGGGGGGAGGAGAGGTCGTCAGAGATCCGGCAGCACGACGGCGTGATGACGGATGCAGTGGAGATCGCAGCAGGGCTTCGTCGGGCGCCCTGCGTGGGAGTATGGAGGTGTGACGGGAGGGGGAGAGGCGCCAGGGCTTGGGTGCGGCTGCCCTCTCCCTCCCCACATATATATAGGGGCCAGGGGTGCGCCTGGGCCCCCTGCAGATCCAATCTGCAAGGGGGCGGCGGCCAGGGGGGTTCCTTGCCCCCCAAGGCAAGTGGAGCCCCCCTCCCCCTTAGGGTTTGAACCCTAGGCGCATGGGGAGTTGGGCCCCCCTAGTGCTGCACCAGCCCTGAGGGCTGGACACTTCCCCTTGCGGCCTAGGGGCCCCACCGGGATGGGTGGCCCCACCCGGTGGACCCCCGGGGCCCCTCCGGTGGTCCCGGGACGCTCCCGGTGACCCCCGGAGATCACACGTTGGCCGAAACTGGACTTCCTATATATCAATCTTTACCTCCGAACCATTCCGGAACTCCTCGTGATGTCTGGGATCTCATCCGGGACTCCGAACAACTTTCGGGTTTCCACGTGCATTTATCTCTACGACCCTAGCGTTACCGAACCTTAAGTGTGTAGACCCTACGGGTTCGGGAGACACGTAGACATGACCGAGACCACTCTCTGGTCAATAACCAACAGCGGGATCTGGATACCCATGTTGGTTCCCACATGTTCCTCGATGATCTTCATCGGATGAACCACCGTGTCAAGGATTCACTCTATCTCGTATGTTATTCCCTTTGTCCATCGGTACGGTACTTGCCCGAGATTCGATCGTCGATATTCCCGATACCTTGTTAAATCTCGTTATGGCAAGTCTCTTTACTCGATCCGTAATCCATCATCCCGTGACTAACTACTTAGTCACATTGAGCTCATTATGATGATGTCTTACCGAGTGGGCCCAGAGGTACCTCTCCGTCATACGGAGTGACAACATCCCAGTCTCGGTTCGTACCAACTCAACAGACATTTTCGGAGATACCCGATGCGTACCTTTATAGCCACCCAGTTACGTTGTGACGGTTGGCACACCCAAAGTACTCCTACGGTATCCGGGAGTTGTACAACCTCATGGTCTAAGGAATAAATACTTGACACCGAAAAGCTTATGCATTACGAACTATACGATCTCGTGTTATGCTCAAGTTTGGGTCTTGTCCATCACATCATTCTCCTAATGATGTGATCCCGTTATCACTGACATCCCATGTCCATGGTCAGGAAACCATGACCATCTGTTGATCAACGAGCTGGTAACTAGAGGCCTACCAGGGACTCATTGTGGTCTGTGTATTCACACATGTATCGCTGTTTCCGTACAATACAATTCAAGCATGAATAACAGACAATTATCATGAACAAGGAGATATAATAATAATGCTTTTATTATTGCCTCTAGGGCATATCTCCAACAGTCTCCCACTTGCACTAGAGTCAATAATCTAGTTACATTGTGATGAATCGAACACCCATAGAGTTCTGGTGTTGATCATGTTTTGCACGTGAAAGAGGTTTAGTCAACGGGTCTCCATCCTGAACATAATTCCGGATGGAGTTGAAACGGCGCTTGATGTGCTTGGTCTTCTTGTGAAACCTGGGCTCCTTGGTAATAGCAATAGCACTAGTGTTGTCACAGAAGAGAGTCATCGGGCTTGACGCGCTTGGAATGACTCCTAGGTCGGTGATGAACTCCTTCATCCAGACTCCTTCCTGCGCTGCTTCAGAAGCAGCTATGTACTCCGCTTCACATGTAGACGCTGCCACCACGCTCTGTTTGCAACTGCACCAGCTGACTGCCCCTCCATTCAAAATGTACACGTATCCAGTTTGAGACTTAGAGTCATCCAGATCTGTGTCGAAGCTAGCATCGACGTAACCCTTTACGACGAGCTCTTCGTCACCTCCATAAACGAGAAACATATCCTTTGTCCTTTTCAGGTACTTCAGGATGTTCTTGACCGCTGTCCAGTGTTCCGTACCGGGATCACTTTGGTACCTCCCTACCAAACTTATGGCAAGGTTCACATCAGGTCTGGTACACAGCATGGCATACATGATAGAACCTATGGCCGAGGCATAGGGAATGACACTCATCTTTTCTCTATCTTTTGCCGTGGTCGGCGACTGAGCTTTGCTCAATCTCATACCTTGCAAAACAGGCAAGAATCCTTTCTTTGACTGATCCATCTTGAACTTCTTCAATATTTTGTCAAGGTATGTACTTTGTGAAAGACTAATGAGGCGACTCGATCTATCTCTATAGATTTTGATGCCTAATATGTAAGCAGTTTCTCCAAGGTCCTTCATTGAAAAACTTTTATTCAAGTAGGCCTTTACATTTTCCAAGAATTCTATATCATTTCCCATCAGCAATATGTCATCCACATATAATATGAGAAATGCTACAGAGCTCCCACTCACTTTCTTGTAAATACAGGCTTCTCCATAAGTCTGTATAAATCCAAACGCTTTGATCACTTCATCAAGCGAATATTCCAACTCCGAGATGCTTGCACCAGCCCGTAAATCGAGCGCTGGAGCTTGCATACCTTGTTAGCGTTCTCTGGATCGACAAAACCTTCCGGTTGCATCATATACAACTCTTCCTTGAGGAAGCCATTAAGGAATGATGTTTTGACGTCCATTTGCCATATCTCGTAATCATAGAATGCGGCAATAGCCAACATGATTCTGACTGACTTCAGCATCGCTACGGGAGAGAAAGTCTCGTCGTAGTCAATCCCTTGAACTTGTCGATAACCCTTAGCGACAAGCCGAGCTTTATAGATGGTCACATTACCATCCGCGTCTGTCTTCCTCTTAAATATCCATTTGTTTTCTATGGCGTGCCTATCATCACGCAAGTCCACCAAAGTCCACACTTTGTTTTCATACATGGATTCTATCTCGGATTTCATGGCTCCAAGCCATTTATTGGAATCCGGGCCCGCCATCGCTTCTTCATAGTTCGAAGGTTCACCGTTGTCTAACAACATGATTTCCAGTACAGGGTTACCGTACCACTCTGGTGCGGAACGTGCCCTTGTGGACCTTCGAAGTTCAGTAGTAACTTGATTTGTTTCTTCATGATCATTATCATCAATTTCCTCCCTTGTCGGTGCAGGCACCTCAGGAACAGTTTCCTGCGCTGCGCTACTTTCCAGTGCAGGAGGGGTGACTGTCACCTCATCAAGTTCTACTTTCCTCCCACTCACTTCTTTCGAGAGAAACTCTTTCTCCAGAAAGCATCCATTCTTGGCAACAAAGACTTTGCCTTCAGATCTGTGGTAGAAGGTGTACCCGATTGTTTCCTTTGGGTATCCTATGAAGACACATTTTTCCGATTTGGGTTCGAGCTTTTCAGGTTGAAGTTTCTTGACATAAGCATCGCAACCCCAAACTTTCAGAAACGACAGCTTCGGTTTCTTGCCAAACCAAAGTTCATACGGAGTCGTCTCAACGGATTTCGACGGAGCCCTTATTTAAAGTGAATGCGGCAGTCTCTAAAGCACAACCCCAAAAAGATAGCGGTAAATCGGTGAGGGACATCATAGATCGCACCATGTCCAACAGAGTACGATTTCGACGTTCCGACACACCGTTAAGTTGAGGTGTTCCGGGCGGTGTCAATTGTGAAACAATTCCACAGCTTCTAAGGTGTGTGCCAAATTGATGACTTAAATATTCACCCCCACGATCCGATCGCAAGAACTTTATTTTTCTGTCACGTTGATTCTCAACCTCATTCTGAAATTCCTTGAACTTTTCAAAAGTCTCAGACTTGTGTTTCATCAAATAGATATACCCATATCTACTCAAGTCATCTGTGAGGGTGAGAACATAACGATAGCCTCCGCGAGCCTCAAAACTCATTGGACCGCACACATCGGTATGTATGATTTCCAACAAGTTGGTTGCTCGCTCCATTGTTCCGGAGAACGGAGTCTTGGTCATCTTGCCCAAGAGGCATGGTTCGCACGTGTCAAATGATTCATAATCAAGAGACTCTAGAAGTCCATCTGAATGGAGCTTCTTCATACGTTTGACACTAATATGACCAAGGCGGCAATGCCACAAGTATGTGGGACTATCATTATCAACTTTACATCTTTTGGCATCTACACTATGAATATGTGTATCACTACGTTCGAGATTCATCAAAAATAAACCATTGACCAGCGGGGCATGACCATAAAACATATCTCTCAAATAAATAGAACAACCATTATTCTCCGATTTGAAAGAGTAGCCATCTCGCATAAGACGAGATCCAGAAACAATGTTCATGCTCAAACTTGGTACTAAATAACAATTATTGAGGTTTAAAACTAATCCCGAGGGTAGATGTAGAGGCAGCGTGCCGACGGCGATCACATCGACCTTGGAACCATTCCCGACGCGCATCGTCACCTCATCCTTCGCCAGTCTCCGTTTATTCCGCAGCTCCTGTTTTGAGTTACAAATATGAGCAACTGCACCGGTATCGAATACCCAGGAGCTACTACGAGTGCTGGTAAGGTACACATCAATAACATTTATATCATATATACCTTTGACGTTGCCGGCCTTCTTGTCTGCTAAATATTTGGGGCAGTTTTCCAGTGACCCGTTCCCTTGCAATAAAAGCACTCTGTCTCAGGCTTGGGTCCATACTTTGGCTTCTTCCCGGCAACAGGCTTGCCAGGCGTGGCAACTCCATTGCCGTCCTTCTTGAAGTTCTTCTTACCCTTGCCTTTCTTGAACTTAGTGGTTTTATTGACCATCAACACTTGATGTTCTTTCTTGATATCCACCTCCGCTGATTTCAGCATCGAATACACCTCGGGAATGGACTTCTCCATCCCCTGCATATTGAAGTTCAACACGAAGCTCTTGAAGCTTGGTGGGAGCGACTGGAGGATTCTGTTAACGACCGCTTCATCTGGGAGATTCATTCCCAGCTGAGACAAGCGGTTGTGCAATCCTGAAATCTTAAGGATGTGCTCACTAACAGAACTGTTCTCCTCCATCTTACAGCTGTAGAATGCGTCGGAAACATCATATCTCTCGACTCGGGCATGAGCTTGGAAAACCATTTTCAGCTCTTCGAACATCTCATATGCTCCGTGGTGCTCAAAATGTTTTTGGAGCCCCGATTCTAAACTGTAAAGCATGCCGCACTGAACCAGGGAGTAATCATCACAACGCGACTGCCAAGCGTTCATAACGTCTTGGTTTGCCGGGGCGGGAGCGTCACCTAGCGGTGCTTCTAGGACATAAGTTCTCTTGGCAGCTATGAGGATAATCCTCAGGTTACGGACCCAATCCGTATAGTTGCTACCATCGTCTTTCAGCTTGGTTTTCTCTAGGAACGCGTTGAAATTGAGGGAAACGTGAGCGTGGGCCATTTGATCTACAAGAGATATTGTAAAGAATTTAGACTAAGTTCATGATAATTAAGTTCATCTCAATCAAATTTTAATGAACTCCCACTCAGAATGACATCTCTCTAGTCATCTAAGTGATACACGATCCGAATCGAGTAGTCCGTGTCCGATCATCACGTGAGACGGACTAGTCATCAACGGTGAACATCTTCATGTTGATCGTATCTTCTATACGACTCGTGTTCGACCTTTCGGTCTTCCGTGTTCCGAGGCCATGTCTGTACATGCTAGGCTCGTCAAGTGAACCCTAAGTGTATCGCGTGTGTAAATCTGTCTTACACCCGTTGTATGCGAACGTTAGAACCTATCACACCCGATCATCACGTGGTGCTTCGGAGCAACGAACTTTAGCAACGGTGCACAGTTAGGGGAAACACGATACTTGAAATTTTAGTGAGAGATCATCTTATTTACTACCGTCGTTCTAAGTAAACAAGATGCATAAACATGATAAACATCACATGCAATCAATTAAAGTGACATGATATGGCCAATATCATCTTGCTCCTTGGATCTCCATCTTCGGGGCACCATGATCATCTTGTCACCGGCTCGACACCATGATCTTCATCATCATGATCTCCATCATCGTGTCTTGAAGAAGTCGTCACACCAACTATTACTTCTACTACTATAGCTAACGTTTAGCAATGAAGTAAAGTAATTACATGGCGTTATTCAGTGACACGCAGGTCATACAATAATTAAGACAACTCCTATGGCTCCTGCCGGTTGTCAAGTTCATCGACATGCAAGTCGTGATTCCCTATTACAAAAACATGATCAATCTCATACATCACATATATCATTCATCACATCTTCGTTCTTGGCCATACCACGTCACATAGCACATGCTGCAAAAACAAGTTAGACGTCCTCTAATTGTTGTTGCAAGTTTTACGTGGCTTCTACATGATTTCTAGCAAGAACGTTTCTTACCTACGCCAAAACCACAACGTGATTTGTCAACTTCTATTTACCCTTCATAAGGACCCTTTTCATCGAATCCGATCCGACTAAAGTAGGAGAGACAGACACCCGCCAGCCACCTTATGCATCTAGTGCATGTCTGTCGGTGGAACCAGTCTCACGTAAGCGTACGTGTAAAGTCGGTCCAGGCCGCTTCATCACACAATACCGCCGAATCTAGATTGACTAGTAACGGTAAGAAAGTTGAACAAAACCAAATGCCCACAACTGCTTTGTGTTCTACTCGTGCAAGATGCTACGCATAAAACCTAGGCTCAGATGCCACTGTTGGGGAACGTAGCATAATTCAAAAAAATTCTACGCCTTCACCAAGATCCAACTATGGAGACATCTAGCAACAAGCAAGTAAGAGTACATCTACATACCATTATGTTGATCGCGTGCGGAAGCTTTCAACGAAGTGTGGATGAAGTAGTCGTACTCTTCACGTTCTTTGTCACCGATGATCTAGCGACGAACGGACGGCACCTCCGCGTTCAACACACGTACGGTGCAGCAACGTCACCTCCTTCTTGATCCAGCAAGGGGGGGAGAAGTCGTCAGAGATCCGGCAGCACGACGGCGTGATGACGGATGCAGTGGAGATCGCAGCAGGGCTTCGCCGGGCGCCCTGTGTGGGAGTATGGAGGTGTGACGGGAGGGGGAGAGGCGCCAGGGCTTGGGTGCGGCTGCCCTCTCCCTCCCCACATATATATAGGGGCCAGGGGGGTGCGCCTGGCCCCCTGCAGATCCAATCTGCAAGGGGGCGGCGGCCAGGGGGGTTCCTTGCCCCCCAAGGCAAGTGGAGCCCCCCTCCCCCTTAGGGTTTTAACCCTAGGCGCATGGGGAGGTGGGCCCCCTTAGTGGTGCGTCAGCCCTGAGGGCTGGACACTTCCCCTTGCGGCCTAGGGGCCCCACCGGGATGGGTGGCCCCAACCGGTGGACCCCCGGGGCCCCTCCGGTGGTCCCGGGACGCTCCCGGTGACCCCCGGAGATCACCCGTTGGCCGAAACTGGACTTCCTATATATCAATCTTTACCTCCGGACCATTCCGGAACTCCTCGTGACGTCCGGGATCTCATCCGGGACTCCGAACAACTTTCGGGTTTCCACGTGCATTTATCTCTATGACCCTAGCGTTACCGAACCTTAAGTGTGTAGACCCTACGGGTTCGGGAGACACGTAGACATGACCGAGACCACTCTCTGGTCAATAACCAACAGCGGGATCTGGATACCCATGTTGGTTCCCACGTGTTCCTCGATGATCTTCATCGGATGAACCACCGTGTCAAGGATTCACTCTATCCCGTATGTTATTCCCTTTGTCCATCGGTACGGTACTTTCCCGAGATTCGATCGTCGGTATTCCCGATACCTTGTTCAATCTCGTTATGGCAAGTCTCTTTACTCGATCCGTAATCCATCATCCCGTGACTAACTACTTAGTCACATTGAGCTCATTATGATGATGTCTTACCGAGTGGGCCCAGAGGTACCTCTCCGTCATACGGAGTGACAACATCCCAGTCTCGGTTTGTACCAACTCAACAGACACTTTCGGAGATACCCGATGCGTACCTTTATAGCCACCCAGTTACGTTGTGACGGTTGGCACACCCAAAGTACTCCTACGGTATCCGGGAGTTGTACAACCTCATGGTCTAAGGAATAAATACTTGACACCAAAAAGCTTATGCATTACGAACTATACGATCTCGTGTTATGCTCAAGTTTGGGTCTTGTCCATCACATCATTCTCCTAATGATGTGATCCCGTTATCACTAACATCCCATGTCCATGGTCAGGAAACCGTGACCATCTGTTGATCAACGAGCTGGTAACTAGAGGCCTACCAGGGACTCATTGTGGTCTGTGTATTCACACATGTATCGCTGTTTCCGTACAATACAATTCAAGCATGAATAACAGACAATTATCATGAACAAGGAGATATAATAATAATGCTTTTATTATTGCCTCTAGGGCATATCTCCAACACGATGAGGCGTCTTGATCTATCTCTATAGATTTTGATGCCTAATAAGTAAGCTGCTTCTCCAAGGTCCTTCATTGAAAAACTCTTATTCAAGTAGGCCTTTACATTTTCCAAGAATTCTATATCATTTCCCATAAGCAATATGTCATCCACATATAATATGAGAAATGCTACAGAGCTCCCACTCACTTTCATGTAGATACAGGCTTCTCCATAAGTCTGTATAAAGCCAAATGCTTTGATCACATCATTAAAGCGAATATTCCAACTCCGAGATGCTTGCACCAGCCCGTAAATCGAGCGCTAGAGCTTGCACACCTTGTTAGCATTCTCTAGATCGACAAAACCTTCCGGCTGCATCATATACAACTCTTCCTTGAGGAAGCCATTAAGGAATGCCGTTTTGACGTCCATTTGCCATATCTCATAATCATAGAATGCGGCAATAGCTAATATGATTCTGACTGACTTCAGCATCGCTACGGGAGAGAAAGTCTCATCGTAGTCAATCCCTTGAACTTGTCGATAACCCTTAGCGACAAGCCGAGCCTTATAGATGGTCACATTACCATCCGCGTCTGCTTCTTCTTAAATATACATTTAGTTTCTATGGCGTGTCTATCATCAGGCAAGTCCACCAAAGTCCATACTTTGTTTTCATACATGGATTCTATCTCGGATTTCATGGCTTCAAGCCATTTATTGGAATCCGGGCCCGCCATCGCTTCTTCATAGTTCGAAGGTTCATCGTTGTCTAACAACATGATTTCCATGACAGGGTTGCCATACCACTCTGGTGCGGAACGTGCCCTTGTGGACCTTCGAAGTTCAGTAGTAACTTGATCTGTTTCTTCATGATCATCATCATCAACTTCCTCCCTTGTCGGTGTAGGCACCTCAGGAACAATTTCCTGTGCTGCGCTACTTTTCGGTTCGGGAGGGGTGACTGTCACCTCATCAAGTTCTACTTTCCTCCCACTCACTTCTTTCGAGAGAAACTCTTTCTCCAGAAAGGATCCATTCTTGGCAACAAAGACCTTGCCTTCGGATCTGTGGTAGAAGGTGTACCCAATCGTTTCCTTTGGGTATCCTATGAAGACACATTTTTCCGATTTGGGTTCGAGCTTTTCAGGTTGAAGTTTCTTGACATAAGCATCGCAACCCCAAACTTTCAGAAACGACAGCTTCGGTTTCTTGCCAAACCAAAGTTCATATGATGTCGTCTCAACGGATTTCGACGGAGCCCTATTTAAAGTGAATGCGGCAGTCTCTAAAGCATAACTCCAAAAAGATAACGGTAAATCGGTGAGGGACATCATAGATCGCACCATGTCCAACAGAGTACGATTTCGACGTTCGGACACACCGTTACGCTAAGGTGTTCCGGGCGGTGTCAATTGTGAAACAATTCCACAGTTCCTAAGGTGCGTGCCAAATTCATGACTTAAATATTCACCCCCACGATCTGATCGTAAGAACTTTATTTTTCTGTCACGTTGATTCTCAACCTCATTCTGAAATTCCTTGAACTTTTCAAAGGTCTCAGACTTGTGCTTCATCAAATAGATATACCCATATCTACTCAAGTCATCTGTGAGGGTGAGAACATAACGATAGCCTCCGCGAGCCTCAACACTCATTGGACCGCACACATCGGTATGTATGATTTCCAATAAGTTGGTTGCTCGCTCCATTGTTCCGGAGAACGGAGTCTTGGTCATCTTGCCCAAGAGGCATGGTTCGCACGTGTCAAATGATTCATAATCAAGAGACTCCAGAAGTCCATCAGAATGAAGCTTCATCATACGTTTGACACCAATATGACCAAGGCGGCAATGCCACAAATATGTGGGACTATCATTGTCAACTTTACATCTTTTGGCATTCACACTATGAATATGTGTAACATCACGATCGAGATTCATCAAAAATAAACCATTGACCAGCGGGGCATGACCATAAAACATATCTCTCAAATAAATAGAACAACCATTATTCTCAGATTTAAATGAGTAGCCATCTCGCATAAGACGAGATCCAGATACAATGTTCATGCTCAAAGCTGGTACTAAATAACAATTATTAAGGTTTAAAACTAATCCCGAGGGTAGATGTAGAGGCAGCGTGCCGACGGCGATCACATCGACCTTGGAACCATTCCCGACGCGCATCGTCACCTCGTCCTTCGCCAGTCTCCGCTTATTCCGCAACTCCTGCTTAGAGTTACAAATATGAGCAACTGCACCGGTATCGAATACCCAGGAGCTACTACGAGTGCTGGTAAGGTACATATCAATAACATGTATATCACATATACCTTTGACGTTGTCGGCCTTCTTGTCCGCTAAGTATTTGGGGCAGTTCCGCTTCCAGTGACCCATTCCCTTGCAATAAAAGCACCCTGTCTCAAGCTTGGGTCCATACTTTGGCTTCTTCCCGACAACTGGCTTACCGGGCGCGGCAACTCCCTTGCCGTCCTTCTTGAAGTTCTTCTTACCCTTGCCTTTCTTGAACTTAGTGGTTTTATTGACCATCAACACTTGATGTTCTTTCTTGATATCCACCTCCGCTGATTTCAGCATTGATTACACCTCGGGAATGGACTTTTCCATCCCCTACATATTAAAGTTCAACACGAAGCTCTTGTAGCTTGGTGGGAGCGACTGGAGGATTCTGTCAACGACCGCTTCGTCTGGGAGATTCATTCCCAACTGAGACAAGCGGTTGTGCAACCCAGAAATCTTGAGGATGTGCTCACTGACAGAACTGTTTTCCTCCATCTTACAGTTGTAGAATGCGTCGGAGACGTCATATCTTTCGACTCGGGCATGAGCTTGGAAAACCATTTTTATCTCTTGGAACATCTCATATGCCTCGTGGTGCTCAAAACGCTTTTGGAGCCCCGATTCTAAACTGTAAAGCATGCCGCACTGAACCAGGGAGTAATCATCACAACGCGACTGCCAAGCGTTCATAACATCTTGGTTTGCCGGGGCGGGAGCGTCACCAGCGGTGCTTCTAGGACATAAGTTTTCTTGGCAGCTATGAGGATGATCCTCAGGTTACGGACCCAGTCCGTATAGTTGCTACCATCGTCTTTCAGCTTGGATTTCTCTTGGAACGCGTTGAAGTTGAGGGTGACATGAGCGTGGGCCATTTGATCTACAAGACATATTGTAAAGAATTTAGACTAAGTTCATGATAATTAAGTTCATCTAATCAAATTTTAATGAACTCCCACTCAGATTGACATCTCTCTAGTCATCTAAGTGATACATGATCCGAATCGACTAGCCCGTGTCCGATCATCACGCGAGACGGACTAGTCATCAACGGTGAACATCTTCATGTTGATCGTATCTTCTATACGACTCATGTTCGACCTTTCGGTCTTCCGTGTTCCGAGGCCATGTCTATACATGCTAGGCTCGTCAAGTGAACCCTAAGTGTATTGCGTGTGTAAATCTGGCTTACACCCATTGTATGCGAACGTTAGAACCTATCACACCCGATCATCACGTGGTGCTTCGGAACAACGATCCTTAGCAACGGTGCACAGTTAGGGGGAACACAATTCTTGAAATTTTTAGTGAGAGATCATCTTATTTACTACCGTCGTTCTAAGTAAACAAGATGCAAAAACATGATAAACATCACATGCAATCAATTAAAGTGACATGATATGGCCAATATCATCTTGCTCCTTCGATCTCCATCTTCGGGGCACCATGATCATCTTTGTCACCGGCTCGACACCATGATCTCCATCATCATGATCTCC
This sequence comes from Secale cereale, assembly GCA_902687465.1. Classification (NCBI taxonomy): domain Eukaryota; kingdom Viridiplantae; phylum Streptophyta; class Magnoliopsida; order Poales; family Poaceae; genus Secale; species Secale cereale. Next base: position 172,368,104 of record LR738710.1, on the reverse strand, counting down.
ATCATCATGATCTCCATCATTGTGTCTTCATGAAGTCGTCACGCCAACTATTACTTCTACTACTATGGCTAACGTTTAGCAATAAAGTAAAGTAATTACATGGCGTTATTCAGTGACACGCAGGTCATACAATAATTAAAACAACTCCTATGGCTCCTGCCGGTTGTCATTATCATCGACATGCAAGTCGTGATTCCCTATTACAAGAACATGATAAATCTCATACATCACATATATCATTCATCACATCTTGTTGGCCATACCACATCACATAGCACATGCTGCAAGAACAAGTTAGACGACCTCTAATTGTTGTTGCAAGTTTTACGTGGCTTCTAAAGGTTTTCTAGCAAGAACGTTTCTTACCTACGCAAAAGCCACAACGTGATTTGTCAATTTCTATTTACCCTTCATAAGGACCCTGTTCATCGAATCCGATCCGACTAAAGTGGGAGAGACAGACACCTGCCAGCCACCTTATGCAACTAGTGCATGTCTGTCGGTGGAACCAGTCTCACGTAAGCGTACGTGTAAGGTCGTTCCGGGCCGCTTCATCCCACGATGCCGCCGAATCAAGATTGGACTAGTAACGGTAAGAAAATTGAGCAAACTCAACGCCCACAACTTGTTTCTGTTCTACTCGTGGAAGATGCTACGCAAAAGACCTAGCTCAGATGCCACTGTTGGGGAACGTAGCAGAATTCAAAAAAATTCTACGCTTTCACCAAGATCAATCTAAGGAATCATCTAGCAACGAGCATACTGGAGTGCATTTACATACCCTTTTGTAGATCGCGTGCGGAAGCGTTCGAAGAAGCATGGATGAAGTAGTCGTACTCTTTGCGTTCTTCGTCACCGATGATCCTAGCGCCGAACGGACAGCACCTCCGCGTTCAACACATGTACGGTACAGCAACGTCACCTCCTTCTTGATCCAACAAGGGGGGAGGAGAGGTCGTCGGAGATCCAGCAGCACGACGGCGTGGTGGTGGATGCAGCAGGAAATCCTGCAGGGCTTCGCCGGCGCCCTGCGGAGGAGTAGGAAGTGTGACGGGGAGGGGGAGAGGCGCTAGAGGCTTGGGGTGCGGCTTCCCTCTCCCCCCCCCACTATATATAGGGGCCAGGGGGCTGCGCCGGCCCTGGGGAGATCAGATCTCCAGGGGGCGGTGGCCAGGGGGGTATACTTGCCCCCCAAGGCATGGGGGCGCCCCCTCCCCCTAGGGTTTCAACCCTAGGCGCATGGAGGAGGAGGCCCATGTGGTGCGCCAGCCCACCAGGGGCTGGCCCCTTCCCCCTTGCGGCCTAGGGGCCCCACCGGGATGGGTGGCCCCACCCGGTGGTCCCGGGAGACTCCCGGTGACCCCCGGAGTTCACCCGATGGCCGGAACTGGACTTCCTATATATCTTTCTTTACCTCCGGACCATTCCGGAACTCCTCGTGACGTCCGGGATCTCATCCGGGACTCCGAACAACATTCGGGTTTCCACGTGCATGTATCTCTACAACCCTAGCGTTACCGAACCTTAAGTGTGTAGACCCTACGGGTTCGGGAGACACGTAGACATGACCGAGACGACTCTCCGGTCAATAACCAACAGCAGGATCTGGATACCCATGTTGGTTCCCACGTGTTCCTCGATGATCTTCATCGGATGAACCACTGTGTCAAGGATTCACTCAATCCCGTATGTCATTCCCTTTGTCTATCGGTACGGTACTTGCCCGAGATTCGATCGTCGGTATACCCGATACCTTGTTCAATCTCGTCATGGCAAGTCTCTTTACTCGTTCCGTAATCCATCATCCCGTGACTAACTCCTTAGTCACTTTGAGCTCATTATGATGATGTCTTACCGAGTGGGCCCAGAGGTACCTCTCCGTCACACGGAGTGACAACATCCCAGTCTTGGTTCGTACCAACTCAACAGACACTTTCGGAGATACCCGATGCGTACCTTTATAGCCACCCAGTTATGTTGTGACGTTTGGCACACCCAAAGTATTCCTACGTCATCCGGGAGTTGCACAACCTCATGGTCTAAGGAATAAATACTTGACACCGAAAAGCTTATGCATTACGAACTATACGATCTCGTGCTAGGCTCAGAATTGGGTCTTGTCCATCACATCATTCTCCTAATGATGTGATCCCGTTATCAATGACATCCAATGTCCATGGTCAGGAAACCGTGACCATCTGTTGATCAACGAGCTAGTAACTAGAGGCTTACCAGGTACTCATTGTGGTCTATATATTCACACATGTATCGCTGTTTCTGTACAATCCAATTCAAGCATGAATAACAGACAATTATCATGAACAAGGAAATATAATAATAATACTTTTATTATTGCCTCTAGGGCATATTTCCAACAAGTAGTGCGGGTGGTGGTTTGTGGGTGAAACAATATGAAGTGAAAAGCAATTTGTCGGTCGGAATTATTGATAATAAATAGTATGATCTAAGATTTTCAAATGTTTTTAAGAGAAAGGGGAAACAAATGAGATCAACACTTCTATTTTTCATAAACATACATTTGTACATGTACATTCCATCCACAAATAGACCACATAGATAAGCAATTCACATCACACAAAGACTCACCAGAAATCACACAAAGACACAACACGACCAACAGGTACATGTAGGAGCGCGAGCAAAGAGAAGACCGGTGAAGACAGTCTTCATGGCTTAGCCTCCGGCTTAGAGCATCTCCAACAGCCGTGCAAAAAGGCGCGCGCGCGCTAAACTTGCGATTTCGCGCGCGCGGGGCAGAATTGCGCGCTCCAGCGGCGGCGGGAAAACCGCGCGTGCGGGAACCGCTTGCGCGCGCGTGAAATGGCGGCCTCTCGCGCGCCATTTTTGCGGCGCCTCCTCCGCGCGCCTATAAAACGCAGCGCGCGCGCACTCCCCTCGCTCTCCACCGCGCTCTCTCTCTCTCTCTCCCTGCCTCTCGCGCCACCGCTTGCGCCCGCCGCCCCCGAGCGCCGCCGCCGCACCGGAGCACCGCCGCCGCCTCCGACGCGCCACCATGCCGCCGCGCCGCCGTTCTTCGTCGGGCTACCGCGGCGTCCGCGAGCGCCCGAACGGCACCGGCTTCTACGCCGAGATACGCTCCGGCGATCTCCGGCTTCCCCTCGGCACGTACGAGACGGCGCACGAGGCCGCCCGCGCGTTCGACGCGGCGGCGTGGCGCCTAGGCAGGCCGCGCCGTCAGATGAATTTCGACGACGCCCGCACGCTCGAGCAGGCGTTGGAGCTCGCCCCGCCGCCTCGTCTACACTCCGCACGAGATCGTGCGGAGCACACGGCGAGTCAGAACCGCCTCCTCGTTGCCCAGGAGGACGAGCGGCGCATGGCGGAGTGGCGCCGGCTCCACCCGGAGGACGTCGCCTACGAGCAGCAGTATTGGGCACGTCGCCGCGAGGAGGACACGCGCCGCCGCCGCGAGGAGCGGTTGGACAGGTGTCGTCGGAGGGAATTGGCGTGTCAGCAGTGCGCCGTCCGCGATGCAGGCGGGAGAACGATCTTCACTGAAAACGATGACCGTTGGATCGACGTCTGGCTGTCAACCTTCTCCGACACCAACGACGAAGCCGGTGATGGTGGAGATTACTGGAGCGATTAGTTTTTTTTTTATGTTTTCGAACTATCTATCTATCTATCTATCTATGTTTTCCAACTATCTATCTATGTTTTCGAACTACCTATCTAGTTGCAATATGTAAAATAACTTTGTATCCTTTTTATTTTAATGCAATTTTACGTATTAAAAAATAGTGTGCGCGCGCTGCATTTTTGGGCACTGCTGGAGCGGCGCGCGCGCGCTGCATTATAGCGCGGCTGTTGGAGCCAGCGCCTATCGCCGCGCTATACCTGCCGAAGCGCGCGCGGCATTGCTTTTTTTGCGCGCGGCGCTTAGCGCGGCTGTTGGAGATGCTCTCAGGGAAGTGGAACTCAGGGATGGTAGGCATATCGGGCTTTGGTGGTAGCTCCACCTTGGGCAGCTCAGGCTTGGCTGGAAGGTGCACCTCCGGGAATGTTGGGAGCTCGGGCTTGGGTGGCAGGTGCACCTCCGGGAACGTCGGCAGCTCTACCTTGGGCAGCTCAGGCTTAGGTGGCAGATGCACCTCCGGGAATGGCGGCAGCTCAACCTTTGGCAGCATTGGCACCTCAGGCTGGTGCTCCTCACCTTTGGACGGAGCCATCTCCTCCTCTAGCATTCTTGCCACGCTGCTCATGGTGAAGGACGAGAGGAACAGTCCGAGGAGGAATACAACGGTGTTTCTCGAAGCCATTTTGTTAGACGCCTATGGTTGTTCTAGGCTTCTAGCTAGCTCTCATGGTGTGGTTTTGATGTGGGAGAGATAGCATGTTTCACGTTCTATTTATAGAGTTGGACAATGCATGCAGTGTGAGGCTTTGCGACAAAGTTGGTCAACTACTGGTGTGCACTTCCAGGTTGCTGTGTGCACTTTAGCTTCTAGTCAAACAGGTTGTACCTGTACGGTTGCAGTTGAGGATGCTGACCTAGCGATCATAGACAATCGTTAATTTGGCTAGCTACTAAGACGATAGAAACACCTTGTCAAGGAGAGACCAGAGAAGACAAGCAAGTACATTAGCAATGTTCGTTGCGGCTGTCAACCAGAGTCTTCCCTGGTTATGCTATAATACTAGCACGTAAATGTTTGGTCATCATTTTTTTCCTACATGTGATCTGATTGGTCGAGGTAGTGAAAATTCAATCTACATCTCGTCTAGATGAAAAATAATTATGTTTCATCTAACTCCCACATTGTTGGATTTTAGATGGAGATTCATGGGGATTTTTTTTTCCTTTTAATTTTTTGTTTGTGTAACCAATTAGTGTAGGAGTTTCATTTTTGCGGGCAAAATAGTGCAGGAGTTAGATGATACTTCTCTAATTCTCATCTAGATGAGACTTCTCTAATTCTCATCTAGATGAGAATTGACAAATCTGAAAATCGGAATATTTGAGTTCAATATTTGATCCAGAGCAAGTTTGGTCCACACTGCCACCTAGAGGTCCTAAAGTTGGTCGTTGCCTATTTGGCTATATAACACTTTTTGAGCTTCAAACCCTGGTTATAGTTTGCTTGCTCGATCACTTAACTAGTGGTGTGTTCACAACGCCTAGCGACTCAGTCAATATTTTGTAGAGTTGGGCACTCATAATGTTGTTTGGTTGTTTGTTGTATTATTATTTTTCTTTTGTATATTTGTCGATATGTCAGTTTCATCCTACAGAACAATTTAAACGTATTTGCCCGCTGAAGTGAACACATTCGGGTGAAAGTAAAACGAAAGTTGTCCGACACCCCTTATCAGCATTGTTTATGTTGACACATGACACACAGATATCAGCCACGTATGTTCGCTCGATAGTAGTCATGCATGCACTAGTTAGCCGCTCTAGTGACACCCTAGAGACACCCTCTTGGACCACTAGTGTTCAGACCGTTGACGGAAACTTAATGACTACAATTTATGGGTCCTAATATCAGGTACTAAAGCTGGGACGACTTAAGGTTGAAGAGAAAAATGTATTTATAGTTTTGTGTTTCGTCGATGGAAAATGGATATGTGCAATCAAAGCTTACGGTGAAAACTTAGAAGCACGCATACTTTTGAAATTTTCTTATGACAGAAGGGTGTGAAAGCATATTTCTCGTATATATACCAATATATAAGCAAATCATTCACAACACTCTCTGAAAACCACAACTAAGCAATCAGATCATCAACACAACACATCAATAGGTACAAGTCCGAGCGAGGAAGAACGAAATAACAATGCTGGTAAGGGCGGTCTCATGGCTTGGCCTCCGGCTCCAAGAAGTGGATCCCGGGAACAGTGGGCATCTTGGGCATCGGCGGCAACTCCACCTTCGGCATCTCTGGCTTGGGTGGTAGGTGCACCTCTGGGAACGCTGGCACCTCAACCTTGGGCAACTCCGGCTGGGTGGCATGTGCACCTCCGGGATAGGCGGCAGCTCCACCTTGGGCATCTCCGGCTTGGGTGGCAAGTGCACCTCAGGGACTGGCGGAAGCTCCACCTTGGGCAGCTCAGGCTTAGGTGGCAGGTGCACTTCTGGGAATGGTGGCAGCTCCACCTTGGGTAGCGATGGCACCTCGGGCTGGTGCTCCTCCTTGGACGGAACGGTATCCTCTAGGATTCTGGCCGCCCCGCTCATGGCAACGCATGAGAGAAGAAGACCAAGGAGGAAAATGGCTGAGTTTTTCAAGGCCATGTTGCTCAATGTCTGCAGCTGCAGCACTGGCTAGCCTGGGCAGTGAGCAATGCGGTTTGACTGTGGGAGAGATAGTAGCTCCTACTTGCTACTTATAGGGTATAGAAGGCAGCATGCACAGAGAGTCGGGAGCTTTGCAACAAGTTAGGTCATCTACTTGTATGCACTTTGTTTTGCAACAAGAGGCAAAATTGTGAGATAAAATAGAAAATCATCACCACAATGTGGGTGCAATATATTGACTTTTTTCACAGCTAGTCAAATAAAATAAAACAGTAGACTACATAATATGCAGCCGACAGATACTTGGCCTACCAAATTCCGTGTTTCTCTCCCTATTTGAGAACCCCATTGCCGAACATGCCCCAACATGCCGAATATACCATTCGCTGCTCAGGCTAGCAACAGAGGAAACACAGTGTATATATCTCAGAAGTGTAAAAGATGCTGAAACCTGGAGTGTCGGACAAGCTGGGGCGTGACCGCTTCAGCATCCTCTTGCCATTTGCATTATCATCCGATGTATTGCAATCGATAGGATGTACCATCCCTAAAACAATGGAAGGCTTATTCATTGCCTCAATTGTACGCCTTTTACGATCAACAATTGAACGTGTCAGTTGCTCGTTTAGTTTGCGTTCAAATTACTTCCAAGGACTATTGTGTGTACATTGACAGGGATGAAGAGCGCTCGACTACTAGTGGGAGTCGGACTGGCAAAACGCTAGACAATGTTTGGCATCTAAGCTTCCCTCTCAGACTCCAACTCCAATTCAGGGACCACATCCTCACTACGAGCTTGCTATTCCTGAAATTATGAAACCAAAAAGTTTCTTCTCATTTGTACAAGGTTGGATTTGGAGTGCGTGTGGTGATTTCCCGGTGAAGGAATATGAAGTGAAAAGTGACCTTCTGGTGAGAATTATTGATAGAATGAATCGTGCACGAGGAGAACAGTCCAAACTTCTCAGAAAAGTTTTTGAAGAAAAGGGAAATACATTGATGTAAACATCCATCTGTTTTGTACGTGTATGTTCCATCTAAGTAGACACCATAGGTAATTAAGCGCTTCACATCACACATATAACTCGCCGAAGATCCAAACTAAACAACCACACGAAAGACACAACACGGGCAATGGGTGCATGTAGGAGCACAAGCAAAGAGAAGATAAGTGAAGACAGTCTTCATGGCTTAGCCTTCGGCTCCGGGAAGTGGAACTCCGGGATGGTGGGCATCTCAGGCTTCGGTGGCAGCTCAACCTTGGGCAGCTCCGGCTTGGATGGAACGTGCACCTCCGGGAACGTTGGCAGCTCGGGCTTGGGTGGCAGGTGCACCTCAGGGAACGACGGCAGCTCTACCTTGGGCAGCTCGGGCTTAGGTGGCAGATGCACCTCCGGGAATGGCGGCAGCTCGACCTTGGGCGGCGTTGGCAGCTCCGGCAGGTGCTCCTCGCCTTTGGACGGAGACGTCTCCTCCTCTAGGATTCTTGCCCCGCTGCTCATGGTGACACACGAGAGGAGGAGTCCGAGCAGGAATATAGCAGTGTTTCTCACAGCCATTTTGCTGGAAGTCTATGGTTGTATACTAGCTCGTGTGATGTGGTTTTGATGTGGAAGACATAACAGCTGCTACGTTCTATTTATAGAGTTCGAAAACGCTTGCATGTATTGCGAGAGTCCAATGATTTGCAAGTAGGTCGGTCACCTACTCGCCTGCAGTTCTCGGTTTATGTGTGCTCTTTAGTTTCATATAGTCTAAGTCTGGCCGCCTGCGTACGATCTGATTTGGGTGAAGGGGGAATCTGCCTGGTAGTTCTCTTGGCTGTTAGGTCAGCTGCTAAGACGAAATAACTTGTCCAAGGGACCATCAAATCGCACATGAACACAAGTAAGTTTGGACATCTGCATTGACTCTTGCTACCACCAGTAGGACTCCTCCCCTTTATACCTACTCCCTCCTCCCACATCCGAGCTCGACGGTTAGTGGCGCCCAAACAGTGAGCAGGTGTACGTTGCGTGGTATTTGTAGGGTGCGAAAGCTTGTAGTGCCTCTGCTGCCGGCACCCGGGAGTCCCGCGATTTGGAGCAAGGTTGGCAATCTGCGCATACGTAATTACGTAGTCGGTTTGGTTGGACGATCGGTGTGCGTTTTTTAGCTTCAGCTCGATGCCATGGGTCAGAAAGGAGCGGCCAGGCAACGTGCATGTCCAAGGGAGCAGATAGGATCAGTAGTTGTGATTAGGCCGACTGTTAAGAAGAGATGGCATCTCTAAGGAGTGTTGTTGCCACGGGCTCCGGCACGCGACGACGATCACCGGAGACACGGCCAGAGAGGAGAAGGAGGAACACAGAGAGTTTGTCGGCGCACGAGCGCCCCCCGCACGAACGGGATTCTTTCTTTTTCTCCTCGAGCACGAACTCGATTGCCGTAGCAACTCACACAGGGGGGAGAGGGTCTTATACACCAGCACACGGACATGCCCGAGCTGCTCCACTACCCACCCAACTCCCACTCGCCACGCCCTACACGCACTGGCTCGCGCGCGCCCATCGCGCTCTGACGCGATCGCCGCGGCCACTCCGCGCGCCCTACACAGCCCACGCCCTGGTCCTTCGCTAACAACCCCGCGCACACGCGCGCTAACTCACGCACACACACACCTACACTAGGCAACGCACGCACGCACACGAGCACACCCACGGGTCGAACCCGATGCGGCCACCGCCCGTACGCCCGCGCGCACCGCGCCCTGGCTCGCCGCGGCTTATTGAGCCCAACACTCGCGCCCTAAGCCGCGGCTCAGAGCAGGCCACCGTCCTCGACGCCGCCGTCGACCATCAGCGCATGCTCCGCCGCCGGCGCCTTCCTCCACTGCGGGCAGTCACGTTTGAAGTGACCCCGCTCACCGCATTTGTAGCATCGGCCCTTCCTGTTGCCGCCGAAGCCCGACGCCTCGCTGCGCGCCCCGTCGTCGTCGCCCCGAGCTCCGCCTCGCTGACGATCGCGCGCCCGCCACTGCGCCTCTGTGAGCAGAAGCTGTCCGTCCGTCCGCTCGCTGCTGCCCTGCCCGCGACGCCGCACTCGCTCGTCGAAAGCTCGCAAGCGTCCGAGCGCCTCGTCGTACGTCAGTTCTTCAAGCTCGCAGAATTGTTCGATGCCGGCGACGACGGGGAAGAGCCGGTCTGGCACCGTGTCCAGAAGCTTTTTCACCAGCTCCATCTCGCCCAGCGTCTCGCCTAGACCTGCAAAACGCGCCGCCATGCCCGCAAGACGTCCAGCGTACGCGTCCAGGGATTCGCCGTCTTCCATCCTCATCCGATCGAGCTCGCCGCGCAACGTCGCCCTCCTCGCCGCGCGCACTCGCTCGGCGCCGACGAAGCGCACCTTCAGAGAGTCCCATACCTCTCTGGCGGTGGCTTTCGTCGCCATCGAGAGCAGCACATCCTCCGGTAGCTCTGACAGGAGCAATGCCCTCGCCGTCTTGCACTTTTTTCCGTTCACCGCCGCGTCGACCGCCGGCGCCACTGCCTCCCACAGCGTGTGTGCGTCCAGGATGGCCTGGTCCTTGATCGCCCAGACAGTGTAGCCGTCCGGCGCGAGCACCGGCATCCCCATGGGCACCGAACCTCCCGCGCCACCTCCGCCATGTGGAACCAGCGCCATCACCGCCGGCGAGCTCCGTAACCTCGCTCCCCTAACCTCGCTCTGATACCAAATGTTGTCGCCACGGGTTCCGGCACGCGACGACGATCACCGGAGACACGGCCAGAGAGGAGAAGGAGGAACACAGAGAGTTTGCCGGCGCACGAACGCCCCCCGCACGAACGGGATTCTTTCTTTTTCTCCTCGAGCACGAACTCGATCGTCGTAGCAACTCACACAGGGGGGGAGAGGGTCTTATACACCAGCACACGGACATGCCCGAGCTGCTCCACTACCCACCCAACTCCCACTCGCCACGCCCTACACGCACTGGCTCGCGCGCGCCCATCGCGCTCTGACGCGATCGCCGCGGCCACTCCGCGCGCCCTACGCAGCCCACGCCCTGGTCCTTCGCTAACAACCCCGCGCACACGCGCGCTAACTCACGCACACACACACACACACCTACACTAGGCAACGCACGCACGCACCCGAGCACACCCACGGGTCGAACCCGACGCGGCCACCGCCCGTACGCCCGCGCGCACCGCGCCCTGGCTCGCCGCGGCTTATTGAGCCCAACACTCGCGCCCTAAGCCGCGGCTCAGAGCAGGCCACCGTCCTCGACGCCGCCGTCGACCATCAGCACATGCTCCGCCGCCGGCGCCTTCCTCCACTGCGGGCAGTCACGTTTGAAGTGACCCCGCTCACCGCATTTGTAGCATCGGCCCTTCCTGTTGCCGCCGAAGCCCGACGCCTCGCTGCGCGCCCCGTCGTCGTCGCCCCGAGCTCCGCCTCGCTGACGATCGCGCGCCCGCCACTGCGCCTCTGTGAGCAGAAGCTGTCCGTCCGTCCGCTCGCTGCTGCCCTGCCCGCCACGCCGCACTCGCTCGTCGAAAGCTCGCAAGCGTCCGAGCGCCTCGTCGTACGTCAGTTCTTCAAGCTCGCAGAATTGTTCGATGCCGGCGACGACGGGGAAGAGCCGGTCTGGCACCGTGTCCAGAAGCTTTTTCACCAGCTCCATCTCGCCCAGCGTCTCGCCTAGACCTGCAAAACGCGCCGCCATGCCCGCAAGACGTCCAGCGTACGCGTCCAGGGATTCGCCGTCTTCCATCCTCATCCGATCGAGCTCGCCGCGCAACGTCGCCCTCCTCGCCGCGCGCACTCGCTCGGCGCCGACGAAGCGCACCTTCAGAGAGTCCCATACCTCTCTGGCGGTGGCTTCCGTCGCCACCGAGAGCAGCACATCCTCCGGTAGCCCTGACAGGAGCAATGCCCTCGCCGTCTTGCACTTTTTTCCGTTCACCGCCACGTCGGCCGCCGGCGCCACTGCCTCCCACAGCGTGTGTGCGTCCAGGATGGCCTGGGCCTTGATCGATAAGACAGTGTAGCCGTCCGGCGCGAGCACCGGCATCCTCATGGGCACCGAACCTCCCGCACCACCTCCGCCATGTGGAACCAGCGCCATCACCGCCGGCGAGCTCCGTAACCTCGCTCTGATACCAAATGTTGTCGCCACGGGCTCCGGCACGCGACGACGATCACCGGAGACACGGCCAGAGAGGAGAAGGAGGAACACAGAGAGTTTGCCGGCGCACGAACGCCCCCCGCATGAACGGGATTCTTTCTTTTTCTCCTCGAGCACGAACTCGATCGCCGTAGCAACTCACACAGGGGGGAGAGGGTCTTATACACCAACACACGGACATGCCCGAGCTGCTCCACTACCCACCCAACTCCCACTCGCCACGCCCTACACGCACTGGCTCGCGCGCGCCCATCGCGCTCTGACGCGATCGCCGCGGCCACTCCGCGCGCCCTACGCAGCCCACGCCCTGGTCCTTCGCTAACAACCCCGCGCACACGCGCGCTAACTCACGCACACATACACACACACACACACACACACACACACACACCTACACTAGGCAACGCACGCGCGCACCCGAGCACACCCACGGGTTGAACCCGACGCGGCCACCGCCCGTACGCCCGCGCGCACCGCGCCCTGGCTCGCCGCGGCTTATTGAGCCCAACACTCGCGCCCTAAGCCGCGGCTTATTGAGCCCAACACTCGCGCCCTAAGCCGCGGCTCAGAGCAGGCCACCGTCCTCGACGCCGCCGTCGACCATCAGCGCATGCTCCGCCGCCGGCGCCTTCCTCCACTGCGGGCAGTCACGTTTGAAGTGACCCCGCTCACCGCATTTGTAGCATCGGCCCTTCCTGTTGCCGCCGAAGCCCGACGCCTCGCTGCGCGCCCCGTCGTCGTCGCCCCGAGCTCCGCCTCGCTGACGATCGCGCGCCCGCCACTGCGCCTCTGTGAGCAGAAGCTGTCCGTCCGTCCGCTCGCTGCTGCCCTGCCCGCCACGCCGCACTCGCTCGTCGAAAGCTCGCAAGCGTCCGAGCGCCTCGTCGTACGTCAGTTCTTCAAGCTCGCAGAATTGTTCGATGCCGGCGACGACGGGGAAGAGCCGGTCTGGCACCGTGTCCAGAAGCTTTTTCACCAGCTCCATCTCGCCCAGCGTCTCGCCTAGACCTGCAAAACGCGCCGCCATGCCCGCAAGACGTCCAGCGTACGCGTCCAGGGATTCGCCGTCTTCCATCCTCATCCGATCGAGCTCGCCGCGCAACGTCGCCCTCCTCGCCGCGCGCACTCGCTCGGCGCCGACGAGGCGCACCTTCAGAGAGTCCCATACCTCTCTGGCGGTGGCTTTCGTCGCCACCGAGAGCAGCACATCCTCCGGTAGCCCTGACAGGAGCAATGCCCTCGCCGTCTTGCACTTTTTTCCGTTCACCACCGCGTCGGCCGCCGGCGCCACTGCCTCCCACAGCGTGTGTGCGTCCAGGATGGCCTGGGCCTTGATCGCCCAGACAGTGTAGCCGTCCGGCGCGAGCACCGGCATCCCCATGGGCACCGAACCTCCCGCGCCACCTCCGCCATGTGGAACCAGCGCCATCACCGCCGGCGAGCTCCGTAACCTCGCTCCCCTAACCTCGCTCTGATACCAAATGTTGTCGCCACGGGCTCCGGCACGCGACGACGATCACTGGAGACACGGCCAGAGAGGAGAAGGAGGAACACAGAGAGTTTGCCGGCGCACGAACGCCCCCCGCACGAACGGGATTCTTTCTTTTTCTCCTCGAGCACGAACTCGATCGCCGTAGCAACTCACACAGGGGGGGAGAGGGTCTTATACACCAGCACAGGACATGCCCGAGCTGCTCCACTACCCACCCAACTCCCACTCGCCACGCCCTACATGCACTGGCTCGCGCGCGCCCATCGCGCTCTGACGCGATCGCCGCGGCCACTCCGCGCGCCCTACGCAGCCCACGCCCTGGTCCTTCGCTAACAACCCCGCGCACACGCGCGCTAACTCACGCGCGCGCACACACACACACCTACACTAGGCAACGCACGCACGCACCCGAGCACACCCACGGGTCGAACCCGACGCGGCCACCGCCCGTACGCCCGCGCGCACCGCGCCCTGGCTCGCCGCGGCTTATTGAGCCCAACAAGGAGCTCCAGCTCGACCTTGGAAGAACACGTGAGCGTCAACATGACATTTAGCCCCAAAACGAGTTAGTTTAGAGCCAAGAACGATGCACTGGAACTTAACAGCCGTGTTGCATTTCCCAAGGTGACCGCTTACAGTGTTTCTTTTCCATGTTCGATTCATTAAGAAAAGGAGAATTGCTTAATTAATTAACGAAAAAACTGGGTGAAAACTGTCGCAAATCACTAAGTGGCACACATAAAATACCACACACACAATACTACATGAAAGGCCTCGTGGTCGTCGACGTAGCACACTGACGCCATTGTCAATACTGTGACTGCTTGCTTCTTGGTTACCGGCCATTCAGTTTGGTAAACCTCGTGCCATTACCACGACTTGTTAAACATAAGCGTGTGTATTGTAGCACATACTTAACATTTCGTGAAGCATTCGTAGAAATAAAAATGATGAAGCATCTAGTTCTAAAGGGGGGCGACTCCTGGTCATGCTACCATAGCAACATTAGGTAACTCTCGTGTCGCTCTCACCATGGGCAACCCGGAAGAAACCCTAGCCGCCAGCCTTCTCATCCCCATCTCACTCCATCTGTCCCTCGTTGGTGTCAAAGGGCGCCGTTGAGCAAAGCCCACATGACACTGGCGACTACAGGGCCGTTTTTCCCTCTCTAGGCATGGAATGGCTCGAGACTGCTCGGCTGCACACATATGAGGATCCGGGTGCAGCGACCTACCGGCATGGAGGCATAGTAGTCGAGGTGTGGTGTTCAAAGGTGTTAGGGAATGTTGTGTTACCAGCTATAACGAAGGTGCGGTTGCGGGCTCTCTAGGCTTGCAATGCAACACGCGAACGATGGCGTGATGGCACGGCCGTGGTCCACAGTCATTGAGTTTGTGGTAGGACCGTAGGACCGAGGCCTTTGTGTCCATGTAGGCTTTTTATATGATTGCTAGGAATTTCAGAATAGTCTCCAAACCCTGCTTACTTTGCAAGGTATTTAAGCATGCAGACAGTAAACTCAAAGGACATTGCATGTGCTGCAGATATTTCACCTTAGAGTTAATAGTGCGTATGATGGTTTGTGGTGAAAGAATATTAAGTGAAAAGCAATCCCTCGGTGAGAATTATTGATAATAAGTAGTATGATCTAAGATTTTCAAATGTTTATAAGAGAAAAGGGGAACAAATAAGATCAACACTTCTATTTTTCATAAACATACATTTGTACATGTATATTCCATCCACAAATAGACGCGATAGATAAGCACTTCAAATCACACAAAGACTCACTAGAAATCACACAAAGACACAACACGGCCGACAAATACATGTAGGAGCGTGAACAAAGAGAAGACAAGTGAAGACAGTCTTCATGGCTTAGCCTCCGGCTCAGGGAAGTGGAACTCAGGGATGGTAGGCATCTCGGGCTTTGGTGGTAGTTCCACCTTGGGCAGCTCAGGCTTGGCTGGAAGGTGCACCTCCGGGAACGTTGGGAGCTCCACCTTGGGAAGCGATGGCACCCCGGGCTGGTGCTCCTCCTTGGAAGAAACTGTATCCTCTAGGATTCTGGCCGCCCCGCTCATGGCAACGCATGAGAGAAGAAGACCGAGGAGGAAAACGGCGGAGTTTTTCAAAGCCATATTGCTCGAGGTGTGCAACTGTAGCACTGGCTAGCCTGGGCAGTGAGCAGTGTGGTTTGAGTGTTGGAGATATAGCAGCTCCTACTTGCTACTTATAGGGTACAGAAGGCAACATGCACAGTGTCCGGAGCTTTGCAACAAGTTAGGTCTCTACTTGTATGCACTTCGTTTTGGAGTATAATATCTGCTCAACGTTTGGCTGTTTAGGTTGTAGTTGAGGAAACTGTGATGCCGCGTGCAGGGTACAAGCACTTACAGCTATTAGGTCATCTGTGAAGACCAAATGTTCTGTTAAAGGGTCCAACAAATCTTATAAGACAAGCAAGTACGTATATCATCAGCAATGCTTAAGTAGAAAAGGATACCTTCTTGTTGTGAAAGTCTACAGAAGCCAGAGGCCAGAGCAGCAGGACCAAGTCATTAATTGTACGTTTGATCTGAGAAAATAGAACAAATGGAATCTTAAAGCTGTTCATAGATACTACAACATTACATTCCCGTCAAATGTACTTTTTCCCTCTCGTTAGGGTTAGGTCTTTTCTCCCGGGGCGATCTTCCGCCGCCGTCGAGTCTCTTTCCCTGCCGTCGACTCCTACGACAACCGATCCTGGCACTCCGTTGCTGGGTCGGGGTTGGTTCGCTGGGAGACGGCGGACGTAGGGCTGCTCCGAAGAGGTCCGATCTGTGTGTATCGGGCTAGGGATAAAGATGGGAGACAATGAGGCGTCAGGTTCTGGTGGACACGGTTCAGCAGAAGATGTGGCGAAGCTCATGGAAGAGTTGGGACTGAAAGAAGAAGATTTGGATGATGTTGTCTTCGACGAGAAGGACGCCCCAGAGGTGGAGGCTCGCTGGACAGCGATTGCTAGGGTTTACTCTACTAAAACCTATAGCCAATTTTGGTTCTTTAAGAATATGCGTGCGGCTTGGGATCTCGCGCGGGAGGTGAGATTTAGGCCTCTGGAGGATAATCTGTACACAATCCAGTTTTCTTGCTTAGGAGATTGGGAGAGAGTCATGCAGGATGGGCCTTGGCACTTCAGAGGAGATGCGGTTATCATTAAACCCTATGATGGGGTAACTAAGCCTTCAACTATCAAGCTTGACACGGTGGAGATCTGGGATCAAATTCATGATGTTCCGGATCTGTACAGCCATCTAGTGCCGTCCCTCGCAGCTAAAATAGGTGAAGTTCTATTCACTGAACAGCTCTCGCAGGATTTCAGAGGTAACTTTCATAGGGTTTGGGTCAGAATAAATGTTGAGAAACCTTTGAAGAATGCTGTGTCGATGATTCGAGAGGGCAGAAGACAGATCGACCGAGTTAAGTACGAAAAACTACCCGATTGGTGTGCTGTTTGTGGTAAACTGGGACACCTGTTCAAAGAACATGGAACGGGACTGCACCCGCCATCGGCCCTAGTCTTTAAAGGTCTGCGAGCGGATTGGTCCATGAAAACAGGTAGAGGCCCAGGGGCTGCAGGTGGCAGGAGAGGAGGTAGAAGAGGAGGACGTACAGGAGGTAGAGGCCGTGGCCAGGCCTCGGAGGCGCATGAGTTTGCTGCTGGATCACATGAGATGGAGGAACTTGATGATGATGCGATGATGGTAGAGGGGGACAATAATAGGAAGAGGACACATGAGCTATCTATGATCCAGGGGGTTGCTGGTAAGGGGGGTAACCATCGTGCCCTAGCTCTACCACCACCTGTGGTGCCAGCGAGCCCCTCTAGCAAGCAAGAACCCAAACGAGCTAAAGTTGGAGGAGAGGAGGATAAGAATATCGGCAAGAAAAGTACTCAAGGCAAGATTGAAACTAAAGTGGCGGGCTCCGTTGAGGGGCACCGCCGTATCCAATGAGTGCTATATGTTGGAACTGTCGGGGTGCGGGTAAAGCCGCGACAGTTCGTGAACTTCGCGATTTCGCGAGGAAGTTTACCCCTGCCCTCTTGTGTATTGTTGAGACTCAACTAGAAGGTTCGAGGGTAGAAGCTTTAGCTAGTTCCATTGGGTTTGATAATGCTTATGCTGTTGATAGTCAGGGTCGGAGTGGTGGTATGTGCCTGTTTTGGAACAATTCAATAATAGTAGAAATTCTTGGTTATTCTGCATACCATCTTGATGTTTCGGTGGAGGAACATGGCCAGGATAAATGGAGGATGACTTGCGTCTACGGAGAAGCTCAAACTCATCTTCGCCACCAGACTTGGACAGTTTTGAAAAATATTAGCACTTTGAGTACTTTGCCCTGGCTGTGTATAGGTGACTTCAATGAAGTGCTACGTCCAGAAGAGCACGAAGGGATTGGTAATCGCAGTAATGCTCAGATCCAGGCATTTCGTGAAACTTTAGATGTTTGCATGTTGCTAGACATCGGCTATAAAGGCCGTTTCTGGACTTTTGAGAAAAAGGTAACAGGTGGAACATTCACAAGATGCAGATTAGACCGGGCTTTGGTGAGTAGCGACTGGTTGTCCAGATTCCCCAATGCAAGTCTCACACACCTGACAGCGGCCACATCTGACCACGCCCCTCTTCTTTTAGAATTTGATGCTCAACAAGAGGTGCGGAAAACATATGCTTTCAAGTATGAGGTGATGTGGGAGAATCATCAGGGGCTCCGCGATGTGATCTGTGAGGCTTGGGACAATGAGCTTCCTTGTGCCACAGTTGGTGATCTTCGTTGTAAACTACTTAACCTTTCAAAGGGTTTAGGAAAGTGGAACACTGACACCTTTGGGAGTGTGAAAGTGGAACACTGACACCTTTGGGAGTGTCCGCAAGGAAATTACAAGGCTGAAACATCGATTGGAAGAGCTCAGAGGCGACCCACTCCGGGTAGAGCCATCCCATGTTGAGCTTAAAATAAATGAGCAGTTAATTGAGATGTATCACAGAGAGGAGATTATGTGGAGGCAAAGAGCTCGCATTGAATGGCTAGCGGCGGGAGATAAAAACACAAAATTTTTCCATCTCAGGGCTAGTATAAGAAGGAAGAAGAATATGATTAAAGCCCTTCAGAATTCCCTGGGGGTGGAGGTCTCGGACCCAGCAGAGCTGAAGGCAATGGCGACGGCCTTTTATGAGGGGCTGTATACCACAGAGGGTGTGGAGAATATGGGTCAGGTACTCCAACATGTTCCACAGAAGGTTACGGCAGAGATGAATGCTTCTTTGTGTGCGCCCTATTCAAGGGAGGAAGTAAAAACAGCATTATTTCAAATGTTTCCTACTAAGGCACCGGGTCCGGATGGCTTCCCAGCCCACTTTTACCAACGTCATTGGGACGTTTGTGGGGAAGATGTTACAAATATTGTTCTGAGGATAGTAAGGGGGGAGGACAGTCCGGAGTGTATCAATGAGACAGTTTTGGTGCTCATCCCCAAGGTAACAAATCCGACGGCTTTATCTCAATACAGACCTATCAGTTTATGCAATGTTCTGTATAAGGTTGCTTCTAAGGTGGTGGCAAACAGGTTGAAAGTAATCTTGCCAGATATTATATCAGAAGAACAGTCTGCTTTTGTTCCAGGTAGGCTTATTACGGACAACATTATAAGTGCATACGAGTGTCTTCATTTTATGAAGAGGTGCAGGTCAAAAAGCAATAGCTACTGTGCACTTAAACTTGACATGATGAAAGCTTTTGACAGATTGGAGTGGGATTACCTTAAAGCTATAATGCTAAAGTTGGGCTTTGCACGACAATGGGTTGATGTGGTAATGAGTATGGTTTCTTCAGTGTCCTTTTCAGTGCTTTTCAATGGTGAAAGATTAGATAGCTTTATTCCCTCCAGGGGATCAGGCAGGGAGACCCAATCTCCCCTTACTTATTCCTGATAGCAGCAGAGGGCCTTTCGTGCCTCCTGAAATCCAGTTCTCAGTCATCGGTTGAAGGTATTAAGGTGGCTCCTACGGCACCCACCATTAATCATCTTTTATTTGCAGATGACAGCCTGTTGCTTTTCAAGGCTAATGTAGAGGGAGCAGTTGCAGTGTCAAACCTACTGAACATATATACCAGAGCCTCGGGACAGAGAGTTAATCATGATAAATCTTCTATATTTTTTAGTAAAGGATGTCCTAATGCAGCCAGGGAGGAAATCAAGGGTATCCTCCATGTTCAGAATGAATCATTAAGCGAGCGCTACTTGGGAATGCCTACTGATGTTGGCCACTCCAAGAATGGGACATTCAAGTATTTAAGAGATAGGGTGTGGGAGAAGATAAAAGGATGGATGGAGAAAATATTGTCAGCAGCGGGAAAGGAGGTCTTAATTAAATCAGTTGCTCAGGCTATTCCAGTGTTCTCTATGTCATGCTTCAGGCTGCCTCGGGGATTGTGTGACAATATTACATCGATCATAAGGCAATTCTGGTGGGGTTCAAAACAGGGCAAGAGGAAACCGAATTGGGTGGCGTGGGATACCATGACAAAACCCAAGCACTTGGGGGGGCCTCGGCTTCAGAGACGTGGAGATTTTTAACTTGGCACTGTTGGCAAGACAAGCATGGCGAGTCATGTCTGATCAAGCCTCCTTGAGTGCGCGATTATTGAAAGCAGTTTATTTCCCGGAGTGTGATTTACTGGAGGCAGAACTAGGGACACATCCTTCTCAGATATGGAGAGCTATCCTCGATGGGCGAGATATTATGGCACAGGGAGTGGTTAGAAGGATTGGAGACGGTAAGAGCACGGGAATTTGGACTCACAACTGGATTCCAAGAGATAGTTTTAAGCGGCCGATCTCATCTCTTGTACCAAACCCACCGATAATGGTTGAGGAGCTTATTGATGAAACAACAGCAACATGGAAAGTAGACCTGGTTCGGTCAGTCTTTACTCATTTTGATGCGGAAGAGATTCTTCAGATTCCAATTTGCACAAGGACCATATCTGATTTTTGGGCATGGCATGAGGATAGCCGAGGCAGATTCACCGTACGGTCAGCATATAGGATGATCTTGAGGACCAAGCTTGGAAGGGAAAATTGGATATCGGAGGAGACAGAAACATCCACGGGCCAGAGTGAGAGCAACCAGTGGTGTTCGATTTGGCATATTCAGGTACCCTCAAAACTTCGGATGTTTGTCTGGAGGCTTGCGAGGCAATCAATTCCGTGCGGGGTGTTATTGAATCATCGAAATATGTCTACGACAGAAACATGCACTCTGTGTGGCGCTCGAGACACCTGGAAACATGCTCTCTTAACTTGCCCTATGTCACGAAGTGTTTGGGCGTTGGCTCCAGAAGAGGTGGTTGAGATCATATGGGGATGCACACATGATAGCGCCAAAGACTGGATCTTTACTCTACATAAAATGATGAAAGCTGATGATTTTGTCATGACGGTTGTTACTCTGTGGGCTATATGGAGTGCTAGGAGAAAGGCGATACACGAGGAAATTTTTCAGTCACCTCATGCTACCTATGGCTTCATCACCTCTTTTTTGTCAGAATTGGAGGTCGTTAATTCGAAGAGCCCCAAGCAGCAGCTTTCGGGTGGACAGCCAAGGATTTCAGCGTGGATCCCTCCGGTGAATGGCAGTGTGAAGATTAATGTGGATGCCACAGTTGCTAGGGCTAGATGTGGTGCCATTGCAGCTATTTGCAGAGACCAGACATGAGCTTTCCTGGGTGCTTCGGGTCAAGTTTTCAGACACATCCTGGACCCCCCGTCGCTTGAAGCACTAGCTATCAGGGAAGCCATGGCTTTAGCTGATGATCTTTATGTTCAGAGAATCCAGATAGCATCAGATTGCAAGGGGGTGGTGGAAGATATCCAGAAGAGAAATTCACCAACCTACGGTGCCATCATTCAAGAGATTTTAGTTCATTCTGGTTCTTTCAATCTTTGTAATATAGTTCACGAACGTAGGCGCTCAAACTTTGAAGCTCACAATTTGGCGAAGCATATTCGTACGCTCGGTGATGGCCGCCATGTTTGGTTAGGCCATCCCGGAAACCTTCCTTCCGTCCCAATGAATGTGGTGAGGGCGTAATAAAGCTTCGTTGAATTGTCTCAAAAAAAAAATTACATTCCCGTCAAATCATCCTCCATTCCAGCTTGAATGTGCAAAGAACTGAATAATAGGTGCTAGCCTTTTTGTTAGAGGAAAAATATACGAGCTAATCAGAACGTGTCCCAACAATGTCATACAGAACATATTGTTGTCTGTATTTACCACACTTGCTAGGATCAGAAACACCAGTAGTAATCACTGAAGAGCCCTCACCACCACAAATTTACAAAAAAAAAAAGGAAATAAGGTTTGTACAGTACTGGAATCCTGTAGTGTGCAGCACTGGCACCCATTCTCGAGGCAGATCGACTCAGCCTTATGGTGGATGTCTTGGCTTCGACACGTCGACTATTGTCCTCGTAGTGCCGCTATGCGGCTGCCACTAGGTGGTTTTATTCTTATTTCTTTTATGTTTTCTTGGGCCTGACTGTGATGTGGCCCCAGTCGTTGTCTGTCGGGTGTTTATCGAACATGGATTGTATGGACCGTTGCTTAATTTATAAAGCAGGACGACAGCCTATTTCGAAAGTTATGAAGCAGAACCATACAGCTGCACTAGTCAAATGATTCTTGATAAAAAAAAATTGTTTGGACTGTACAGATTAGTCAATGAATAACTGGCTACCGCCTCAGTTCTCGCAAGAGGCAAAATTGTGAGATAAAATAGAAAACAGCACCAAAATGTGGGTGCAATCTATTGCTTTTTTTTCACAGCTAGTCAAATAAAAGAAAAGAGTAGACTACATAATATGCAGCCAACAGATACTTGGCCTCCAAATTCCATGTTTCTCTCCCTATTTGAGAACCCCACTGCCGAACATTCGAAACATGCCGCAACATGCCGAATATACCATTCGCTGCTCAGGCTAGCAACAGAACAAACACATTGTATATATCTCAGAAGTGTTAAAAGATGTTGAAACCTGGAGTGTCGGACAAGCTGGGGCGTGACCGCTTCAGCATCCTCTTGACCTTTGCATTATCATCCGATGTATTGCAATCGATAGGATGTACCATCCCTAAAACAATGGAAGGCTTATTCATTGCATCAATTGTACGCCTTTTACAGTCAACAACAGAACGTCTCAGTTGCTCGTTTAGTTTGCGTTCAAATTACTTTCAAGGACTACTGTGTGTACATTGACAGGGATGAAGAGCGCTCGACTACTGGTGGGAGTCGGACTGGCAAAGCGCTAGACTACGCATGGCATCTAAGCTTCCTTCTACGACTCCAACTCCAATTCAGGGACCACATCCTCGCTACAAGCTTGCTATTCCTGAAATTATAAAATCAAAAAGTTTCTTCTCATTTGTACAAGGTTGGATTAGGAGTGCGTGTGGTGATTTCCCAGTGAAAGAATATGAAGTAAAAAGTAACCTTCTGGTGAGAATTATTAATAGAATGAATCCTGCATGAGGAGAACAGTCCAAACTTTTCAAAAAAGTTTTTGAAGAAAAGGGAAATACATTGATGTAAACATCCATCTGTGTGGTACATGTATGTTCCATCTAAATAGACGCCATAGGTAATTAAGCGCTTCACATCACACAAATAACTCGCGGAAAATCCAAACTAAACAACCACATGAATAACACAACACGAGCAATGGGTGCATGTAGGAGCACAAGCAAAGAGAAGATAAGTGAAGACAGTCTTCATGGCTTAGCCTCCGGCTCCGGGCAGTGGAACTCGGGGATGGTGGGCATCTTAGGCGTCAGTGGCAGCTCAACTTTGGGCAGCTCCGGCTTGGCTGGAACGTGCACCTCCGGAAACTTTGGTAGCTCGGGCTTGGGTGGCAGGTGCACCTCAGGGAACGACGGCAGCTCAGGCTTAGGTGTCATATGCACCTCCGGGAATGGCGGGAGCTCGACCTTGGGCAGCATTGGCAGCTCCGGCAGGTGCTCCTCGCCTTTGGACGGAGCCGTCTCCTCCTCTAGGATTCTTGCCCCGCTGCTCATGGCGACACACGAGAGGAGGAGTCCGAGCAGGAATATAGCGGTGTTTCTCACAACCATTTTGCTGGACGTCTATGGTTGTACTAGATCGTGTGATGTGGTTTTGATGTGGAAGAGATAACAGCTGCTACGTTCTATTTATAGAGTTCGAAAACGGTTGCATGTCTTGCGAGAGTCCAATGCTTTGCAAGTAGGTCGGTCACCTACTCGCCTGCAGTTCTCGGTTTATGTGTGCTCTTTAGTTTCACTAGCAAAAGAGCCCGTGCGTTGCAACGGGAGAATGCAAGGCCTGCAAATCAGGCTCGAAGGCATAGATATTCTAATGGTGTTGTATTATCAAACATGTCAAATATGTAACTTTAGGATCCTCAGACACGTTGGATAGCATTGGCAATTTTTTTAACGTTTAACTCACTTTTCTTCTTCTTACTCCACCCATTATCTCTGTCCCCCAATTCAAGATTGTCGCTATAAGCAATAGCACATCCGACATGCAATACCGACGGGTATTGAGAAAGAAATACAGAAAATATAAAAAAAAGAGCATTCTAAGGGCGACTGGAGTCGAGAAAGTCGATAAAATCCTGAAGATAAAATGTCACTTATGGTATAAAAAGAGTCATTCTGCTTCCGCTCGTTTAATTCTCAAAGACGGGTCGCCGTTCATCATCATGGTGGTGACATAACTCGGACTCTGCTGCTCTTGGACCGGAAGAACAACCTGTTGGTCAGCGAGGGTTGCGGATGAGAATGGTGTCCTATGTCCAGGAGTGGCGGAGATAATAAATCTCATACTTGTGTATGACGAAGCTGGTTCTCGACCCGTCTTTGTCGAGAACTCGAGATAGAAGGTGAGGCTGTGTAGCTTTGTACCTAATGTACATCTTACCGTTGCTGTCATCAGGGCGTAGATGCCGCCCCCATAGGCCTTGCCTCTGCCAGGTACCGCCCCTGTCAATGCAATTTGTGAACGCCGTTTTCAAGTCCGTTCTATTGCAAACTCTCACCACCATCGCTCGCTCATAGAGGTCAGCGACATCTCCCTGACATGGAAAAACATTACTACTTTAAATAGGTACTCCCTCCGTTTCAAATTACTCGTCGTGGTTTTAGTTTAAATTTGAACTAAGTAATTTGGAACGGCGGGAGTAGTTCCGAGTCAATGGAGGAAAAACAGATGATGTATGCAATATGCATCTAATAAGCTACTTATTACTTTGAGAAGAGGGAGGCTGCAATGTTAGAGTGTAGAATAGCGCTGCACCTTCTTGTTGGGCTAGTGCCCAAATCTCCTAGTCGGTTCATCTGCAAAGCATCAGCATGCCATGGATCCAGCCAACAATCGGGCGTCATCCTGTTTGTCTTTCTTGACGTTGGTTTGCCTCGTACAGTTTTCCTTTTCTAGATAAATCACACGTAAATCCATCAAAGATAGCTTCTTCCAGAAGACAAATAAGTCCCGAAAAATACAGAGCATCAGGTCATGTGGTACAGATGAATTGGTCTGATGCCACCAACGAAAAAGAGAAGCACCATATCGCTAGAGAAACTGAGAGAGGGGAGCATATAGCCGACGCATATCCTAGAAGTACGACAAAAGTTTAATATCCCGGTTACACCTAAATTACCTCGAAAGTATGAATCAGTACACTCCTGGGCGGAACTGGTGCGCATGTATCCAAAGGAAAAAAAACACATCTATATTGAGCAGCTTCATGGATAATCAACTACGCAGATGGCTACGCCTGCGGTATATTAATCGCACAAAATCCATAACCAATTTCCCAAATATGTACTCGATCCAAGTAACCCGCACACTATCTGTATGAGTTGGCGCGCGGGTACCCTTTCTTGCTGCCGGAGGAGGAAATCCGGAGCCAGCGGTCACGGCGACCGTGACGGCCACCATGGTCTCCGTGCTCTACCCTGCAGGAAATCCATTGTTGCATGTTGCTCCCCAGCGTGGATTCCCCCATTGGCTACAAGAAAGAGGGATTGAGGCTGCCTTGGCATGCCGCTTGCTCCGGGCATGGCCTGGTGAAGCGAGACGGGCATATGTTGAGGATGAGGCAGCCGAGGATGCTCCGTGACGGCCACCATGGTCTCTGTGCTCTACCCTGCAGGAACTCCATTGTTGCATGTTGCTCCCCCGCGTGGTCAGTGGACGGACGAAACGATTTTTCAGATAAAACAAGGACAGCGGATTTAGTTCAGTTCCCGGCTATGCTTTTAAACCTGTCGTTGAAGACCAAGTACTTGCGGCAGCGGAGCGGGACGCCGTTCTCGACGCACTTGTCCACTATCATGTGGTGGTCATGTGACAGCGCTGCCGCCTATTGCCTAATCTCGAAGCGCTCGCCGTAAGAGCTGTCCAGCGTGATCCATCGACTTTGCTTCCGTCCATGATGTTTGGATTGGAAGTTTGGATTGATTTGATGCAAGCCAATCGATTCCTGCAATATTTAAAGGCAAGGGGAAAGCTAGAAGAGCTGACTCGGATCTGGTCGGGACTCGTGATACTTGGATCATCTCTTGTTTGATACGGTCACGATCTCTGCATACATGGTCGAACAGATTGGACGGCCTGGGGCAGCTTTTATGGCGTTGGTTGTGCGGAAGAAGGAAAGTGACGGTGAATTAGTACCACCTTAGATTTTGGAAAAAATATGGAGCGTTGAAAAAAAAAAATGAAAGCGTAAATTAAGAGGAAGAAGCGTATTGTGACGGTGAACCCGACAAACTCGTTCCGTGCTTTATTATTAGGTAAAGATATATAGTCTAAGTCTGGCTGCCTGCTTACGATCTGATTTGGGTGAAGGGGGAATCTTCCTGGTAGTTCTCTTGGCTGTTTGGTCAGCTGCTAAGACGAAATAACTTGTCCAAGGGACCATCAAATCGCACATGAGCACAAGGAAGTTTGGACATTTGCAGTGACTCTTGCTGCCACCAGTAGGACTCCTCCCCTTTCTTCCTATTTCCTTCTCCCACATCCGACCTCGACGGTTAGCGGCGCCCAAATGGTGATGCTATAAGACTAATGCGTGACCATTTGGTCCTTCGATTTTTCTAGATGGGATTCAATTTCTCGATAAGCGAAATTTATTGATATCGAAAAGAGCTACTGGTCTATGCATGCAAAGCAGTTTTAGCATGGTCCCTCTTACCCCCTCTTTTCACATGAGAAGTAAGAGTATGTAGTAGATCTGAGCCGTTGATCACATTAATTGGTGGTCGGATTAACTCTTACCTTCTTACCTCATATGTAAAAATAAGGGGTAAGAGGAAGCATGTTAAAATTTGCCATGCATCAATACGCTGAAGACATGAATGATGCTTTGGACAAAAAAATGAAGGATGCACACAGTGAAATACAGTTTTGGGTCTCTGAACTTGTCCACCCTGATCACCTAGGCCCTGAGAGTACTATTAAGTTCATTTCATAAATTAAGATAAGAGGGAAAGAGAGTACACAGGGGAGAATACAACGGTGGCAGCGACCGGCCAAAAAGACTATTATGATTGTTCCTCAGCTTAAAAGTTAAAACCTACTCCGTACTTAATTTGCTAGCCTGGTCACTTAACTAGTGATGTGTTTATTTTTCTCAAAAAAAAAAACTAGTGATTTGTTTACTGTGCCCGTGTGCGTCTCAGTCAATATTCAGGCAGAGCAGTTTTAGCATGGTCCCTCTTACCCCCTCTTTTCACATGAGAGGTAAGAGTATGTAGTAGATCTGAGCCGTTGATCACATTAATTAGTGGTCGGATTAACTCTTACCTTCTTACCTCATATGTAAAAATAAGGGGTAAGAGGGAGCATGTTAAAATTTGCCATTCAGGATAGTTGGGCACTCGGTAATCTTGGTATGGTTGGCATCTCGGGCTTTGGCGGAAACTCCACCTTGGGCATCTCAGGCTTCGGCGGAAGCTCCACCTTGGGCATCTCCGGCTTGGGTGGCAGGTGTACCTCCGGGAACGTTGGCAGCTTCACCTTGGGCAGCTCCGGCTTTGGTGGCAAGTGCACCTCAGGGACTGGCGGTAGCTCCACCTTGGGCAGCTCCGGCTTAGGTGGCAGGTGCACCTCCGGGACCGGCGGCAGCTCCACCTTGGGAAGCTCAGGCTTAGGTGGCAGGTGCACTTCCGGGAACGGTGGAAGCTCTACCTTGGGAACCTGTGGCACCTCGGTCTGGTGCTCTTCCTTGGACGGAACAGTCTCCTCAAAAATTCTCGCCGCACTACTCATGGCTACGCATGAGAGAAGAAGCCCAAGGAGGAAGACATCTGAGTTTTTCGGAGCCATAGTGTTAGACATGTGCAGCACCGGCTAGCTCTGACAGTGCAGTTTGAGTGTGGGAGAGATAGCTGGGGCTGCTGACTACTTATAGGGTGCAAAAGGCAGCGTGGGGAGCGAGTACAGATTTTGCAACAAGTTTGTTCATCTACTTGTCTGAACTTCTGTCCAACGTATGTGTTTCTAAGTCTATATCTGCTCAAGGTTTGGGTGAGGAACAGAAAATAGCACTCTGGTTGTTTGGGCTGCAGTTGTGGACGCCGTGAAGCTGCGTGCAGGGCAGGTACGACCGTTCAAAACATCAACAATGTTAGGTCACCTGTGAAGACGAAATGTTGTGTCCAAGGGTTCGACAAAACAAGCAATGCAACCAGCCTGGAGTTTAACAGGCTATCAACTTACTCGGAACATGAATCACAACACTGTTATAATATGTTGGTTTTTCAGAGTGAAGAGAGATAAGGGCATTTCTAACGCTGACCACAAATTTGCTCCGGCATTTCCGGTCAAAAAAATTTGCTCCGGCATCTGTCCACGGACACAGATGCCAGATGCCGCCATCCAACGTTGTCCGCATAGATTTCAACAATGGTTCAAACTACCGGCCAAAATTCGTGCAAACCGGACGGATTTCATTCAATTTCAAATATAATTTACATAAATGGGCGATTTTTCAACCATTTTACTAAAAACTATAAAATAAACTAAACTCTATATCGGACGACCACCTCGTAAGCGTGACCGCCCTGTCCTGTCGCATTGCCGTCGTCATCCCTCCAGCAGCGCAAGGATGTTGGAGGGCTGCGACAGCCTTGTCCGGCGGCTGCCTGCCGCTTGCGGAGGAGCCACTCCGTCTCCTATTGCACGGTGCGGAGGGCAGCCTTGGCCACTACCGACGGCGCCAGCAAAGCCTAGGCAGCGGCCTTGCCCCTGCGGCGTTGGCGGAGCAGTCGCCAAGTGATCGCTCCTCGCCGACCTTGGCGAGCTCGCCGTCAAGGCAGCGGCAGCACCTGGCGGTCGTCTCCGCGGTGGTGAGGGAGTGGTCGAGCGCCCACGCAGATGTGAGGTCAGCTTCGTTGCATACCCATTTTGGTGCCACGTCGCTTTTGGCGAATGTGGAGCGGTGACTGGCATTGTGTCGGTCGTACCTCGCTTTCTGCCTCACCGAGCGCTCCGCCTCGGACACGACGGCCCTCGAGCCCGAGGCACCATCGTAACTGCCTTCTCCGAGGTAGTGGAGGATGCGGCCACGTGCCTTCGCGATCACGGGCAACGGCTCCTCCCCTATCGGGCGGCCGTGGCGTTGTGGTGGCGACGATGGCCCATCAATCCGCGTGTAGAGGATGTGCGGCGGAGGCGACGACGGCTCATCCTTGTGACGCCCCGAGACCGATGCGCCAGGTGTCTTCCTCTTATTCACTGTCGTTGCCATGTCATCTGCTTGTGTGTTGCACTTTGTCATGTTATCATGTGCATTGCATCTGCATAGTTTTAAAAACTTGCATCCGTTCGTAGTTGTCGTCTCTCAGTTCTCTCCATTCTCCGTTCTGAGCCCAGACACACTCGCACGCACCCGTCGCACCTCCCAAATCTTGTTTTGTGAGCGGGAGAAAAACATTCTCGGAATGAGCCGAGAGTTGTCGAGTGGTCTTGGTATATCACAGTTAGACCGCCTGTCATATTTCGTCCCGTTTGGAGGTCGTTTGATGCCCCAATGGTTAACCGCGTTAGCCGAAACCCCTCTCTCTTTGCAGCCCAACACCCCCTTCATAACAGCCCACTAGCCCATCTAAACCCCCTCCATGCTCTTCCTCGTTGGATCACGATCGTGTGGGCGAAAACCACACCTCCATAGCCCTCTCCTAGCTCCCTATGCCTATATAAACACCCCATCCCCCTAATTTTCGGGTAAAAACCCTAGATCCTCCTCCTCCCAGCCGCCGGACACGTCCGCCGCTGCCCCCTCGACCAATCGCCAGCCGCTACGTCACCCCCGTCGCCTTCACCGCGCCTCTCACCGCCGCGGCCCGCCAGGCCCATCAAGGGCCGGCGCGAGCCCGCCGCCGCCGCCGGCTGCCTCCCACCCCCGAGGCGCCTCGCCTCGCTCCGGCCCCTCGTCCCCGCCTCGCCGCCGCAGCTAATCCGGCGAGGCTCGCCACCACCGCCTCGCCTCCGCGCGTCGACCGCCGCCCGTTCCCTTGCTGCCTCGCCGCCGGAGTCCCCTGCATCGCCTAGCCGCCGGCTTCAAAGCTCGCCGGAGCAACCCTTGTCTCCGCGCGCCGCCCCACCGTCAGCCACCTCCACCGAGCGCGCCACCCGCCGCCTCATCGCCGGCCCCGCTCGCCTCCGCCGCCGCAGATCGGGATCTCCCGATCCAGCCGCCTCGCCCGCCTCCTCGTGAGTTGACCCACGCGTGGGCCGCCGCGCCTCGGGGGCCAGCCGCCTCGTGGGTCGGCCCCGTTCCGTCCGGCCCGCATCGCCTCTCCACCGTCGACCTACCTCATCCTTCGAGTTGGGACAAGCCCACATGGCGAGCCTGCCTAAATCCCGCCTGAGCACCTTATAGCTATCCTGCGTCAGTTCGTTTTTTTTTTCAGAATTGACTAAGTCCCTGAGTTTTCAAACATTATGTTAGCATCTTTGACATGTCATAACTTTGTGCATGTATATCCGATTGGAGCATATGATATGTCAAAATGTTCGTCTCTAAATGCTCTACATGATAGTTAAATTTTCATGCATGGTAGGTTGCATCTTGACATATAAATTCCCATTACAAAAGTGCTAAGTGATGTTAACTGCTGAAAACTAATATAAATTGCTCATTTGTCTTTTTCATATCTTTTTGTGTGATTTTTGTTTGAGCATCATGTCAACATGTTTTAGGAGCATAATCATGTCATATTTGCAATGGTGTAATTATTTTTTCATGATATGACTTGTGTTGAGTGGAACAAGCTCGCAAAGTGACCTACTCACTGTTTGCTGTTTTCTGAGACTTGTTAAAAACTGCTAAGTCCGAAACTGTTATATTGTGATGCCATGTTTGCTTGATGCTACAGTCATATCCATGCATATTTGGAGATGCCCAATGATCATGTGGTGAAGTCCATGTTATGCCATATCCATCCATGCCCTTGTTTGCAATTAAAGCTTGTTGTAGCATGTCTCTTTCTTGCTCTCAATTTGTCATTATGATAAATCTGTCAGCCTGTCAACAGCATGTTCAATTTGGCAAAGCTCATTGCTATTAATCTATGCATCATATGGAGTTGTGCCAATGGAGTTATTTGGAGTATGCCATGCCTAATACATGTTCGTGACATTTGCATGCTTATTAGGATTGATATGATTGCTGTTATATGCCTCCAAAGTCAGCATCATAATGTTGTTGTTGCATTCCAAGATTTTCACGAAGTCTGAGAATATGCTATATCATGTTTGCATCTTGTTTTGATGAATGCCTTGAACCTGTTTCCCCCATGTATATGACATGTTGTGTTCCTTGAGCTCCATGTTATGTTCTAGCATGCCATACTTTTTCTTGCCATGTTCTTGTGTTGTAGCTTAATTATTTCTTGCCTCCAACATGTCATCATATTAACTCTGCTCATGTGTATATGCTCTGTTTTCCACTAAGTCATAATATGTGATATAGAGTTTGCTTGTTGCCTTGATCATGTTGGTTTACACTTGATGTCTATGAACCTGATACTTGATGATATTGGAAGCATGTGATCTGTCCTTTGAGTTAATGACATGCTTGTGCCTATCTTGTACTTCTAGCATGTTGTTTTGATGCTTGTAAGATGCCTAGTTGTTGTTTTGGACAGCTTGTCATTTAATCTTGTTTCGTGTGTATGTGTTGAATTGTTGCTCCATTTTGGGCATGCTCTATATGAAACTTGTTTGGTTTTGCATGTAGATGCATCATGCCATGTTGCATCCATGTTTTGAGTGTGTTGGCTTGATGTCTGAATGCATTTTGCATCAATGCCATGTGTAATTTGTTTTGCTCATATTTTCTAGGCCGTAGCTCCGAATTAATTGAACTTTATATGTAACTTGACTAGAAATTCATGTAGATCATCATGGTGCATGTTAACTTACTGTTTGACAACTTTAACTTAAGGTTTGTTCAGATCTGGACCAATTTCAAAAATTGCATATGAGGACTTACCGGAATTGTTATATGTTGTTTCCGGCCTCATTTAAACTTGCCTTGTTTGATGTTCTTGTATGCATCATCTCTTACCATGAGTTGCATCATGTAGTCTTTTCTTGCATCATACTTGGTTGAGCGTCATGACTTGTTTATGTGTGGTGTGTTTACCATGTTGTTTGCTTTTTCTCGTTAGTTCCTGTTGCATTGCGATCGTGAGGATTCGTTCGGCTATGCTTGGTTCGTCTTCGTGGCTTCTTCTTCATGGACTCGTTCTTCTTCCTAGCGCGATCTTAGGCAAGATGACCGACACCTTGGATCTCATTACTATCGATGCTATCGCTATATGTCGCGCTACCCACCATTTGTTTGTCTGACTCTCTTTGTTGCCATGAAACCTCTAACCTTTGACACCATCCCAGCAAACCGTTGTATAGCTATGTTACAGCTTGCTCAGCCCCTCTTATAACATTGTTAGTTGCAGGAGAAGATGAAGATTGCTCCATGTCGCATCTTGGATATTTTGGGAATATCACAATATCTATTACTATAATTAATGCACCAATATACTTGGTAATGGGTGCAAGGCTTGGCCTTTTGCTCGGTGTTTTATTCCACTCATGTCGCCTTAAGAACCGATAAACCAGTGTTATGTTCCTTGATTTTGCGTTCCTAACACGGTTGGGGGTATGGGACCCCCTTGATAGTTCGCTTTGAATAAAACTCCTCTAGCAAGGCCCGACATTTGTTTTACCATTTGCCCCACATAATAAACTTAATTAAATTTGACGCATAGGGAGTTAGCGCTACCCGGGGTTCGTACCACATAATACAGGGGGGCCAATGCCGATGGTGTTGGTCCCAAATGGGCAGACTGCGGGGCCGCCTCAGGGAAACTCGAGGTATCTGTCATACTTGTAGGCTGACATATCCGGCCGTGGTCTGAGACGAGATACGCGCGGCTACTATAAGGGTATCGGCATGCTGGGAGGTCTTGCTGGACTTGTTTTACCATTGTCGAAATGTCTTGTGCATCGGGATTCCGAGTCTGATCGGGTCGTCCCTAAGATAAGAGGTGTTACCTCTGTTTGAGAGCTTGTGATGGGCTAAGTTGGGACACCCCTATAGGGTTATGATCTTTCGAAATCCATGCCCGCGGTTATGTGGCAGATTGGAATTTATTAATGTTCGGTTGCAGAAAACTTGACAGGGGATCTAATATAAAATACCCCAACCGCGTGAGTAACCATGACCGTCTCTTTTCATTTTCAGAAGAGAACACGGTGGGGTTATATTTGACTCATAGGTACTAGGTAGTTCAGGATCTTTTAGCGATCATTACTAGTTTGTGACTGTTTGCGTAGATGTTATTCTTATTCTTGTACTCGTAAGTTACCCACCATACAATGCTTATCCGCTGCTGCAACCTCACCACTTAACCTCTCCATACCCATTAAGCTTTGCTAGTCTTGATACCCATGGTTATGGGATTTCTGAGTCCTCGTGGCTCACAGATACTACAACAATAGTTGCAGGTGCAGGTTTCCGATGGCTTGACATGAGAGCGATGTTTACTTGTGTTGGATTTCTTTCTTCTTCTTGTTCG
Organism: Secale cereale; assembly: GCA_902687465.1. Taxonomy (NCBI): domain Eukaryota; kingdom Viridiplantae; phylum Streptophyta; class Magnoliopsida; order Poales; family Poaceae; genus Secale; species Secale cereale. The sequence goes on along the minus strand of LR738710.1, from coordinate 172,334,984 downwards.
TCGATCTTGGGATAGGTTCCTGGACAGCAGCCTGGGATAGCAGGATGGATGTCGTTGTGCTTTTCATGTGTTTCATCCATAGTCGGATGTCTTGTGTATAATGTGTTGTATTCATGTGGCTATTGTATGACTTGCATGTATCCCCATCTATTTATGTAATGGTACGATGTAATGATATCCATCTTGCTAAGCGCCCGAAATGCGGTTGTGCCCCAATCACGAGTTCACCACGTGATCGGGATAGAATTGCATTTTGGGTGTGACAATCCTTCATGCAGAAGAGGCGCTAGGGGATGCCAGCTCCTTCACGCGGCCGCCGATGTGGAAGCCGCGGTTGCGCGGCAGGGACGACGGCTTGTCCTTCAGCTGTCGAAGTGGGGACGCGGCTCCCGCTTCACGTGGATGTGTGGCGGGGATGGTGGCTCCTCATTCACTCGCGCCGGTGATGTTGGCATCAGTCCCATGTGACGGAGCCGAAAATCCATCATGATCTCCATCTGATAGATGAATTCTTTGCCCATTAGAGACGCCTCTAAGAGGAGACGGGCCACTGTTGCGACTGGTCATCCTCATCACCGGAGAAGATGGCTATCTCCTCCTTGCGGGAGGAGCCTGACGGCATGGATGCAGATGGTCCCGGAGAGCGAGGGCGGTGGCGCCATGATCCCCGTGAAGAGAACCTTCCACCGGCGCCTTATAAACCGGAAAGAAGGTAGTATATAAGCATACTTACTGTTGTATATACATATATAATGCACATGTACATCCCGTCTATAGGCACATACGTACGTAGACGTAGATCATGGCATCACTCACAAGTCACGAGTCGCAGCCTCGCAGGAGCTCACAGAGGATAACGTCGGCCGTACGGATCTTTGCAGGCACACTCTCGTTTGATATACTTACAAGTAAACAAGCACACGAGCAATACTACATACGTGCACACCATACATGCATGTAGTATCGATCAAACAACGAAGAAGCCCTCATGGATTGGCCTCCGGCTCCGGCAGTGGGAAGAAGAACCCGGTAAGGGTGGGCGTGCGCGTCGCTGGCCTCCACGGTGTTCCCGGGAACGGCGGCAGGTGCATCTCTGGGAACGGCGGGAGCTCAAACTTGGGCATCGGCGGCAGCTCGTAGTCTGGCAGCCCCGGCACGGTCAGGTGTGGCGCGGACGGCGCTTCTTCCGTGGGCGGAGCCGTCTCCTGCTCCTGCAGCTTCCTCGCCGTGCTGCTCATGGCGACGCACGAGAGGAGCAACGCGAGGAGGAACACGGGTGCGGGGTTCCTCGAGGCCATGCTGGACTTTCTCTTACGTGCAGCTAGGCTAGCTAGCGGCCGGCCGGTGTGGTTAGCGGTGGATGTGTGATACTGATACTGAGCTGGTGTACGTTGCGTGGTACTTGTATGGTGCGAAAGCTTGCATTGCAGTGCCTCTGCAGCGTGTGTCGCGGGGAGTCCTGCGATTTGGAATAAGGTTGGCCATCTGCGCGTACGTAGTCGGTTTGGTTGGACGATCGGTGTGCCTTTTCTAGATTTAGTTCGATGCCATGGGTGAGAAAGGAGCGGCCGGGCAACGTGCATGTCCAAGCGCGCAGGTAGGATGAGTAGTTGTGATTAGGCCGGCTGTTAAGAAGATATGGCGTCTCTAAGGAGCTCCAGCTCGACCTTGGAAGAACACGTGAGTGTCAACATGACATTTAGCCCCGAAACGAGTTAGTTTAGAACTAAGAACTATGCACTGGAACTTAACAGACGTGTTGCATTTCCCAGAGGTGACCGCATACAGTGTTTCTTTTCCATGTTTCGATTCATTATGAAAAGGATAATTGCTTAATTAATTAACGAAAAAACTGGGTGAAAACTGTCCCAAATCACTAATTGGCACACATAAAATACCCCACACACAGTACTACATGAAATGCCTCGAGGTAGCACATTGATCGTAATTGTGACTGTTTCTTTCTTAGTTACCGCCTTACCAGACAATCAGTTTGTTAAACCTCGTGCCATTACCACTAACTATTAAACTTAAACGTGTGTATTGTAGCACGTACTTAACATTTGGTGAAGCATTCGTAGTGTTAGATTTGTTAACGAGGTTCACCGATATGGCTATATCCACGGGGCATGACTACGGGCGCTCCTCTTCGTGACACCGTCACAATACCGCACACCGGCCACCCGGGCGTCGGCACATGCCGCCGGCTTCCCCTTGCGTGCCTGTGCTATTATGTTGGCATAGGTTACATCATGTGTCTTGTTGGTGTTAACCATTGTTGTTTAGTAGTTCACCTAGTTTATTTCTGTTTGGGTCTGTTGAGTCTAAGTCTAGTACATCGATGCATGGCATCATGGTAAAGTGAACTGATGGATCGGCAATGGTGCGAGCTGGTCATCGGTCAGGTGAAGCCAGGAGTTGTGAGTACATGCATAAGTACTAGGTAGATTTGATCGGTTCATGCATGCAGCCGAGAGCGAGATGGATCTATACGTTGCCGTGCCAAGAGACTAGCTCAAAGTGAGCTGAGTTAGTTGAGGCAAAGACGTTGAGTTGATCCATCGGAGTGGCTGGATTTGCATGCGCTTGTTTAGTGGAGTACGTGTGTGTGGAGCGTTAGTATAGGATCAGGCCGGTGTGTGTGACTTGGCCCGTGCGTTTGCTTCCCTTTTAAATACCCTGTAATCACTTTGGTTAATTAAGAGAAAGAGAGTCAGAAAAGGCACAAGTTGTGCGGTGCCAAAACTCCTGTGTGCTCTTCTTCTATCTTGTGTGCGTGACTTCATCTCCTACCCTGGGCAAGGATTACATTTGGTATTCAGAGCCATGGTGAGTGAAGGTTCGCACACTCCGCCGTCGTGTCTCGGCGTCGCCGGTGGTGCGCCGAGGCCGGAGCCCGACGCGGCATGGCTGCCGCGAGGTGGTGGTGCAGCAGGAGGTCGTCCACCAAGCCAGCAGCACCGTCGTCTACCCGCCGCTGACGGCGACGAACTACTTCGAGTGGTCGCTGATCATGAAGGTGAACATGGAGGCCCAACGCGTGTGGGACGCCATCGAGGGAGGTGGAAGCTTCAGCCAGGACAGGGCGGCGCTTGCGGCAATTCTGCGAGCCGTGCCGGAGGAGATGCTCTCCACGCTTGCCGTGAAGGCGACGGCAAAGGAGGCATGGGACGCCATGAAGATCATGCGGGTCGGCGATGCCCGCGTACGTGAGGCCAAGGCGCAGACTCTCTTCAAGGAGTTTGATGCCGTCCGCATGAGGAGTGGCGAGACCCTCGACGAGCTCGCCATGCGCATGAACGGGATCGCCAACAAGCTGCGCACGCTCGGCGAGAACCTCGACGAGGTGAAGGTCGTGAAGAAGCTTCTCCGCATCGTGCCGTCCAAGTATACCCAGGTAGCTATTGCCATTGAACAGCTTCTTGATCTTAAAACCATGTCCATGGAAGAGCTTGTGGGAAGGCTCAAAACGGCGGAGGACCGGAGCGACTTGGACGAGGGCGCCAACAACTACGACCAGGGTGGTGGGAGTCGCCTGCTCCTCACAGAGGAGGAGTGGCTTGCTCGCCACCGCAGCGGCGCCGGCAAGAAGAAGGACAACTTCGACATTCGCAAGGTGCGTTGCTACAACTGTCAAGAGTACGGGCATTACTCCAAGGACTGCACCGAGCCAAGGAAGCAGCGGGCGCTTCTTGCTGCCGCGACGGCCGACGACGAGCCCGGGCTGTTGTGATGCTACGGCATGGAGTTCCCAATAAAGAACAACAAGGTTAAGGGGGTGATTGTTGGTGTTAACCATTGTTGTTTAGTAGTTCACCTAGTTTATTTCTGTTTGGGTCTGTTGAGTCTAAGTCTAGTACAGCGATGCATGGCATCATGGTAAAGTGAACTGATGGATCGGCAATGGTGCGAGCTGGTCATCGGTCAGGTGAAGCCAGGAGTTGTGAGTACATGCATAAGTACTAGGTAGATTTGATCGGTTCATGCATGCAGCCGAGAGCGAGATGGATCTATACGTTGCCGTGCCAAGAGACTAGCTCAAAGTGAGCTGAGTTAGTTGAGGCAAAGACGTTGAGTTGATCCATCGGAGTGGCTGGATTTGCATGCGCTTGTTTAGTGGAGTACGTGTGTGTGGAGCGTTAGTATAGGATCAGGCCGGTGTGTGTGACTTGGCCCGTGCGTTTGCTTCCCTTTTAAATACCCTGTAATCACTTTGGTTAATTAAGAGAAAGAGAGTCAGAAAAGGCACAAGTTGTGCGGTGCCAAAACTCATGTGTGCTCTTCTTCTATCTTGTGTGCGTGACTTCATCTCCTACCCTGGGCATGGATTACATTTGGTATTCAGAGCCATGGTGAGTGAAGGTTCGCACACTCCGCCGCCTGGTCGCCGTCGTGTCTCGGCGTCGCCGGTGGTGCGCCGAGGCCGGAGCCCGACGCGGCGTGGCTGCCGCGAGGTGGTGGTGCAGCAGGAGGTCGTCCACCAAGCCAGCAGCACCGTCGTCTACCCACCGCTGACGGCGACGAACTACTTCGAGTGGTCGCTGATCATGAAGGTGAACATGGAGGCCCAGCGCGTGTGGGACGCCATCGAGGGAGGTGGAAGCTTCAGCCAGGACAGGGCGGCGCTTGCGGCAATTCTGCGAGCCGTGCCGGAGGAGATGCTCTCCACGCTTGCCGTGAAGGCGATGGCAAAGGAGGCATGGGATGCCATCAAAATCATGCGGGTCGGCGATGCCCGCGTACGTGAGGCCAAGGCGCAGACTCTCTTCAAGGAGTTTGATGCCGTCCGCATGAGGAGTGGCGAGACCCTCGACGAGCTCGCCCTGTGCATGAACGGGATCGCCAACAAGCTGCGCACGCTCGGCGAGAACCTCGACGAGGTGAAGGTCGTGAAGAAGCTTCTCCGCATCGTGCCGTCCAAGTATACCCAGGTAGCTATTGCCATTGAACAGCTTCTTGATCTTAAAACCATGTCCATGGAAGAGCTTGTGGGAAGGCTCAAAACGGCGGAGGACCGGAGCGACTTGGACGAGGGCGCCAACAACTACGACCAGGGTGGTGGGAGTCGCCTGCTCCTCACAGAGGAGGAGTGGCTTGCTCGCCACCGCAGCGGCGCCGGCAAGAAGAAGGACAACTTCGACATTCGCAAGGTGCGTTGCTACAACTGTCAAGAGTACGGGCATTACTCCAAGGACTGCACCGAGCCAAGGAAGCAGCGGGCGCTTCTTGCTGCCGCGACGGCCGACGACGAGCCCGGGCTGCTGTGATGCTACGGCATGGAGTTCCCAATAAAGAACAACAAGGTTAAGGGGGTGATTGTTGGTGTTAACCATTGTTGTTTAGTAGTTCACCTAGTTTATTTCTGTTTGGGTCTGTTGAGTCTAAGTCTAGTACAGCGATGCATGGCATCATGGTAAAGTGAACTGATGGATCGGCAATGGTGCGAGCTGGTCATCGGTCAGGTGAAGCCAGGAGTTGTGAGTACATGCATAAGTACTAGGTAGATTTTATCGGTTCATGCATGCAGCCGAGAGCGAGATGGATCTATACGTTGCCGTGCCAAGAGACTAGCTCAAAGTGAGCTGAGTTAGTTGAGGCAAAGACGTTGAGTTGATCCATCGGAGTGGCTGGATTTGCATGCGCTTGTTTAGTGGAGTACGTGTGTGTGGAGCGTTAGTATAGGATCAGGCCGGTGTGTGTGACTTGGCCCGTGCGTTTGCTTCCCTTTTAAATACCCTGTAATCACTTTGGTTAATTAAGAGAAAGAGAGTCAGAAAAGGCACAAGTTGTGCGGTGCCAAAACTCCTGTGTGCTCTTCTTCTATCTTGTGTGCGTGACTTCATCTCTTACCCTGGGCAAGGATTACATGTCTATCCTCGCTATATAAGAGAGACCTAGGATACAAGTGTCCTATTATGACACGACTCTATATTCTATCTAAACACAATACAACTCAGAGTCCAACTGTAACCTACCTTGTACACAATATTCGACACAACTCAAACAAACTTCACCTTGGCGAATATTCTCCATCACCTTGACTTCGTCAATGTGTCAAACTTTCATGTACATTTGACTTGAACGTATCCCATGAGTACCGCTGCTACTCCAAAGACTCCATGTGACTCCACCTGCAATTTGTTGTCCCTCCTTTTTTTGACAACAGTCAACACTCGAGCAAAATTAAGTTCCTTGTTACTCTAGTTTGTGCTCCCAACTTCCAGAGTGTGACGCCCCCAATTTGACCGTACACTAATCATGCACACAAATGTGTACGACCAAGATCAGTGACTCACTGGAAGATGTCACAACACAACTCTAGACACAAATTAAAATAATACAAGCTTTATATTACAAGCCAGGGGCCTCGAGGGCTCGAATACATAAGCTCGAAAAAACAAGAGTCAGCGGAAGCAATAATATCTGAGTACAGACATAAGTTAAACAAGTTTGCATTAAGAAGGCTTGCACAAATATAACAACGATCGAATAGGTAAGGCCTCCTGCCTGGGACCTCCTAACTAGTCCTCGAAGCCGAACTCCACGTAGAAACATCATCGGGATCATCTGGCTCCTGGACTCCACCACCTGGTTCCATCATCCGAGAAGAAAGAAAGAAAAGGGGGAAAAGGGGGAGCAAAGCAACCGTGAGTAGTCATCCAAAGTACTCACAAGAAAGGATCTACACTACATATGCAATGGTATCTGTGTAAGGGGGTAATATCTGTGGACTGAACTGTAGAATGCCAGAATAAGAGGGGGATAGCTAATCCAATCGAAGACTACGCTTTTGGCCACCTCCATCTTGCAGCAGTAGATGAGAGTAGCTGGAAGTAACAAGTATCCTCGCATCTCGCAGCCTCCGTCTTGCAGCAGTAGAATAGAATAGATGGTAAGTTCACCAAGTAACATCGTATAGCATAATCCTACACGGCGATCCTCCCGCACATCACCCTGTGAGAGAGCAACCACCGACTTATCTCTGGAACTTGTCCGGGTGTGTTTTATTAAGTATCCAGTTCTAGTTGTCATGAGGTCAGAGTACAACTCCGGGTCGTCCTTTTACCGAGGGACACGGCTATTCGAATAGATTAACTTCCCTGTAGGGGTGCACCACCTAACCAAGCACGCTCGATCCCATTTGGCCGGACACACTTTCCAGGGTCATGCCCGGCCTCGGAAGATCAACACATCGCAGCCCTACCTAAGCACAACAGAGAGGTCAGCACGCCGGTCTAAACCCTAAGCGCACGGGGGTCTGGGCCCATCGCCCAATGCACACCTACACGTTGCGAGGGCGGCCGGTAAGTAGACCTAGCCTCTCCTAATACCAGAGTAGGCGTTCCGGTCCAATCCGGCGCGCGCCGCTAAGTCGCTGACGTCAAGAAGACTTCGGCTGATACCACGACGTCGAGTGCCCATAACTATTCCCACATAGCTGGTTAGTGCGTATAGGCCAAAGGCCAGACTCAGATCAAATACCAAGATCTCGTTAAGCGTGTTATTATGAAATAACCGCGGACAACGACCAGGGCCAGGCCCACCTGTCTCCTAGGTGGTCGCAACCTGCCCTGTCGTTCTGCCACAAAGTAACCATCAGGGGGCTGCCGGGAACCCAGTCCCACCACTATCTGTGGGGAACCACCTGCCTCTTCAGCCCCCATCTCCGAATCATCATCATGTGTATGTAAAGTATGTATATAGTATATACCCGTGATCACCACCCGAGTGATCACGGCCCGAAAGTATAGCATGGCAGACGAACAAGAATGTAGGGCCACTGATGGAGTACTAGCATCCTATACTAAGCATTAGGATAGCATGTAAAGGTATCAACAGATGTAGCAACAATGACAGGCTATGCAACAGAATAAGATTCATCGAAAGCAGTAACATGCTACACTACTCTAATGCAAGCAGTAGAGAGAAGAATAGGCGATATCGGGTTGATCA